>CM069862.1:197994709-198722209 GCA_036172795.1 Pelodytes ibericus | reverse complement strand
CTACATCTCCCATCATGCTTTTCAAGAAATTAAAAGCATAATATATGGTGAATATCATATCACGTTACCTGCTAACATCAGACCTACTCATACTCGTGTATAGCCCCCAATGTAATGTCAGCCTTTGCTAAGAAACATGGCTAAATAGAGATTACACATTGTGCAAATACTATATTAACTGCCATCAAGATTAGATACACTTGTGTGCAGTATTACTGTGTAAATATATCTGTATTTGACAAATGGCATTCAATTGCCATTGCTACAATTAACCAATTTAACGGTGCTCATTTTACTGACCTCAGAGGGATGTCAGCCCTGCTGGGAATTGAACCAGTGACCCCCCAAGTGTTGCACAGACTCTACAGATGACACATTAGCCCAGTGAGCTGTTCCACTCCAGACCTATGATTGGTTTTGTAATTCATCACAGAATTGTCCTTAAAAATCCATATCGCGCAAGTATATGGTATAAATATGGGATTTCTGGATTTAGAAGTATAAGCTGACCTGAGCTTTAACCCCTGTTAGAAGGGATTATTAATATATTGAACCGCACTGTGCTTCTCAGCTCACTGAAGGGCATATGGGTTAAGTAAGTTTGATCCATGAACTGGACAACATAGTCTCTTCTGGGCTGGGGGGGGGGGGGGGGGGGGGAGCGATGTACCTACTCACCAGGCAGTCGTCTCATGCAGGATGCTACGGATGGAGCTTTCAAATTCGGTCAAACAGGTCTGGGCTGGAGAGAAGGAGGAGGCTTGTCTGAAAATGTAAACAGCTGGCAGCTGAACTTCCTGCTTGGGATGGAATTACAAACTAGCAGCCTATAGTGAGATCTGGAGCAATAGAGGGAAGCGCAGACAGACACACGCACCCCTGGGTGCCGAAACAGAAACCTTTTTAGAAGCTTGCCAGGCATGTGTCCTGTGACTTTAAAAAAAAAAAGTAATGTGTCAGCCAAGTAACAGAACTTGGTGTTATGTTAAAACGGCATATTATTACAGATGTTTTGCTTTTCTGATATGATATGGCAGGCTGCATACAGCTCCTGTGTTTAAATCCAAACATCCCATAACTAAGGCACATATCAACATGATTTGGATGTTGTGCTCTCTTTGTGCAGTGTGACCCTAGCATTCTCGCAGAACTCCGCGATGGTCTGGATGTTTGGTACAACTAGACTTTCTTTACCCAGAATCTCTTGCAAAAATGTCTACTCTGAATTTCTGTGGGGGAAAAAAAAAAAACAGGTCTGTTGCTTTGTCTGGGCTGTGCATTAATTAAGCAGATTCGCCACCACATTCCTAATTTTTAAATACTCTTTGGAAACCCACCTGTTCGGAGGAGCTGACCATTCACTCCACCCCCTTAAAACTCTGCTGGGCAGGACTAGACAGCTTTACCTGACTCTCACATGTCCCTGAGGCACAGCAATGGTGACTAGATCTTTCCTCACCATCAGACAATTATCTTCCAAGCAGTCGTCTCATCTTTCATCTGTATGCCCGCATTCCTAATAAATGGTAAATGAGCAAGAGCTTCTAGATACGCATGGCTTGACCAATTTAGGGGCAGGCCAATTATTTTTAGAAGCGAGGGAAGCTGTACTTCCAAACAGTTCTATGTTAAACTAAATACATAAATAAAAGTGTTTATAGAACCAGTGGTACGCATTACCGTCTTGGCTCCTGGGATTTGTCAAGTCCTGTATATCAGTATGTATATTCAGACATAGGTATGCTATATATAAGATATTGGCACACCTAACCATTACACCGACACCAGCAGGGACCTTTATAAGATTGCATTCTAACTACATTAACAATACATATGTAGTGTATCCCTCTTTGCAGCTATAACAGCTTCCATTCTTATAGGAAGGCTTTCCACAAGATTTTGGAGTGTTCCTGTGGGGATTTGTGCCCATTCATCCAGTAGAGCATTTGTGAGGTCAGGCACTGATGTTGGAGGAGAAGGCCTGGCTCGCAGTCTCGGTCCCAATTCATCCAAAAGGTGTTTGATGGGGTTGAGGTCTGGGCTCTACAGGGGCCAGTCAAGTTCTTCCACACAAAACTCGTTCCAACCATATCTTTATAGTCCTTGCTTTGGCACAGTCACGTTGTAATAAAAAAGGGCCTTCCCCAAACTTTTCCCACAAAGGAAGGATGGCATTGACCAAAATATCTTGGTATTCTGATTTTTTTTATATTTCCTTCACTTGAAGTAAGTGGCCTAGTCCAACCGCTGAATAACAGCCCACATACCATTATCCCTCCTCCACCAAACTTTACAGTTGGCACAATACTGTCAGGCAGATAATGTTCTACTGGCATCCAAACCTAGATTCGCCCATCAGACTGCCAAACAGTGAAGACTCCACAGAACACATTTCATCTGCTCCAGAGTCCAGAGTGCTTTACACCACTCGATCCGACGCTTGGCATTGTACTTGGTGACGTGAGGCTTGCATGCAGCTGCTTGGCCATGGAACCCATTCCATGAAGCTCCGGCCGCACAGTTTTTGTGCTGATATTAATGCCAGGGGAAGTTTGGAAACTTCAGCTAAGGAATCAGCAGAGCATTGGCGACTTTTACCCACCATGCACCTCAGCACTGGGTGACCCACTTTGAGTTGCTGCTGATCCTAAACACTTTCACTTTCCAATAATACCACTTCCAGTTGACCGTGGAATATCTAGCAGGGATGCAATTCCACAAACTGACTAATTGCAAAGATGGCGTCTGATCACAGTACCCCACTTCAATTCACTGAGCTCTTCAGAACGACCCCATTTCCCCCACAAATGTTTGTAAATGCAGACTGCATGGCTAGCTGCTAGCATTCCTTTCTCTGCTCTCATACCGTGAGCAACAGAGCACCTGAGCTCAAGCAGGAATTTCAATAATGACTAAGTACTAAGTAATTCACTAACTATGATCATTATAGAATAAGGAGGAGACAGTGCCATACTCTATGTCTGTTATAATCATCCTCATCCCCATGGAAGTGCTATGTACAATATATTCAGCCTGCCCTATATGATACTGGATAAACCATATCTTATAGACAAATAGCCTGTCCTGTTCAAAGCTGTAAAAAACTATTACGTACCATTATAAGCATTCTGTATATTATAGCACAGAGTGATATACATAGTCCAATATCAGCTGCCAGAACTGGGTAATACTGGAAGGATATAGAATAAACTTGGCAATTAAGACAGAAGTGAGCACGATCTATTATTTAACCAGAACAAAGCCGGCATTTAGTGTTACTGTAAAAGGGAGATTTGCTCAACTGTGTCACACTTTGACCCACATGGACTGTGTCCCACAATTATGTAACTCTTCTCAGTGGAAGTAGAACCTCTGGCCTATAAATGTAGCTTTTTTATAATGTATATTCCATTGAGTGTTCCCTTAAACCTAGTTTAGTGGTGCAAAGTACATCCGGACAGTGGCAGACCACTGTATCCAGGATTTCATTAAATAGCTTACAAGTATCTACTCTTAGCAGTATTATAAATGAACAGAGGCGTCGCTAGGGGTGGGCTAAGGGGGCTGAAGCCCCGAATGTACTGAGCAAAGCCCCCAGTCTCTGAAGCTCCGTTATAGCTCCGCCCCCTGACATCACACAGACAGTGTGTGAAAGCCCTACACTGATAGGAGGCTGAGTGATGTGTCAGCCAATCAGTGCAGGGCTTTTACACAGCATCATTACTGTATGTGAAAGCCCTGCACTGATTGGCTGACACATCACTGAGCATCCTATCAGTGCAGGGCTTTTACACAGCATCATCACAGGGATGTGAAGGAAGCTCCACGTGGGACAGTGAAGCAGCTCTGAAGATATCCTTGCAGGCTGTCACCTTGTGGGAGATACAGAGCAGGTCTATTACACAGCATGGTCACTGTGTGTGACTGCTGGGATGTGAAGGAAGCTCCACGTGGGACAATGAAGCAGCTCTGAAGATATCCTTACTGGCTGTCACCTTGTGGGAGATACAGAGCAGGTCTATTCCCACCCAGGTAAGCTCTGGGTATGGTGGAGAGAGGGGAGGTTGGGGTCACTGATTTACATCCACCTTTGTGTATTTAAGCTATATATTGTTGGTTTGAGATTCCTTATTACAGGACTGCTAAACAGCATAGGAATGATTCATGTTACATATATATATATACACACACATGTAACATGAATCATTCCTATGCTGTTTGGCAGTCCTGTAATAAGGAATCTCAAACCAACAACATATAGCTTAAATACACAAAGGTGGATGTAAATAAGTGATTTATACTATATATATATAATCTCATAAATCATTCCTATCCTGTTTAGCAGTCCTGTAATAAATAACGTCACACATGTGTGTTATGTGTGTGTGTGACATGTTTTATTACAGGACTGCCAAACAGCATAGGAAGGATTTATGTTTATATCAGGGCTTGACAAATTTTATTTAGTTTTAGGAGCCAGCAAAAAAATTTAGGAGCCAGACAATGGCACATCAGAAAAGCATACATACACAGACACATTCACATGCACACACCTCACAGACATCCAGTCAGTCACATACACAGCCAGTTACACACACACACACACACACCAGTCAGCAAGTTTTTTTTTTTTTTTAAATAAAAAAATAATTCCTTAATGTGTCCCACACGTCACATGCACAGCCAGTTACATGCAACACATACACAGCCAGTTACATACATACACACACAACACATACACAGCCAGTTACATACATACACAACACATACACAGCCAGTTACATGCATACACACACAACACATACACAGCCAGTTACATACAACACATACACAGCCAGTTACATACATACACACACAACACATACACAGCCAGTTACATACATACACACACAACACATACACAGCCAGTTACATACACACACAACACACACACAGACAGTTACAAAGATACACACACACACAACACATACACAGCCAGTTACATACATATACACACACAGCCAGTTACATACATACACACACAACACACTCACACTGACATACACACACTCTCGCTCACACTGACATACACACACTCTCGCTCACACTGACATACACACACTCTCGCTCACTCTGACATGCACACACTCTCGCTCACTCTGACATGCACACACTCTCTCTCACTCTGACATGCACACACTCTCTCTCACTCTGACATGCACACACTCTCGTTCACACTGACATACACACACTCTCGCTCACACTGACACACACACTCTCGCTCACACAGACATACACACACTCTCGCTCACACAGACATACACACACTCTCGCTCACACAGACATACACACACTCTTGCTCACACTGTCATACACACACTCTTGCTCACACTGTCATACACACACTCTTGCTCACACTGACATACACACACTCTTGCTCACACTGACATACACACACTCTTGCTCACACTGACATACACACACTCTTGCTCACACTGACATACACACACTCTTGCTCACACTGACATACACACACTCTTGCTCACACTGACATACACACACTCTCGCTCACACTGACATACACACTCTCGCTCACACTGAAATGCACACACTCTCGCTCACACTGACATACACACTCTCGCTCACACTGACATGCACACACTCTCGCTCACACTGACATACACACACTCTCGCTCACACTGACATGCACACAATCTCACACTGACATGCACACACTCTCACACTGACATGCACACACTGACACTGACATGCACACACTGACACTGACATGCACACACTCTCACTCACACTGACATGCACACACTCCCTCACACTGACATGCACACACTCTCACTCACACTGACATGCACACACTCATTCACACACTGTCAGTTTTTAACTTACCTGCTGCAGGCATCTCTTTGAGCTCAGTGTGAAGGAGGTCTCAGCCAATCATGGGAGGCTTCGGAACTGATTGGCTGAGACCTCCTTCAATCAAGCTCCCCTGGACACAAGAAAAAATAGAGCAGCAAAGTGCCGCCCCTGCCAGGGTGCTGCCTGCGGCAGCTGCCCCATTGAAGGACCGGCCCTGTGAAGGCTCCTAAATTACAAAACTGGCATGAAGCTCAGAGCGGTGAGCATATATTGGTAAGTGCCCGTATGGTTCCATTTAAAAAACTAAAAAAGTATTATGGGCTATAGCCCCAGATCTTTTGAAAACCTAGCAACGCCTCTGTAAATGAACAATACTTACCAGCAGCCTATGGAATGCTAAAGGTCCAGCATGTGTATAATAAAAGGTATCTGACTACTGACTCACTACTCATAGAACCACTTTTAATTTCTGTATTATAAATATGTTTAACCAGCACACAATGAAAAAACACTCAACAGGTAGAAATAATCAGAATAATACTTTTATAACAAGACTACGGCAAAGAACTCCTGCAGTTAGGGTTGCCACCTGGCCGGTATTTTACCGGCAGGCCGGTAAAAAATTGGCATCCGGTCAATGTTAAGTATTTGGAGACAGTACCAAGGCCGGTATTTTTTTGAAGAAAAGGTGGCAACCCTACCTGCAGTACTCTCAAATAAACGACAATTCCGAGACGGGGCACATGTACACGTAGAGGAATGGGGATAACACTGTATATAGAAAATGCAGTAACATGGGGCTGGCAATCCAGATTTAGCAATTCACTGCTAGCAATCCAGAGCTGGCAATCCACTGCTAGCAATCCAGAGCTAGCAATCCAGAGCTGGCAATCCAAGCTAGCAATGCACTGCTACCAATCCAGAGCTATCAATTCACGACTACCAATCCAGAGCTAGCAATCCACTGCTAGCAATCCAGAGCTGGCAACCCAGAGCTGGCAATCCACTGCTAGAAATCCAGAGCTGGCAATCCAGGCTAGCGATCCACTGCTAGCAATCCAGAGCTAGCAATCCACTGCTAGCAACTCAGACCTAACAATCCAGAGCTGGCAATTCAGAGCTAGCAATCCAGAGCTAGCAATCCACTGCTAGAAACCCAGAGCTAGCAATCCACTGCTAGCAATCCAGAGCTAGCAATCCACAGCTAGCAATCCAGAGCTAGCAACCCAGAGCTGGCAATCCACTGCTAACAATCCACTTCTAGCAATCCAGAGCTAGCAATCCACTGCTAGCAATCCAGAGCTAGCAATCCACTGCTAGCAATCCAGACCTAGCAATCCACTGCTAGCAATCCAGAGCTAGCAATCCAGAGCTAGCAATCCACTGCTAGCAATCAAGAGCTAGCAACCCAGAGCTGGCAATCCACTGCTAGCAATCCAGAGCTGGAAATCCAAGCTAGCGATCCACTGCTAGCAATCCAGTGGACCTTTAAAATACTATTGACTTTATTCATGAAAGTGGTAATTGCAAAATCAAGGACAAGATAGCAACGTTTGAAGCGTTGCTGAATATTACATTACCATTTATTTATATGGCGTCAACAATTTACGTAGCGCTAGGTATAGAGCATAGAGGGAACTACATACTAAGTTAGACACACTAGAAACAGACTGGTACATGAGGTAGAGAACCCTGCTCGCAAGAATAGGAGAATGTTTGCAGTTCACTTGTCCATGGATAAAGCTCTACATCCTGTGTGAGACCTCTATTACCTGTTAAAAAGATTCCTTATAAACAGAGTTGTCCCCTAACATATTACATATATCATTTGATTCTGGCAGTGTCTTATTGGGCCTGCCCTTCATACTATAATGTGAAGTATGTTCAGTTACATACATTTAATTAAAGAATCAATTAATTAATCTAATCACTAAAGAGAGAATTGCAGTGAACTGAGATGGGAATTTCAAACTTTAGGCCAATATAGCTGTGGTGGAAAAATTCTCCAATGCTGCTGAATGGGGGGAATTTTTCCAGCTCAGCTACTTTGGGCTGAAGTTTGAAAACGCTGTCTGAATTCCCTGCCATTCTCTCTTTATTGAGTAGTCCTGCAAGTACTTTAGGAGCAGTTCAATGGATACTGGCCAAGGAGAGAAGTTTATAACAAGAAGGACAGGTATCAGGGTGTATATATATATATATATCATTCATAAGTGTGTTGGTCTGTACAGAAACAAGCACTGGATTTAAAGTAAGAAAGTTCTGAGGACCATCAAGGCATATCCTTTCTCTGACAAACAAAAATCTACCGGATTTGCTCGATTATAAGACGACCCTGATTATAAGACGACCCCCCAAACTTTGGATATTCCATTAGGAAAAAAACTAAAAGCCTGAATATAAGACTACCCTATAGGAAAAAAGTTCAACTTGTATATATTCACATGTAAATTGCTTTTTTAATAAAAAATTATGATATCAAAAAATGTATTTCTAGTTTTTATTTCTTTTTATGTGCCAATGCTGCCTTTCTCTTTCCCTTGCCCCCATTTTTCTCTCTCTCCCCCCTCCCCTTGCCTGTCTCTTAACCCCCTCACTCCCCTTGTCTCTGTCTCTTAACCCCTTCCCTCCCCTTGTCTCTGTCTCTTAACCCCTTCCCTCCCCTTGTCTCTGTCTCTTAACCCCTTCCCTCCCCTTGTCTCTGTCTCTTAACCCCTTCCCTCCCCTTGTCTGTCTCTTAACCCCTTCCCTCCCCTTGTCTCTGTCTCTTAACCCCTTCCCTCCCCTTGTCTGTCTCTTAACCCCCTCCCTCCCCTTGACTCTGTCTCTGCCCCCCTCCCTCCCCCCTGTCTCTCTGTCACCCCTGTCTCTCTGTCCCCCTCCCTCCGTCCCCCTGTCTCTCTGTCCCCCTCCCTCCCCCTGTCTCTCTGCCCCCCTCCCCCCCTCCCTCCCTTCCCCTTACCTTGATCCCTGGTGGCTAGTGGGGGCAGCCGGGGGATGTCTGCACGATACTTGCAGACATCCTCCATGCTGCCCGACACGGCAGTCTATTATGACGGACAGCTGTCCGTCATAATAGTCTGCCGTGTCGGGCAGCATGGAGGATATCTGCACGTATCGTGCAGACATCCCCCAGCTGCCCGATTCTCCCTGGTGCCTAGTGGAGCAGCAGAGGATGTCTGCGCGATGAGCGCAGACCTCCCCTGCTGCCGCCCGGCACGCTCGCCGGGACTTCGGTGACGAAAGCGGAAGTATCCGGCTTCTTCACAGAAGCCCCGGCGGTCGTGCCGGGCTCGTTGCGCAGACTTCCCCTGCTGCTAGAGAGGGGGATCCAGGTCCCCTGCAGCTCTGCTGGGGACCTGGATCCATGTCTTATAATCTGACCTCATTTTGAGGTCAGATTATAAGAGACCTCGATTATAAGACGAGGGGGATTTTTCAGAGCATTTGCTCTGAAAAAAACCTCGTCTTATAATCGAGCAAATACGGTAATTTTAATCACCTGCCCAGCAAATTTATCAAAATAGGCAAAGCTATGACTAGTGCTGAAGGGACCACCATCTACCTCTACATTAGGACGCATGGCGATTATCACCTCTGGTCCATCAGATGGGATGCAGACCCACAAAAGCCTTTTTAAAAGAAGTTAGTCTGTGCTTTTATCTCAACCCAGTTTCATTATATACCTTTTTCTTACTAAAAATAAAATGGGTGAAAATCACACAATTTGGTTTGCGCTGTGTATTTTTTTTTTTTTACTGTAAATTATTTAAGGTGTGTTATACTGGTAGGATAGCATTATTTTTACATTTCCTTTTGTTAATATTTCAAAGACCTTATTCACTTATTTCTCTATTTGTATAGGCGATGAATTATTAAATGCTGTACAGTACAACTGGTTTAATTAGGCATCTAGCGGCCAGCCATGATCTGCAGCAAAGATTAAAAAAAAATCAAGATCATACGAGCATCGAATCCTTGAAACTATGCAAATACCCCACTAACATGTACTTGGAATATTGATGTTTGTGTCCAGCTCTAATTAATTGGCGTCCCGGATGTAAGGGTGGGATATCTGAGAATAATAAGATGACTAGTTATGGTATACAGCAGTGTAGGTTTATAAGGGATTTGCTGTAATGGGGTTTTCAATCAGTAGGTTTATTCAATGCTATTCCAGGTTGGTTTTTTTTTGAAGAGCGTACCAGTGGAGCCAAGTAAATAAGAGTTGCTCATTCCGTGTGTGGGCGTTTAAAACATGTAATGGTGTCTTAATTGGGTACTGGCAGGATTAAAGGAGATGTGTAATTCTGAGTCTTTTCTTCATGCTGCTCAGTATGTTTATTTCTGAGAGATGTGTGCTCCTTGTTCTGTATAACTCAAGGACAAAAGGATACATAATCTGGGTGGCACGCACGGTTCCCCTTCACTACAATAAGTACAGACTTTTGCTGCATGCGGGGTAGGAGGATAACACAGGCACTTGGTGTGATTTGCACTCTAAAGCTAAAGTTGTATATAGTAAAGTACCAAACTCTCCTATCGCCATGCTTTCATGCAGGTATAATCAGCTCTGCTATTAGATTGCCTTAATTACCTCATTTTGGGCTTTGGACATGCATGATGCCCGTCTTGCCTCAAAATGACATTGTGCCTGGCGATTTGTACATTTACCCTGGAACTGCACAGATCTCCTTTTGCCCGAAAACAAGATCCGTGCATGGCAGGAAGAACTGCTGAGTAGAACCCATGTCTATTGCTGGTATTCTAGAGCAGGGATCTCCAAACTGTGGCCCTCCATCTGCTGATGCCCTACACCTCCCATACTTCCCTGCCTGCCGCTCTGCTGACAGTGTATTAAGGGAGATGGAAGCCACGGTTTAGAAACCCTTCTCTAGTGTAAAGGAGCATAAAGATACCTGGTTACAGATCTCCGCACCTCTGCTCTCTGGCATGTCCACAATAGCAGTATATGTTGCCATGATGGATTTAATCCAGCTCTAATGTATATATATATATATATATTCCATAAGCATCCCCAGGTAAATGTATGATCTGGTTACCCTACCTAGCTAGTCTTTTGGAAAGTGTGACTCTTACTCAGTGAGAAAGAAACTTCCAGATGCAAATGCTCTCTACAAGCACCAAACATCTGCACAGTATGTGTTATTAACCAATCTATGCAAAACATGTTCTCCGCTCTGAAATTCATTTTGTAGTCACGTTCTGTTCAGTAATATTCCCACAGCTGTTTGTGCGATTTAATAAATGAGACTCTCACGTACGACACTATAAATTCATTTTTTTTAATTAAGGTGTCTGTCACCCTGCGCGTTTCGCATTCCATTTCATTCCAAGTATGATAATGAAACATGAGTCACAGATAATAAAAAAAAAAAGAGACTTAGATTTGACAATGCAAAATAGCCAAAAGTGCACACAGAAGAGCACGATACAGCCAGGTCTAATTAAACAATCGTCTTTCATTTTGCCTCTCCGTTATTTACATTTGAAGTAAATGTCAAGTGGCTAATGACGAGCTTTTTGATAAATTTGTAAACAGGAATCGGAGTGTGGTGCACAAGCGAGGAAGCTCTTCTGTAATGTGACTAATCCTTAGTGGCATGTAACGCAGGCGGCCTAATGATGTTGTCAGGGGTAAGGTTAATAAAACAGCGGCTCATGTACAAAATAAATAAAACATGCAAAACATTCATATCCATACAAAACAGACCACATGCTCTGCCCTGGTGAAGATTGTGCTGGTATTTTAGTAAGTGCCCTGCGTGGCTCATAGAATCTAATAATATAATAATGCCCCCATGAACTCTGCCCTCCCTGTCCTGTGACATCAGGAGACGGCAAGGAGAGCAAAGCCGCTGGATTGGAAATCAGAGAAACGTTGCACTTCGGAATTGCCAACGCATCTTGTCTTGAGCTGCTATGATTATCCAATGCACATACCTGGTGACTTTAGGGACAAATGACAGGTACTGCATTTCTAGAGTGGAAATTGTTTTAACTATGAATGTACACTGCCCCCTACTGGCAACTGATCAGTTAAAGTATTGGCTAGGTTGCCAGTAAACATTTTTTTAAAAATGAAGTTATGTTTATTTGAAAGATTGCATCCCATTTTGGCTGTTTAACTCAAAATGCTTTAATGAGAGAATACAAATTGCATACATTATTGGTCCCTATTTACTTGTACGGCACTCTCAGGGGGCAGCCATGCAGTTTAAAATCTTGGGTCAGATAATGAAGATCTGACCCATAATGTCCGCCCCCTGTTTGACCTATATAGAGCACAGAGGGCTCAATAAGGTACTTCATTTGTAACCTTTTATTAGTTCATTTCTATTTATACTGCTTTTATAATCTATTAGTGAAAACTATTAAATGCTGTTGAAGCGAGAACCAGACACAGGCTGGGTTTGGTGCACATATTGGTGGCAATAAAGTGGTAAATGAGGTTCAATATAGACAAATGTAAAGTTATGCATTATGGGAAAAATAATAACAAAGCAACATATACTTTAAATGGTATTTCTCTGGGAAAAAACTACTAATGAAAAGGATTTAGGAATAATCATAGATAACACACTTGGCAACAGTGCCCAATGCCAGACAGCAGCTGCAAGGGCCAATAAGATATAAAATAAAACGAGGTATAG
Organism: Pelodytes ibericus; assembly: GCA_036172795.1. NCBI lineage: Eukaryota > Metazoa > Chordata > Amphibia > Anura > Pelodytidae > Pelodytes > Pelodytes ibericus. The sequence goes on along the minus strand of CM069862.1, from coordinate 198,709,682 downwards.
ATTCACGGGAGGAGGATATCATCTTGCCTCTTTACAAATCAATGGTAAGACCTCACCTTGAAAATTCTGGGCACCAGTCCTTAATAAGGATATTAAGGAACTAGAAAAAGTGCAAAGGAGAGCTACAAAATTAATAAGGGGGTTGGAGGATCTTAGTTTTGAAGAGAGACTTAAAAAATTGCATTTATTTACGTTAGAAAAAAGGCGTCTTAGAGGAGATATGATAACATTATATAAATATGTGCAGGGCCAATATAAGGAGCTCTCCAGGTACCTGTTCATTAACATAAATGTACAAAGAACAAGATGTCACCCCCTGAGACTGGAAGAGCAAAGATTTCATAGACAGCAAAGGAAGCGATTCTTTACGGTAAGGACAATAAAGTTATGCATTTAAAAATGGTCTAAATATGTTTTTTTTTTTTAGAAAAGCAGAACATACAGGGCTATTAATAGTAGAATAAGCATTAATAATAGAGCTTATTGATCCAAGGAGAAATCTGATTGCCCTTTGGAGTCAAGCAGAAATATTTCCCCTAGGAGGCAAAATTCGAAATAGCTTCCTATGGGGTTTTTTACTTCTTTTGGATCAAAAGCTGTAATGATAGGTAGGAGGGTTGAACTTGATGGACTTGTGTCTTTTTTCGAACTAAATTACTATGTTACGATATTCCATTAAATAACCCGGCATGGTGTACATTACCATGCATAATAGTCTTGCACGCACATCACCCCCAACTTCATGGCTGTAAAGTACTGCTTGACCTAAACAAACTGCTCCCACGTGCACTCCTTACTCGCCTTGTAAACATGTACAGCCAAGAAGATCGGCAGAGGTATGCTAAGCAGACACACAGAGTTAATATTTGCATATTCTGTGTACATGTCAAGCGACGATTCTTTGCAAGAGTCTGTACAGCGCTTTACAATGTAAAATAATTTTTAAGATATGATGATGTGGAATTGAAAAATAAATTATAAAAAGAAACAGATGTCACCAACCTTTAAAAATCTTTCTGTATTTCCTAATCCCATTAGCAGGTGTCAGTGTGCGCTCCAGCACCTGTTACAATTATGGCTTTGGTTTTCACCTTGACTTTAGTTATAATTTAACCAAATGGTTAATGTATTTGGTATTTTTTTTTTAAAGAAGTGTAAATATGTGTGACACTGAAGGCACTATGTAGAAGTGTAAATATGTGTGACACTGAAGGCACCATGTAGAAGTGTAAATATGTGTGACACTGAAGGCACAATGTAGAAGTGTAAATATGTGTGACACGGAAGGCACTATGTAGAAGTGTAAATATGTGTGACACGAAAGGCACCGTGTAGAAGTGTAAATATGTGTGACACGGAAGGCACCATGTAGAAGTGTAAATATGTGTGACACGGAAGGCACCATGTAGAAGTGTAAATATGTGTGACACGGAAGGCACCATGTAGAAGTGTAAATATGTGTGACACGGAAGGCACCATGTAGAAGTGTAAATATGTGTGACACGGAAGGCACCATGTAGAAGTGTAAATATGTGTGACACGGAAGGCACCATGTAGAAGTGTAAATATGTGTGACACGGAAGGCACTATGTAGAAGTGTAAATATGTGTGACACGGAAGGCACCATGTAGAAGTGTAAATATGTGTGACACGGAAGGCACCATGTAGAAGTGTAAATATGTGTGACACGGAAGGCACCATGTAGAAGTGTAAATATGTGTGACACTGAAGGCACCATGTAGTAGTGTAAATATGTGTGACACTGAAGGCACCATGAAGAAGTGTAAATATGTGTGACACTGAAGGCACCATGTAGAAGTGTAAATATGTGTGACATGGAAGGCACCATGTAGAAGTGTAAATATGTGTGACACGGAAGGCTCCATGTAGAAGTGTAAATATGTGTGACACGGAAGGCTCCATGTAGAAGTGTAAATATGTGTGACACTGAAGGCACCATGTAGAAGTGTAAATATGTGTGACACTGAAGGCACCATGTAGTAGTGTAAATATGTGTGACACTGAAGGCACCATGTAGAAGTGTAAATATGTGTGACACTGAAGGCACCATGTAGAAGTGTAAATATGTGTGACACGGAAGGCACCATGTAGAAGTGTAAATATGTGCGACACTGGAGGCACCATGTAGAAGTGTAAATATGTGTTACACGGAAGGCACCATGTAGAAGTGTAAATATGTGTGACACGGAAGGCACCATGTAGAAGTGTAAATATGTGTGACACTGAAGGCACCATGTAGTAGTGTAAATATGTGTGACACTGAAGGCACCATGAAGAAGTGTAAATATGTGTGACACCGAAGGCACCATGTAGAAGTGTAAATATGTGTGACACGGAAGGCACCATGTAGAAGTGTAAATATGTGTGACACTGAAGGCACCATGTAGAAGTGTAAATATGTGTGACACTGAAGGCACCATGTAGTAGTGTAAATATGTGTGACACTGAAGGCACCATGAAGAAGTGTAAATATGTGTGACACTGAAGGCACCATGTAGAAGTGTAAATATGTGTGACATGGAAGGCACCATGTAGAAGTGTAAATATGTGTGACACGGAAGGCTCCATGTAGAAGTGTAAATATGTGTGACACGGAAGGCTCCATGTAGAAGTGTAAATATGTGTGACACTGAAGGCACCATGTAGAAGTGTAAATATGTGTGACACTGAAGGCACCATGTAGTAGTGTAAATATGTGTGACACTGAAGGCACCATGTAGAAGTGTAAATATGTGTGACACTGAAGGCACCATGTAGAAATGTAAATATGTGTGACACGGAAGGCACCATGTAGAAGTGTAAATATGTGCGACACTGAAGGCACCATGTAGAAGTGTAAATATGTGTTACACGGAAGGCACCATGTAGAAGTGTAAATATGTGTGACACGGAAGGCACCATGTAGAAGTGTAAATGTGTGTGACACTGAAGGCACCATGTAGTAGTGTAAATATGTGTGACACTGAAGGCACCATGAAGAAGTGTAAATATGTGTGACACTGAAGGCACCATGTAGAAGTGTAAATATGTGTGACACGGAAGGCACCATGTAGAAGTGTAAATATGTGTGACACGGAAGGCACCATGTAGAAGTGTAAATATGTGTGACACGGAAGGAACCATGTAGAAGTGTACATATGTGCTACACGGAAGGCACCATGTAGAAGTGTAAATATGTGTGACACGGAAGGCACCATGTAGAAGTGTAAATATGTGTGACACTGAAGGCACCATGTAGAAGTGTAAATATGTGTGACACGGAAGGCACCATGTAGAAGTGTAAATCTGTGCGACACTGAAGGCACCATGTAGAATTGTAAATATGTATGACACGGAAGGCACTATGTAGAAGTGTAAATATGTGTGACAGTGCTCTATATTTCTATACATTTGCCAATAATAATATAATACAGTCATTTTTACATTATACCGACACTACTGTACATACTACATTAGCTGTTTAAGTTACGTAGGCTTACACCATGTAATTGTAATTATTGTGGACTGTCATTTTATCTTTACCTCTGATTCGGTGACTAGAAAGCTGAAAAAGGGTTGAGTGACACTGCTTGTTATCCCTTACAAGCTGTAAGGGGTGTTTGTTAAAAAGATGGATTAATCACTGAACTGCCTCTGTAAGTAAACAACCCAACATCGCATTTCAAAATCTATTTTTGCACAGATATTCTGCACAGTTGGCAGCGATCCCAGATTTACAGTCAGTCCTGTTTTTGTTGTTGTTGTCTTTTTAAGTATTTTTCTGCCTATGCGCTTTGCATTGGATTAAAGCCATGTATGTTTAATAAACATTCCTAGTCTAAAATGGTCAAGAAATGATCTCCAGGCATCCAGTGCCTTCATCGAGTAGGCCAGAAACCCAATATGTAACCCCAGTGCATCCTGGGATCTTGGCAGGGATGAGAATGTAATAATGCAAAGTACAAAATAAATAAAATAAATATATATATCACAATAACTCACCATCATAGGAGGAGCGGGACAGCTGTCCAAACCACCGAGCGACAGTGACCACCATAATATTACCCATTACTCTCAGTCCTGAAGCCTCACGAATAAACCATATGTGCTTCTTATCAAGTGTCATGTCCTCTACATAGCAGGCGGCTGGATTGAAATAGACATAGAAAGGAGTGACTTGCAATACTGGGGCTAAACATAGCTATACAGACTGATGAAGACAGGTGACACATCTAGACTAGTGTGGCACCAATATTGTCATTTATTAGCTGATGTTACATTTGCTTAGCACGGTACAAGGAAACATTTTATGGACAAGTAAATTAATGGTAGCGCCTAACATGATCACACACAGTCACATGTGGTAGCTGAGTGTGTAACAGCATGGTACATAGATGCCGAAACATTGAATCGACCTGCTAGTTACTGAGAGTAGTGTATCTTCCACAAGGCAAACAAGGCACTCGCCTAGGGCGGCACTTTGCCAGAGGGTGTTAAAGCACACTTCTGGTGCGTCAAACATTTTCCCTCCCTCCCCCACCGTTCAGCAAGCTTTAGCTCCTTCCAATTAAGCAGGGTGATGGGGGGATGTAATGTAATGGCTTTGTAATGAGGGTGATGGTGGCATGTAATGGGGGTGATGGGGCATTTAGTTTGTATGCAATGTGGGTGATGTGGGCATGTAATGGGGTGATTGGGCATTTAATGTTTTTGCAATGTGGGCGATGGGGCATGTCGTAGGTGTGCAGCGTGGGGGAGGGGGGGGGGCCCGAATTTTGTCTGCATAGGGCAGCACAAAACCAAGATACACCACTGGTTACTGAATCAGAATAAAGAAATGGTTGACATCATGCTTATATCATTTACCATGTCAGTGATGTCACAGGTCGCCATCATTGATCCTGGAGCGGAAAGTTTCTTTACCAAAGAGAAACATGAAATATGATTAAATGACGCATTAGCAAATAGCTATATATATATATACACACATACTTTAACACATGATATATATGTATGCATCACCATACAGTTCCATTAATGGGGCAGAAATGCATAAAAAATATGTTTGTGGTCTCTGGTTTATGGGACTTGATTGGCAAATGAATTACTTTTCAATGGAAAATATTTCATTTGCAAATCAAGCCGCAGGTGATCACAAACCAGAGACAGCGGAGACTCATTTCAAACCTTTTTCTCCTAATGTATTCTGCTAATACAGGGGATAGTTAATGACCCCGTTTGTTCTTTTTTATTCTGTACATTCACGGTCTAAACAATGTTTAGGTGACAAAGTCCCTTTCATGTAGTGCACTAATTCTCAATTTCCAGATTTGCCAATATTATCAATATAGACCAGGGTTCTCCAATAGAGTCTTATTTATACCCCAACAAACCCAGGATTTACCCACCTTGAAGCCATTTAAAAAGGACTGTGCTACCCTAAATGTTAAAATAAGAGGACTATGTGTCTGGGGAGTCTCCTGCTTATGACATCACCTGTAGTTCGATATGCAAATTAACTAGTTTTCAATGGGAAATGTGTCATTTGTATATCGAGCCCCAGGTCATAAATGGGAGACACATTTTGTATTCTCTATATTCACAGTATAAACATTGTTCAGGTTGACAGGGTCTCTTTAAAGTAATAATTGCTCCTAGGTCATTTTCTGTGCCCAGCACACACACACACACACACACACTATAAGAGCTATGCACTATTATACACAAGAGAAGGTGTGTTGCGCATGCACAGCATTGTGCACATGCGCAGTGCTGCCAGGTAGAGTGACAGCACCACTACACATGCGTGGTAGTCAGTTAGAGTGACAGCACTACAGGGCTAATACTCGACCCCCCAAGCTCTGCCCCCCCCCCCCCCCCCCCCAGTGTCCCGATCCTCCGGGGGCAGAAGTTGGTAGGTATTAGGTATGTAGCTCTGGTATGAAAAGCAGGACAGAGGTAGAGCTCAGTAGGACAGAGTCTCACATATGGGTAGAGCAAGACGGGATGGCACACCCAAGAATACAGGTCAGGACCGTAAAGACAGTTTAAAGTGGGACATAATAAGTAGGTGGAGGTTAGCGCTGCCACCTTGGCCACAAATAAGAATCACATGTGCTTTGCAGCGTTATATGTGACCCGAAGGAAATCAATTAACTAATTAAGGATCTAATCCTGTTATAACCTGACCCAGGTAAATTCATATAAGTATCTTGGCATGTGGCTAGACCCAAACTTATCTTTTGGTCTCCATATTGATAAGCTTGTGTCAAAGCTATATCCTAGGATTGTCTTTCTATACAGAAACAAATCAAACCTAGATTCCACAGTAAGGAAACGCATTGTGCAGCAAATGTTGATGCCGATCTTAGATTATGGAGATGTTGTGTATGATTTTGCCCCGCAGACCCATCTCGGTAAACTCGACACTCTGCACAATACATTGTGTCGTTTTGCACTACAGTGCGATTATAACACGCACCACTGTAAAATGTTAAAAGAGTTAAACTGGCTGACGCTTGCCTCCAGACGCACTCTCCACCTAGCTTGCTTAGTGCAAGCTTCTCTGGAACGCTCCCCACTACCACTTCTCTGGAACGCTCCCCACTACCTGAGCGTCATGCTCACTCTTACTCCCTGCACATCCTACAATCTCAGATCCTGCACCAACCCTTCACTAGCGATCCCTCACTTCAAAAAGGAAGCAGGTCGAGGTGCGTTCTCTTTCAGAGCTCCTCATATGTGGAATCAGCCTCCCTGTTTCTGCCAAATCATCATTTAGTCTAAAATCCCTGAAAATAAGTGTCTCCCAAATCGTCAAAACAGATTGTACCTGTTATTAGTTTACAAACTCTTTCGGATACTGTACATGTTGTTCCTTTTTTGTATCAGTAATGATTTACCCTGTATGTTCTCCTTCCAACTTGTTTAATATATGTATGTATGTATTTATTTTTAATCTACTGTTAAATGTGTAACTCTGTGTAACTCCATTGTGGACTGGGTCCCCAGGACATACTTGAAAACGTGAGAAATCTCAATGTATTCTTCCTGGTACAACACTTTCTAAATAAAAAAATAAAAATCTAATACCAGAGCCACACTGATTAACCCCTTCGTGACAATGGACGTGCCAGGCACGTCCTGCCGGGAGCTCCGTTCCCAACAGTGGACATACCTGGCACGTCCTGCGGTGAATCAAGCGGTTTTCGCGATCAATGATCGAGGCAATAGCCAGCACCGAAATTTTCTTTCTGGGGAGCCAAATTGACAGAGCAGCATATTGACTAGTATTATGTTAGATTAGCCCATAGGGTTACAATTAAATAATTTTTAGCATAAGGGATAGGGTTAAAATTAAATAAAATATATTAAGGGATAGCATAAGGGTTAGAGTTGGGGTTAAATTTAGTGTTCGGGTTGGGGTCAATATAGGAAAAAAACAAAAAACACTATTTTTGCCCCATAACTCGCAAAAACATGCATATTTCTGAACTCGGGACAACATTTAGAAACAATTTAGAGGGGGTCTTTTTTAATGATTGTATTTGTGTAAATTATATTTTAGGTCAAAGTTAGAAAAAGTGTTTTTTTAAAAACTTTTTCATCATATTTTATGATTTTCTTTGTAGTAAATTATAAGATATGATGAACATAATGGTATCTAATGAAAGCCCTTCTTATGACGATAAAAACAACATATAATATGTGTGGGTACAGTATGTGAGAAAGAAAAAAATTACAGCTAAACACAAACACCCCAGAAATGTCAAAACAGCCATTGTCACCAAGGGAAAGTCAAGGTGAAAATGTCTTGTCACCAAGGGGTTAATTAACTGTATTTTCATCTGGTGACACTGCAAGGCAGCATGCAATGGTTATATGTTTGCAGAATGCCTGCACTCAGTATCATTAATGTGGTACTAACGTCATATAAAGTATATATATGCATATTTGTCGTGACGTCACACTACTGCCTGAGCTGTATGAAAGCTGAGAGCATCTATTTACAGCAATCTCCATGGCAATGCAGGCCTGATAACCCTCCTAGCATGACGTCACGCGCTTTCATCTCCATGGTAACCAGTCAGTAGGCGAACCCGGAAGAGCGCCCTGCGTTCCAAACCTCACCGTGCTGAGGCGGGGGATTTGTAACCTGTTCCCTGATTGGTTGGCCCGGCTGAGAGCTGGGTGACGTGCGGTCTCGCAGCGGCGTCTCGCGAGATTGCACAGCATCAGCTGCACGGAGAGGTTTGGTTTGTCCCCGGTAGTGCGGAAGCCGTGAGGAAAGAGCTCGGGATGTCGGAGACTGACCCCAAGACCGTGCAGGACCTGACTGTGGTGGTGAGCAAGTCCCACCAGCGACCCCCCAAGCCCCATGTCTGAGACTGTGCGTGATTAACTATGCCTGGTTACTGGAGCCGAGGCCTGCTGTGCACGGCTACTCCTCTACTGCAGGAGATGACAGGGGAGCCCCCTCTGCGTGACAGGGGATCCCCCTCTGCGTGACAGGGGATCCCCTCTGCGTGACAGGAGATCCCCTCTGCGTGACAGGGGAGCTCCCCTCTGCGTGACAGGGGAGCTCCCCTCTGCGTGACAGGGGAGCTCCCCTCTGCGTGACAGGGGAGCTCCCCTCTGCGTGACAGGGGAGCTCCCCTCTGCGTGACAGGGGAGCTCCCCTCTGCGTGACAGGGGATCCCCTCTGCGTGACAGCTGAGCAGACTGCTAATGCACAGGGATGATTTACATATGGCACACTGGTTGTAGTTCTATGCATGCATGCATCATGATAAAAGCCTTCCAGCTGGATGGCTGAGCATTATGGGAAGCTGACTCTACCACATACAGAATGATGTAACACTTGACAGAGTATCATGAGAATTATAGTCTGCCACAACTGATGTGCCACATTGCACCATCACTGTAATGGCTTAGATCATGCACAGTTATGGACTCTAACTCTTACAATCCTCAGTGTGTGACTGGGCATTCCTGTCGCAGGGTAGTTAGGTAACCAGTCTGTACATGTATTTGGAAAACAAGTTATTCACTGACACAGATAAGCCAGGAGGACTATATTACCTTGTAAAATAGTATGCAAAGAGCAAGCAAAAACACAACTTCTGTAACATAAGATTTTTACGTATTCTAAGTTACTACAAGCATACCTCACTTTAAGGACCATCACTACCTGCGAGTAAGGACATCGTTACAGTGCCACGATGGACTCTCGCGTTTCTTTTCTAATGAATGCGCAATGTCTCTATTGAGACTGCGTTACAGTACTGTACAGCGCTTCTTCTTGTGTGACCACTACAGGTGAAAAAAAGATAGTTCTTCACATGAATTCTCATTTTACATGCATGCTCTGGACACATTGTGTATGTTAATGTATTTGACAAATATATTTGTAGTCTTCAGAAACTAAACAGACTCCTATGGCGCACACATGCAGCGACTCCTATGGCGCACACATGCAGCGACTCCTATGGCGCACACATGCAGCGACTCCTATGTAAAACAGTCAATAAAGATAGGAGCCAGTAATAGGGATTTTAGGAGCCCTGATGTAAGCTCTATTGCAGGGCAAACTTATGCAGAATTTTGGGTGAGATCTCCCTTCATCTTGGATTGTATAAAGGAAGATCTTGGAGTCTGGAGTGAATGCTACCAGGCTTATTATTCCTTATCCACCATTCTTCTAAAGGATCTATTGATACAATTTGCTATGTAATATCGATTACCTGGTTCTCTTTTTTTTTTTCTAATTACAGGTTCAAAACTTGCTTCAGCAAATGCATGACAAGTTCCAGACGATGTCTGATCAGATTATTGGGAGAAATATCCTTATTCCAAACGTTGATTAGAAAATGAATATGCTTTTATTTTCTGTGAAAGTAAATACAGCGAGTGTTGTGTATGCCCAGAAACATGTATCGTTTTAAGTTATCACAATCCATCAATTAACTGGACAAATATCTTCCCCTTCCGTCATAACAATCAGGTCATTAGTCAACAATATAAATATATGCATGTACGGTATATCAAATACTTATGGTTGCTGTAGACTACAACTCCCATTATGTTCAGTCAGTCAAATTGCAGGGTGAGCCTCAGGAACACTAATCCTCATTAGCTGTGGTTTTAAAGATTATCCATCCCTGTATTATGGGGATGACAGAAGTAATTATCCATCTACACTTGAGGTCCTCTGGGTTAGTTGACTGGCTGAGCATGAAGAGAACAGTTGTCCACTACAGTGGAGGACACAAAGATGAAACATCACTGGATATCATTATACAAATAACTGGGATGAAATGCTTTAAGCTGTCCTCTTTCACCACTTCCTTTCATGTTTATTTCTTTGTGCAAATTCTAAGTTATAGGTGTTTGAGTGACGTGATGCTTTGTGAGGTTATAATTCATCTAATTCCCTAACTAAGAGGGAGCTTGAATTCTGTAACTGCACGGATGTGATGGATCTAGTAGTGTTAAACCTGCTTGTTGCATTCTTTAACCATGGCCACTCGATGATATGAGTACTCGTATTGATGACCTAGAGAAGAATATAGCAGATCTTATGACACAGGCGGGAGTGGAGGAAGACGAATGCACGAACAAGGTATGTGTAACATTGCGTTACTGCTAGGTATGTTCAACTCGTTGCTCAGTCCTAATGTTTCACCAATACAGATTAATACAGCAGCACAAATGTATTGTAACCAGTGTCCTGACCAGTAAAATGCAAAAGATGTCATGGTCTCACCTCTCCCTAAGGGAACACACAATACATTACTTAATTTGACACCGCCCATAAACTTTTAATAGGAGTGACGGCCGCTTCTGTCTGTTTTAATAGGCTTTTCAAATTTACGCTCCAAGGGAATGCCACATTACTTCACTTAAAATGCATAGGGCTTGAGACCTATCTGAACTCCTTTTTGCTTAGAGGATTTATTATTACATACTGGTTTATATCTGTCTACTTTAGCTTTATGGAAATGTAGGCCTTTGCAGGATAAGTTGCTAATTGTTTTTTTCCTTTTCTTTCTATAGCAGGTCCCCAAACAGTGAGCAGCCGGTCCCCAAACAGTGAGCACAGGAGATCTGGCAGATTTTATAGAAACTCCAAAAAAGGACGGTGTTCTCCCCCAATCAAATGACCGCAAAACCTTTTTTGTTTTGTTTTTTTTGTAACAAGGATTGTGATAGATTTCATTTATTAAATGTATTATTTAGGTAGATTGTTTTTGTAATCTATGATTATTTGTGAGTCACAGCTACAAAATAAATGTATAATAAAGTAGAAGTGTCTTTAGAATATTTCTCCCAACGCATATCTGTGGTGACATAGCCCTGCACTCGATTTTATATTGTTTCCTACTTGATTCTGCTTTCCCAGAAAACATTCAGCCAAGGCATATCTATATTCAGTATATGTGTGCAGAACTGGATAGGATGCATATGAAATCGGAAGCATGTAAGAAAAGTGGTAAATATGTATTTTAAATAGATTTTTCAGTGAGGAGTCAGTGATGATTTTATGCACCCCAGTTCATGTGCTATTATTCTGGTCTTCAATGCCAGTGAACCTCATCTGGATTAATTTCATATATAAAATACGTTACTATTTTTGATAACATAGTAGTTTAGGCTTAAAAGACTTGTGTCCAAGTTCAACCCTTTTCCAAATCCTTGTTTACCGCTGTTGATCTAAAAGAAAGAATCCCCTCCCTCCTTCAGTTTGGAAAGAATTCCTTCCCTACTCCCCAAGGTCATCCTATTTCTCCTTGGATCAACAAGCACTGAATATTAATGCCTATACTAACATACATAACCCTCTATCTTCTGCTTCTTTACAAAAATATCCAGGCTCCTTTTTTTAAAAGGCATCTAATGTATTTGCCAACACCACCACGGCAAGACTAAACCTTTCTTAGCAGGTAACCTCTTGTCTTGTGTAATGTGCCGTTTGTGTGTACTCTTTCATAGTAAGTTGGCTTAAACCATCTTCTCCTTTTACCTTAGACAGGAAGTAGGCCTCAGACGGAGTATGGGGTTTGGAGATATCATTAGCTCTCATATGTCCTTAATGCTAAATAAAAAATAAACTATACACAGGGTTTGACGAAACTCTTACACTAAAACTTTTAAGTAAAAATAACGGTGCACTCAGGGAGATCTCTGTAAATGAGGCGGTATTCCAGGTGCATTTCTACAGGTGTCGCGGTCAGGAGTTGGCATTACACATTGGCACACAAGAACACCAAGCTCTATGTTGCACCAACCATACTACATGACCCAGAGTGTTACCTGGCCTTGGTCATTTGAGAGATGTAATCATGCACTCATTGAATGAGTCCTGCTAAGCATTACAATAAAGATCCAGGCTGTGGCAGTGTATGGATCAGGATTGGCTCCCGCTGCCCCACACACTGGCTCATATTGGTGTTGAGGATAATTGATTGGTACTTTGGTGTAAAAATATAGTACATTAAAGTACAGGAAAAATAATTAGCGGACATCCTTAGTGTTAATGGGACTGATTATCTTCCCCTCACCCTAGTGAGTCAGACAGTATGGGGAATGTACCTGAATGCACTGGTGCCGTGGTACTCATTACGTGGATGACTGCTTTAGGACTATACTGATTGTATTATACATGTAGCAAATCCAAAAGACAGAAATGATGGCCTTAATAGTAAAGCAAGACTTGCCAGGTTTCTAGCACTCTATCAATACACACTGCCCTCTGTTGGACACTAGCCCACTGAGCACTGTAACATTACAGAGATGTAATAGTCATGTTGTTTTACAAGCAGGATCATTTAGAGAGTTATTATTGGCTCTATGATTCAGAGGGGAGTACAGGGAACGCTAGGAAGCAGAGCAGGAGGTCTGTGCCGAGGCATGGACTGTACAGTATTTACTCACACTGTCTTTGCCCTGCAATTAGGAGGCAGCTACCTGTAAAGGGGGGTCCCTGGGTCAGCCTTGATGACCTGCTTCAGCGTACCCCTGAGTGAGATCCAATATTGTAAAAGAATGTCTTGTTTATACATCTGACGTCGACAATAAATCAGTATGAAGTTAGATGTCATGGCGATCAGAGTACATGTTCCTTTGGGTGCATATAAAGATTAAATAATAAAATATTCACATATTGTACATATTTACTATCTCAAACCATGTTATATACAAAGCCTGCTCAATAGGCTACCCATGTCAGTCTAGTAAGTGTACCGGTGCTGCCATCTAGTGGTAAAAGTGAAATTTAATTTGAACAATGGAATGCATGCGAATGGCATTGGAAAGTGACCAATTCTCTGTACATGGGGTATGCTAGTGTTCAGATTACCCCTGGCAGTTTAGGACCAGAGGATGTAGCACCCCAAGCCCTCCCCCCCAACCTATCCCTTTCATGCACCTGCTTCATATATATACCCATTATGGTCATACCATCTTGATAAAAGCCCAGAGGGGGGTTCAATCACTGAAAATATTTAAATCAGTTAAGTCCTGTGACGTGATCTTCATATTATGGGTTATTGTAAGGAAAGTGGATTAGCTATACATACACACAAACATACTGTACAGAGAAATCAGAACATTCTACATGTGGAAGTCAAACAAGATTAGGTTAGGACTTTTCTATGATTCATCTTGTACAAGTCATTATAGTTTTATAGCACACACAGATATAAACTGTAATCAACGAAACAACCTTTCAGCTTCTGTCGCTGTGGATAAGTTATAAGGTCTGTGAGAGCCTTGTACTTTCTCTATCACCAGTGTTGTGTTGAGGTCTGAGACAATCCACTAGCAGACAAAAAAATTTGGCCACATGCCTGTAAAAAGTAATTTACATGAACACACGTTATCATACAAACTCAAAACACAAACAGGTTGAACCCTATACTGTAAAACATTTATTTTTAAGGTTAAAAAAATACAAATAAATAAGTGATTTCTTAAAAAACAAAAACAGTGAAAGAAGTGGTAAAAACATCAGAATATGAATGACAAAACTGGATCGAATTCTGCAATACTGGTTTCTTGACATAAACATCAAAGATTGAGGCTTGAGGTCAAAAAGTAAAGTCTGTCTCAGTCATGTCAATAGCCCACGCAAACTTGTCTCTGTAGGTCTTGTTGTAGATCTTTTCGAGGCCAACATTCCATTTCTTGCACCTTAAAAATAAAAGTACATACAAAACAAATGGTCCAATTATGTGTGACTTCATCTGCGATCAAGTGATGCGTACAGCAAGTGTAAAGCACTTAACCAATCGTTACTACTTGCTATCTCTGCATAATGACCTGTTTGACTACAATCACCCAATATTCACTGCAGCTTGGGATTCTGGGTAATGACTTCAACTACAATCAGTCCATATACACTGCAGCTTGGGATTCTGGGTAACGACTTGTTTGACTACAATCAACCGAATGAAGGCGATTCGGAAATTGCTGTGAGGCAATAATGGCACTGGGGAATGGAAAGTGGTGGATCCGTGGCACAGCTGCCGTGTCATGGAGTTGGTTCTCTGTGACCAGACAGTGCTGACTGGCATGACACTTTTAGATTGTGAAATAATGTGACACAGTTAATCTCCTTCCCGGCTGGAGGTGTGATCGGTGGGCCTCACAAGCACACACCCCAATGAGGTGACAGATGGTCACCAGACAGACGCTCGCTGCTGCCACACATTGGCCCCGATCATTACAAGATAGATTATAGGTTTGACCCCACATATAAAGGACAGCAAAATATTTTATGTTCGTGTAGCCGTTATAAATAGAAATACTTTACTGAATCCAAGGAGAAAATCTGATTGCCCTTTGGAGTCAAGAAGGAATTTTTTCCCCTGGGAGGCAAAATTCGAAATGGCTTCCTATGGGGTTTTTTGCCTTCTTTTGGATCAAACGCTGAGATGATAGGTAGAAGGGTTGAACTTGATGGACTTGTGTCTTTTTTCAACCTAAATTACTATGTTACTATGAAAGAATACCGTATCCTATTCAGCCCTCTCTGATTCTATACAGGGGGCGGACATCTTGGGTCAGCTCATCCTTCATCTGACCAAGGATTCTAAGCAGCATGTCTGCCCCCTGATAGACCCTTCATTAAAACATTACTAGTTAAAATCCCTACATGTGATGCAATCTTTCAGTTAAACCAAAAAAAGGTTTGCTTTAAACATAGTAAAAACTTTTAACAATTTTCATATATATATATATATATATATATATATATATAAAATAATAATCAAGATGCGCAGTCTATAGAGTGTGAGACTCACCAGGCCACAGATATGCGAGGGTCCAGATAGTTTAGCTTGGAGGTGCTCAAGGCAATTTGTTTATTCTCTTCTTTGTCAGTAGCCTGCACCTCCAGTCTCATGAGCTGCTCCTCCGCTCTCTCCACTGCCCTCCTCTTGCTTTCCACCACCCTGCACCAAGACAATGACCCATGAAACATCTGGAACCTGAGCCCCATAAATAAACATCGTTACCCATGAGCCAGGCATAGCTGGGAAGGGGGGGGGGGGGGTCCAGTAAGCGGGGCCAATGCTGTGCAATGCGATGTAACTGATCGGATTGGACAAGGGATTAATTGCAAGACATCAGGCCCGGTTAGTCTGGGGGAAACATCAGCATTTATTACATTCATCCAGTGGATATATTCTTACGTTTAGTAGAGACTGGCTTCTGCCATTCCTAGGACAGCGGCCCCGCAGCCTTTGTAAACAGGCCGCCAATGTGGTCAAGATACCACACCCTGCTTCACTCATCCCAGTAATAAAAATCGGGTCATATGGGACCTTAAAACCCTACCTGCTGCAGCTGTAGGGAACCGTGTTCAATGGAACATTGTTGAACATTTTGCTACAATACAGTAACTTCTTTCTAGAAAAAAGTGCCGGTTCTCCCAGTGTCCCCTTTATTTAGACCTTTTGCACTTTTAATTTCCCATCGAGTAATCCTGCAATTACATTCTGTTGGCTACACTGTGTATTGACGGAGGGGCCCAGTGTTGTGACATAAACGGTTATGCATTGGAATGTTGCCTGATTTGGTTCATTCCCAGAGCAGCAGGAAGAGCCATCCAAACTGTGCATTAAATCGATCCAGCCAGCCACACTACTCACTTTCTCAGCTTGTCGGTGTCTTTCTCCTTAGCCTCTTTCTTGGCTTCCTTCAGCTCTTTCTTTGCCAGTAAAATCTGTTCTTTCCTGGCATCAATCTAACAGGAAGCAACTTGACACCTGAGTATCGCTCACAAGCCATTAGGAAGATGTTACCAGTGCTTTATGTGCTACAATATCACTAGATTAGATTGGAAAGTAATATGCGAGGTTGTTGGCTGCGGCCGTGTACACACATCAAAAGGTATATTGTACAAATAAAGGATTACGCCGTCACTCAAAAACAAAACCCAATCATGTTAACATGACAAAGAACAGCAAGTTATCCAAAATACATGGCATGCGAAGGGAGATCCTTAACTCTGTCCTGGTACGCGGAGAAATGCAGCTTAAACCCAAACATTTTATGATGAACGTTTTATATGAACAATACGGTTATACATACTGCAAATTTTTAGCAAAGGTTTAAAAAACAAAAAAAAAACAAACAAAAAAACAAATAAAAACACTCCCTGCAACAACAACAAGAAAAAAAAGATTTAATCAGGCAGAAGCTCACTTCTGCCTGACAAAAAAAACAACACATTTTTTCTAGATAATTCTTGTGCCAGCATTGCACTTAATGAATTAGAGCTTTGTAAGCGGGGATGGGATAGGTCATCGTGGCTGCATTAACGCAGCCGCTTCACCGCCCCCCTCTCGTGCGATGGCCAGTTCATCGCGTGAGAGGTCATCGCGGGATATTTCATGGCTAAAGGTGAGTATTATTAATGTTTAATAGGGGTATTAGAGTTCGGGGGTTAATTTTAGTATTAGGGTTTGGGGGGAGGGGTAGCATTAGTATTAGGGTTAATTTTAGTATAAGAGTTCGGGGGTTAATTTTAGTATTAGGGTTTGGGGGGTAGCATTAGTATCAGGGTTAATTTTAGTATAAGAGTTCGAGGGTTAATTTTAGTATAAAAGTTCTAAAGCAGACTTTAAACCAGCTATGTCACGGGTCACAGCTAGGGTTGGCAACAAGTCAAAGCGCAATGGATGCGTCCACTCATCAAAGACAGAATGTGGAGCTCTATGACAGCAGTAGCACCTTTCAAAAAGCAATATGCCAGGCCATTGCCATTTTGCTCGCTTTATGCCACCCTCCTTCCCCAGTACTTAACTTACCTCCTTGTTGCGCTCCGGTCGTCTCCTCCGTACAGGAGGGAAGACATTTTTTTTTCTTCTGGCATGACTTGGCCTTGTCTGGCCCCCCGCGACTCGCGGGCCAGGGATGTCAGTATAGCCCGTCACCCCCCTAATGGTGGGCCTGATTTTAGGATCTCAAATGTAACCCTTACCTTTGTCTTAATGTTTGCCATTGATTGGTCAAAGGTTTTTGGTGGCGCCCTCTGATGGTTGCACAGAACTGCAACCGCTCTGTTGGCTCGGTTATAAGACAGGATCTTTGCCGGTACACTCTCATTGGCTGGAAGGATGGAAATCGTATGCCTAGGTTAATGTATGCATAGTGCCCATTCAACTTGTAAGTGCTTCTCAGACAGGGCCATCTTCCCATATCCAAATCTGAAATCACTACACTACACATGTCTGTATGTTTGCATTAAAAGAATGTATGTTAAATGACAATTGTCAGCAAAAATTAAGGTTATATTTAATTGCAAGATTGCATTAAATGTAGGCATTTTTTAAATAGAAATACTTTAATGAAAGAATACAAATAAACTACATTATTGAGCCCTCTTTGCTCCTAAGGACTATCGGGGGGGGTGACATTTTTAGAATGTTATGTCAGATCATTGTGCATTTAAGGAAATTTGACCCATCTGGGTCCAGTGTTAGAGCCTTACGGAGAATGCCTCCCAAAAGTCCCTATTTAGAACGGACCGTGCCTATTTTTGACTCAAATCCCTCTTCCCTACTCTGACTTGCCTAATCTATAGGATGCTCAAGATTTTAAACGTGTGGGAGTGTATCACAGAGCTCCAAAGCATTACATCATATAGTGTGTTTGGAATGCTGTAAATGTGTTTAGAAATTAGCTATAATTAATGCATTACGTGGATTTTAAAGTCTCCAAAAATGCCCCGCCCATAGCCACACCTTAAACCACTCCCCCAAAACAAAAACAGAGCTTCCATTTTTGCTACAGTTGTCCTTTAAAGATAATTGAAGCATAGGACCCCTCTCCAGTTCCCCCACGATCCAGTAAACACGGGGGTTCACTTACGATCTGTAAGCTCCTGAAGCTGCTCCTGCAGAGTAACCGATGCGTTGTAGGTCCTGAAAACTTTGGCTGTCAGTCCTTCCATCAGTGACTGAAGATGTTTGTTCAGCATCGGTGTCTGCAACGAGAGCCGAGAGGTTTATGGAGACCATGGTATCCACGGGAAAAGGACTGCATCTGTATGATCACATCTACGGGAACAAACTGCATTATTCACATACATGAATGGGCAGAAACAAAGCAGACTTGGCTGGCCCGTGGTAAGAAACTGGAAAGCATTTGTTTATGGAAAAATGGTGTACTAGGAAAAATGCCATAAGCTAGCTGCATAGTAATACGAAAATTCGTATACTTTTAGTGCTTGTTGAATTCCTCTCCAGAGTAGGTTACAACCTATAGGGCCGGCTATTTCAGCCTTTGCCCGTTCTCGCGGTGAGGGATCCCACACCTTTGTTTTTTGTCTCCATGAGTAATCAGGGTATGCCCAGACGTGGGTCCCTAGCTCGCTGCACCTAGAGGGATACAAGCCGTACCACACTGACAAGGCCATTGAAGGCCGAAACGTACGTCTGTGGTTGCTGTATTCTTCGTGCAGAGGAGACCTGCCAGGCTATTTGGATCTGGACTGCCCTTATGGGTGGGACCAGTCTAATGTGCTATTGGAGAGGTTTCCTCTGTAATGGTGCAAGCGAGCCAAAAAACGGTGATTCCTCTCCCGAGTAGGTTACAACCTATAGGGCCGGCTATTTCAGCCTTTGCCTGTTCTCACTGAGAGGGATCCCTTTGTTTTTTGTCTTGTTGAATTGGCAAGAGAGTGACTGACTCTGTTGCCAAATTCAGCACAGCTTCATCTTTCGGATGTATTTCTGGGGTTTGAGTGCTCTCTGCTCACAAACCCCCAGAAATACAAGCGCGTGTGCTTCGCGTTAGGTGTGCGGCGCACGCCTAACACATATGGAGCATCCGCCACTGCATCTTTTATTCCTTTGCCCCAGAATTAGTCTTTACCAATAAAATAAACAACATGTTCCTTTCCCTCTGCCTGGTTCAAGGTGCCGGATGGCTGTTGGCACAATACTTGGCTCAGTTATATAACTATTCATGCTCTATTTATGTAGCCGGGTAGCTGCCGCCCCATGCCTGATTCCGCCTGTGTCTACTCTTCGTCATCCGTTGTCTGTCTGGCAACAGGTGCCGAGTGTTCCCCTGCTTTCCGCCAGCTGCCGGCACACGGAGCAAGCCAAGAACTGCCAGCTTTAATAAGTCTGCGCTAATCAAGACTTCAGGAATCGCTCTGCGCAGAGCACATACTCACATTGAGTCTGTCAAACAGATCGTCTCCCTCCTGCTTGCTCTCCATAAACAGCTGGAGGTTTTTAAATACCTTGACAACAAAAGAAGGAAGCAAATAATCAAGTTTATTTTTTCTCTCTCCGGGGGGCTTATTCAATATCAGCTTCTTTTACGTTTGGTACATAGGAGAAAAAGTGTAGGTAAGACGGGGGTTGGAACTGGAGCAGGATTTTAGGTAACGTCAATAGGTACCGAACTGGAGGCTGCTTTAATGACACTCCAGTTGGTGAAGAGATAGGAATAAAGTACAGTACCTGCAACTCTAAAGACTGTATCACCTAAACATTATTTTTACTATGTAGAGAATAAAAAAAATTAGTGTTTGCAAAACTGCGAGCAAATGCCTAAATTAGGCGAAAAATGTGTTTCCAATGCGTCTGTGGAGTCTCCTGCTTATGACATCACCTATGGCTTGATCAAAAGACACACTGAAAACATATTTTTCTTCTCTTCTTTAGGCATTTGCTTGCAGTTCTGCAAACACAATGTATAGATTATTTCCAATAATTTTTTAATCTCTACATGTACAGGAAAAACGGAACTGGACTGAACGGATTGGTTGACGGCACTGGCAAGCCGCTCGGTGTGTGGGTGTGTGTGTGTGTGTGTGTGTGTGTACTGTGTGGGTGCGTGTGTGTGTAGGGTGCGTGTGTGTGTATAGGGTGCGTGTGTGTGTATAGGGTGCGTGTGTGTGTATAGGGTGCGTGTGTGTGTATAGGGTGCGTGTGTGTGTATAGGGTGCGTGAGTGTGTATAGGGTGCGTGTGTGTGTATAGGGTGCGTGTGTGTGTATAGGGTGCGTGTGTGTGTATAGGGTGCGTGTGTGTGTATAGGGTGCGTGTGTGTGTATAGGGTGCGTGTGTGTGTATAGGGTGCGTGAGTGTGTATAGGATGCGTGTGTGTGTATAGGGTGCGTGTGTGTGTATAGGGTGCGTGTGTGTGTATAGGGTGCGTGTGTGTGTATAGGGTGCGTGTGTGTGTATAGGGTGCGTGTGTGTGTATAGGGTGCGTGTGTGTGTATAGGGTGCGTGTGTGTGTATAGGGTGCGTGTGTGTGTATAGGGTGCGTGTGTGTGTATAGGGTGCGTGTGTGTGTATAGGGTGTTACAGATAATATATTTCTGTAATATTGGAAAAATTGGGTAGGAGATAATCTACTAAAGCATTTGTTAGGGCCTAAAGGTGGCCTCGGGTGCAGCCAGGGCCTCACTAGACACTAGAAGGGAATGTTCCACACAACACACCAAAGTGCTAAGCAGAATTTGTGTTATATGGCCCAATTTGGTTCCCCAATTGTATGTTAAATCTCTTACTTTATTTTAAAATTAAACTTATTGTGCTATAATTAGGACTCAATTGGTTCTACTGGTTTTATCCCTGGCTGAATGGACTGGAGTTTCCCAATATCCCACCCCTTTTATACTGGCATCTGTATTCTTACCCAGCTATAATGTATCTGTATTCTTACCCAGCTATAATGTATCTGTATTATACACAGCTATAATGTATCTGTATTCTTACCCAGCTATAATGTATCTGTATTATACACAGCTATAATGTATCTGTATTATACACAGCTATAATGTATCTGTATTATACACAGCTATAATGTATCTGTATTATACACAGCTATAATGTATCTGTATTCTTACCCAGCTATAATGTATCTGTATTATACACAGCTATAATGTATCTGTATTATACACAGCTATAATGTATCTGTATTCTTACCCAGCTATAATGTATCTGTATTATACACAGCTATAATGTATCTGTATTCTTACCCAGCTATAATGTATCTGTATTATACACAGCTATAATGTATCTGTATTCTTACCCAGCTATAATGTATCTGTATTCTTACCCAGCTATAATGTATCTGTATTATACACAGCTATAATGTATCTGTATTATACCCAGCTATAATGTATCTGTATTATACACAGCTATAATGTATCTGTATTATACCCAGCTATAATGTATCTGTATTATACCCAGCTATAATGTATCTGTATTATACCCAGCTATAATGTATCTGTATTATACCCAGCTATAATGTATCTGTATTATACCCAGCTATAATGTATCTGTATTATACACAGCATTTTTTTGCCCTGTTTTATTTCGTACTTTACATTTTACACGTTGTACCTGCTTTTCCACTGGTACTTTGTTGTAATATCGGATGGAATCTTTACCCAGGAAATCAAACTCCACCACATGTTTCTCTCCATCGAGCTCGGGATAAAGTTTAATGTGCTCCACTCTCAAGGAACAGCAACCCACGGTGTCTGCGCTCTCACCTTCTTCCTTCTCGTTACCTGCTCTCAAAGCCAGCTACGCACGACAAGAAAGAGAGAAAGCCGGGAAAACATCCCAAGGGGTAAATGAACTCTATCGACTAAGCGTTGCTTATACTGTGAATGCAGAGGATAAAATATGAAGAAAAGGGATTTATACATTGTGTTTGCAGAATATGAAAAACAAATGCATACATTAAGAGAAAGTGTCTGTGCCATCTCCAGTTTATTACCTTTCCCTGTGGCTGGAAAATGAATTATTTTCTATATGAAATGTGTCATTTACATATCAGGGGGCAACGTAACGTATAGATCATTTTTCACATTCGCTCCATTACCACTGTTTAGGTGACGGAGCCCCTTTTGAATACGGCTCATATATTCAGATATTCTATAAGCAAAGGAAACCAACTTCATGATCTGCTTTTGAATGGATTTCCATTCTTTTCAGTCCTGGATGACAGAGGGGTTAAGATGTCAATCCCGCTTCAACGAAACATTCCTATTGTCATTTCCTGTTACATTACTGGATATCTGACCTGTTATAACGGAAGTTGACAAATCCCAGGAGCCAGAGCGTTGCTGGCTCCCAAAATCCCCACTACAGACACCTAACGTTGATTGTTTTACACAGAATTCTACAGCTCCTAATAATAACCAGCTTGGCTCCTGAACTGGTTCATCTGACTCAAAACCCTACATTCATTGGTCAAGCCCCGGATTCTAAGCTTGCAAATCAGAGAGAAATATTTTTTGGCCTTTTTTTATTTTTTTAAATCAAGTAAAATGTGCACTAGGACATGAGACGGGAGTAAAGAAAGCAGCCCATTTCTCAGATGAGGTATGGAGGGACTAGCTGGGCTAGATCTAATGGAGACAGTGCCATGGAGTCCTACCTTATCGATAAAGTAAAGAGCTACCGCTCTCTGGCGCACTTTCATTTCCTTCGACTTGAAATTTTCGCGATACGTCTTCCGGATTTTGTTAACGTGACGTTTCAGTTTCCTGGCAACTTCATACTTATCCCAGTCTTTTTCACCCTTGAAAACCCAAATATAAATGACACTTGGATTAATTGGCTCATTAACACTTTCAAACTCATTAGACATGAGAAACGCACAGAATTGGTATTAGTGTCAGTTAATTACATAAACAATGACTTATTTTTGGTACACAGTACTATACGGCATAGTTGCCAACATCGGCTATGTTTATAGGGACAGATATGTGTTCCACATGCTGCAGAAAGAGCATGCAAAGTGCAGCCCGGCAGTATGTAGGATGGATAGTATACGCACAAACACAATCCAATTAATTAATCATGGTAGGTACTGTGAGATCTCCAACGAAGAAAGTGTGAACTTGAGGAGTTTAAGACGATAGCAATATAGATTGAAGGACTCCAGACAAAGTGGTAGGCTGGAACATATGGTTTAATCCAAAAATAATGTACAGCCAGATGAATTGAAACGTGCTCTCCCACCCGGTGAACCAGCAATCGCCTACGCGTTTCGCATCAAACTGGGAGCTTTGTCAAGACTGTGAGATCTCCACCCTGATTAATTGGATTGTGTCTGTGTGTATATCCATCCTACCGGGCTGCACCTTGCATGCTCTTTTTGCAGCATGTGGAACAAGTATGTGTCCCTGGAAACATGGCCAATGTTGGCAACTATGATACAGCTTAATGCCGATAAACATCCAGGCGCATCGGTGCTGGACTGACCGGCCGCGATGTGTGATCACATGATTTCTTATCCCTCTCACTCTGGCTCCCGAAGAAGAGGTAGCAGGGTATAAAGTTATTTGGCTGCACTCGATGATCCAGAAGAAAGAGGCTAGACCCCTGCTTCAACACTGAGCAACACTGGAAAGGGGATAGGGAGTCCTGTGTGTTTATTGGAATTCATTTTGTCAACCTGTACTCCAGTCTGCCCTCTATATTCATTTAACTGTCCTCAACCTATACTTCAGTCTATCCTCTATCTTCATTTAACCCTCCCCAACCTGTACTCCAGTCTGCCCTCTATATTCATTTAACTGTCCTCAACCTATACTTCAGTCTACATTCTATCTTCATTTAACCCTCCACAATCTGTACTCCAGTCTTCACTACATCTTCATTTAACCCTCCCCAATCTGCAATCCAGTCTTCCTTCTATTTTTACTTAACCCTTCCCGACCTTTACGCCTGTCTCCCCTCAACCTATACTTCAGTCTTCCCTCTATCTTTATTTAACCCTCCCCGACCTGTACTCCAGTCTTCCTTCTATGGTCAGTTAACCCTCTCAAACCTGTACCCCAGCTTTCCCAAAATCTATTAACCATCCTGTACCTATATTCCAGTCATCCTTCTGTTTCTATTTTACCTTCCCAGACTAATGCAGTAGCCTTAAAGCTATCTTTATTTAACCTTACAGACCTAAACTAAAGCCTTATCCAAACAAACACAACTATTAGGTTCCATGAGGGTTAAAGATCTATGCCTATCACAGGTTACATATGGCCCAAGGTCTGGAAGGGTTTTACATGTGTGTGATAATACGAATGGGGTATAGGAATCAGGCGAGCACAGCCCCTCCCCAATTTACAGAAGCGGGTACAGTAGCTCTATTGGCTGCAGGCATTTTATTTATTTTCATGGCTGTGCCCAGGTTGCTATGGATGACATTTTCCATAATACTCCATAATCCTCATGAGAAATATTGTCCACAACTCGCATCTGCCTCTTCATCTTCGTTAACAGAAAATGGGGTCATTATATTCTACCATGACTGTATCTGCTTAACTATACACTGATGGGAGCTGTGCTGTACCATGTCTGTATCGGTTTAACTATATACTGATGGGAGCTGTGCTCTACCATGTCTGTGTCGGTTTAACTATATACTGATGGGAGCTGTGCTCTACCATGTCTGTGTCGGTTTAACTATATACTGATGGGAGCTGTGCTCTACCATGTCTGTATCGGTTTAACTATATACTGATGGGAGCTGTGCTCTACCATGTCTGTATCGGTTTAACTATATACTGATGGGAGCTGTGCTCTACCATGTCTGTATCGGTTTAACTACATACTGATGGGAGCTGTGCTCTACCATGTCTGTGTCGGTTTAACTATATACTGATGGGAGCTGTGCTCTACCATGTCTGTATCTGCTTAACTATATACTGATGGGAGCTGTGCTCTACCATGTCTGTGTCGGTTTAACTATATACTGATGGGAGCTGTGCTCTACCATGTCTGTATCTGCTTAACTATATACGGATGGGAGCTGTGCTCTACCATGTCTGTGTCTGCTTAACTATATACTGATGGGAGCTGTGCTCTACCATGTCTGTGTCGGTTTAACTATATACTGATGGGAGCTGTGCTCTACCATGTCTGTGTCGGTTTAAGTATATACTGATGGGAGCTGTGCTGTACCATGTCTGTGTCTGCTTAACTATATACTGATGGGAGCTGTGCTCTACCATGTCTGTGTCTGCTTAACTATATACTGATGGGAGCTGTGCTCTACCATGTCTGTGTCTGCTTAACTATATACTGATGGGAGCTGTGCTCTACCATGTCTGTGTCTGCTTAACTATATACTGATGGGAGCTGTGCTCTACCATGTCTGTGTCTGCTTAACTATATACTGATGGGAACTGTGCTGTACCATGTCTGTGTCTGTTTACCTATATAGTGATGGGAGCTATGCTCTACCATGTCTGTGTCGGTTTAACTATATACTGATGGGAGCTGTGCTCTACCATGTCTGTGTCTGCTTAGCTATATACTGATGGGAGCTGTGCTGTACCATGTCTGTATCTGCTTAACTATATACTGATGGGAGTAGTGATGTACCATGTCTGAATTTGCTTAACTATATACTGATGGGAGCTGTGCTGTACCATGTCTGAATTTGCTTAACTATATACTGATGGGAGCTGTGCTGTACCATGTCTGTATCTGCTTAACTATATACAGATGGGAGCTATGATATACCAGGACTGTTTGGCTAGCCATTTATTTAGTCAAGCCCTGTGCTAGCTTGCATGTATACTCCCAATACTTTTTGGTGCTTCCTCTGCCTGTGCAACTGCCAGTGATAATCTCTAGGAATGCTCCCTGATTCACCTTCCAAGAAGGGGTCCAATACATTTGAAAAGGGAAGCTGGAGGTAGAAAACACAACCCCATTTGGTTTAGGACAGTGGGGGCTATTCACCAATTTAGCTACAGGGACAAACCTGGCGACTTTCCTCTGCTCAGCAAGCTCACCAGGCTTGTCCCTACACAATGTCCCTGTATAGCTAAACTGTTGAGATGAAATGTTACTCTCCCCTCATCTCACCTTTTAGTGAATAGCTCCCAATGTTTCTGAACCTTGTCCCCAAGTAACACACAACGGTCTCTTTGTTTAAAGGCGTCCAGTCTTGTGAAATGACTGATCCGGTGCAGAGTGCGGAGGGTTAAAGGGATGCACTGTATGGAAGATGGCGTCTATGTGCAGTGTTCGTCCACACCTGTCTAGCAGGCTGCACTGTGTCAGCAGCTGCTGGCTATTTAATATTATTTGAAAGGAATTCTGGACGCGCTCTGCAAAATTGTGTTTTATCGCCTGTGGCAACGAGACTAACCGGCAAGTGCTCCGGCTTGCCAGGTACAGCAGCCTGTCCGGCACACATCCCCGGCTATATCTCTGCCGGAATGTAATGAACATTAAGGATTCATGAGTAGTAATAAAAAGCCGTGCATTGCTCTACTCCCGCGCAGCACTGGAATGGGCTGCCATCCGCACAGACGCTTAGCAAATGCACGGCACCTGCAGCCGCATCGAGGTTTAATCCTCTGTCATTCAGGAAGTGAAGTGCAGAGTGTCAGCCTGAGAATAGACTCTGCCAATAGCCAATGCCCCGGAGTCTGCTGTGCAGAGTGTCAGCCTGAGACTAGACTCTGCCAATAGCCAATGCCCCGGAGTCTGCAGTGCAGAGTGTCAGCCTGAGACCAGACTCTGCCAATAGCCAATGCACCGGAGTCTGCTGTGCAGTGTGTCAGCCTGAGACTAGACTCTGCCAATAGCCAATGCCCCGGAGTCTGCTGTGCAGAGTGTCAGCCTGAGAATAGACTCTGCCAATAGCCAATGCCCCGGAGTCTGCTGTGCAGAGTGTCAGCCTGAGACTAGACTCTGCCAATAGCCAATGCCCTGGAGTCTGCAGTGCAGAGTGTCAGCCTGAGACTAGACTCTGCCAATAGCCAATGCCCCGGAGTCTGCAGTGCATAGTGTCAGCCTGAGACTAGACTCTGCCAATAGCCAATGCCCCGGAGTCTGCTGTGCAGAGTGTCAGCCTGAGACTAGACTCTGCCAATAGCCAATGCCCCGGAGTCTGCTGTGCAGAGTGTCAGCCTGAGACTAGACTCTGCCAATAGCCAATGCCCCGGAGTCTGCTGTGCAGAGTGTCAGCCTGAGACTAGACTCTGCCAATAGCCAATGCCCCGGAGTCTGCTGTGCAGAGTGTCAGCCTGAGAATAGACTCTGCCAATAGCCAATGCCCCGGAGTCTGCTGTGCAGAGTGTCAGCCTGAGAATAGACTCTGCCAATAGCCAATGCCCCGGAGTCTGCTGTGCAGAGTGTCAGCCTGAGACTAGACTCTGCCAATAGCCAATGCCCCGGAGTCTGCTGTGCAGAGTGTCAGCCTGAGACTAGACTCTGCCAATAGCCAATGCCCCGGAGTCTGCTGTGCAGAGTGTCAGCCTGAGACTAGACTCTGCCAATAGCCAATGCCCCGGAGTCTGCTGTGCAGAGTGTCAGCCTGAGAATAGACTCTGCCAATAGCCAATGCCCCGGAGTCTGCTGTGCAGAGTGTCAGCCTGAGAATAGACTCTGCCAATAGCCAATGCCCCGGAGTCTGCAGTGCAGAGTGTCAGCCTGAGAATAGACTCTGCCAATAGCCAATGCCCCGGAGTCTGCTGAGACTAAGAATGGGGTGCGAGTGAGACTATGGATGGGGTGCGCGCGAGACTACGGATGGGGTGCGCGCGAGACTACGGATGGGGTGCGCGCGAGACTACGGATGGGGTGCGCGTGAGACTAAGGATGGGGTCCGTGTGAGACTAAGGATGGGGTCCATGTAATACTAAGGATGGGGTCCATGTAATACTAAGGATGGGGTCCATGTAATACTAAGGATGGGGTCCGTGTGAGACTAAGGATGGGGTCCATGTAATACTAAGGATGGGGTCCATGTAATACTAATTATGGGGTCCATGTAATACTAATTATGGGGTCCATATAAGACTAAGGATGGGGTCCATGTAATACTAAGGATGGGGTCCACGTAATACTAATTATGGGGTATATGTAATACTACGGATGGGGTCCATGTAATACTAATTATGGGGTCCATGTAATACTAATTATGGGGTCCATGTAAGACTAAGGGGGTATGCCACAGCACTAATTACAAGCACAGAATATTTTTACACGAGTTAAAGTGAGAAAGGAGATGCAGTAGGTTCTGCTGTAAGACCCAGCTCCTCTCTATGCTCTATTAGACTTTATTTGCAGGGCTCTGCTCCTGTGGTAAGGGAATGTTTGAACCGTGCTTGGTAAATGTTAGCGTTTGGCTCTTCCCGGGATATATGTTCTCATTTGCATTACATAGATCCCTGTGGACAGTGTAATAAACATAATCTTTACTAGTAAGCGGAGAGATCAGAGCTCTGTGCCTCTGCATGAAGCTGCAGTCTAACCATAATCCCTGCACCAGAGGAAGCCAAACAGCAGTCTGTGCACTACAAATCCCATCATCCACAGCAACAATCCTTCCTCTGCCTGCACAGTGAGGACTGGGCAGGCAGCCAAACCACAGCTCCTTCTTGTCTTCCTAGCAAGATCCATGCACTGACATGGCCCCTTAATCAAAAATACCCTACGGGGGCAATATCACACGGGTCAAGCAAGTCTACTCCACAGCGGTTCATCTTCAGCTGCCTGCTCAAGCGTTACCGGAGGCTGAAAGACCTATCAAATGATTAACCCTTTGCTTTCTAACCGCACGCACGAAGCAGTCGCTTCAACAAAAATGAGCCATAGATAGATGGGATCATCACTTAAAGGAATAGTAAAGTGTTTAGTCATAATAGACACAGATGCAAAAAAACAGCAGGGATCCCTCTATGATAGTGCAGAGAGAGACACCCTAATTTCAAAGAGGATCAACAGAGGGGACACAGTTACTGTCCCCCCCCCCCCCCCCGCCCCCCATTGATCTCCTTTGTAAACAAAGTTGTCGCTCTCTGCACTAGCAAAGAGAGACAGTCGCTAACCCAGAGAAACATGGCAAAAGTGAGAGAAAAAGAAGTTTAGTTGCCATTGAACAACTCCTAATCCTTGGGTAGGATGACAATTCGCTTACTAACGGCAAGGAGGACATGGATATTTCCAACAAATTCCATATTTTGGAAATGTTTTAATGATAACATACAAATAAAGTACCTTACTTGCTCTGTATATCTCAGGTGGCGGACATGTTTAGAATCTAGGGTCAGATCTTCCTTCATCTGTCCCAACATGGCAGCCCCCTGGTAGCTTCCTCAAAATGAACGCCAATGGTGCCATATCTCGAATGTGCCATATTCTCACGAAACGAGTATTCATTAAAAGTTGAAAAGTGAGTAAGGAGAATGTACCACATGTACAAAATGATGCAGCGTTGATCCAGAGGAACTTTCCTGCCTTTAAAGCCACCAAAGACAAACTAACACCCCAACAATGCCAACTTCATCAGTAGGAATGAAAGGAACGGCTATCCGGAGAGTTCCTTTTTTTTCCTCCTAGAAACTATTTTTAATGTCTCTCCATATGGTGGCTTTTATTCCCTCCTAATGAAGCTGGCTTTTTTTTTTTCTTTTTTTTCATCCAGCGAAACGCATCGGGATTGAGATATTAGTTGTACATTGATGGGGTGGTCTTTAAGTGACATCAGGCGAGCTCTGCTGGATCCCACGCATTGCACATTATGTGTATTACTAAGAGACAACAACATAATTACGGTATTGGAGTTCAACATCCATTTCTATGACGCAGTCTTAATAAACAAGACATTTGTCGACGAGCTCCACGTCCTCCTTGCCGTTTGTGAGCAGAGTGGGAAATATTACCCCACAATGGGGAGTTGTTAAATGGTCTATATCAGTGCTTCTCAAACCTGTCCTCAGGACCCCCCCCCCCCCCCCCCCCCCAACGGTCCAGGATTTAGGGATTACCCAGTTGTATTTAATTAAGAATATGTACACCTGGTATGGTTCCCTAACAATTAAAGCAACCATACCAGGTGTTCTACATATTCTTATTAAAATACAACTGGGTAATCCCTAAATCCTGCACCGTTGGGGGGTCCTGAGGACAGGTTTGAGAAACACTGGTCTATATTATAAATATTTACTGCACCTCTCGTACCTTCAGCTTGGAATTTGCGTTGAGCATGACATATTTCACCGATCCCTGCACGTTTTCCGTCCATGACGCGAGCCAGGTAACCGTACCATCATGCCGGACTTCTTTCCACTTGTGGCCATCGGGGGGCACCGGGATCTTAGAATCTCTGAAATTATTAACAAAAAGAAACCCTTCATATAACGAGCATTAGTGGCTGCAGCCAGTCTGGGTCTAAATTACAGGTACTGAAGTAGATCTCAATACCAGACAAGGAATTTACCAGTATGGACTAAACAAGTGCGACTCTTTATTTTGACGAAATCACTTTATCATAATAATAAGCCAGGGCTTCACAAATTCCTACTGCTGGCTCCTAAGTTTTTTTTGATTGTTTGACAAGGAACTCTATCGGAAGTTCCATTCCCCTGGCTCCTAAATTGGTCTCTCTGGCTCCTCAAACTATGGTCAGACCCTAGAAATAGGCCTTTCCAAGATAATATATCTCTCTTTAGCTTTCTTTGGGGCAATGTTAAAATGTGGTATTTTTAAGTTAAAAAAAAAAAAAAAAAAAAAAAAAAATATACAGAAATATGCAAAAGGTTTTTGAAAAAAAAAAAAAAAAAAAGAATAGAAATATCAAACACAAAAACCTTTACTTATGGGAAATGTGTGCCACAGGCGGACTGTTTTTTTTTTTTAGCCCTTTTCCATTCTATTATTCATAAATAATCCAATGTTACAAGCACAATATATTAATATACAGAATTAGAGACACATATCCGATATTCACGCACATCCTCAGCTAAAAGGTTTATAAGAGAGACTGACTTGTAATTTAGCTGACAGACACTCCAAGATGAATGTTCTTTTTTGTATCTAAATTAAATAAGGATAAATGTTTCACAGGGCCGTAATGTAATCTTTCACTGGTAACACAGGTTATTAAGTCTCTGAGTAAAGGGAAACCTGTGATTTCAAACCCATTCAGCCTTGAAAGCCTTGAGCATCGCATCGGAAGTTCGGACCCAAGCAGAAGTGACCCGTGAATTACCTGGCAGGTCAGGAGTTTGCGATCCGGTTGGAAGAGTGAGAAATGAATTACGGGAATGGGATTTTTTTTTTTCATTTTTTTTTTGGGGGGGTTTGACATTTGAAGTGTCAACATTCTTTTCTGGATAAAAATCCGCCTGCAGATGGCGCTGTGGCATGGAAAATAAATGACTTCCCAGTACTGTGCATGAAGACAGAGGAAAGATTATTCAATGTGGTTTAAGACTTGAAATGTAATAAATCCTAGGGAATGGCATCCAGTAGCCATTTAGAGTTCTTCTGGAAGTTAAGCACCGACTTCCAGGCTGCCATATCGCAGAGATGGTTCTTCACGACCTAGCAGCGCTGACTGATGTGTGGCCTCTAGGACCTTGAACACACCTTCCATCCGAGGGGGGAGAGAATCATCTCCTGCCCACAGATTGGTGGATGCACACAAAACACAACCAATCACAGAGAGCGATGCTCGTTGGACCATCTTGGTCTGCAAACATGGAGCTATGCTCTTTCAAAGACCAAAGGAAATGTTTTTGGACTGGCGCACAATTATTACACTATTGAAATGACACTTAATGAGACGGAAGTGGCCTTCTGTGTTATTAAAATAAATATATTGGTTCTCCTTACTCTTTTACTGTTTGTAAACGTGTCTGTGGAGTCTACGGTTTATGACATCACCTATGGCTGCATATTCAAATGACACATTTCCCACTGAAAACCAATTTATTTGCATATCAAGTCACAGATGATGTCATAAACAGGCGACTTCACAGACACATTTTTTGTTTCTCTTCGGTGCTAACACAATGTTCATTTTTTTTTTTCCATGATCCGCATTCACTCTATGAATTTAAATGAAGTCATTAGAGGACCCATAATGTTGCATACACTAGACAGTTGCCACATATTATCCTGTTCAATACAAAAAAAAAAAAAATCCACGATATCAACACTGGCCTCAATCTGATTTTTTTTTTTGTCTGTAAAATATTGGCTGGGTGCAAGCCTGACATAGCAGAGGACAAATGTTAATAATCCCTCTTTTCATTAGATAGAGGTTTGTCTAATTATCATTTTTCAAGCAGTCACGGAAGTATTGTAATTTGCATCTCTCTTTTGGATCGGACAGGGTGTACTGCACAAGGGGTATCCTTAACCATAGCTTTTTGGGATCTTTTGAAGCCTGGAGATGAGAATTCTTGTTCTAGTTTAACAAATCTATGAACGTTCTGTGCATCCAAACCCATCTCTCAGTGCTACACTGAGTAATATCCCCACCTCCTCCCGTCCTTGGATTTTTAAAGGTTGTGAAGCATTAGAATAAATTTCTCTCATAGCATTAAATTGTTAAAACCCCTCAAAGTCTTCAATTGGATTAAAGGCATCATATTGATAATACTCGGGCTAAAGCTATCCCGACAGCGATGCTAATCCCATTGTCTGCATGTTTCCATTAACCATCCTGCCGCTCTGCGCAAATCAACAATATCCTTTTTTCGTTTTGGCCAACTCCTACCGACTTCAAGCGACTTTGTGTTAGAAGATGTCTTGACATCCCAGGTCAGACGAGCAAGCAAAGCAGTAATCCCTGCTAAGACAATCCTCGGCAGGCAGAGCACAGCAGTCACGCACAAAGGCCGTGATTACTCTGTGCCTGTCCTTCCATGTAACTAAAAGAAAAACAAGAACAAAAAAAACAAGTTGGTGGCTTTGTGGTGCATCTCAATTTCAAGTGCTTAATCCTCCTGACCGACAGAGAGAATGCAAAGGGTTAAATCAAATTAAATTTTACCTTTTTCATCCAGAAAAATAGAGATTGTGATTACCAAGATCATTGCAAAATTATGCTCTATAAAATAAGAAACTTGGGTCCATCCCCGGCAATATTACCCCAATTTTGTTATTTGTACTCTCAGCAGTCATGCCCTCCAGACCTACTTTCCTATGTGGGTTACAGTCTGCTTGCTAGTAACCCACACAGATCTTACCTTAACTCCACCCAGTGTCTATATTCGCAGGACTTCAGCTGTACAGCTGTACTCCTGATGGAGAAGCCTCTGTGTGTATGAACTGGACACGATTATTGTTTGAGACACTTTGACGCGTCAACCAAAATGTTGGAGAGCCGAGTAGGAGGACCTGTCAGTGCTGCAAACCCAAATACTGGTCATAAAACA
The DNA here is from genome assembly GCA_036172795.1 of Pelodytes ibericus. Taxonomy (NCBI): domain Eukaryota; kingdom Metazoa; phylum Chordata; class Amphibia; order Anura; family Pelodytidae; genus Pelodytes; species Pelodytes ibericus. The sequence goes on along the minus strand of CM069862.1, from coordinate 198,676,007 downwards.
AAACATTTCAAAATATGGATTTTTTTTTACAATTTCTGAGATTTATCATGCATTAAGAAATGGTAGGTCATTATCAAGTCTGAGTGGTATTAATTTTTTTTAAAATTGTAACCCTATATTGGAAGCACAGGTGAAGTTTAGTGTTCTTTTAAGAAAGGATGCTTGTATGGCAGTCTAAAGAGAGAATCACTAGTTATAATATTGTTCTGTGTTGTCATTGGCAAGTCTATGCATTCCAGTTAGGATCTAAAGCACAGTCTACAGTTCCGTTTCTAGAATGTCACAGAACTGTATGAGAATCTTGATGCAAGAAGGAGCTGTCCCTGGTACTGAACAGTTTTTCTTTCTACTTGATGGCTGTAGGGGATGGTCATAAATAGTAAAACAGTAAAAAAAGGTTAAAAAAAAATAATGTATCTGCTATCATAGGGGGTTAAGATCAATTTTAAAAACGAATCATAAAGGGGTAAGTTTCAGCTTTTATCGGCAGCCATTACTGAAGCATTTAAAATTAATTCCAGAAATTCGAAAGCAAGCAAGCTGTGAATCAAATAGGAGCATTTCTTGCTTGTGTTTGTCTCAGCAGGTATCTCCTGTGTTCAAATAATCATGCTTATCCCCAGCTCTGTACTGCTTTAATGGGTTTGATCAGGTCTCCGGATATGTTCAACCTTTATTAAAGTGGCTAGCAACCAAAGAGATGAGAGGGAGCGCATAACACTGTTCATAATGTCCGTCTCCTTAGTTTCTTGAGTGATCACAAGATTTCTATAAGGGGCAAGAAAAACCATCTTGAATTTTATTTATTTATTAGGTTACTCGTTGCAGAGACAGATGGCCGGTGGTCATATCGGCCTGCTGGGGTCACAGTGAAGCATGGAGGCAACAGATGATAAAATGGGAGATATTTTAAAAAGTGCATAGCATGAAAGCATTCTAAGATTCCATGATGTCATACACCCAGCATGGCATGAAAGCATTCTAAGATTCCATGATGTCATACTCCCAGCATGGCATGAAAGCATTCTAAGAGTCCATGATGTCATACTCCCAGCATGGCATGAAAGCATTCTAAGAGTCCATGATGTCATACTCCCAGCATGGCATGAAAGCATTCTAAGAGTCCATGATGTCATACTCCCAGCATGGCATGAAAGCATTCTAAGAGTCCATGATGTCATACTCCCAGCATGGCATGAAAGCATTCTAAGAGTCCATGATGTCATACACCCAGCATGGCATGAAATCATTCTAAGAGTCCATGATGTCATACTCGCAGCATGGCATGAAAGCATTCTAAGAGTCCATGATGTCATACTCGCAGCATGGCATGAAAGCATTCTAAGAGTCCATGATGTCATACTCCCAGCATGGCATGAAAGCATTCTAAGAGTCCATGATGTCATACACCCAGCATGGCATGAAATCATTCTAAGATTCCATGATGTCATACACCCAGCATGGCATGAAATCATTCTAAGAGTCCATGATGTCATACACCCAGCATGGCATGAAATCATTCTAAGATTCCATGATGTCATACACCCAGCATGGCATGAAATCATTCTAAGATTCCATGATGTCATACTCCCAGCATGGCATGAAAGCATTCTAAGAGTCCATGATGTCATACACCCAGCATGGCATGAAATCATTCTAAGATTCCATGATGTCATACACCCAGCATGGCATGAAATCATTCTAAGAGTCCATGATGTCATACACCCAGCATGGCATGAAATCATTCTAAGATTCCATGATGTCATACACCCAGCATGGCATGAAATCATTCTAAGAGTCCATGATGTCATACACCCAGCATGGCATGAAATCATTCTAAGATTCCATGATGTCATACACCCAGCATGGCATGAAATCATTCTAAGATTCCATGATGTCATACTCCCAGCATGGCATGAAAGCATTCTAAGAGTCCATGATGTCATACACCCAGCATGGCATGAAATCATTCTAAGATTCCATGATGTCATACACCCAGCATGGCATGAAATCATTCTAAGAGTCCATGATGTCATACACCCAGCATGGCATGAAAGCACTAAGATTCCATGATGTCATACTCCCAGCATGGCATGAAAGCATTCTAAGAGTCCATGATGTCATACTCCCAGCATGGCATGAAATCATTCTAAGAGTCCATGATGTCATACACCCAGCATGGCATGAAAGCACTAAGATTCCATGATGTCATACTCCCAGCATGGCATGAAAGCACTAAGATTCCATGATGTCATACTCCCAGCATGGCATGAAAGCATTCTAAGAGTCCATGATGTCATACTCCCAGCATGGCATGAAATCATTCTAAGAGTCCATGATGTCATACTCCCAGCATGGCATGAAATCATTCTAAGAGTCCATGATGTCATACTCCCAGCATGGCATGAAATCATTCTAAGAGTCCATGATGTCATACTCCCAGCATGGCATGAAAGCATTCTAAGCGTCCATGATGTCATACACCCAGCTTGGCATGAAATCATTCTAAGAGTGCATGATGTCATACTCCCAGCATGGCATGAAAGCATTCTAAGAGTCCATGATGTCATACACCCAGCATGGCATGAAAGCATTCTAAGAGTCCATGATGTCATACACCCAGCATGGCATGAAATCATTCTAAGAGTCCATGATGTCATACTCCCAGCATGGCATGAAATCATTCTAAGAGTCCATGATGTCATACTCCCAGCATGGCATGAAATCATTCTAAGAGTCCATGATGTCATACTCCCAGCATGGCATGAAAGCATTCTAAGCGTCCATGATGTCATACACCCAGCATGGCATGAAATCATTCTAAGAGTGCATGATGTCATACTCCCAGCATGGCATGAAAGCATTCTAAGAGTCCATGATGTCATACACCCAGCATGGCATGAAAGCATTCTAAGATTCCATGATGTCATACTCCCAGCATGGCATGAAAGCATTCTAAGAGTCCATGATGTCATACTCCCAGCATGGCATGAAAGCATTCTAAGAGTCCATGATGTCATACTCCCAGCATGGCATGAAATCATTCTAAGAGTCCATGAAGTCATACACCCAGCATGGCATGAAAGCATTCTAAGATTCCATGATGTCATACTCCCAGCACTGGAAGCCCAACCAGTCAGTCCATCTGAAAGACCCATTATATTTAGTGAGCACTGTGGGAATATCCTTGAGGACTTGTTTTCGGGAATAAGGCTCTCATGGATATGGTAACATATTACTATATTGTAAGCAGAGAGGAAATCGTTTTGGAGATGCATTGGAACAAGATGGGGGGGGGGGGGGGGGGGAGAATAAATTAAAGGGGTTTTTGGGACAGACTATTTTAATATTCTTTTACTTTTTTACAGAATAAACCAAGATTTATACCCAGCCATTTGTGACAAGCTCCGTCTATACCCCTGTTTGTGAGTGTAATACTTAACGCTTCAGATTATTTGGGTCTATACTGTATCACACTATTAGTGTTTTTTGTATTTATATTTTAAGGTTCAACTTGACACTGCACCTTCCTGATCCCACCTGGTTTTATCTGTATATTTGGCACTTAGGAGAGTGCAATAGGGGGCTGCGTTCAAGTTGCTCAGCAAGTATCATTGTAATTTTTGCACGTTTTGTTTACACACACTGTTTTTATCCACTTGTTATTTTAATAGTAAGGGAGTTGTGGAAAGTGGTGGTGGGAGGGGAGGTTCCTGACCAATTTTCTTAAATTTGTGGGGCTAAAATAAATACATCATGGATAAATATGTTCAGAGTAATTCTGTGGGAATAAAAAAGGAACTTATAAAAAATATTGAATGTGTTTGAGTCAGCATGACGGCGTGCCCCCCCCCCAGGGCACTGCGACACGATTGTACTAATCTATTCACATTCATGCCAGCCTCTCCAACGCAGACTTTACAGGTTTCCAAACAACGGCATCGAAGATCTCCAAAAAGTATGAGCGGAAAAAAAAAAAACTTAAAATAAAAATCTTGAATTCACATAGGATTCACACTCAAATTTAAGAATTACCAAGTGTACCATAAAGTACCGGGTAGAGATTTTACAGAGATGGATTCCTTTATATTTATTTGTTACTAGAATGGCGATCTAAGCTCGCGAGAAGGCGCATCATTCTTCCAGCGCTTTTTTGCAGCCAGCCATTAATTTGGTTGGCAGAGCGCCAGACCTGTAGCCACAAATATACATGCAAACAATTTATCTTCAGAAATGGTGCGGGTGACATATATATCGCTGCATGATTCTGTGTAGTGCTGCTCATACATCTTAAATGCTCTGATACATTGCCGTCATAAATGAGGCAAAATTTCCCTAAAATATGGGATTTTGGAATCTCGTTGGTTGACTTTGCAGTAAAACATCTATAAATATGGATTTTAAAATGATTTGATCGTTGCGTTATATAGCCATGATTATTTTATGATCATCAATGATGCATTTTGTTTACGATAATAGCCAGTGATAGGATTTTTTTTATTTTTTAAAGAGCGTTCCTTCACTGCAGTTATTTAACACTGACAAACATTATAATATGAATTAAAAAAAGGGAAAAAAAATCTATTTTTTTTTCCATTTAAAATGGGTAATTTGCATATCAAGGCACAAGGTGATGAACAGGAGACAATAAGATACCTTATTGAGCCCTATTTGATCTGTATAGTTTTATCAGGGGCGTGAACATGAAGGAAGATTCTAAACATGTCCGCCCCCTGCTAGAGTTATTTGTAGCAAAGTGGACTCAATAAGGTACTTTATTTGTATTCTTTCAATAAAACATTTCTGTATAAACCATCTACAGCTAATGCTTTCCATTAAACCCCCGTTCATTTTTAGATACAGTTGTCCTTTAAGAAGTGACCTACTTGCTGCAGTTGATGATGACGTCTTCGGGTAGAATTCTTTTCTTCAACAGACCCTGCTTAGGGTGGTCCCCTCGTCCACGGAACAGTCCTGGAGGTTCTATCTTGAAGTTTCCAATCCTCTCTCGGTGATGATCCATGAGGCAGTAGCCAAACTCCTGCAGCAATTTCTCATTTTCTTCCTTAATTATCTGAAGGGAACAAACCGAAAAAAAAAAATGCTCTTACACGATGCCAAAGAAACGAATGGGCCGTGATTAGTATTGCACACGAGACCTACAGTACTGCGCAAAAGCTTTAGGAAAAGCTATAAAGTAAGAATAGTCTCAAATAGACAGAAAATGCAAAGTGAGTGAGAAAAATAAAAAAAATCTAAATATTAAAAACAGCATCAATTCTTTTAGATATACTTGCACACAGTTTTTAGGAAATTGGTGGGTAGGTTGTTACAAATACCTAAACCCCGTCAGAGGTATGGGATTTTGGCCACAAGAAGACCACTTCTGACCAGACTTCTCCGACCAGTAAATGAGTGCACGAAGGTCCCCCAGTTTTGAGCATATGGCTCTGCTGGATGTCTTCCGATGGTGAAAGGGAAGCAAGCGAGCATAAAGTGTCTTTTATTTGTTGGTGTGCTCAGTCTTTCCTTGATGTACGACTCGGTATTAAACCACCTTCAGCAACCAGAGTTTGGCTGTTCCTCAGCCAGCTTTATTCCTCCTGCACAGATATTTCTGCTTCACTTAATGACTGCGTTTCAACCTACATATTAAATTGATGTTCGATAACACTTGTCTGGTATAATTGTTAAATTATACACGTAACTATATGCTTTTAAAATCCCTGACTTTGTGAAAGCGTACGTCAAAGAATTGATGCCATTCTGAAGCCAAAGGGTGGTCACACCAAATATTTATTAGATTTCTATTCTGTTCTGTATTTTGGTAAATTGATCAAAATAAATTATTAACATGTCTATCTCTGAAGGCATTCTTAGTAATTTTTCACAGTACTTCAAAATATCTGAGATTTAGGTCAATTTCTTTAAATTGTTAACTTGTATTGTTAACAGAGCCACCTAAGAATTACTTATACTGTGAATGTAGAGAATAAAAAAGGATCCATACGTTGTGTTATCAGATACATAGTCTAAGAGAGGATGTGTGTTAAATGCAAATGAACAACTTGTGAGTTTATGATTTGCACGTGAATGCACATAGTGAGGTCATAATCTGGGGACTCGTTTAAAATAAAAACAACAATTTCTCTCCATTTATACATTTGCTTGTAATTCTGTTAACACAATGTATAGAGCATGTCGTAGTCTCTCCAGTAGAAGAGGACAGAGTTGCTTTAGTTGGTACCCAAAGGCTACGTTTACTCTCAGTCCATGTATTCCGTACTGGGGAAAGGAGTCTCTAATGAGGTCATAAAAGAAGGCCATATCCTGCTTGGTCTACGCCCACATCCCATGGATGCCATAAAAGTCCTCCAATCTGCCATTTTGAAGCTTCTGCACCTTTTTTTTTACCTACAATGTCTATTGTTCCATAGAACATTCCAGTATCCCCCCGCTTGAATGAATGCACATCTTGTTGTCATGGCTAGCATAGTAACAAATGACAGTTCCAATTACCAAGGTCTTGAGACCACTTGATTAATGCACGTTCATGATTCAACCGATTGTATTCCAAATGTCTCTGCTTTTGTCATACGGGTAAAAGAACATGTCTATAAACAGCAAATGTTTGCTCAAGCGGCTCTGTGTATTTCCGCCATAATGTAAGCAGGTTGCCAAGGTTGATAGCTGGTTTTATGTTTATTGAATGCGGATGACATTTGCATGTGGGCCTAAATCTCTGCTTTAATGAACAGCACGGCTTAAAAATACAACTGCAGACAAAACGTTCTCTTAAGTTTAATCTAGAGGTCGCATCAAATGTAAAATGTTTTAAACAAATGCTTTCAAGGAAGAATACAAACAAAGAACCTTGTTGAGCACTCTCTGCGCTGTATAGCTCGAACTGGGGGCAGACATGTTGAGTCTAATAAAGGAAGATCCGACAGATATTACCCAAGATTCTAAACATGTCCGCCCCCTCAAATTATACCCTCAAAATGGCAATTTTAATGAGGCAGAATCTAGACCCTCTTTAAGGTTTGAGAATAACAGAGTTATGGACCACACTAGATCTGGTGAGACGGGGCGGGGGCTTCTGTGAGCCAAACGTTCCCACCCAGCTGGTATATTACCGACAGGCTGGGGGGATATTGGCTTGAGGCCAGTGTTAAGTCTACGGAAGCCATTGTATGGCCGTTTTTTTGTCACAGCATACTGAACGACAAAAATTTAATATTTAGAATGGTAAACTTCTACAGGCATTTATCTTCAGGAATCCAAGGGTTTAACCTATACTTTTGCTTATTGGGGTACAGACAATGTACTTGACAATACTTTGCCTTCCTGTTTGATATTATTAGCCCTTTATGTCTTCACAGACCAGCTTGTATAATAACATAGTTGTACTAATTTTATATATATATATATACACACACACACACACACACACAGGGTACAGAACTCTTGCACCCTTTACTTTGGTCTTAGGGATCGGCTGTAATTTGCTTGTTTTCACTGGAGATGTGTTCTGTTTTCGCAGTGCGCCGATGCACAGCAAGGATGCCAGTTTGGACGCGATGCCTTACGGACATTTGTCCACATTAGAAAGTCATGGATTGAACGCAGCCGACAGGCTGAAGAATTAAGTGGCAGGTGTTCCTGCTCGTCAGGGTTTTTAGCAGAGTTGGCAAAGCAAGCCTCGCGGTGGCCTGCCTTTATCTAGACTGGCGGTGATCGCAGCAATTAATCATACGCACCGAAATGCACAAATTCCAGCAACTTTAAAACCTGGGCCTCATTTATCTTTTGGGAGAGCAAACGTAAATACCTTTTCCCGCTGGTGGCGGGTCTATCCAACGGACATTTGGAACGACGTATTGAGAGTTTGGGAAACCGGTGTCACCCGACCAAGGCATTGCCAGTGGCATATGCAGTACTTTGGATGTGTCCAATAAAATATTATTAGATTTACTAAAATCACTGTTTTAAGAAACATTATCCCACATTCCTCTATTGAGTATTAAAGGGGCAGTTCCACCTAGTGTATTTCTTTTGTACAGGTTTGGAATATATGTTAAACTCCCTTATTTATAATTGTAAACAAAAAAAAACAAACAAACAAACAAACAAACAAACAAAAAAAGAGTACACAGGAGGCGTGGAGAGGGTCTTTGCAGCAGTTTCCATGCTCCCCACTGAGAAACTGAAGTCATCAGCGGTTATGGTGGAATTACTCTGTTGAACTCCACTGTTTCAAGTGCTTGGAATGCAGGGTTGCAGTGCGAGTGCTGCAACAATACATCTTTTAAAAGATTACATTTTTTTTTTTTGGAGATACACAGTTTTACGTAGAAACAAAAAAACAAAAACAAAGGTCAGTATGATTTTTTTTTTTTTTTTAAAAGATTCAGCAATTATCTACACATTGTTTCAGTCACTGTCCCTTTAAACAGTCCATCCAGTTATCTTTTCCACCAATAAGGTTAACCCCTTCCTGACCTTATGACGAGTTAACTCGTCATAAGAGCCGCAGCGTTAGCGACCTTATGACGAGTTAACTCGTCATGCAGTCTAGCCGGCGGTGCGCTCCGTGGGCACCGCCAGCTAGTCTGCAACGGGTCCAGGACTAAGCCTCGCATCCGAGGCAAAGCTCCTGGACCCGATCGGTCAGTTTCCGGGCATGTGATCGCGGTGATTTAGTCATCACCGCGATAACATGCAAATTAGATGGCAAAGTCAGTGTGTTCACACACTGACTTTGCCTCTAATTCACTCCCTGTGCTTCACATTCTTATAGTGAAGCACAGAGAGTGACCTGTAAGTAAAAATAAATTAATTACATACACATAGGTAAAAAAAAAATTAAAAAAAAATTAACCCTTTCATTGCTGATCACAGTTTTTAACTGTGATCAGTTTCCTTCCACTTTATGGCCCTCATTTAGTTTTTTTTTTTTTACAGATTTTTTTATTTTTACAATTTATAAAGTTTTTTTGAATAAATAAAGGTAATTTTAATATATTTATTTAATAAAATTTAACCCCTGCATGCCTGTTGCATGATTTTTACTGATCTGACATCGCACTCTTCAGAGTTTTTTTCTGTCTTTTTTGTTATGGGGGTTTTGGGAACCAATATTTTTCTTTTTTATTAGTTAGTTAATTAGGGGGGATAAGTGGGTTAGTGTTGCACTAGTTATGTAGCTTATTATTGGGAAAATAATGGGGAAAAACTTTTTTTTCCTCAAAAATTTCCTCTTTTATATGTATTTTTTAATACTAAAATGTAAATCATTTTTATGTATAGGGTATCAAAAGAAAGCTCTAACTGTCCTCTAAAAAACAACATATAACTTGTATGGGTACGTTAAATGAGAGAGAGGAAATTTATGTTTCAAAAACCGCGTATTAAAAATTGAAAAACGCTCTGGTCCTTGGCCCAGGAAAATCCCTGGTCCTTAAAGGGTTAAACTTGAATCGCTACAGATGATTTTCCCCAAGTGGCACTAATAAACCAAGGACATTCAGGACTCCAGATGTTGTGGACTACATTCCCCTTGATGCTTTGCCAGAATTAGGGCTGTAAAAGCATTACGGGAGGTGTAGTCCACAACATCTGGAGTGCCGTAGGTTGCTACCCCTGCATCAGTACATAGTTCTACGTTACCAGTTTATCTTCTTTACTCCGGTTCTTTATCGCCTCCATTTTTCCTTTGTAATAAGAAAGCATTTCGCTAAAGTCGCATTTGGACAGGTCCGAGATCACCATCTTCTCCTCCAATGTCATTTCCTATCACAGGGGAAGAAAAACCAAAAAACACAAAGGGAATTGGAACGTTGCAAGAAAAACAAAAGTCTGTCTGGTTCGAGTGCGTTACAACTGCGCAGTTATTTAGCGTTAAATAACCAGCAGGAATCCATGAATATTTTAACATACAAGACTCCAAGTGTGCACACTCTAAACTTAAATAAATGAAAGGAACATTTATTTTGATTAAAAGCCAACAATAAAAAAAATAAAAAAAAAACATAGCAGTGGCTCTCAGGCCAGAGAACATAAAATACACATTTGCCACTGGGGTTCTGTAATCAGGTTAAAACAGCAGAGTGTATAAATGTCTGAACAAGTTTAGTTTCGTCCTGGGAAATCTTTACCATTCATTTGTATGCATGCTCGTACTTCATGCGATTTAAAAAAAGAGACTTAAAAGCACTACAGTTACTTATAATTTAATGAGCAAGACCACTTTTGCTTCATTAAAATAGCTTTTTGGTTGGGGCATCAAATCGGGCCTCGCTATTAGACGGATCCATTGATCCACGGCAAACAGCTGGTCACTGGCTCTCCCATTTATTGGCGAGTGCAGGCGTCAAACGAAGCCGCCAAGCGCAAGGGATGAGCGGAGAAGCTCCTGCCGGAGATGTGCTGGGCATCAAAGGCATCGCCCACCAATCAACGCCTCACCTTTTAAAAAAATTTTTAAAAAAATTAATAACTGAACAGCGTCAATATATAGAATAAATTTTTTTTAAAAAAACACACCTACAATAAATTCAAACCACAGTTAATTCAGCAAGTTTCTGGCTCAAGCTGCGGACATCAATTTGTTATTTGAAAATAATACCGGTTTGTTTAATTCTTTGACAGATACTTTACTCTGTTATGTTGTCAATTATTGCAAATTGTAATGCAATTCACAATGCTGGAATCTTATAAATTAATACTAATAGTTCTAGACAAAGGAAATTACCCAAAGTCGAAAAAAAAAAAAAAAAAAATACTAACTGTACATGTATTAAACGGAGGAGCACAAGGAATCTGACCAATTAAAAATGCTATAAACCTACTGCAGTCCATCTGAGTCAAAAGGTCTTGTCCTCTATAAAAGCGTTAAAGAGCACACAATTCCATTTATTTCAAAATTATTCCTCGTGGCTTGAAGGGAATGAGATTATAATTTCAAAACAATGCATACGGTCAGTGCCAACTGATTAACAAATGGAAGGAGCATTATGGCATTTAATCCCTTTGTTACCGTTGCAATTCTTGGCAAATGAACCGAATTATGTTAGACTGGCTATTTGTTCCTATTTTCAGAATTGTAATTTCTGCCTGGTAAGAGACCTTGCTAATGCTGTATAACTACCTTGCTATGCTCAGATGTAGGACTGCCAAGGTGTATGACTTCACATTAGATGTTCTTCGGCAATCACATTGGTAGAAGAGTTTGGCTGTTGCTCATCCAGTTTTATTCCTCCTACTGCTACACAGTCGTTTTATGAAATGATTGTTTCAACCTACATATTAAATTGATCATAAGCACCTGTTTGGTACAAATGTTTTTTATTTTTCTTCTGTTCACTTTGCATTTTGTTAATTGAACAACAAACTATTCACATCATTTTTTGGAAAGCATTCTTACTTTACTGCACCCCCCCCCCCCCTCCCTAAAACAAATGCATAGTAAATGTACAATCTGTTATTTCAGATCTAACATTAAAGTAAAAATAAATGCTATATATGATATTATGTACACACGCATACAAATAATTTTAATTGATGTACGACATATGTGCCAATTTTCCCAAACTTGCCAGGATAGTTTTTTGCAGTCTGTTTTATTACATTTGCCTCTGTCCTGGCATTAACACTATATACAGATAGCCTTGTGTTTAAACTGTGTGAGTTCAAGAGACAAATATGGCCTAAACGACGAGAATTGAGCTCCAAACGCCCAGTATCTGTACCGGGGAGCAGAGGCGTCGCTAGGAGTGGGCTACTGGGGCTATAGCCCCGAGTCCCCCCTTCATAGCCCTGAATGGAGACCCCATGGCTAAAGTATTCTTTAACCACGAGACTCCAGGGCTATAATTATTTAAAAAAAAAAAAAAAACCCCGGTGAGCTTTCCTCCGTCTGGGACATGGTCCCAGAATCGGAGGATTAACCTCACGCGGGGGTGAGGACCGATCGGGAGGAGAGGCTGCTATAGGGAGCTCTCTCCCCAGCCTCTCCTCCTCGAGGTGTGGCCCACAGGCATGTGCCTGCGGTAACCGTACCTCCTGGCCACAGAGACCACAGCGCGAGGGGTGCAAGCTCCGCCCCCGTAGCGCTGTGAGAGCTGCTCGCCGGATGTCAGGTGAAATCCTGCAGAAGATCCTGGATGATGGACCGACTGTAAGGTAAGTAAAAAAAATAAATAGAAGAAATGTGTGACTGTGTGGGTGTCAAGATGTGTGTGTCAGGGTGTCTCAATGTGTGTGAGTGTGTGTGTGTCAGGGTGTCTCAATGTGTGTGAGTGTGTGTGTGTCTGGGTGTCTCAATGTGTGTGAGTGTGTGTGTGTCTGGGTGTCTCAATGTGTGTGAGTGTGTGTGTGTCTGGGTGTCTCAATGTGTGTGAGTGTGTGTGTGTCTGGGTGTCTCAATGTGTGTGAGTGTGTGTGTGTCTGGGTGTCTCAATGTGTGTGAGTGTGTGTGTGTCTGGGTGTCTCAATGTGTGTGAGTGTGTGTGTGTCTGGGTGTCTCAATGTGTGTGAGTGTGTGTGTGTCTGGGTGTCTCAATGTGTGTGAGTGTGTGTGTGTCTGGGTGTCTCAATGTGTGTGAGTGTGTGTGTGTCTGGGTGTCTCAATGTGTGTGAGTGTGTGTGTGTCTGGGTGTCTCAATGTGTGTGAGTGTGTGTGTGTCTGGGTGTCTCAATGTGTGTGAGTGTGTGTGTGTCTGGGTGTCTCAATGTGTGTGAGTGTGTGGGTGTCTGGGTGTCTCAGTGGGGGTGTGGGTGTGGGTGTCTCAGTGGGGGTGTGGGTGTGGGTGTCTCAGTGGGGGTGTGGGTGTGGGTGTCTCAGTGGGGGTGTGGGTGTGGGTGTCTCAGTGGGGGTGTGGGTGTGGGTGTCTCAGTGGGGGTGTGGGTGTCTCAGTGGGGGTGTGGGTGTCTCAGTGGGGGTGTGGGTGTGGGTGTCTCAGTGTGGGTGTCTCAGTGTGGGTGTCTCAGTGTGGGTGTCTCAGTGTGGGTGTCTCAGTGTGGGTGTCTCAGTGTGGGTGTCTCAGTGTGGGTGTCTCAGTGTGGGTGTCTCAGTGTGGGTGTCTCAGTGTGGGTGTCTCAGTGTGGGTGTCTCAGTGTGGGTGTGTGTGTGTCTGGGTGTGGGTGTGTGTGTGTCTGGGTGTGGGTGTGTGTGTGTGGGTGTGGGTGTGTGTGTGTCTGGGTGTGGGTGTGTGTGTGTCTGGGTGTGGGTGTGTGTGTGTCTGGGTGTGGGTGTGTGTCTGGGTGTGGGTGTGTGTCTGGGTGTGGGTGTGTGTCTGGGTGTGTGTGTGTGTCTGGGTGTGTGTGTGTGTCTGGGTGTGTGTGTGTGTCTGGGTGTGTGTGTGTGTCTGGGTGTGTGTGTGTGTGTGTCTCAGTGTGTGTGTGTGTGTCTCAGTGTGTGTGTGTGTGTCTCAGTGTGTGTGTGTGTGTCTCAGTGTGTGTGTGTGTGTCTCAGTGTGTGTGTGTGCGTCTCAATGTGTGTGTGTGTGCGTCTCAATGTGTGTGTGTGTGCGTCTCAATGTGTGCGTGTGTGCGTCTCAATGTGTGCGTCTGGGCGTCTCAATGTGTGCGTCTGGGCGTCTCAATGTGTGCGTCTGGGCGTCTCAATGTGTGCGTCTGGGCGTCTCAATGTGTGCGTCTGGGCGTCTCAATGTGTGCGTCTGGGCGTCTCAATGTGTGCGTCTGGGCGTCTCAATGTGTGCGTCTGGGCGTCTCAAGGTGTGCGTCTGGGCGTCTCAAGGTGTGTGTCAGGATGTGTAGGTGTGTGTCAGGATGTGTAGGTGTGTGTGTCAGGATGTTTGCGTAAGTGTATGTGTGTGTAAGGGTGTTTGCGTAAGTGTATGTGTGTGAATGTGTCTCAGGGTGTCTGTGTGAGAAAGAGAGACAGAGAGACGGCGTGTGTAAGAAAGAGAGACAGAGAGAGAGACGGCGTGTGTGAGAAAGAGACAGAGAGAGAGACGGCGTGTGTGAGAAAGAGAGACAGAGAGAGAGACGGCGTGTGTGAGAAAGAGAGACAGAGAGAGAGACGGCGTGTGTGAGAAAGAGACAGAGAGACAGACGGCGTGTGTGAGAAAGAGAGACAGAGAGACGGCGTGTGTGAGAAAGAGAGACAGAGAGACGGCGTGTGTGAGAAAGAGACGGCGTGTGTGAGAAAGAGAGACAGAGAGAGACGGCGTGTGTGAGAAAGAGAGACGGCGTGTGTGAGAAAGAGAGACGGCGTGTGTGAGAAAGAGAGACAGAGAGACGGCGTGTGTGAGAAAGAGAGACGGCGTGTGTGAGAAAGAGAGACGGCGTGTGTGAGAAAGAGAGACGGCGTGTGTGAGAAAGAGAGACGGCGTGTGTGAGAAAGAGAGACGGCGTGTGTGAGAAAGAGAGACAGAGAGAGACGGCGTGTGTGAGAAAGAGAGACGGCGTGTGTGAAAAAGAGAGACAGAGAGAGAAGGCGTGTGTGAGAAAGAGAGACAGAGAGAGACGGTGTGTGACCGAGCTCATCTGGGCTCTAGCCCCAGATCATCCAAAGATCTAGAAATGCCCCTGCAGGGGAGAATGAGGCTGAATCTCCCGGAGTCACATGGCATTGCACAGCTCCACCCCTTTCGACCCCAATGATGAAACATAGAATGTGTCGGCAGATAAGAACCATTCGGCCCATCTAGCCTGCCCAATTTTTTTTTAATACTTTTATTAGTCCCTCGTTCCCGGTCTTATAGCTAGGATAGCCTTGTGCCTATCCCACGCATGCTGTAACCCCTTCACTGTGTTTACCTCTACCACTTCCGTTGGAAGACTATTCCATACATCCACTACCCTCTCAGTAACGCAATACTTCCTGATATTACTTTTAAATAGTTGCCCCTGTAATTTTAGACTATGTCCTCTAGTTGTGGTAGTTTTTCAAGTAGCCTCTAACACATGAAGGTGACAAATGAAGTAGCTATTCATTCAAATAAAACATTTTGTGTGTGTGTGGGAGGGGATTAACTCCTTCTTTAAACTATACTACAAGACAATATTATATTATTTCCCAAGCAGGAGGTAGCTGCCAAACAGCAGGGAAAGAACAGGACAGGAAACAAATTAAACTTGATTTCCTGGAAATACAATAACAAACATTTTAACTTTTTTGTTAACTGTTCGTTATTCAGTTAATCTCTAGCAGGAGGCGGCCATGGTTTAGAATCTTGGGTTTCTCCTTCATCCAGATGAAGAATGAGCAGACCCACGATTCTAAACATGTCCGTCCCCTGTTAGAGCCCCCTCTTAACACAAGTAACATGTTCTGCCCCTGCTTGTCCTTTAAGTAACTATCCTATAACCTTTTAAATATTCGGGCAAATTAATATCACACTATATTTTGGAATATGACTAAACTCAAGTGGCACTTAGGGGATGTCACATCTACACAGGAGAATTAAAAAATAAAATACCAATCAAAGCTTGAAAATTAAAACTACATAGCTACTTTGGTTAAAAGGATAAAAAAAAAAACCTACTGGATAAAGATTTAATATCAACAACACGCAGGACGTCTTTTTAAAATGATTGCTTCTAGCCAACGGGAGCTTGATAATTACTTAAAAGGCAAAAAGAGCAAGATATATGTTTGCAGTGGGAAAGGGACAGGGGCCCTGGCTTCCCTGTGAGATGGGCAGCATAAATTGTCTAGTGCAGAGAACTTTATGATTTCCCAAGGAAAAAGAGTGAAGCTGGCAGGCAGTTACAAATCATTCACTTTGAAACGCAGCCTTTCCCCCCCCCCAAAAAAAAATGGCTGGCAGAAATAAATAATAATAAAAATACCCCTCCTAAAAAAAAAAAAAAAGTTTGTGTATTTGTGTTTGACAACAGAAACACGCCAGAGGTGACAATGTTTTTACCATCGGCGGGTCCAACAGAGGTCTCTGTAGAATGTAACTCAATCCAATGCCCCAGAACACAGCTGTCGCCGCTAAAGAGTGCTAGCTATTGGACGGCACACCAGAGGACATTATAAAAAAAAAATCGGAATGTGCTCAAAACTAACTTGTGATGGCACCGGCTGTGACGCCCCCCCCCCTCCCCCGTTAAACTTTCCAAAATGCTAAATAAACTTTTACTGCCGTTTCATCTACAAACCCGAGTTATGGGACTCTGCGGTGATGGCAGGAATGTAATACACTTGGGAAGTTGCTATGACCTGGAGGGAAAGGTGTTAATTTTTATCCCTCTCTAATTTTCAGTAATAAGACAAATAAGTCCTTTTTAGGTTAAGTATATTTCCAAAACATCTTTATTTTTTTTGCAGCATTGAGCTCTGTAGCCACCTAGACCCCCCAGATATACCTTCCACCTCACTTCGTGCCATGGACTATTGCATGGAAGGACTGGGTCGCAGTATGATGCTCTAGGAACTCACAAGGCTTCTGCTTATGCGCTAAAACCCATTGCATACCCGCATGTTTTTTTACATAGACCTATAAACACACCGCAACCACCGCCAGAAGCCAGGAATGCTGGGTAATAAAACCATCCTTAGTACAACAAACATCTCTCTCTAAATGCCAATTATGTTACCTTCCTTTCCGCTCAATGTAGAACTTTTAGATACCAATACTCTATATTTATTAAAAGGCTATTTGCTTGATCCGTCACATTTTTAAACAAAACGCACACCAGTTTTTCTTCTGTATCTGCTGCATTTCTCAGCTTAGACAATGTTTGGTTAGATATTGTACATTCACAATGCCCTCTACGATGACCTGCCAACAACATCTGCCACTTTGTGACAGGTAAATGGTCCCAAATGTTCAGTGTGTGGCAAGCAGCCAGTCTCTTCTGACCCTCCTAATTCTATTTGCAAGCTTCACTAAATAATGTATCGACAGGCAGACGAGGAGGCCCTTAATATCATTAATCCTTGTTATTTACCCGTTACCATTTATTTGAATTTCGCCCAAGACGCAGCTGCCATTCAATAGAGATCTAACCCAGAGGAGAGTTTACTTTTTTCCTGCCAGGCGGAGCCTAGGCTAAATCACTGAACAGGAACACTGCAGAGAAAATGGGAGCAGGAATTGGGTAAGAAAAGAAAATTAGGGAAACCAGGAAAAAAAGGTTTGGATAATAATGAAAGATTGGGGTGGGAATGGAATAATAAACATGGCTGCTGAATACACATATTCGATAATTCAAAGAGGCACATCCAGAGTGGTCCATGAGGTCCTAGCAATGTGCTATAGAACTACATCTCCCATACTTCCCTGTTAGCCTCTTTGATATAGTATTATGGTAGATAGCTAGGTAACCTAACCAATGTGGCATTATGGGGGTTTGGTTTGTTTATCTTTTTTTTTTTTTTTTAAATGTGCAACGCAAATGCGCTATTACTTAACTGATTTCCAAAGTGTGTGCACAACCAAACAAACTTAGTCTCTTAAATTTCCCGCGCGAACATTGACGCCAACAGACAACCACTGAGGCCAACAGACAACCACTGAGGCCAACAGACAACCACTGACGCCAACAGACAACCACTGACGCCAACAGATAACCACTTACACTTATACCACAATATCTGATCAGCCTGCACTCCAAACTAGCACAACTGTGTAGATATAACAATCCCTAAAAAATGTACTGCCCATCATTATGGAGCCTTGTGGATTACATTGCTTAGGAAAGGTGAATAAACATGATCTCTACACCATTCTCTTATGCAAATAGAGGGGTCTATTCACTAGCAAAGGAGATCAACATACTAATTCACTCTGATTTAATTGTACATTGTGCAGGGAGAAACCTGGTTAAGTTTCTCGTGCTAGAAGAACATAGTTGGCCCAGTGTTATGCAGTTAAAAAGTGAGAGGTTTTAAAGACTTACCTGTGCATCATCCATGGCAAGCCAAGCTCTTCTAGCAGGAGAAACTCACCAAACTCAACCTCAGTTACATTTGTACACACTAGAGAAACGGCAGCTTATAGGGGATAGAATAATGCTATATAAATATATGCAGGGCCCATACAAAGGGCTTTTTAAAGACATGTTCATTAACAGAACAGTACAAAGGACAAGAAGTTACCTGCTAAGACTTGAGAGAAGGAGATCTAGTCTACGAGAGTGGGGGGAATTCTTTACGGTAAGGACATTAAAGGTATGGAATTCACTGCCTAATGAGGTGGTGCTAGCAAATACATTAGAGGTCTTTAAAAGCGACCTGAATACTTTTTCTTAATGAGATGGTGGGCTATGTATGTCATTAAAGGCCTTAATTATTATTTATTTAGTGCTTGTTGATCCAAGGAGAAATCTGACTGCAATTTGGAGTCAAGAAGGAATCCCCGACCCAATTAAAAGCAGAATTAGAATTTTGGATCAACAGCGATAAACACGGAAAAGGGTTGAACTTGATGGATGCAAGTCTTAATTCAGCCTAAAAAAACTACTATGTAACTATCTCTTCTGCAACGCACCTTTTAGTGAAGAGATTCCATCAGCTGATATGGCAGCATAAGCACTCTCTCTTTACCACTGTAAAAACGCCCAACGCAACCGGCGTTAAAGTTTTAGCTTTCACGGTCTACAGATCTTCAGAAGCTTGTTTGGGATGGAAACTGCAATAAATGATTTGAGTTTATCTCATACAGATCGGGCAGAGTGAGATGATTTACAAAAAAAAACATAAAAAACAACAAAAAAAAAAACAACAACACTACAACAAAAAACAACCCATCAGGGACAAATCCAGCTTGCGGACCTTCTGGCGGAACAACAGAGCTGCAAGCAAAAAACATAATATCCAGGAACAAAAGCACCAGTGTATCAAACAAGAGCTGAAGCTCGGAACAGTACAAGATACAGGTAAATGTATCATAAGTTACCTGGTATTACAAATATATATAATTCATGATAATGTCCTTTTAAAAAAAACTTAATCTTTGCATCCCGGGAATAAAATGATCAGAGGAGTTGTGTTTTTCTACCAGTAAACAAACCGTATGATTATAATATAAATTAAACCTGCTCCTGAACTAAACCAAGAAACTATAAGGAAAGGGAACATCTGTCTGTACAAGTTGTTGAGGGATTGGGGATTCCCAGTGATGGAGACCGGGAGTCTATTAAAGTGGTGCAGTGCACCAGGAACTAGACTGGATAATTCACGCCGTTGTGTTTTAGCGAAATCTTGTAAAGGGAAATGCCCCGTGTAATGAGCAAGACATAAACACCTGAGTAGCATCCTTATTAGCACCCTGGCTGCAGATCAACGCCTTTTGCTAAGGAATCCCAAAGACAGCACTAGCACGGTGGCTGATAAAAACATTCCCTGTGCATTCTCAGCTGGCCTGTGAGGATGATGGGAGTTGGTGTGAACTAGTATTTGGCTCACAGCCCCCTGTAAGGCAGGGCAGTCTATTAGATTGGCTTCTGCTCTGCGCCACAAAGTCTGAGTCATTGGTGAGATCTTTAACTAGCTGCTCATTAAGGGATGTAGCCCAAACCGTCACAGTACATGAACCTGTCAATCCCGCTCCATCATTGCTTTCTTAAGATTCCCAGTTCTCACGTGATGAAGCTCGTATGCTTAACTAATCAAGTGACTGTGCTGCAGCCAATTCTGTAACAGTAAAGCCGCATGTTTACATCGAACACTTACACCAGCCCTGACCTCTGTGTGTTCTCTCCGAGACACGCTCCTTTCCAGCTTATCCAAACACGAGTTAAAAACATGACCTTGCAGCGCACGTCTTATACCCATCATCGTACCCCAATACCTGCCAAATAGAACCCACCTTTCACAGAGGGCAACACCCACCCCCTTCAACGAGACTCAAGAACCATCCTTCTTCTGAATTCTCCATTGCATCCAGCTCAAACGCACCTCCACCCAAACTTGTTCCACAGTCCTTAAATGTGATGTGCTCGTACCCGGTCCTGAAGGAAGGCCCACCTTGCACCCTTGTATCCAATCCAAACCCACTCATTCCTAAATGGCGCTCATCTTCTGGCCAAACCCACCGCCCCTTCAACTAGAACCACCTTGTTTCCAATACAAGCTCACTCATTCATGAATGGAACCCAGCACCTTGTTCCCCCCCATGGAACCAAACCCAACACTCTTTCAAGGAGTGGATAAGTAAGTGCGGACCATTAGTATGAGGCAAGATTCTGTTGAAATCCAAATAAAACGTGACTAGCATTATCAGGAGCAGTCACCCGGCAGGTGCTCAGATTTCACAGGCAGAGGTTTCCAGTAGATGGATTGACCTTGCAGCTTCACCTACACCGCTGGCATAGAACAGGCAACTCATTATGCCTTTTCCATTTGGAAAACCCAGGCACACTAGTTTATTTACTGCATGGGAACACAAGGACGAGGACAGGCATCTGTTACATGTGTGCGCAGCATTGCCAGATTTTGGATACATTGCGATATTGTGACTACATTAGCCAAAAGGTTCATAAAAAAATAAAAATACAAATTATTTGGGTATGGACCAACTAAAGTCAAGTGTTTGGAAGGTGAGACAGATTTATTTGGATATTTTCATTAAAGAGACTGATTTTTATAGTGAATGTAGAATAGAGGGTAAAAAAAACGTCTATGAAATTGTGTTAGCAGAATTGCAAGCATACACCGAGGGAGTTTAAGCATGCGTGGGATAAAGCATAAGGCCAGCCAAGATAAAAGATAAAGCCAGGGATGAATGAAAGTATTCAGAAAGCTGGGCAGACTTGATGGGCTGAATGGTGCTGGTCTGCTGACACATTCTATGTTTTTACATGCGTGCATCGGAGGTGTCAACTCTTTATGACATCACCTTGGGACTTGATATGCACATTCTCAGCTTTAAGTCATTTGCATATGGCGCCACAATTATTAAATACCGTATTTGCTCGATTATAAGACGACCCTGATTATAAGACGACCCCCCAAACTTTGGATATTCCATTAGGAAAAAAACTAAAAGCCTGAATATAAGACTACCCTATAGGAAAAAAGTTCAACTTGTATATATTCATATGTAAATTGCTTTTTTAATAAAAAATTATGATATCAAAAAAATGTATTTCTAGTTTTTATTTCTTTTTATGTGCCAATGCTGCCTTTCTCTTTCCCTTGCCCCCATTTTTCTCTCTCCCCCCCTCCCCTTGCCTGTCTCTTAACCCCTTCCCTCCCCTTGTCTCTGTCTCTTAACCCCTTCCCTCCCCTTGTCTCTGTCTCTTAACCCCTTCCCTCCCCTTGTCTCTGTCTCTTAACCCCTTCCCTCCCCTTGTCTCTGTCTCTTAACCCCTTCCCTCCCCTTGTCTCTGTCTCTTAACCCCTTCCCTCCCTTTGTCTGTCTCTTAACCCCTTCCCTCCCCTTGTCTCTGTCTCTTAACCCCTTCCCTCCCCTTGTCTCTGTCTCTTAACCCCTTCCCTCCCCTTGTCTCTGTCTCTTAACCCCTTCCCTCCCCTTGTCTCTGTCTCTTAACCCCTTCCCTCCCCTTGTCTGTCTCTTAACCCCCTCCCTCCCCTTGACTGTCTCTGCCCCCCTCCCTCCCCCCATCTCTCTGTCCCCCCTGTCTCTCTGTCCCCCTCCCTCCCTCCCTCCCCCTGTCTCTCTGCCCCCCTCCCTCCCCCTGTCTCTCTGCCCCCCTCCCTCCCTCCCTCCCCCTGTCTCTCTGCCCCCCTCCCTCCCCCTGTCTCTCTGCCCTCCCTCCCTCCCCCTGTCTCTCTGCCCTCCCTCCCTTCCCCTTACCTTGATCCCTGGTGGCTAGTGGGGGCAGCCGGGGGATGTCTGCACGATACATGCAGATATCCTCCATGCTGCCCGACACGGCAGACTATTATGACGGACAGCTGTCCGTCATAATAGTCTGCCGTGTCGGGCAGCATGGAGGATATCTGCACGTATAGTGCAGACATCCCCCAGCTGCCCGATTCTCCCTGGTGGCTAGTGGGGCAGCAGAGGATGTCTGCGCGATGAGCGCAGACCTCCCCTGCTGCCGCCCGGCACGCTCGCCGGGACTTCTGTGACGAAAGCGGAAGTACCCGGCTTCTTCATAGAAGCCCCGGCGGTCGTGCCGGGCGGAAGCAGGGGAGTCTGTGCTCGTCTTATAAATCGAGCAAATACGGTAGTAGTAAAGGTGCTCCGTCAAAATATTAGTTATACTGTGAATGTAGAGTGGATCAAGTGGATGTTTAGTGATATATACATTGTGTTGGGAGAATAGGAAGAGAACGGAATAGGAAGAGCGTCTGTGGTCTCTCCTGTTGCTTATGGCATCACTTTCTGGCTTGATGAGAATCCTGGTAGTGATGCCCAGCTTAGCGGACAGGAGATGTATGAGGGTGGGGGAGTGGACCAGGTCATGGCTGGGGGAAGATCTGGGATGTAGGATATATATATAGCTGGGACATCCTCCTCCTTCCAGCAGCCATCTTAAAAATCCATAAGAACACTCTGGAAAGTTTCCCGCCCGCCCATCCCTTTGTTTTATACTGTTATGTTTTATATGTTGTTAATCTGTTTTCTTGTCGCAACAGGGGGGGGGGGGGGCATGTCCTTGCCGGTCAGGTTTTGGTTAATGGGAAAGGAGGAGTCCGACCCATTGGTTGAAGTGTTGGGCTCAGCTCTCCCCTAACCTCTAGGTAAGGTGACCAGTCACACATTTTACGTGTCCACCGAGCGAGGAGTCGGCTGGTGGTCAGCATTGGTAAGGAAAAAGGGCGAAGAGACCCTCGGACGAGGGGGAAGGGGAGTTCTTACTTCAGGTTGGTAAAGGTTTTTTGCTAGTTGCACTATGTATAGTTTTTAATTAATTTAAGGTAGGCTGGCAAGGATACAGTTTTATATATTTTGGTTGTTAGGCTGTATCTACCAGAGATGGAGATTAAGGTGATTGGCCGATACAGTCCTAATTTATTTTTCTATTTATGTTTAATAAATCGCTGTGGCCTATTTTTCCACCATATATTACGTGTTGCGTCATTATTTCTTGGGTAGGGGGGTGGGGGGGTTTCAGCCACACCTGCACTATCCACACTCTATCATACATGCAAATTACACATTTCCCATTGCAAGTAGTTAATTTACATGTCATAAACAGGAGACGCCAAACACATATTTGAAACCAATTTTTCTCCTAATCTATGCATTTTCTTGCAATTCTTCTTACACAGTGGGGGTCATGTATAAAAACTTCCGCACTGCAAAGTCGCCGTTTGTTATGTATAAAGGGTTTTGCACCAAGATGTTTCAATGTGGGAGAAGAACCTATGGAGATTACTAGACACTAATCAGGCACCTTAAAAAAAAAAATTGGCTCCGCAGGCGGAATGAGTGCTGGCACAACCTAAAAGTACGTAAACTGGCAGAATCAGTGCTCCCAAAATTTCAGAAGTCTGCTTTATACAAAAGGTAGCCATTTCTCCTGAGGAAGCCGAGACTGCGCTAGGCGAAACACGTAGAGGCTTTTTATCCTCTCTACCCTGCTTTTGAATGTTCTCCAGACCTTGTATTTTATGCTGTTTAGCCTATGTACTCAGCATTCTGATCTTTTAAGTTGCTCCAATAAAGGAGGACTTTTACCTATTTAAATTATACTACTCTATGTGCTTTTTACTTCTTTGCACAGACGACCACCTTCAGAAAGTCCGGACAACTATTTATTGAGGCCGCACATTCACCTGTGCTTGTGAGTGCGATACCCCACATTACAGATTATCACTTTGTATTTTACTTATTACACTATGATTTTCTTTGTATTTATATAGTTTCATTTGTAATCCAGCGCTACTTCACCTTTCATCCTATTAATACAAAAGGTGCACACTCCGATAGCACCATTATTTGCTGCTTTTATACATGACCCCCATGGTATAGATAAGTTGTCCTTTTCTAAATTATGTTTGGGTGACAAATTCCTTTTATGCATCACTGAGATCTATGGCAAGTGCGGACGTGAATTCCCCAAGGGCTTCCAAGTACACCTCAACTAATAAAAAAATAGAAGGAACCTTACTTTCCAAGTAGAATGTTAAATGATATGCATCCTATACACAAGGGGATAGGTGTTTATTTTCCCTTTTTGTTATACTCTGCTGTAAACCTTTTGGCGCTTTCCTCGTAGTTTGGACATACACGTAGTCAGCCGGACACCCAGACCCCTATGATATGGAGTTACAATCCAATCAGATCATCCCCAAGCTTGGGGAAAGTTAGAGGACACCGTCCTTCCTTCTGCTCGACTGATAGTGCAGCTAATTGTACAGTATTTTAAGATGTGAGGCGAGATGTAAAATATATATGAGTACAGAAGTGAAGGAGCATAAAGGAATAGCACAACATGCATTTTTCATGAGCAGGTGTTAACAAAGCAGATGTCTAGCCAGTGGCTTGCTGTGAAATTCAGCCCAGATACTGACAGTAGCAGCCGCTATAAGGCCTCAATAAAGACAGGGTGCCATACACAGGTCAAAAGACTAAGACCAAAATGGGATTTGGCTGCCAGAAAAAAAAAAAAAAAAAAAATGTCACCTTGTCATTCATCCCAGGCCAGTGATATGGGGTTTGTTTTGCCTGCCATTTCCTCCAAATCCCTCGCGATCAGATCTATTCCTTCTCGTCAGAAAATGATCTGATGTAACAATGATTCACGTCTTCTGCTTAGTTCTGTATAAAGGCTTGCGAGAACTTATACTGCCATCCCGCCGGTCTGCCCGAGAGAAAATGACAGAGGCCGAAAACACCACGCGCCAAAAAAAAATGGCGGGGGCCGCAATTAGGAGGCCGAGACACTAATTATCCAGTAACGGAGCCTTTATTGGGCGACTTTCAAATTTCTGTGGAACGAGATGCAAAAAGAATGGGGAGTAGGAAATTAAACTTTCGAGAGTAATTTCCTTTTGTAAAGACAAATGAAAGGGGGTCGTGCCTGAGGAAAGAAAACGGATCGGTTCCTAAAACCAAGGAGTGTTGTTTAGCGCATCTGTATATGTCGGCTAATCTCTCTAGAAACAGTGTTGCCACCTCTTACTTGATTGCGTGGCCATCTTTTAGACGTACTCAGGTGTTACTTTTAGGTCTGGTAGGACAAAGTAGGTCACTGTAACCGACAATATATAAAGTAATGTTTAATTGAAAGATTCCATCAAGCGTAGAAATTTTAAACTGAAACACTTTAATGAAAAGTTTCCAAATAATATACTTTATTGAGCTCTCTTTGCTCTGTAAAGCTCTATCAGGGGGCAGACATCTTGGGACAGATCTTCTGTCATCATCTTACCCAAGATGTCTGCCCCCTGATAGAGTTATATGGAGCAAAGAGAGCTCGAAAAGGTACTTTGTTTGTACTGTTGTTGCTGAATAAGTACCGTCTGTTACATGAGCATTAGCACATGTGTACACGTGCACTTGTACATGCAAATTTACAAGAAACATACACGGACATGTGTAATGCTGCAATGCAATCCTATTTGAGAGGAGTGTTTGACATCTCCTAGTTTATGCAATTTTTGGGGTGCAACATTAATATGATTGGCCGATTAATGCCTGGCGGAGAGTGAATGATGATGCAGCCAAACAGCTGGCAGAGAAAAAAAAAATAGATGGTGATAGTAGCCATTTGGGAACTGTGCGATATGTTACTTGGTGAAGTCAGGGGATCGAAAGAGGTGGCGTGGTTGCTGTAGAAAATGGGTCCGGTTTGAATGGTTTTTGTTTGTAGGAGGAGGTTTGGGAGGATTTGGCAATATAGCCACAAGCAACTGGGGGCACCAAACACATTCTTGCACCGAGGTTTGTGATCATAGGTTTGCCCCTGAGTAAACCAGATGTACAGAAAGTAGGGTTACGGTCTAAATAGAAAAACAAAAGGCCATTTAAAAAGGGGAATAACTTTCTATGAATTATTGTCACGTTCTGGTACGAGGCTAGAACCGCTGTGCAGAAAAGATATAGGTTTTTTGCAATGGACCCCGGCAACAGAACAGAATTATTCTGCCAGAAGGAATTCCACCCTATGGTTGAGTCGCAGGTTTCATTCCCCCAGGACTTTTGCACTCTGAACTATTACCAGGATACCGAAGCTAAACCCAACAAACAGGAAGCTGGATACGGAGGACAGGTTCAAGGCGAAGGTACCGTGGGCTCAGGCAGAAAAATGGTCAAACAGGCAAAAGATCGGGGCTGGCGGCAAACTGACGTAGTCAGGACGGGCATCCAGGTCAGGACAGGGGGCAAAAACAGACAAGGTTAGGGCTAGCAGGAGTCGGCAACAGAATATCAGCAATAGAATACAACAAAACGCTAGTAAAAGGCACCAGGCACTATCACAGGCAAGGTCTAGTTCCTAAATTAGAATCTAAAACAAAGGCAGCTTAAATTATAGGAACCTGCAGCACTGATAGACAATCCTAACACTACACAGCATCAGTGATATGCATTATTGAGGGATTTCCAATAGATTGTAAAATCAGCCACATTCTTTAGCCTTTGTATATTAGTAGGTAACTAGTTAGGTTTGAAAGATTTCATTGTGCAAAGACTTCATGGTGATTCTATAGTATTTTATAGCACCAAGTTGGCATGTTATATAAAAAAAATAAAAAAATCCCCACCCATGAATGAAAAAAATAACGAGCCGAGCTTCGGGGAGTTCTGACGGCATTAATCAAATGATATGCGATAAAATCACTCAAGGAAAATAACTGCAGATTGTTGTATGTCATGAAAATACAGCAGACTGTCAATGTGTTAAAAAAAAAATTAATAACAAACAAACCACAATCCCCCACGGCTAGATAACGTTTCTTAAAAGAACATGAGTTGTGAAGGAAGGTGTGAGGAACCATAATTAATTCATAATAACAGTACAGTGCTACGGAGCAGGTAGCATACTGCTAATGAATTTATTAACATACCCTCACGTACTGAACTAATTAGCAATTAATTAGGGGGAAAACAAGAAGAAGAAAAAAAAACACGGCTGCATCGGTAATTGTAAGTAAATAGGACTTTGCAAAAATAAAATTAAAAAGGCAAGGTTATTTATTGGTTGTGTTTTTTTTTTTTTGAGAGACTGAGGATATTTTAAAATGCACACAGCAAGTCTCGAAAAAGCCTCGTAAAAAATCTGTTCCTCTACTTCACAGGCTTCCAAATGAAACACACTAAAACATCGGAAATTCAGGGGGGAAAGAGTGAATTTCAAAGGCAGACTCTCTGCACAGCTGGGGGGATATTTTTCCATTTATATGACAAACATCAGTGGTTTATGAATGTGAAACGGTTCTGCAGCCGGTGACGAGCATTAAGCCAGTGAGAAGCAGATTACCACCTCTGAGTCACACTAATGCCCAACTAGGTGGGCCACAGATTCCAACAGTCCAAAAAAAACTACAAACTGGTGCATGCGAATGCTCATCCCTAGTGTTGAGCGAACCCGTACATTACGGTTTTTGGACACCGGACCCGAACACGGACATTCCACTCTATGTTCGTGTTGGAGTTCAGCGATTACATTGTATGTAATGCTATGGGCTTTCTATAAACCGAAATAGAGTCCCCACTCATACGAATAGGTCAATTGACCCATTCTTATGAATGGGGACTCTATTTCGGGTTTATAGAAAGCCCATAGCATTACATGTATTCTATAAACCGAAAGTGTATAAACCGAACGACATTCGGTTTATAGACTTTCGGTTTATGGAATACATGTAATGCTATTGCTATTCTATAAACCGAACTAGAGTCCCCATTCATAAGAATAGGTCAATTGACTTATTCGTATGAATGGGGACACTCACCCACATTTTACTTCATTTTGCAGCCCTCTAGCCCTTTCCAGGACTTTTTTAGAAGCATTTTAGTGCCCAAATGTTTGTGTCCCCATTGACTTTAATGGGGTTCGGGGTCAAGTTTGAGCACGGACCCGGACATTTTTTCGAAGTTCGGCCGAACCCGAACATCCAGGTGTCCGCTCAACTCTACTCATCCCAAATCAAAACTAGTCAAGCCTGACGTGATTGACATTGCACTTGTTTTTAAAACAGGTCAGTCTTTTTCACACAGCTAGGCAATTCAGTTATAACTTTTAAACCGTTTCGGAATTGGGATAAGATTCTAGAACCTTTTTTTACATTTTTTTTTTTTTTTAAAGGTACGGTATGTATTTATGACACCTCCTCTGGCTCCATATGCAAACTGCTTACTTTTAATAAGAAGCGTATAATTTGCATGTCAGGTCACAAGGGGATGTCAAACAGCCTGGAGACACCCCAGGCACATGTCATAGTTGTCAACAGTCCTGAATTTCCCATCAAATTCAGGTCTGTCCCGTTATAAATACTGCCTATGCACAGTGCAGTGTACGGCGCACAGGCAGCATTGCGTTTAAACTGTGCTTACATGAGCCAAAAACACCTTATATTGTGTAGCCTTTAGCTAAATGGAGTCACACAACGCCTTGATGTCACGCGGCATTATATAACTGTATTGACTAACACCATGCAACATGCATTACAAGTTTCCTCAAGGTAATTCAAGGTCTTTAGTATATGAGCAGGTACCTTCCTCCAGTCTACAAAAAAGTTATTGCGAAAGACATCCTTGGTGGTGTATTCATGGTCCAACATTTTGGCAAAGAAGCTGGCCACCTCCTCCGCTTGTAAACTCAGATGGAAGGGTTTACCTGCAACACAGAACCAGATTTCAAGAGTTACGTAGATTGTAATATTAGGCTTCTGTCCCCTTTTCTTGCCCATTCGCCCCCCCCCCCCCCAAATCCTGGCTTTTAATCTTAGAAAGTCCAGTTGGAATATATTCCTAACGATATCTATACACGTTGGTAGTTTGGCAGATCTTTTAGGCTTTAAATTATAATACAAGTGACCTACCTCCTTCCAAAACAGGCGAGCCTGTGGAATGGGCTGCAAGGAAGTGGATGGTGAGCCTGTGCACCCACCTCAACCTACTATAAGGTTGAATCAGGCACTGAGCCAAGTATGAGATGATAGAGTGAGTGGTAGGCCATGTGAGTGTCCACCAACACTGTCTACTTCAGTCTGGCCAGTGCCACAGGATGACTCAGAAATTATTCATATAACTCTGATTTGCTCACTACCCACAAATTTATTACCAACATGTATACACACCCTACTTATTACCAAACCATGTACATTATTGCAGATAAGGAATTGTCACTGCGTGAAACCAAATTATATATAAAATGTATGCATCCTTTAGTGTGCACAGTTGTGAATTACGCGGTGTAGTGTTGGAAGCCAGTCTTGGGATGTCTACAGTTTGTCGCTCGGCGAGCAGAGAGCATAAATCAGTGTTTTAAATGATCAAGTTACCACGTTCCTCCCTTTGGACGTCAATTTATATTAATCTGTTTAATGAGGCTCTAAATTTGCACTGATCGCTGGCTAGTAAATACGGGGGGGGGGGGGTGGGGGGATGGGGGAAAAAAATCATGTTCTTTGCTTTTCTGTATTTGCAGAAGACTCAAGCTTTTCATTTATTGCGTTTAAAACAAAATGTAAAAAAAAAATTACAT
Organism: Pelodytes ibericus; assembly: GCA_036172795.1. NCBI lineage: Eukaryota > Metazoa > Chordata > Amphibia > Anura > Pelodytidae > Pelodytes > Pelodytes ibericus. The sequence continues at coordinate 198,646,463 of CM069862.1, read as the reverse complement.
ACAGCAACAAGATGCAGAAAAAAAATAAAAGCTTTAATCACATTTGAGTGATGTCATAAAAAGGACACACCCCAAAAAGAACGCAATCGTCCCGGACTGTAAGTATTTAATACCTGCCAACATACAGCGACCACTCCCCAAAATGGGGGAGGGGGGGGGGGTGGAGCCAAACTGGACAGGACTTATACGACGTTGGGTAACTGCGCACCAGCCAACCTGGCATGGTATGGGTTCTGGACTTGAAAGCTTGCACTCTAAACCTACTCATTTAAAAAAAAAAAAAAATGTAACTAAAAAACAAACAAACTAGGGCTTGACCAGATCTTTAGAACTGACGAGTAAATGACACAGAGGAACATTGATCATACCATCATAATAAAACTTCACATGAGGAGGCAGGGGCTCGTAGGGAGGAGCAAACACGGGGCCTTTATGTTCCAGAAATTTCCACTTTATGCCGTCTTCGTACTTCTCCTCCTCCCACCTGCAATGAAGAATATGAGGCATTATTGCATTTTCCCCTATACCTGCTGGGAGACATCCAGAAGACAAACAGCCGCTTTCAAAAAGACAAGATGGATTCGGGCAAAGTTAAAATGCTCATTCCGCGGATACGTCTTCGGGATATTTTTACAATTCCCGGGAAGATCGTTGGCAGATTCTGATGCCATGAATTTTCTGCGGATTCTATATACTCAGTTCTTTATATTCCCCACATACAAAAAAAAAAAAAAATATATAAAATAATATAAATTCAAAAATGGAAAATCTTCCATTAACCCTGGCATCACCCGGGTTTTGCTAGCGGTTCTAATCAAGAGAAATGCTCTCTCCCGCTAACCCATCCGTAGCCCCTACATGATTATTTTGATTTACAGGTAATCTCTCACAGTACAAATCATTTTTCCCCCCCTTTCCTCGGTTATATCAAGCGTTTATCTTCTGTACAATCACAGAGTGAATAAAAAATGAAATCTGCAACTAAGTTTTTTTTTTTTTTAAATTACATTGCAAAAAAAAAAAAAAAAATACATGTATTAATCCAAATTAAAGCATAAAAAAAAAAATTTGTTTTCATAGTCAGATGATTCATTAAATGGACTGTCCGATGAAATGGAAATCAGCAGACAACTCAAAATAATTGGATGTTAAACACAAATGCAATCATGCTGAAAGTACAAAATGTTGCTTTTCTACTATTTTCAAATTAGTGTATTTTTAATTGTCCGTGGGTAATCTGCGATGGCCCCGTTGCTAGTCCGGAACGCTGCAGTAACTGGGCTGCAGATGTTTTACAAAAGCCTGTGATCGAGTTTAATGAATCTGCCTCTGGTGTCTGTTGGAAAAACTATTTAAAGTTTAAAAAAAAAAAAAAATTATAAGAAAGAAAAAAAAAAAATCTGCAAACCCTTATGATCTGCGGTCCATCTGATTCTATCTTGTCAGGCTTGATATTGAATCTGTAAGAAGGCCTTTTATCTCTGCATTGCTAGAAAAACAGCAAAAGATAATGCCTTTTTTTCCGGTGTAATCCAGAAACAATGGACCGGAGCTTCAAAGAAAGAGAGAAAAAAAAAAAAGCCAAATTGTGCTCTCTGTTGGATGGAAATTTTACACACTTTGTCCAGGAGTTTATTAACCCTTTTGGTAATAGAGCCGGGTACAAAACTTTGGGTGTAGCATTAGGTTTTCACTTTATCTTTTAGTACATTTTTTGGATTTGTGGTATGGCGTGCACCCCCAGAGGGTCTATGATATGATTGTTATTCACCGCGCTATCAGAGCGTCCGTTTCATTGCGGATTTTACAGCGCTGGCGGTCATCGCTGATGCACAACCCTTACCGCAAACTCAAATACCAACCCGAAGGTCAGCGCACCACGACGAATCAGCCGTGCTCAACTGTCAGCTGCTGAAACGACCGCGATGAAAACAGCCACGGGGCGAAGAACAGTCCCAGACCGAAGCTAGACTCACAAAAACCAAACTGGCCAGTAGCGGTGGTAACGGCTGACATTTAAACATGATGTAGCAGCACTTCTCTAATGCAAAGAATTATATGATCTTCCCGTCATTCTTTATTTAGAGGATACCATCAAATACCCCCCCCCCCCCCCCAAGTGGGAAGGGCAGGAGATGTGCTCTGAAGGGGAGGGGGGGTCTGTCAGCAGAATGGGCAGCTGGGGCTTTTTCCCTGGGACTACTCCCCCAGGTATGTAGCACAGCTGATATAAGGAGAAACCAAGCAGGCTTCTTAGAATCTGTGCTAGAGTGTGTGTCGTAGGGTTGTCCATTTTGTTACTGAGCACATTTTACATAGTACCCTGCAGTATGTAGAATTCAGGTTAGACTCTCTTAGCCAGCCTGTTGATAACGTTATGGGAACCATTGTTACAGGAGCTGGGGTGCCAAAGGGACTTTAAGAGAATCATGGCACACAGTCTACAACTGGTAAAGTGCCAAAGGTTAATTCTGGAGGGAGCATCGTGGGATGTGCAAAAGGTTAACCATCATTGATTCAGGGGAAGGGGTGGTGGCTGATGGAGAAGGATCATTGGTAGAGAATGATTTAAGTGAGGTTTGGTTTAAGGCGTAACTTATGGAGGATGACTACTGACACCCGCGTCTATAACTGTACTTTACCACCTTTTCATCGCAGCAGCTGCAGTGCTAACATTTCAGAATGGCCAAAGACTAACCCTAGTAACCCTGCCTAGTAAAGTAACCCCCCCAACCCTAAAACTAACCCCTAACCCTAAAATTAACCCCTAAAACTAACTCATAATCCGAAAACAAATCCCTAAACCCCAATACTAACCCTAGTAAAGTAACCCTAACCCTAAAAGTAACCCTAACCCTAATACCAACTCTAAGACAAACCCTAGTACTAGTGCTAACCCTAAAAGTAACCCCTAACACTAACATCTAACCCAAAAACTAATCCCTAACCCCAATACTAACAATAGTAAAGTAACCCTAACCCTAAAAGTAACCCTAACCCTAAAAGTAACCCTAACCCTAAAAGTAACCCTAACCCTAAAAGTAACCCTAACCCTAAAAGTAACCCTAACTCTAAAAGTAACCCTAACTCTAAAAGTAACCCTAACTCTAATACTAACTCTAGAACAAACCCTAGTACTAGTGCTAACCCTAAAATTAACCTCCTAAAACTAACCCATAACCCTAAAACGAACCCCTAACCCAAAAACGACACTACGCTGTGACGAAACAGTCGCGATGTAGCGGCCGTGAAGACCAGTCCCATTCCGTGACTCATTGCTGTGCACAGCTATTGAGCACACGAACGTCCACCAGCATTGTGTTGTGGACTACAGATCTCATGATGCTCAGCAAGTATATGGTAACCACGGTCGACAACAAGTGGAGTGCCATTGGTCATCTTTGCTATACAGGGTCAGTGTTGTACAATTACCATCTCCAGCGCATCTGTTCTTCCTCCTCCTTCTTCTTGATTTTCAGCGCGGCCGCAGCATCTCTCTCTTCTTTGGTTTTCTTAATCGATTTATTATGATCTCCTTCTTTCTTGATCTTTTTCTAATTGAAATACAAAATATATATATATATATATTTACCGCATATTACAAATCTGGGCACATCTCCCACTGGAACTTTCCACCTATGTCGTTTGCAGGAGAAAGGATAGAGAGGCCAGTCCTCAGATAGTATTGCTGCAGAAATGCTCTGGTTATTAGTATAATGGACTTTTGAAAGCATAGCAGTGACGGACACGGCTTTTCAGAAGATATTGATATTTTGTTACCACATGCGCGACAGTGCAGAATGTGGAACTTCTATCCTGTGGTGCCGATTTAATTCTAGATTTTAAGTGACAGTGTTACCTCACGTGCATGGTACTGCTTACCTCTTTCCAAACCACTGCCCCACCCCACCCTCCTAGATCATGTGCTGCCAGTGGTGCATACTAGGAAGTATGTTTTTAGATCACGTTTCTGTTTGGGAACACAGGCTTTTTATCTGGAGGTAAATCAGTTTATACATGCAGCTAAACAATGACACAGCAGCTTCTCCTAGAGATACATAGTCATCATTGTACTAATGACACAGGGAAGCTTCTATATATGGAATACAGGACATTCCTGTAGGAATACTTTGAATTCTACCTGGATTGTCAATTGACACGAGTAGCACTTCTAGCTGGGACAGACTGCGCATCAATAAACCTAATGACAGGTACATGGAAGGCAGGATATTGCTTAGATTTATATTAGCTCCCCCTTGAGAAAGGCATCTTGCTGAGACGGTGATCGGTCTCTCGTCACTGCTAAGATGTTTTTCTGTAAGATCCTTTTCCGTCCGTCTACATCGAGTTTTTTTGTGGTTACTCAATGGTATTTGTGTTTTTTGTACACTTGTGAATAAATTTAAATGTTTGCATATTAAACTTTTGTGTGCATCTCCTATATTTTATTTTGTTATTGTGGGGGTCCTCAGTTGATGTCTGCTGCCCTGGGGTATTGCCCTTTTTTGGGGGTACCTGTACAAATTTCTCTATTTGTCCAACGACTGACATTTGTCCGTGTTACACTAAGGTACCAACAAGCAACTCTATGTTTATTGAAGACATTCCTGTAAACACCCAGGATTTTATTTTTTCACTCTTCACTTTCTAATTCATATCTGAAGCTTCCCAAAAAGACAAATACGAGGCCTAAGCCACAGAAGACTCTGTTTACCAGTTGTCCTTTGCGCTTGAACTAGCATCAAACAGGTAGCAAGACAAAGCAGGCAGTGGACACATTTCTATCTAGCCTGCAAATATGGGGGGGGGGGGGGGGGGGGAATAATCCCTTTGATAGTTTCAGGGGTGGGCAAGCTGAAGACTAATTTGCAATGTATTAACATGTCCCTAGAATTTAGAATTTTATTTAGCTTTATGGTCCTAGTTACTATATATATTAGTCTTACTATGAGAGCAATAAAATAAAAAAAAAATAAAAAAAACAAGAGTTGGCGTAGTTACTTTCTTAGGGTCATATGCTGTCATTTATTGTTCCAAATTCCATTGCAAGCCTGTGTGTCCAAAGTGAAAAAGCTATTTGATACAAATGGAACAGAAAGTATTTCTGATTTAAAGGGCTGTCAAACTGACAGCACTTTAAAAAACTAAAAAAAAAACGACAGACACTTTCAGGACTCATTATGATTAATCCGTAGTATTTTTTTTCCCCTTTTATGCCGTAACCTGCCTTTTCAACCATTTGGATGTGAAACTATTCAATCAAGCGAGTTCTTGTAAGGACATGGGCAACGCAGCTAAAGGCAATGCACATTAGTTATGCCCAGGTGTCCCGAGACTGTACTACCACCTCAAATGTCACATTGAGGTTATACCTGCGCAGTCGTGGCGCACCTCATGGAACATTCCCGCATGTTCTTTCAGCTGACTATAGCGAGTTGTTTGACTGGAGTTCGTCGTTCAGATTTATTAACCTAAGGCAGCTGATAATTGTGTTACTCGCTTTGGTAGGTTTTAAAGTACATTATACAGTGTTTTGCCTCTGAGATATAGGACGTTCCCTTTATCAAAAACCAAAAGTAATGCCCACATCTTAATAAATAGTAATAAAATTGGCCCTGTTTTGTTAAAGTACTCGCTTTTTAGAATTCAAGTTCAATGTTGTTTTATTTTTTTTAATTTTGAGTGCTATTACTCATTAAGTAGTGAAAAAAAAAAAAAGAGCACTAGGAGATTTACTTCCTACACGGTCTGCTTATAGGCACGTCCTGTAGACGCCCTCCCCTATTGGTCTGTCAATGTGATAGCGGAGAACTTGTTCACGGAGTTCCATTAAACATGGGATTGCCCGATTGGCTGCCACACCAATCTTTTGGCCACACCCACTAGCACAGATTCAATGAAGCAAAACTCCTGCTAGTTAGTTTCTACCATTATATGTATATAGAGCTTGTGTGTGTGTGTGTGTGCGTATGGGATGTGTAACATGTATGACGCTAGTATAATATCCAATACTATAATATTACACTATACTAACCAACACTATAGTGTAATATGATAACATTTATTAAGGTTCACCTGAGTATGTGTGCGTGTATGTATATATACATATATATATATAATATATAACACTAATATATATTATTTATAGTATAAATCACTACCATACAGATATATCTATACTGTGTGCTGTAAATGGTTTATTAGGCTGGGCTAGATTATAAACAGCACTCCTTTTCCCAAAGCTAGTATAAAACATGTGCTTTAAATTCGGTTTTTAATTTAGAATCCCCAAAATAACACAAAGGAACAAGATTAGCGGAGCAAGGACGGAGGAGAACTGGTTAGAGGAAATCCTATCCAACCAGCCCAGCATTTGCTGCTGCAATGGGAAATAATTGGGTTTCTGTTCGCAATCTTTACCACCCCTCCCTAGCCTTTTTAAATGTGTTTGTGGCTATATAGATTTAGAGAGAGACAGATGCATACTCTGCTCATAAGCCTATGTGTGCAAGCACGTGTAATTCATTTAACTAGACTTCCCTACGCGTTCCAGCTCCAGCTTTATTCAGATGTTCTAAAATACATCTTCCCCTTTCACTAATGGAGATAATGCTCGCCATCCACCCCCCACCCCATTGTAATTTGATCTTATTATATATCTCTCCGTCTCCCAGGGACTGAAATCTAAAGCTGAAAAAGACAAATAGAAAAGAATAAAATGTAAAAAAAAAAACACAAACCTCTCCATTCAGCTTTTTCTTGCTTTCTTTGGTGTCTCTGCCTTTAATTCCTTCAGTTTTTATTTTCTTTGATCTGTAAAAAGGAATTTAATATGCGCTATTATCACTAGTAAGTCACAATGTTCGCTGCAACGGAATAACGGGAAAAAAAAATAAAACAAGCTAATAGACTCCATGGAGTGGATAGAAAAGGCAAAGCAATATAGTTAAATTAAGAAGATGAATGTATCGGATCATTTGCAATCTCACAGAGTTCTGGTTCAATTCCAGCCATTTTTCCGACGTCTGACAACAGAATTTCTGTAAAGTAGACGTGTAGAGTTAAATTAAAATTGATTAGCTGTATATTGCAGGCTGACACTTTTCCCTTTTTTTCTCCAATCTTTACAGTTTTTGCTATAAAAACGGCATTACGTTTGGCATGGATCGTGTCTGAATGCCTTCGTGATTAATCACGATGAAGGTCTGTCACATCAGTGGTATTTTTTTTTTTTTTCCCCCATTCGTTTAGAATATCTTAGTCTCGAGTAGGGTTACCGGGTTCTCCTGTGATGTTACCGGAATGCACAGATTCGGTTAGCGGCAGACTAAATCTAGAATATAGTGTGTAGCATTGGACTGTCAGGGGGCGGACATGTTGATGTTGTTTAGAATCTTTGGCCAGATCTTTTCATCTCATAAAAGATGAAGGAAGAACTAACCCAAGATTCTAAACATGTCTGCCCCCTGATGGATATAGGCCTTGGAAAGAACCTTATTGAGCCCGCTTTGCTTTCATTAAAGCATTTAATAGGGCTTATTGGGAGGTATGAGTCAAGCCGTGATTAAGCAAGGATCTTACAAGATTAAGGTTAATGGTACCCCATAGTGTTACCTCTGAGGTAAGCAGCTCCACACTGAACCAGTTAAGAAACACACCCTATAACGTAGATAAGAATAGAGTGTAGCAGTGAACAATGCATTTTTGAGGGTCTGCAGAACATCATTTTCCAGTATACACTTACTGTCAAATGGTTCTTTAAGACCAGAATCCTTGCAACTAGAGTTGAGCGGACACCTGGATGTACGGGTTCGAGAAGTTGGAGCAAACTTTGGAAAAAGTCCGGGTCCGTGCTCGAACTTGACCCAGAACCCCATTGAAGTCAATGGGGACACAGACTTTTGGACACTAAAATGGCTCTAAAATAGTCATGGAAAGGGCTAGAGGGCTGCAAAAGGAATTAAAATGTGGGTAAGAGTAGAACAAGTGCCCTGCAAACAAATATGGATAGGGAAATAACTTCAAAAAAATAAAATACATAAAAACTAAAAATACTGTACTATTTAGCACCCAAAACAATTAGAATTAGGTTCTATTTGACTCTCAGATGTAATACATGTAATGCTATTGCTATTCTATAAACCGAAATAGAGTCCCCTATTCTTATGAATTCGGTTTATAGAAAAGCAATAGCATTACATGTATTCCATAAACCGAAAGTCTATAAACCGAATGCCTTTCGGTTTAAAGACTTTCGGTTTATAGGCGAACCTCGAACTCCAACACGGACATACAGTGAAATGTCCGGGTTCGTGGCACGGACACCGCAATGTCCGGTACGAACACGAATAGTGCGCTCCGGGTTCGCTCAACACTACTTGCAACCTAAAGAGGGGAGTTTACCCTGATGTAGAAAAATACCTCTCAAACTACTTTATGTATAAGTTCAGCTTTACATATTATGTATGCATTACATGACAAAGTGTTATATCCTGTTATTATGTACTCCTAATTTTATCTGCACATTTTCTAGTCTAGTGGAATGCACATGGGCACATTAGGAGCTATATTAAAATAACAGTCTTCTGCAGCAAAGTATGTTTTTCTTGCACCCAGTATGCTGTGCAGTTGGACCCGTTATGTACAACTTTAAATAATTTCCTCTATCAATGAGATCGTACTTGAAGTCTTCCTCCCCTTTCGTGTCTTCCTCCCTTTCTCGTTTCTTCCCGTGTTTTTCTGCAGGGGTGAAATCTTCATCTTCCGGCTCAGCTTTGACCGACAGGGAGCTTAAAGATGAACAAAAGTTATTTGGACATGTAGTTCGTATTCCAGCTGTTGGTGCAATACATCTCCAATACTCCCCTCCTAGCTTATTAGCTGACAGAGTATTATGGGAGATGTAGGTCAACACTCCTGCACTAAGGCAACTCAAATCAAAATTCCCATGCTACTCATATTATTTAAAGAACCAATTAAGGGTCTGAAATGGTGACCATACATGCAAAGTTGTACAGAAGCCTGTACAGAACACAGCCTCCAGCTAACTGTACACCTGTATGCTTGTGTGGAATCTAAGTAACCTTGCTCTTGTACACAGTGGGAACTCTTAACAGTGCATGCAACACATTGTGTGATGACATCACTAGAGAGACAGGAAATTCCTTTAATTTGAATTAAATTATTCTCGTTGGTTGCTGCAGCAGAAAAAAAAAAGGAAATTACTTTTACTCAGCTAGTGTGGGCAGTCCTGGTTTCTTGCAAACTGCTGTAATTTCACAATTTCATCTATCTGTAAGTGTTTTATATTTTAAATGAAACATGCATTTTAAAGTACTTTGAAAGCACATTAATATAACATATAATATAAACATTTTGGGAGATGCATTCTGGGCACCAGACAGTCCCTTTAAGGTAACATATATTTAGGTTAATAGCACAACTAAACTGTATAAATTAAATGTTCCCATGTAATGTCTCATAGAAAACTACCCCAGCTTACCATCTTCATACACAAGAGGTCAACAATGAATTTCTCCAGCACATATAACAGCGGGTTGCTTATTTAAGTAGTTTAAATAGTTTAAGGTTTGTAGTGAGGGTGTCATGTTTATAACTGGCTATCTGTAAAGGTGCTAGACACATTAATAGTCCCCTTCCTAAATGTCCCGTACGCTGGTTCTTGGAATCAAGTTGTGGTTAAGGTAGGATGAGCAAAAGGGAATTGTATCCTTTACAGACCGATTACCGTGTCAACTTTACAGGCTCCAAAAATACTGGAGTGCACATTAAACTATATGACCATTACCTTGGTAAGGAACCTTCCTGATCAACACTCAAAGATTCAGACTTGCTCCGTCCCTAAAAACAAAACAAAAAACAAACAAATCCGGAGACATCTATTAGTCTAATATGTACATATATATGTGTCGCCTTTATCCCTTACAGTATTCACCCAAATATATGCAATTTCTATAACTGTAGCGGATACACACTATTTAAATTTAAAGATTTATTACATGTATTACAGTGCCTTTTTTAATAAACGTAGGTCACACAGGTGTCATGCAGCATCATTATAGCTTGTACTAACATGTATAGCTTGGAGGAAAGACATAACAGGGGGGATATGATAGAAACATTTAAATACATAAAGGGAATCAACACAGTAAATGAAGAGAGTATATTTAAAAGAAGAAAAACTACCACAACTAGAGGACATAGTCTTAAATTAGAGGGGCAACAATTTAAAAGTAATATCAGGAAGTATTACTTTACTGAGAGGGTAGTGGATGTATGGAATAGCCTGCCAGCAGAAGTGGTAGAGGTAAACACAGTCAAGGATTTTAAGCATGCGTGGGACAGGCTATCCTAGATATAAGACCGGGAGACTAATAAAAGTATTTAGAAAAATTGGGCAGACTAGATGGGCCGAATGGTTCTTATCTGCCGACACATTCTATGTTTCTATGTTTCTATGGCACGTTCTCCCAAACTTTCTACCTTGGTGCTATTTCTACATGTGCAACTGGAACTACTTCAGTGAGTAGCGTGTCATTTAATTTAGAATCAGCAACCCTTGACTTTTTAAGTTCAGATATATGGGGATTTACATTATATATCCTGTAATGCACAATTCACCTTCTTTTTTTTCTTCCCTTTATTTTCCTTCTCTTCTTCTCGCTCTCTCTTTACGCTTTTCTTTTCTTTTCTATTTTCCTCGACCTTTTCTTTCTTTTTCTTTGTTTTCTTTTTCTTTTTCAGGGCGTTCGGAATTTCCTGGAAGGGATCGACATCCTCTGCCGTTAGATTGCCTTCTGTCATTTTAGCAGATCCTAGTTCAGAAGAGAATATAAAAAAAACACATAATTCTACCAGTTCTAAGAAGGAGAAAGAGCTGTACAAAGTAGCCCTGGCTTGCAAACCAATTACTTGCAACAGTACAGCTTTACACTGCAATATAATAAGAAATAGTTCCAACTTTGTAGGTAAAGGGCCAGAATTGTAACAGAATTTGCATTAAAATACAGTCAGCAAGTTGTGTATTTTTTAGAATTTGCACCCCTGTGGTGTTATGGCTGCAATGTCTCTTTAAATTACATGCACACAAATATATACACATAGAAGGTGATGTATGTTAATACAGGCATTCATATTTATGTAGTGCTTGTTGATCCGAGGAGAAATCTGATTTGCCATTTGGAGTCAAGAAGGAATGTTTTCCCCTTTGAAAGCAGGAATAGAAATTGCTGAAATAAGGGGGGTGTTGCCTTCTTTTGGAGAAGGTAAGAAATAATTGTCAGCGATGGGATCCTGGAGACACGGGACCCAGAATGCCCATTGAACAGTGGTTCAGAGTGCAGAAATGGGCCTGGTGCAGGGTAACTGCACGAAAGGGAAACCAGTACAGGGGTATGGGGAAAGGACAGAGGTGCACGAACCCCCTGGTGCTTCAGGAAAAGATGGTAAGGAAACATACACACATCCAAACACAGGACTTGTCTAGGCTTCTAAGATGGTAAATAGCGAGAAATACCACATCAAGGTACCCCCAATATGGCAAGTCCTAGCACTATCCCTGCCTATTACAACTAAATATAATAACTGGTCTAAACATAAACACAGAACAAACCAGAAAATGCACAAATTGGAACTGCACCACAGAGCAAAAAACATGTGGGGTATATTATATAGGAGCAGAGAAATAAGTGAGGGAAAACCAGGAACAGATCAGAGGAAGAAACAGCAAAACTAGGGTAAAAGCAAGCATAATGTGAAGGAGACACACCGAGCATAAAGGAAACTAAAGCAAGAAAGGAAACAGAGAGACTGTGAATAATCAGCCCGGATGAGCCTCACAGGAGCCTGATAATAGGAAAAGGGATGAACTTAATGGTTGCAAGTCTAACCTAAACTACTGTGTAACTATGTATATATTGAGAAGTTATTTTGTATACTGGGGATGGGATACTTCACCGCCGTGACTACACCACACGACAGCTCGTCGCGGGAGATTTCATCGCGGGACATTTCATTGCTAAAGGTGAGTTTTAATGTGTTAGAGTTAGAAGATAGAATGTTAGAATTAGAATTTTAGTATTGGGGTTAAGGGTGGTTAGAATTAGGGTTTAGGGGGTTAGAATTAGTTTTTAGGGTTCGGGGTTAATGTTGATATTAGGGTTTAGGGGTTTAATTTTAGTATTAGGGTTCAGGGGTTAGTAGTAGGGTTAGGGGGTTAGTATTAGGGTTCAGGGGTTAATTTTAGTATTGAGGTTAATTTTAGTATTAGGGTTCGGGGGTTAGTATTAGGGTTCGGGGTTAATTTTAGTATTGGGGTTTTGGGGGGCACTTTGGGGGGGGAATCATTTCTTAGGGGATGCTATTTTCTTTTTACTTGTACATTTGTAAGAGCTGACAGTTCAGAGCTGAATTGTCAGCTCTTACATAGCCGCGTCCGCGATGAAACGGCCGCGTTATTCTTCATTGCTGAGAGTTCAGCGTTCTAACTGCCGCGCTGAACTGTCAGCGATGAAGCCGCGGCGAAGAAGTGTCCTAGACCCTGTATACTAGCAAACACAAGGCTGAGAATATGATATAAGATCTCTGCATGTATCTCTCCAGTGCTTTAGTAGCTATATGTACTAAAGTGCTACTGAGAGCCTCTATGAAATAAACACGGGCTTCAAGCCAATTCTTCATTGACCTGGCAGTGAAAAAAACCCAGTTGGCTGTTGGAGAGCTACCTCTCCCATAATCCCCTGCCAGCCTCCTCACCAAATTGACAATTGGCAACACATTTAAATTACACATGTCGAAGACATAATGTAAATACCAAAAAGTGATCTCCATCTCGTGGGTTAATGTGATGCCAAGCAACCCCTGCTCAATTTAGCCTCTGCCCCTTTTCTAGGATGATCCCAGGCATGGCTATCTATTATGGGAGATGTAGGCAGTGAGCAGCGGGAGTGTTCCAGAACAACTTTTGCAAACTTCTATTCACAACTAGAAAAAAAACTGTGAAACCACCACCTAGAGCGTCTCATTTCACGCAAGTTCAGCTTAGACTCTGCTGCATTAAAAAAAAAACTCTACATCTCTACATCCTGATTCAGATGCTTGTTTTGCAAAACACACACGAAACTGTAAAAATTAATTTGCATAATTGTTCCGTTCCTATCAGCACTTTAATTAAATTGTCATCCTATCCCAAGTGCTCACATCGCGGCGACATCCTCCTGTCATCTTCTTGTTAAAACTGGATTTTCATTAGTTCCTTCCCTATCGTGGCTTTCTTCCTAGATCTTGTCCCGGTGGCTTTCTCACAGATCAAAGCCCGGCAGTTCTTGACACACAAATCTGTTTGTGCCTTGCTAAGACAGACAAAGCTTATCACACTTTTGGCAAGACCCTGAACCGCCCCCCCCCCCACTCCCTCCTGATGAATGAAGACCTCTATTAGTCCCATTACGAGACACACTTACTTATAAAACGCCAGTTTTTCGTGGGGGATACAATTATTAAGTGATTAGACAAACAGCGCAATCTGCATAGCTCACTTCAACTTGTGTTCACTCCCAAAGAGACTTTAATTGCTCACACAACAGAGAAGGAGCCCAGGCTAATTCAAATATATTGAACCATAATTTAGCGGTTTTAATAAAACTATCAAAGTGACAATTTATTGTTCGGCGATTATGTCACAATTAATCCTATCCCCATCACGTGAGACTCTGAAGCAAGTCCCCACTGATATATATTTATATGTATTTATGGATATATCTCGGTGCTACTCACTCATCTCCAACAATAATAAACATTTCAGCTTGAAGAAAAAAAAAAAGAATTTGCAAGACGTCCAACTTTCCACGGCTGTATATTTGCAACGTTTGAGTGTAAATACCTCGTACCCTTATTAAAAAGTATCATTCCAGGCAGAAAAACAAAACAAAATGAATAGCTGCATATTAAAGATGACATAAAAAAAACAACAACAAAAAACAATTTATATTTCTTTTACGTTTTTGTAATCCTAGTAAAGCTAAAAACTCTTGCAGGTTTGCTCGTAGGGTTTGCTCCTCCCTCCCACCAGGATATCGCCAGCTCATAAATATGAACTCCAGGTTGTGTGTGTGGCCCTGCAATGGTGTACATCTCTCAAAAAGGCACAAACTAAGTTGCATCCATTGAGAACCAGTCTAGAATGTCCTCCCCAGCTGGAAGTGTCCTTGGCATGTCATTGCTGGCTTGTCACATGTTTTTCTGTTGTTGTTTTTTTTTCCAAGTTATAGGGCAATAACTGAACATAACTTTTTTGTTTCCCAACCATTTTCTCCTACAGTTACCATTTGACCCCAATCCGAACCCTAACCCTAATGCCAACCTTTGATCTAAGACTAATTTTGCCCTTTTTTTTGAATTACTATGTTGAAGACTGCTTCTAGGGGCAGTCTAGCAACAGGGCAACGGAAGAGCTACGGAAGTGATTACTCATTACTATAACTCATAACTTACCCAAAAGAGGGCAGCACCATACTGGAGAAGTGATCGCAGATGCTTTTGGCAAGAAATGTTGGTGTTTAATGCCTTGACATCGAGGCGAACTTGGATTGCCAACACCTGTGCCTATCACACCCAATGTCTTAAAAGGGGTTAACCCTTTCTTGATACATGATACTTGAGTCCCAGAAGACACAAGTACCAAAAGGGTTTTTTCTGGCCCCGATAAGGACAGCAAAGGAGTTGAGGAATAAATTACAATGAACCAAAAAACTCTGGTATTTTTTTTTTTAAATTTTGTGTGTCCACACACACACACAAAAAAACCATAATTAACTCCTTTGTACAGAAATGACCAGTACCTCGAAGTTAGAGAATTCAGTGCTCTAAGCAGTGCTGTATTTACCGCAAGGCATCCTAGGCGGAGGCCTAGGGCGGCAAATTTTGGGGGGCCGCCCCCCAGCACTGGAAAAAAAAACAACAACAAAAACGCGGCCCTTTAAAAAAAAAAAAAAAAAAAGACCGCGCTTGCAGGCAGAGACGGAGGTGAGAGGGGATCGGAAGATGAGGCGGTGACCGTGGCGGTTTAGGTGGATTCGGCGCTGGAGGAGGAGGAGGAGGAAGCCAGAATTTTTCAAAGTGCGCTGTAAGCACAGTATTGGACTGTTCTATTTGACTCTCAGATATGAAGTGCACCGCAAGACGCAAATGTACTATTTAGCACCCAAAACAATTAGAATTTTTCAAAGTGTGCTGTAAGCACAGTATTTGACTGTTCATAAGAATAGGGACTCTATTTCGGTTTATAGAAAGCCCATAGCATTACATACAATGTAATCGCAGAACCCTGAACTCCAACCCGAACATACATTGAAATGTCCGTGTTCGGGTCCGGGGTCCAAAAACCGTAATGTTCCGTACGAACCCGAACAGTGCGGTTCGGGTTCGCTCAACACTAATCAGGAGCCTACACCAGCCACTGACATTGTAAAGAGGACTATGTCTATATTCTCTGGTGCCCTTGGCATATTTATATTTTGTTCTAAAGAGGGCTAGAGCAGTGAGAGATTTAAGGGACATACCCTGCATAACTATATATATATACATTGTACATGTTAAACATTACCAGATGCATCAACGTTAATTGGATGCCTAGAGTGCCCCTTAATGGGACTAGAATCCTCTCAGCCAGAGAAATTATTCTAATAAGAGTCTTCCTTACCTGGAAAACTAAACAGTATTCAGAGATTCAAGAGAAGACACATAAAGCAACTGCTGAGTCACAAATGACAATATAGATATTCCAGTTAAGCTAAATCAATTGCTAAAAAATGTAAACAAAGATTTGGAAAAATAAGCCTAAAAAACCCCACGACTTTGAATACCAGAGTTTACATATATACATTTGATGGAACGAACAGGCGTTTTGTTACTCGAATACACAACCAAAAAATAGGCGTGTTTCTACGTTTTAGAGAAAATCACTAGGGTAAGAAAGAGATTGACACCAGTTTTTGGTGTAGTCTTACCCAAAAAAAAAGGATCACTTTGTACTGATGCAAGATACAAGATAGAAACATTAAATAGATTTAGACAGCCTTTGGTTTATAGAATAGATAAGGTGTGGGCTAAAACAGTGATATAGATCAAAGTCGTTTTTTTCTATTTTAACATCCAACACTTTAATTTTTGCAAGATGAGTACCAAATTTCACAAATAATAATAGAATATTATAATAAACATTCTGTTAGCAGGTAACTGAGTTAGCAGATAATGGAGATTTCTATTTTTGATTTAGTACCGATATACACAGACCCTTACATTACATCTTAATGTCGATTAGTGTAATTCCTTATAAAAAGGAACTAACTGTCGAAGTTCAACTCATTAAACCAAATCTGATTTTTCTTTTCATTGGTGTTATAGGACTCACCAAGTTTGTCCCTGCACAATGTATAGTTAAATTGGCGAGATGACTTGTTCAACTCTCCTTTTAGTGAATAGCACCAATATCTCCAGAAATAACACAATGTTGCTTTTGGATAATTGCATGGTTATTTGTGGGACGATGCTGTGATATGTGAGTGGGGGTCAGTATATATATATATATATATATATATATATATATATATATATATATATAGTGGAGTCCAGTATCTTAGCGAGAGATATCTAGCAATATAAAGGGAAATAAAATACCCCTTTAAATATAAAATGCCATGCATGGCCTCAAAAGTAAGCAAGGCACTCCTATATACACAGTGTCAAATGAGATCTGCTTGCAAACACTGCAAAAAAATAAAAGTTACAAGATTACAAAGTAGAACTGTCTCTGATAATGTCAACTGCTAGAAATGCGACAGATCTGCTCTTTTATATCTGAATTTATATGATTCATGGTGACATTTGAAGATAGACTGTGTGTTCCACCCCAGAGTTATGGGAAGTAAATAATAGACAGCATCTGTTCTAACACACCACTAATAAGAATCGTTTACTATACAGTGGGCCGCTCACTGCTACAGAGTGTCAAAAAAGCTTAATTTCCAAAAAATAAATACAATAAATTCTATATATCACAACGTTTCCCACATGTCAGATTTCCCTCACCACATATTAGATACGAGGGGAACTATTTACTAAAAGCGAGCAGGGATGAGAATCATTAGATGCCTTGTGCATGGTCCATCCTCAGGGTTTACTCCTCCAAGAAGTAGGCCTTGCATAATGTTACGTCTTTAAACAGAAGAAATATAACAGAAGGTTGACGTCTTGTAACTACCTTTCCTATTGCACAAACTGTATTTAGAAATGGCGTAAAACAGTAACTATCAAATCAAAATCATTTATGACCCACAAAGCAAAAGCCACACAGGTAAAATCTCACAAGTCCTGGTACAGGGGTTAAAATAACAGGGCCAAGAATTCCCAGCCAGGAACCTTAGGAAGAAAGAAAGACATTTTGAAGACAACATGATGCATTTCTATGATTGCTAAAACAGATTAATGTGGATTTGAGTTCCTTGGCACATTATCAAAGCTTCCTATAAATTGTCCTTGATTATTTGTTTGTTCCTCGCCATGGCTCTCCCCGCTCTCCCCCTATCTCGACAGTCTATGCTGTTCAAGTTTCCTAAGCTTTCTCTCTAAATTCTCTGCTCTGTAGTTTTAACCCTTTATCAGGACATGTACTGGGGAGTTTAAACCTGTGTGTTTTTTTCCCCTTTGTGGGTCAAAAATGCCTTTAACTTCCAAAAGCTCTTTATTCTAAAATACTGTTAGTCCAATAAAAAAAAAGGTATTAAAGGTTGAGTATCCCTTATCCAAAAATGTGTTATCCAAAGATCCGTTATCCAAAATGATCCATTATTCAAATTTTGGGGAGGATTTTGCCACAAGTTACAAATTCCACACACATCTGTCAGAATAAAAGCAAACAGTGTATTCAGTGTCCAGCCCCCTTAAGCTGTGATATAGCCTTTCCATGCATGCTCGGATACCCCCACGCAGGGCAATACAATGACACGTGTGCAGACCTGACATGCCAGCGGCAGGTTCCCAACGATGCCTCACATCACAGATACATCACAGTAACAGTGATTTATTTGCTCTACACAGAGCTGTATTTTCAAAGCTATATGAAATGATCAGTTATCCAAAATAATTCTGGTACCAGTACTTTACAAATTTTGGATAAGGGATACTCAACCTGTAGAAGATTCCGCAACATTCTGTAGTTTGCATTTACATCACTGGATTAAAACAGATCCTCCAAAACGAAGAATTATAAAAGCCTTTTTAGCACTAAAACCCCACACATGGAGCCTTTTAAGTGGTAGAGGTAAACACAGTGAAGGAGTTTAAGCATGCGTGGGATAGACACAAGGCTATCCTAGCTATAAGACCGGGAACGGGGGACTAATAAAAGTGCTCAAAAAAAATTGGGCAGACCAGATGGACCGAATGGTTCTTATCTGCCGACACATTCTATGTTTCTATGTTTCTTTTTCCAGAAACCCCAGTTAAAACTGTACTGTGTGAAATCGGGCCCAGAGGATCATGGGAGTTAGAGGGTCATTCGGATTGGGACAAGCGATTAGCGGTCTCCAATTAAAACCTCTAATTTCAATTTGCATAGAATTACATTTACATAAAAAGTCATTGCAGAGATTTGAACTCCAGATCTCATGTTTAGCTAAGTAAACGACGGCAGATCCACAACGAAGAAAGAGAAGTGATATGCTGCATGAGATCGTAGCGGAGCATACACTTAGCATATTTACATCCCCTTGGTTTAAAGAGGGATTGTAACGAGAGAATGTAAATTATAACCATTTAACTACATGAAGGGCAATCTGCTGCTTTGTTCACGAGGCCTCATCTCAGACAACAGAAAGTTTAAAAATACAAGAAAATACAATCCAACATCACTCACTGGAGTGTTTAGAACTAAAATAAATAAATAAAATCATCAAAAATGATCTATACAGTGTGTTAGCAGAACTGCAAATAAATGTATAAGAGAAAAAGGTTGTTTAAATGTCTGTGGAGTCCCCTGCTTATGACATCACCTTGTGGTTCGATCTGCAAATTACACATTTCCCACTGAAAATGAGGTCATTTGCATATCAAGTCACAGGTGATGTCATAAGCAGGGGACTCCCACAGACACATGTAAACCACCTTTCTACTAATTTACACATTTGCAATTCTGCTAACACAACATATAGCCCATTGGCCATTATTTATTTGTATTCTCTATATTCACAGTGTACACAATGTCTAAGTGACTGGATCCCTGTCCGGCTCATATACACAAATAGATTAATACAGGATAGGAAATACGGTGTTTTTCCTGTTAGAAAGTGACATTGTTGGAGAGCACACAGGCGATTGAAACATTTTATGAAATATAGCAGAAATGCCATAAATACTTTTGGTTTAAATAAATTTGCTTCCGTCTGAGAGGGATTGGTCATTGGATGCAAACAATCTGATTACTATATAGCGGTTATTGGTTCCTAGAAGAGGTTTTATTGGCATATTTAATAAAATTAAAGTTTCACTGGATTTAAGTTGAGAGAAAACAAATGATTTGGGAATATTTAAGGACAGTACTATGATGAGATCACGCAGTGCTGTCATGACCCCATTTCTTTGGAGTTTCTCCTGAAGACTTACAAATTATTAAAGCATGGCCAACACTAACATTGCCCAATCAAGCTGCTCATTGCCAGATGTTTTACTTAACGCCGTCAGCCATTTACACATGCGCACAGTAACGCAAGGACACTTTCACCTGATCACACGCAAAGCCCCTTCAAACTTACTAAAGAATCACTGACTTTATTTAAGATCGGAATAATCCGTTTACAGCTTCTACTTCACCTACCGAAATACAAACAGAGTACCTTATCAAGCCCTCTTTGCATAGAAACCTAGAATGTGTCAGCAGATAAGAACCATTCGGCCCATCTAGTCTGCCCAATTTTTCTAAATACTTTTATTAGTTCCCGGTCTTATATCTAGGATAGCCTTGTGCCTATCCCACGCATGCTTAAACTCCTTGACCGTGTTTACCTCTACCACTTCTGCTGGAAGGCTATTCCATACATCCACTACCCTCTCAGTAAAGTAATACTTCCTGATATTAGTCTTAAATTAGAGGGGCAACAATTTAAAAGTATGTCCTCTAGTTGTGGTAGTTTTTCTTCTTTTAAATATACTCTCTTCCTTTACTGTGTTGATTCCCTTTATGTATTTAAATGTTTCTATCATATCCCCCCTGTTACGTCTTTCCTCCAAGCTATACATGTTAAGATGCTTTAACCTTTCCTGGTAAGTTTTATCCTTCAACCCATGAACCAGTTTAGTAGCCCTTCTCTGAACTCTCTCCAAAGTATCAATATCCTTCTGGAGATACGGTCTCCAGTACTGCGTACAATACTCCAAGTGAGGTCTCACCAGTGCTCTGTACAATACTCCAAATGAGGTCTCACCAGTGCTCTGTACAATACTCCAAATGAGGTCTCACCAGTGCTCTGTACAATACTCCAAATGAGGTCTCACCAGTGCTCTGTACAATACTCCAAATGAGGTCTCACCAGTGCTCTGTACAATACTCCAAATGAGGTCTCACCAGTGCTCTGTACAATACTCCAAATGAGGTCTCACCAGTGCTCTGTACAATACTCCAAATGAGGTCTCACCAGTGTTCTGTACAATACTCCAAGTCAACTCTCACCAGTGTTCTGTACAATGGCATGAGCACTTCCCTCTTTCTACTGCCAATACCTCTCCCTCTGCAACCAAGCATTCTGCTAATACCTCTCCCTCTGCAACCAAGCATTCTGCTAATACCTCTCCCTCTGCAACCAAGCATTCTGCTAATACCTCTCCCTCTGCAACCAAGCATTCTGCTAATACCTCTCCCTCTGCAACCAAGCATTCTGCTAATACCTCTCCCTCTGCAACCAAGCATTCTGCTAATACCTCTCCCTCTGCAACCAAGCATTCTGCTAATACCTCTCCCTCTGCAACCAAGCATTCTGCTAATACCTCTCCCTATGCAACCATTCTGCCAATACCTCTCCCTATGCAACCATTCTGCCAATACCTCTCCCTATGCAACCAGGCATTCTGTTAATACCTCTCCCTATGCAATCAGGCATTCTGCTAATACCTCTCCCTATGCAATCAGGCATTCTGCTAATACCTCTCCCTATAAAATCAGGCATTCTGCTAATACCTCTCCCTATGCAATCAGGCATTCTGCTAATACCTCTCCCTATGCAATCAGGCATTCTGCTAATACCTCTCCCTATGCAATCAGGCATTCTGCTAATACCATTTCCTGCTGGTCTTTGCTTTGTATAGTTCTATCAGGGGGCAGACAAGTTGTTTAGAATCTTGGGTCAGATGCATTAAGACCACCCCTTATAGAGCTATGTTAAGCTAAGTCCTTTAAATGTTTCAAATCTGCAACAAATGAAGGATCTCAGAAGATAACTATAGTTACAATGTGTGTATATCCATACATTGCTCAGGATCCTGTACCATGTGTATACCTAGGAGTGATTTCCAAAATTGTATTTATTTATTGCAGGACATATATAACCTTTACATGCTCCCATGCAGAACATAAAGATGCATGTTTGTCTATAGGGAACCAATTAATTAATCAAAGCGTGGAACTACTTTTAGTACTTCATTGATTTCCTTGTGATCACATTTGAAATATACATTGTGCAGGACAGCATGTAAAAGTTATAGGTTTCCCTAAAAATTAAATGGCATACACACTCAATACTGAAAATAGAAACCAAGCCTCAGGCTTAGTAATAATAACCCGGTTGATCTGACACAAAGCACCCATGAAAAGGGGCTAACCCAAGCAATGATATTGGGGGGGGGGGAAAGCACTGACCTCTCAATTTGTCAAAAGACCTTGTACCTCTGAACTGCCTCCAAAAAAAAAAAGCCCAACCCTCCTTTATCACCTCCTCTTCTATTGGTCAATTGAACTGGTTTTACTTTGTGATTAGCACATAGCTAATAATCCCTGAATCTGAATAGTTAATATGTAGCATTTATCAGAAATCAGATCAAACACATTCTCACTCTATAAATAAAGCTTGTTTTATAATGATTCATTTATGTCATAAACAACATAAAATCCTCTCCTTATAGGCAACTGTAACTTTACTTTGTAATTAACAATTTTAGCTAAACCCTGAACTTTCATCATGTAGAATTTCTCACAAGGGGAATAAAAATGTATGCAAAAAATACTGCATATTGTACGTTACTCTATACTCAACGTGTATTATAATACAATAAATCTGTATGGTGTATTATTAAATAAATATAAACATTGCTACATTATGATTTTAAAAATAGCTGCAACCATCATAAAAGCATACACACATATATATACTTGTTTACACATTCCCACTAGGGAAAATATCTCTCAGTATGCTACTGATATCTTCCCCCTGACTGGAAAGTCAAAGTGATGGCCAACCTTGGCACTGCAGATTTTTGGAAACTACATATCTTGTGACACTCTAAACCAAAGTAAGTTTCTATGAATACATATTGCAGGGCAGTTACAGGCTGCACGCTCTCTACATATGTCTAATTAAAGCCCTGGAAACAACATTTTTCATTAGTGTCCCTACTCTGATGTAATCTGCTAAAAAACTAGATGTCTGCTTAAAAAGTCTAAGGGGGAAAATGCAAATTTCAAAAAGGTAACTGTGTCTAATTTAAGCATTAGATGTACCTAGAGGTGTTATAGAACTTCATGTAGCTTCCTTTTATTGTAATGATTAGATATAATTGCTGACAACATAGTTGCCAACATTGGCCATGTTCCCAGGGACACATATTTGTTCCACATGCTGCAGAAAGAGCATGCACAGTGCAGCCCGGCAGTATGTAGGATGGATATACGCACAGACAGAATCCAGTTAATTAATCTGGGTGGAGATCTCAAAGGACCTACCCTGATCAATTAATTGGATTGTGTCTGTGCGTATATCTATCCTACATACTGCCGGGCTGCACTTTGCATGCTCTTTCTGCAGCATGTGGAACAAATATGTGTCCCTGGAAACATGGCCGATGTTGGCAACTATGTGACAAAAAACAAGAAACAAAAAAAGTTTAATGTTTTGGAAAAATGTTGATATATTAAAATTGTTGGGGGTCTGGAAGGCCTATTTAGATGGTTAGATCTGTCCCACTTGTACAATAAATTAAATGACTGTGTTTCTGTGTGTAATCTACAGTATATGTCTAGATTTGGTTCAACTAGGATAGGATACTAACTCCACATGTTGGGGAGCGTAGTAAAATATATTTCCATTTGGGTCTTGTTAGGGATGATGTCAATCAATCAATTTAAATTGTATGCGAATCTAATCTCCTGCAAATTAGACAGATTAATAAAATGAAGATATTCTTTTCTGCTAACAAATTTTGATTTAAATCCTGCAGCCATAATAATAATAATAATTAGTGCCATGATTGCCAGTCTATCTGTCTAACTAAATTTATAAGTGTGTGTGTGGAACATGGGCCATCATCCAACAAACACAGCTACACATTCATCCTCACACAATAAAGCCCTGAAAATTCAGATTATTTTATCATATAGCTATTCTTTAATGTTATCTGTAATCCTAGCATATTAAATGGCAAAATCTGGCATATTAAATGGCAAAATCTGGCATATTAAATGGCAAAATCTGGCATATTAAATGGCTAAATCTGGCATATTGAGGGGTTAAATCTGGCATATTAATTGGCTAAATCTTGCATATTAAATGGCTAAATCTGGCATATTAAATGGCTAAATCTGGCATATTGAGGGGTTAAATTCTAGCATATTAAATGGCTAAATCTGGCATATTAAATGACTAAATCTGGCATATTGAGGGGTTAAATCCTGTCATGTTTAGTGGCTAAATCATAGCATATTAAATGACTAAATCTGGCATATTAAATGGCTAAATCCTGGCATATTAAATGGCTAAATCTGGCATATTAAATGGCTAAATCCTGGCATATTAAATGACTAAATCTGGCATATTAAATGGCAAAATCTGGCATTTTGAGGGGTTAAATCCTGGCATAGTAAATGACTAAATCTGGCATATTAAATGGCTAAATCCTAACATATTAAATGACTAAATCTGGCATATTAAATGGCAAAATCTGGCATTTTGAGGGGTTAAATCCTGGCATAGTAAATGACTAAATCTAGCATATTAAGTGGCTAAATCTGGCATATTAAATGGCTAAATCTGGCATATTAAATGGCTAAATCTGGCATATTGAGGGGTTAAATCCTGGCATATTAAATGGCTAAATCTGGCATATTGAGGGGTTAAATCCTGGCATATTAAATGGCTAAATCTGGCATATTGAGGGGTTAAATCCTGGCATATTAAATGGCTAAATCTGGCATATTGAGGGGTTAAATCCTGGCATATTGAGGGGTTAAATCCTGGCATACTGAGTGACATAATCCTAGCATATTTATTGTTGTCTGTCCATTACAAACGGTTTTGCTATTTAATATAAATATTTTATATATAAAGCTATGTGACCAAACTCATACTGGAGGATGTCTCTGTAGTTGATGTTGTTGTTATTATTGTTGTCTCTCCATTACAAACTGTTTGGCTATTTAATAAAAATATTTAAAATGTGACGTATTTTATTTTTGATGGTGCTTGCTTCGCCCCAAGCAGCACAATGTCTTGGGCCGGCCCTGTAAACATTCATTAACAATGGTCTATACACTGTGCTAGCAGAACTGTCAAATAAGAGAAAAATATGGTATAAATGTCTGTCTCCTGTTTATGACATCATCTGTAGCTTCATATGCAAATTAACTACATTTCATCGGGGAATGGAAAGATTTGATGCACTTGCTTGAAATTCTGCTACTACATCATTTTTTTTTATCATCTATATTCACAGTATAAGCAGTGTTTGCATTCACAGAGTCCCTTTAAGTCTGGAAGATAATATTCTTGTTAATAAATAAAATAGTTGTTTCCTATAGGCTAATAAGATGAGCGGTATTTAAAAGGACTCATCCTGCACGCAGAAAATAAAAATTGTCTTTGATATTTTAATTACCAGAATTACAAAAGAGCGCATCAATGAAGAGAAAAATCAGTTTTAAATACGTCTGCAGTGTGCATATCAAGCCATACGGTGATGTCATAAACAGGGGTTTATGACATCATCGTATGGCTTGATATGCAAAGTAAATGTATGATGTGCATATTAGATCACAAGGTGATGTCATAAGCAGGCGACACCACAGACGCGTGCGATTCTGCAAACACAATGTATAGATCATGTTTTATTTTTCTACATTCACGGTGCAAACAATGTTTAATATAAACGCACTAGTATCAAAATGTTGGTTAAGTTGCAGAGACGCTTGTAGTATTCAATCAGCTGAAACAGAATTTTAAATGTATTTGAATTGTTTCTATTTTTTTTGTATTTCCATATAATTTGGCTTGGTATCAGGGGGCTGATTTCTCCCAAAAGCTGCAGATAATGTCTCAGATGTTAAAAGAGGAACTCTCTTATTTGTGTGGGAGGGGCTGAAGGTGTGGCTGTGGGAGGGACTGAAGGTGAGGCTGTGGGAGTGGCTGAAGGTGAGGCTGTGGGAATGGCTGAAGGTGAGGCTGTGGGGGGGGGGGGGGGCTGAAGGTGAGGCTGTGGGAGGGGCTGAAGGTGAGGCTTTGAGAGAGGCTGAAGGTGAGGCTGTGGGAGGGGCTGAAGGTGTTGCTGTGGGAGGGGCTGAAGGTGAGGCTGTGGGAGGGGCTGAAGGTGAGGTTGTGGGAGTGGCTGAAGGTGTGGCTGTGGGGGGGGGCTGAAGGTGAGGCTGTGGGAGGGGCTGAAGGTGAGGCTTTGGGAGGGTCTGAAAGTGAGGCTGTGGGAGGGGCTGAAGATATGGCTGTGGGTGGGGCTTTACCAAAACTTTTGGAGCAACTTTATGACTAATTGGAACCTATTTATTTAATTTGATAAGTCATGAAGCTCAGGAATTAACTATTTTATTTACACAAAATAATCTAAAACAACATTTACTGCAGTTTAAACTCACTATATATTTAGAGAATACAAATCTCTGCCACAATCTATGTTTGGCTTCAAATAAAACGCAAATCGCTTTTGAAAGTTGCATCATAGAAGCATATTTCAGAAGCCTTGTAAACCAGGCACAAGCAGGCTTCCACCTGATTACAAAGTCACAAGGAGGGTTTACTGTAATGCTTCGGATGCTACCTATCAACCTTTAGAAAGGCAGACCCTTGGTAATTAATCCCTCTCTGTTGTTTTTATAGCATTTGTTAATTTTCTTTATTATGTTAATGCTATCCTTAATCACACATTTGAGACATTGTTACAGTAGGTACCTAATAAGAAATGATGGTACACTTGCAATCCTGAGAGGGATATAATATATTCTTGCTGCCCAGGTCAGAATTCTTTGGAGGAGACCAATTAGAGGTGGAATAAAATAACAATATATATAGTTTATTCTAAATTCCCCTCTGCAGCATAAATTACAGACCAATAATACATCACTTTATTGTAATTTTACACATCCACAAACAATGGATTCACAAACCCAGCAGGTAATTTTATTTGGGGTGAACCTGGCACATCGTTTGCTTTTCCAGTGGGATGCAAATGCTAACACAGACCTGGCTGATATACGATCTGCTAGAGAGGAAGATATCTGCATGGCCAGGAAGTTTCATGGACTACTTTGTTTATTTTACACTTGGACCTTTTATTGTATCTGTGTGTGTTGGTCACGTTTTTATCATGGGCTGTTACCTGTTTGCACGCAATAACTGTGCACTCTGACCTCTTCAGGTAACTTACCCAACTGGGAGAACTGTCTATATGAGCCAACTAAATTGGGGTTTGTTGACCCCCTTGCCCTTAAATGGACAGTCTAGTCCCCAAACTCACTTTGGTGCAAGATGAAGATCACTGTTTGTATAATGCACAGGCTTTTATCCCTGTTTGATTTGATGCAGGCATTCTGTATAAATCACATTTTTAATATTTGACACAAGCCTTCCCCAGTAATTTACTCTGCATGGTTACTGCAGGTGCGACAGCACTGATTCTATAGACACTGAGGATATAAAGTTTTATTTCATGTAGTCACTTCCTGTCCTCCTCAAATTGAGTCTATTGCGTGACCTATGAGTGAACATACTTGTACACATTAGGATCTCTTAACAGTGCAACACATTGTCTGATGAGAGAGGATATTCCATTCATTTGAATGGCATTATTCTCATTGGTTTTAAAGCAAAAAAAAAAGAAAAAAGGAAATGACTTTTACTCATCTAGTGTGGGCAGTCCTTGTTTCTTGCAAACTGCTGCAATTTCGTCTAGCTGTAAGTATTTTATATCTTAAGCAATGCAAAATGTAAGACATGCATTTTTAAGTACTTTGAAAGCACATTAATATGCATACATATTTGGAAGATGCCTTTTGGGCACTAGACAGTCCCTTTAAAGTAGGGTTGCCACCTGGCCGGTATTTTACCGGCAGGCCGGTAAAAAATTGGCATCAGGCTAAGGTTAAGTCTATGGAGACAGTACCAAGGCCGGTATTTTTTTGAAGAAAAGGTGGCAACCCTACTTTAAAGAGAAACTACTTTTTTCCCCACTAGAGCTTCAGTTGGTACAAGTAGATGATAAAGGATAATAGATGTTTTAAGTTACATGACATTTTATCCTTTGACTGACACATCCATTCCCTAGACACACCGACAGGCAGTCTTCGGGGCATGTTGGGAGTTGTGCAACTAATATGCAAGTGAAAGTTAGCAAACACTGAGGGAAATTGATTGGACTCGAGAACATTTTGTAGGCTTTAGCATACCTACCACCTCATTTTTGCCCACAGCAAGTTGGGAAGCTGGGCAGTAACCAGTCTCAGGGGTCCCAGACACTGGACAATTACATTTTTGCTGCAATATTGCAGTCCAAAGTGCCACTGAGCTCTACCTCTGTCCAGAAAAGAGGCGTAGATGCCTACAAAGTAGGGACTGTCCCAGGCAAAGACTGGTGGTTGCAAGACATGCTTTAGGACACAGGCAGACTGATCCAGAGACATAGAGTTTTTTTTTTTTTTTTTTTATCAAATATTCAAAAAAGTTCCCTCCTGGGACTTGTCAAGTCCTGAAAAAGAAGATTTAAAGGGGCAGTTATAATGTACAAAACTCCCCCCCCCCCTCTTCTTATCTCCTAAAATCTGCAAATAACACTGCTGCCTATCCCTCCAAGCCAATTTAGAACCTGAGAAATTATATGATAAGCAAAACTACAGGAAAATGTCAATTGTTTTAAAGTAATAGTGCAATTCACATATATTAAAACTGTTGATAAAAAAAAAAATAAGCTTAAAAAGAAATAGAACCTCTTTAATGATAGAATACAAATAATTATTAATGAGTCCTTTCTGCTTGTTAGTTCTGTCGGGGCAGACATATTGGGTCAGATCTTCCTTTATCTTACCCAAGATTCTAAACAACATGTCTGCCCCCTGATAGAGCTATACAAGCAATAATGGCTTTATTTAGATTCTGTCATTAAAGTCTTTCTATCTAAAATGCCTACATTTGATGTAATCATTCACATACACATTACTTATTTTTTGCAAACAGTGGTCCTTTAAACACACAAACAAAATGCGGAAAATAAGCAAGGTAGAGCAGAACGTTTTTTTTTAAAAAAAAAACCTGTACTCTGTTATTGAATATTGTGTCTTCATTTGGCAGAACACTTGTACAGGAGGAACCTGTTTTTACAAAACAGTAGGATCTGTACCTTGGCTTTATAAACATTTTTCAAATTTAAATCCAGCCATTTATTCTCTTTAAAAGTACTACGAATTGCGGGCAAGCATGTTAGAATAGTTTGTATGGGTCTCAAGGGTTACCATCTGCAATGGAAATAGGTCATCATGACAAACAAAAGTTTTTTTAAATGAATGCTTTGTTTGCACAAAAAAAAAACCCAACTACCTTTCTGCAGGTCCGGCCAACTGAGGATTATAAGAACACAAAATAGGTTTGCTTTGTTTCGCCGGGGATTACTCTGCCTTTAATTCATTAAAATAAAAGGAAACACAATTAATCTTTGCACACTGTGCTGAACACTCACTTCATACTAATTCTCCCACAATATCAACAAAATGGCATAAAACGGGGAATGCAAACGGTCAGGAATATGATGATTTATGGCAATTTTTACTATTAAAATCCCCAACGGGAACCGCCGGCCTGCTGTTTTGCCGTCCTAACAAATTCTGAAGGCACCATCTAAATAGCTTCAGATGTACGACATAAATAAACGAGTACAGCTCATTAGGAAATGATTCCGCACCTGGCACAGGGAGCAGGAAGGATTATTGACGAGGGGAATGAAAAAAAAAAATCCGTAATGAAAATCTGAATAAAAATGATGTTCCCAATGTATAGGACAGGTATGTCAAATATTTACACCGTAAATAAAACGCACTATTTGTACTAAGCAATCCGTACCGACATATGATCTAATTAATTCTGAGCTCCTACTGTAGCCAAACAATTACCGGCTGTGGCATTTCTGTAAAGATGTGATCGCACTCCGAGGAAAATATTCCCCCTGCTGTATATTTTATTTTGTGTCGTTTAAGAAAAACACCATATGTTACGGATTTATGATGGCGCAGTTAAATGTTTCCTCCATTTTGAACCACTGTAAATTACGCAAAGGTGTCAGTGCAGCAGAAGGACACAGCGCCTTTTGGAAAATGTCTGCGACTATATGTCGCTCATCGTGCAGATTAATGTGCTAGTTGTGTACGGGTAAAAATACGCTATTAATTATCATGTTGATGCAGCACGGTAATTTAATTATTTAGTGCAGTGGTCCAGCAATTAATTTATCCATACCCTTGGTCTGCTCTCCTAAATTACACTTGCCATTCGCCAACTTCTGTCTTTCCGTGATTTGAAACTTTCCCTGCTGCGAAACGCGTCTCCCTCGCTCGCATGCTTCCAACTCTTCTGTCTTTAGGTATTTTTTATTGTGTTACCATGTTGTTCTTGGTCTCACGGGGGAAGTTTGCCTGTTCAGTAACTAGAGTCTCTCGTCATAGGATTGTGATCATTGGGAATGAGAAAAATGCTTACTATTTTAACAGGAATTATGATGTTTATTGAATTTGTCTGTGCAGTGTCTCAGTTGTGATCATCTCAGTGTTGCACCAAAATATCATCTGTTTGCATACGATGCCACAGAAAACAAATGTAATCTTATTAACTCTATATCTTCCCTGTAACGCAGATGACATAATTGTGAAGTATGGCTTTAATAACCTGCATTACAGGGACTGTCTAGTGCCCAAAATGCACCTTCCAAATATTAATGCATATTAATGGGCTTCCACAGTACTTTAAAATGCATGTCTTACATTTTGCATTGCTTAAAATATAAAATACTTACAGCTAGAAGAAATTGTGAAATCTCAGCAGTTTGCAAGAAACAAGGACTGCCCACACTAGATGAGTTAATGTCATTTCCATTTTTTTTTTTTTTTGCTGCAGGAACCAATGAGAATAATGCCATTCAAATGAATGGAATATCCTGTCACTCGAGTGATGTCATCAGACAATGTGTTGCACTGTTAAGAGATCCTACTGTGTACAAATGCAAGGTCACTCATAGGCCACTCAATAGACTCAATTTGAGAAGGACAGGAAGTGACTACATGAAACAAAACGTTATATCCTCAGTGTCTATAGAATCAGTGCTGCTGCACCTGCAGTAAACATGCAGAGTAATCACTAGGGAGGGCTTAAGTCAAATATTAAAAATGTGATTTATACAGAATGCCTGCATCAAATCACACAGGGATAAAAGTCTGTACATTATCCAAGCAGTGATCTTCATCTTGCACCAAAGTGAGTTTGGGAACTAGACTGTCCCTTTAAGCTGTGGAGAGTGGCCTCTCTAAAATATCTTGTTTTAAAGCTGGGCAGTATATTTAACTCATGTCATATGTTCTCTAACCTTTCCTCTAGTTTTGTGCCCTGCCAAGTAGGCCTAGGTTCGTGGAGTTTTACTCCTCCAGACATATGCCAGAGATCCACCCCATGAAACGTGACTAAATAACGGTACACTGGACAAGGGGTCAGGCGGCTGCTAGATTGACAACTCCACTAAATATAACAAACTCTAAATGTCTATTAGTAACTGGATATTACAAGAAAGACATTCAGAAAAATTACCTAGGACGGCTTATGGTGTACGACTGTGAGGATACGGAAAGATATATTTTTTATTACATCCATTTATATTTGTGCATGCTTACATTTTGGATTATTTATTATATATATATATATATATATATATATATATATATATATATATATATATATATATATATATGTGTGTGTGTGTATGTGTATGCACAACACATTTATTGGTATTTCTACACATAGGGCATAGTTATTATTTGTTATGGTTGCCCTCCTACTTTTCTAAATGGTCCCCATGCTGCTGCCCCTAAATTTGATTTCTGGAGACACCACTGTACACAAGGTATTGAAGGTATTTACAAAGTTGGGGGTAGCAAGTGATGCAGTGATAGGATGGGTTTTCCAGAAGCTGTGCCCCTTGTGAATGAGTTTTTTTATTGTTTTCCTGGAACATAAATCTACCAAGTATGGTTTTAAACAGTCCTTCTCTGGGGATGTCAGTCAGTATTGCAGCACCTGTCTATAAACCCATTACATCTAAAGGCAGTTCTGGAAAATGGCATTATGCCACCTTATTGCACATTGCTTGCTCAATCTGCCGAACTGAATGACCTGATGAAGCAGAAGGATGATTGTCAGCGAGGGTTTGCAAATGACATTCAGTTGATCACACACAACATGCGCTTTAAAAATGGCAGGAAAGGAAAATTATAAAAGAGAGTGTGGTGCAGACCCTTGACATTTGTCAGGAGTCTGCTTTTTACATGGGTGCAGACGCCGATAGCGTCACTATTTGTGCGCAGTTTTTATATATAAAGACCCCAGTGTGTCTAAACTATGTATAGCCAGCAATATATTTTGACAGAGACCAACTAGGCCTACATAGCCTTTGTTTCCAGGGACGCATAGTTGTTCCACCTGCTGCAGAAAGAGCATGCAAAGTGCAGCCCGGCAGTATGTAGGATGGATATTATACGCACAGACAGAATCCAATGAATTAATCAGGGTAGGTCCTGTGAGATCTCCACCCTGATTAATGAATTGGGTTCTGTCTGTGCGTATAACATGCATCCTACATACTGCCGGGCTGCACTTTGCATGCTCTTTCTGCAGCATGTGCTGCTTGCAATTGCAACACAATGTAGAAATGTCGATTTTTTTTTTTTTAAATATCAGCATCTACAGTAAAAGCAACGTTTAGCTGGATGGAGACCCTTCATAGTAGACCATAAGAGATCTGTATAGTGTGCCGGTAGAATTAAAAACAATTTATAATATATTTATACAACATGATATGCAAATGAATACCTAATTTGCATTGGGGGTCACTAAGTACCTCATAAACAGGAGACTGCCCATATATTAAACATAATTTCATCTTAGTCATCTCATATGTGCCTGGTATAACTATGTGTATGTCCTACAAAATATTCTATAATATTAATATTAACTTTTTTTCGAATGGAAAATAACATTTAACATCGACTTTCTTAGTAAATCAATGTGTCCAGCTCGCCCTTTTCACTAAAAAAATAAAAAATAGCTCGACTCTCTGACTGGAAAAATCGAAATAACTCTAGTTTTGCCACACGTAAGATGGCCGATTCAATCCCCCGTGACGCGTAGGGGATTCTAGCTCCTGTGATTGGCTGGCCGGCCTTGCGCTGACGTCAACGCCTGAACCCGGAAGCTTTGGGTGACTCGCAAAGGGCAATCCTCTGTGCCTGTTTATATGATGAGGCTGCTGCCTCTCCTCAGGCTGCAGCGCCTCCAGCATGTCGCAGCCCTGGCTCAGCCCCTGAGATTAGGGATACATAACGTCATTTGCTCCTCAGGCTTCAGACAGGCTCCCTCTCTCCCTCCTAACATGGATGACATGCTGAGCAGGTCTGTGCCCCCCTTGCCTCCCTATGAGACTAAGGAGAAGTGCCCCCCACCTTCTGAGAACCAGAGCCTCCACTTCATGCAGTACTACAGGGCACTAGAGAGGGGGGAGAGGGCAGACTTCCTGGGCAAGCTGGCTACTGAGTTTGGGGTGGACCATGCCCAGGTGGCAGAGCTCAGTGGCAAGGTGGTACAGGCCCAGCAGAAGAGGGATATGGGCACCGTGCTGCAAGTGGAAGACAGGCTGAGGTACTACCTCACCCCCCAATACAAGGTCCTCTTCAGCCATATCAGTAAGCTAGAAGGAGGGATGAAGTTTTTGGTGGACCTGAGAGCTGACCTAGTAGAGAGTCTGGCATCTAAATTGGCAGATGGTCCTCATATTAGGGTAAGATGATTAATTCCTATTATTGTTCATATTTTGGCTTGACTGCAATGCAATGGGTGACCAATACAGTTTATCGGTGGGTAAGTTTTTCCCTGTTGTGGGTTAAAGTTCCCATGATGCACCGCAAGGCGAGTGGGAATTTTTAAGCCCCCTAACTACAGAGACTTTTTAGACTTCCGCCGTTTTTGTGTTTACCTGTAATATAATACCATTATTTTCCACATAATCTTAGAATTTACTATAAAAAAATGAATAATCATAAAAGATGATGGAAACATTTAAAAACAAAACACTTTTTCTAACTTTGACCTGAAAAATCTTTTACACACATCTGTAAAAAAACACCCCATCTAAATAGTTTATTATATTTGTCCTGAGTTTATAAAGATGCCATTTTTACATGTTTGGTTTTTTTTTTTGGCACATTATAGGGCAATAACCTAAATAGCATTTTTTTTTTCCCTCTAACAATTTTTTCAACTTAACCCTAATTCTAATCCTGACCTTTACCATAACCCTAACTCTTATGGTAACCCTAACCCTAAATATTATTCTAACCCATACTCTAGATTTCAACCCAAACACTTGATATTTTTTGTTATTGTAATTTTGCAGACTGCTGCCAGGGGTGGTCTAGCAACTACAACAAAACAAAAGAAGGGGTTATTCTCCACTTTCGAAACTCTTGCCCACAACATGGCAGCTCCATTTCAAGTATGTCGCTGTTCTTTCACTGTAGCACATATGTTCGTTCCTGAGAGCGATCGTATGTTCGGCAGAGTGGGAATTTGAGCGTTGCCCTATGCCTCCATTCTAGAGTCGTCATGTCTTTGTTAAAGGACTTTATGTACCGAAAATATGACCAAAAATTAAAAAAAGTTTTAGTCAGAATTTCTATCAGTAACTTGGTTTTCTTACTAAAATAAAGAGAAAATTTCAGCTTTTGTGTAGAGAGCTGCAAATCTCCAGTCAAATCAGGGAGAAGCATTTAAACATACCTTTAAAAAAAAATTCAATAACCAAATTACACAAACAGTTATATATTTATTTTACTTTTTTTTTTTTTTTTTTTTTATTCTGTACTGATCTACGGCAGTGTTTTTATAATGTGGCGGACCACACGTAATGCAGG
Organism: Pelodytes ibericus; assembly: GCA_036172795.1. Classification (NCBI taxonomy): domain Eukaryota; kingdom Metazoa; phylum Chordata; class Amphibia; order Anura; family Pelodytidae; genus Pelodytes; species Pelodytes ibericus. The sequence goes on along the minus strand of CM069862.1, from coordinate 198,611,755 downwards.
AACATAGGTTGCAGGCCTGGAAATGACTAATTTCAAGGTGTTGGTCACAATATTCTGTAAGGTCCGCTGGCTGTTAGTTGGCTATTTTTAATGTGGCAGGCCCCATACCATGCATAAGCTTGAGTTGGCTTGGCGCAGACCGTAGTCACTTAATACAGTACTATAGTAGAACCTAAGGGCTTTTGAGCCAAGACAGGGGCCACACACATTCCAGGAATAGCTAAACACGCAGTCGTCCTGGACAGTGTGTCCCTCCCTTTGACCGTTACCATGACCCAGTCCTCCCTTTTGTGGCAATTTATTTTAAATCAAATCCTAAAGTGCCACTAACCTATAAACATCCTTTTTTCCCATCACTGATAGACATGGGAATTAGTGTTACTTTGAGCCAAGTTTGGGAGCAAGATGGCACATAGCATACGTGGAATCTCTAATGCATACATGTTGATCCAGTTGCCAACAGTCGGGGGGGGGGGGGGGGGGTAACACTGTTTTAGGCTCAATAGAGGGAACTCTATCTACCTGTTGATTGACTACTCCTGCCTAGTGCTTGTGACCTCTTGAGATGTGATGAAGACCTTTTGAGATGTCTTGTGTCACTAAGTGAATCATGGCAGTCTGCGTGACTGGGGTTCTTGGAGGGCCCTGAGGGCCAAACACCTCCCTGTGGACTATGGACCCGTTCTTTGGACGTATGCTATGTTTGGGGATGCATACTTTGGGGGCATCGGTGACACCCTGCTTCAGTGCAGCTGGACTTCAACACAGGCTCACTCAGGATGTGTACCTTGAGATCCAAGCCATTGCTCTATTCACTGTTTCCCACAGGTTAAGAAATGTTATTATGTTAGTGTTGAAATGTTGACTTCAATAAATCAATAAGTGTTTACTGTCCTGTGAGCCATCTATGGTCCCTTGTATTCTGGATCTACAGATGTTGTAATTCATACCCCTGTGCCTCCCCCCCTAGTTGATGTCATGTTTGTGTGTACATAAGTCTGTGCTGTTTGACAAATAAAGTTGTTGTTCATTCTTGCTGTACCTAACTGCTAGTGGTCCTGTCTGCTATTTGGGTACAAAGAGCAAGGTTCCAGAAAGACTTGCTGGGTGGATGCTGAGCTCTTATCGGGGGCTAAGGAGGTGATTTCACACAACGGACAGAGGTGCTGCCGGCCTTGGGTAGCCATACTGTTACTTCTTGTATCTCCTAACACCCCTAAGAATAAAACCCCCAAAAATAACCTTGACTCATAGTTTTATTGGGGGTAACTGTTTTTCACCTGTCGCCAAAGACCACAAAGAGAAACTGGTATCCAATGACATTGCTTGACCGACCGCAACCCCCCCCCCCCCCCCCGTGGCACAGTTGACCGTCCGACCGATGGCAACGCCACCCCGGCGGCACAGTTGACCGTCCGACCGATGGCAACGCCCCCCGATCGATAGCAACATCTTCATCAGTGCAAAGTGGGAAAAAATGAGCGACATTAATTTGCTGAATTGTACCATTTTGCCTTATGTAATTAGAAATGAGAGAATATATGTGAATGTTCTCTTAAAATAACACAGAAATAATATTTCGGCAACCATGACTACCTGGCTCCCAGGAGTGATCTTCTGTATGCGCGCCAATAAAATGGAGGCATTGGTAAATCCAGTTATAGATCAATAATTAGCAGTGATTTCTAGTCAAGCTGTTCCATATTTTTTCATTTACTTTACACCGTTATTGCGTTGAAGTTTAATCGGCCATTACTAGGTGTTTTAACCTGTGTGTCACAGTTTGAAGCTTTCTCCTAATGTACAATTTAATGGAGCCCGCACTATATGAGACCGTATGCTGCTCTGAAATGAGCATTTAATCTTGATGAAATGGGATGTCATAGGGAGACCTTCCATGTAAATTAATATTCTTTGTTATGCCCCGTGCACCATCCACAAGGTTATTGAAGGATGAAGCCGAAATCCTCAGTGTAGCATAGCCAAATAAAAATAACATTGTTAGATATTTGATAAAAATCCTTTTTACGGTATGAAATACAGCTGGAAAACCTCGGAAAAGCGCAATTTAACATTACAATTTTGGCCTTGACAAGAATACAGATCGGACATGCCTGTTCCCATCTAAATACTATTTTTATTATTTGTTACCTGATAGAATAAAGCATAAAATTGAGACAACCAGATGTTCCTACCAATAGGGGAGGCTTATGGAAAATGTATACGGAAGTATTGAATTGAAGTAGCCGCACCCTTTATTTTTTTTTTTTTGGGGGGGGGGGGGTGGAACGATTTACAGGTTTATTCAATAAAGAGTGAATTGCAGGGAACTGACATGGGAATTTCAAACTCAAGGCCAAGGTAGCCGAGATGGAAAAACTTGGCGACTTTTGGCCTAAAGTTTGAAACTCCCATCTAAATTCAGATGCCGTTATCTCTGTTTTTTTGGGTTGACCCTAGAGTCGGCTTATTGCTAACCTAAGACATGATTTTTGTAACAAGGAGTTAGAAAAAAATGTTCTGTACACCGTGTTGGCTATATTGCTAGCAAATCCTAGATTGAGAGACAATTGTGCTTTGCATGTGTCTGTGGTGTCCTGGTTATGACATCACCCGTGGCTTGATATGCAAATTAACTACTTTGTCCTACGTGAATATGACCTCCACGCGTTTTGCTGATCCTACGCACCTCTCATTGCCGTTTGGCAAATCCACAGCCGGTATTCTCATTGTTTACACTATTCTGCACTGGAATAAAGCACTTTTTATACCGGAGACAGGGAGTTCCTGTTCCTTGTTGTGAGTAATTGCTATGGTGGAAAACACTGGCTGGAAGTGCTGTTTATCAGTAATTTACATCTCTAGGCAGCTAGACAGTGTCATAAACCCGAGACTGTTTCCTAAACCCATTATTCTCTAAGTCTGTCAGTTTGCTTGCAATTCTCCTATCAGAATCCTGTACACAAATCTTACAGATGTGCTAATGTGCCTTTCTCTCTCAAGTAATATGAGTATGTGTGTTTCCCTGGGCCTTCACCATTTTGAATCCTACAGTATTACACTGTGTATGCTGTCCTTCTTTCTTTTTCTTTTACATGTGCAATAACATTTGGAATCTATTATTGCATCATAGCAAATCCATACATTTATTGATTGCCCACTGCTGACATATTACACCCAGATATATTTGTGTGTGTGTAACTGTAGAAGTAGTCTCCTTTTCCTGACTAGTTATTCCTTTTCCTTCTGGTTGACAGGATGGGTAAACTCCTATTTAATAAACTGTACTTATGTTTAACTGAAAGAATGTATCAAGTGTAAATGATTTGTAAAGAAAGAATACAAATAAACTTATTTATTGAGCCTTCTTTACTCCATATTGTTCTCTCATGGGGCAGACATCTTGGGTCAGATCTTCACTCACCTTGGTTCAGATGAAAAAGGATCTGACCCATGTGACCAAAGATTCCAAACAAAATGTCTGCCTCCTGGTAGAGCTATATGGAGTAAAGCTGGCTCAATAAGGTACTTTATTTGGATTATTTCATTAAAGCATTTCTATATAAAAGGCCTACACTTGATGCTATCTTTCAATTAAACACAACTTAATTTTTTGCCACAGTTGTCCTTTAATCACAGTGTGGCTGTCTCAATACAGTGCTGGATCAAATTCTTATTTCTAAATCCAAGGCCTGTACTGTGAAACCAGACATGGAGTCGCTGGCCAGTCTGGACCACTGACAAGTGAATAGTAAAAGTTATTGTCTGTCACAGCCTGAAATAAAGCCATCAGGACGTCTTCTTCTGCAAGTAATTAAAATGTATCTTTCAGGAGCGGCAGGATTAAGCAAATACTTTGATATATTTAATTATTGCTCTTAAAAAAGAGAGAGCTTTTGAGTTCCAACTATTTGAGCAGAAGAGAGGTGTTCATTAAACTGTGGCAGATTAATAATTAAAGGAAGCAGCTCAGACTAAATTCTTTATTTTATCCCTGCCAAGATTTTTACTCTTTTTATCCTAGTACTCTCAAGATTGCTTCATAAACCTCTTGCGGGGCCATAAAGGATGTAAGCCTGGAAAAAAGGGATTTAAGCAATGGATTTCATTGCTCCATCTAACCCCCCCCCCCCCCCCCTTTGTAATTAAAGCCTCTGGGGTACTGGAGGTATTGACAATAAGGCGCTCTCAACACCCCACTCTACATTCAATCTTTAGTTGGGTTTTTTGTAATTGGGATATATGCACAATCTCTTGAAAGAGAACTGTTGGCAAAAAAAAATGTTTTTTAATTGAAATATCACGTGCAGACATTATATGCCAATGCTTTAATCAAGGCACAGCAATGAAGTACCTTTTATTGAGATCTCTTTTGGAGAATCTTGTGGCCGATTTCTGTAGGTTTTTACCAAAGATTCCAAACCGTAATTGTATATTTCAGAGAGCCTTCCTAAATAACTCGTTCCTGGCTTCCTTAGGAGGCAGTGTGATATCCGACAGCGTTTGCTTGATAGTAGGAAACAAAAAATCTCTATCCCCCCCCCCTACTATCACGCAAGTGATATCACGCCACTATCATGCTGTTGGATATCGCACGGACTCCAGAGAGAGAGAGAGAAATGCGTTGCGGGTCTTTTGGACAGTCAATTTCCTGAGTCTGAAGATTTATTTGCTGCTAGTTCTTGATATGAGAATTTTGTAAGTGTAATCTATCTTCCTTACACTTCTATGTTAAGGAATTTTGGAAACTTTCTGTATATTTTTTTTTTTTTGTCACAAGTTAATTTATCATTTGAAACCATTTTATATTTGCATTTTAATTACTACCTTCAAATACTGGTGCACCTAGTTACCTCATTTAAAAAGTTTTTGTTGTTGTTGTATGGTCATTTTTTTTGTCTGTTTATTTATTTTTGACCCCACAATGGCAGGAATAGTTTGGTGTGGAAGTAGAGCAGAGCTCGACAAACTCCGGGCGCCAGGTCGCCATGGCGACTAGGAAATCAGACCTGGCGCCCGGTTAGCATGAGCCTTGCATGGTGGTCTCGTCGCTGGAATCTTTAAAAAAAAATAAAAAAAGTAATTCTCCGGCGCGCGAGGGAGCAGATTGTGTGCACAGGATGCGCACGCTTCCTGCTCCGCCCCCTCGCACACCGTGCTGTAGTGCCCGAGTGCACAGACCAACGTGGACTGAGGCATAAATCAACCTGGACTTAAAATGCCCCCCTTTTCTGCAGTCACACCCCCGCTGGCCAATCAGCGTGCCGGTGGGCGGTTCCAGAGGAAGTGACACGCCCATCTGCCTTCCTTATTTTGGCCACTACTCTGACCAGCTAGGAGCAGTACTGTCAGGTGCTTGACGTCATGAGCCAGGGAGTGCAGGCTCGCTTAGTAAAACCAATGCCTCACAGTGCCATGGACAAAGGGTTAACAGCAGCCCTCTATGCTGTGGTTCCCTCTGCATAAGAAATGTCACACCTAAATGGCTTCCATTCCCCCTAGAGATACCATGCATGGCAGTCTGGGCATTGCAACCACTGTCACTGGTCAGGTTTCTAGCACTTTAGGCCTGTGATTCACTTGTGTGTCTGACATTGTGTGTATGTGTGACTTTGTGACTGACAGAGTATCTATGTGTATGCGTGTGTGACTGACTGTGTATGCGTGTGTGACTGACTGTGTATGCGTGTGTGACTGACTGTGTATGCGTGTGTGACTGACTGTGTATGCGTGTGTGACTGACTGTGTATGCGTGTGTGACTGACTGTGTATGCGTGTGTGACTGACTGTGTATGCGTGTGTGACTGACTGTGTATGCGTGTGTGACTGACTGTGTATGCGTGTGTGACTGACTGTGTATGCGTGTGTGACTGACTGTGTATGCGTGTGTGACTGACTGTGTATGCGTGTGTGACTGACTGTGTATGCGTGTGACTGACTGTGTATGCGTGTGTGACTGACTGTGTATGCGTGTGTGACTGACTGTGTATGCGTGTGTGACTGACTGTGTATGCGTGTGTGACTGACTGTGTATGCGTGTGTGACTGACTGTGTATGCGTGTGTGACTGACTGTGTATGCGTGTGTGACTGACTGTGTATGCGTGTGTGACTGACTGTGTATGCGTGTGTGACTGACTGTGTATGCGTGTGTGACTGACCGTGCATGCGTGTGTGACTGACCGTGCATGCGTGTGTGACTGACCGTGCATGCGTGTGTGACTGACTATGTGTATGCGTGTGTGACTGACTATGTGTATGCGTGTGTATGTTTGACTGACTGTATGTGTGTGTGTGTGGTGTTGTCTGGCTCCTAGATTTTTTTGCTGGCTCCTAAAAGTCAGTCAAGCCCTGAAGTAGAGGACTGTTTGTTTGTTTGTTTGTTTTGATTTTTCTATTTACAGCACTGAACTCTCCTTATCGTCTTTAGTATATTGTTCTGTGTGTTTTTTCATATTCGGCAGATGCCTTTAATAGCCTCCATCGCTGTGCTGTGTATCGCAGTTTGTTTGAAAGCACCCCAAGGTAAACACAATGAAATCTATATTTTTTTTTTCCTGCTTTCATTGAAGCCAAGCTAAAATAGCTGGGGAAATCTCCTCTCCTCCCTTCTACGCACATTATATTAAAAGTTATTTATAAAAAAATGCAAAAAAAATAAACATGACGTCCAAACAATAAGCCACAGATTTTATGGACCGACTAAAGATTAAGGAAGAGTCCCTTTTTAAAAAAAAAAATTACAATTATTTTTTAGTTTTAATTGTAGTTCTGTTGTGTTATTTTACAATGCTATTTTCTTTCATGCTGAAGATTTTTTTTTTTTCAAAAAGTCGACCATTTTGTGGGACTGGTCGAATGTCACCTTATTGACCCCTTTCTGCTTGTTTAGCTCTATCATGGGTGCGGGCATGTTGTTTAGAATCTTGGGTTGGGTGATGGAAGATCTGACCCAAGATGTCTGCCTCCTGAGCAGAGAGGGGTCAATAAGGTACTTTGTTTTTTCCTTCATTAAATCATTTTTAACACTTCTGTCGTGTTTGCGTGACCAGGGGGCGACCTGCCCCCTCTAAATTGGTCATTAGGAGTGCCCCGGCTGCTGAGTGCAGTATCTTTGTATCCCCTGTTACTTTGTTTGGAATTTTATTATTTTATTCCCAGAGATCAGCCTCTAGGAAAAACTGCACAAATGTTGACAGGAGGAGCATTGAGAGCGGCCAGTAACCCTTTACTTAGGCTGTCAATGATGGTTTCCCTCTCCAGCTCTTTTTTAATTTGCTAAATAGGATTGTATCTTGCTTGGAGGTTAGCTTATTAATCTTCATACAAGGGTAAAGTTCCATTGGTTTCCTTGGTGACTGGACCACTGCTAGTTTACCCCAGAATAGATATGTATCACTAACCCCTAATCTACCATGTGTAATTAATTTCCTTGGAGTGGTAAAATCTGTTATAAGCAATGCAGTGTGCAGATTCATTTTGTTGTATGTGTGTGTCCCGGTCAGTAAGATGTTTATGGAGGTTGGTAATCATGTAACATCACCTCTCCCTGTGCTGGAGAGGAGCGGGGGGCTATAAGATGTATTATAGAAAGGTCCAGCAAACAAACGGAGGCACAGCATGGGCAACTGGGGATATATAATAATCAGATCTCAGAAAAAGCCGACCTATTTATATTCCATTAATGAGTGCCGAGTTACTATTAGCAGATCCACCTTACAATAGCTCTACAAATCACACATTTGTACAGAGCTTGATAAATCCCAGGAGCCAGGGAGATCCTTGCTGCTGGCTCCTAAACCGTTATGTTTCAAATAGGACCTTTTTATTAAAGTACCCCCTTGCTGGCTCCTTCGTCGATTGGCTCCTAATATCTACAAACCTTTTGTCGGATCCTGCCTTTTTAAAAAAAAAAATGTTACAAATGGCTCTTTTTGTTCGCACAGAACTAACCAATTTACCTTTTTTAACTTGTTGATCTCAAAGGGAAAAAAAAGGAACAAATGTGACCTCTCAAATTATTTTGTGCTTTTCTCTGTTTCCCCAGGAGATGAACGGTGTGCTGAAAGGCATGCTGTCTGAGTGGTTCTCAGTTGGATTCCTTAACTTGGAGAGAATTACCTGGCAGTCCCCCTGTGAGGTTCTCCAGAAGATTAGTGAGTAAGTGCAATACAGATAGTGGCCCCTGCTCTATTGGTTGGACTATTCTGACAGTCTACTTGTTTAATTCTAGTCATAACTCTGCCTTTTTTTTTTTATATAAATATTATGGGACTGTCACCTAAATATTCTTTTATATTGAGAATTAAAAAAAAAAATATTCAAGCATTGTGTAAGCAGAATTACAAAGTTTAGCAAGTAAAACCTATTTTAAATGTCTGTGGTGTCTCCTCTTAATGACCTCCCTGTGTGACCCTATATGCAAATTACACATTGCCCGTTAAAAGTAGCCATTTGTGATATCAGGTGAGATGGCCATGGCACATTGTAACACACAGGCTTCTCTTAATCTATGCATTTGCTTACAGTTCTATATAGTCTGATTGTGTGCGTGCACTGTGAATATAGAGAATACATTTTTACCAAACTAAAAAGTTGCTTTGCCAACTGCCCCTTTCTTTTTCTTACTGTTTTTTTGTTTTGTTTTGTTAGCCGTCTACTGTAAATACATTTTTTTCAGAGGAATTCTGGGTCACAGCCAATCTTACATCCCAAGTGGAGAATTGTAAAGAAAGTATCCAGACTCACTCAGTGATGTTGCATATGGCCCAATATGTAGCTTTCCTAGTTGGATCATGGGGATCTCCTAAAAAACCATGATTCTAGAGGCCACTTTCTGTTACATCTGGGATGCGTCATTAAATAACTCATCAAGAAAAATGACTTCTGTTTAAATGAAAGATGGCATTGTGTAGATGTTTTAAATCAAAATGTTTTCAGGATAGAAATAAAGTACCTTATTGAGTAATTTTTGCTCTGTATTGCTCTACTCGGGGCGGACATGTTGTTTAGAATCTTTCCTCTGGATAGCTCTACTCAGGGGGCGGACATGTTGTTTAGAATCTTTCCTCTGGATAGCTCTACTCAGGGGGCGGACATGTTGTTTAGAATCTTTCCTCTGGATAGCTCTATCAGGGGGCGGACATGTTGTTTAGAATCTTTCCTCTGGATAGCTCTATCAGGGGGTGGACATGTTATTTAGAATGTTGGGTCAAATCTTCATTCACCTTGGGTGAGATGAAGCATAACCTGAACCATCTGACCCAAGATTCTAAACAACATGTCTCACCCCCCCCCCCCCCGATAGAACTATCCAGAGGAAAGATTCTAAACAACATGTCCGCCCCCTGAAAGAGCTATGCAGAGGAATAAGGGATCAATAAAGTTAAATGTAAGTTACCTTTAAGTAAACGCAAACTCTGTAATAAAACATGATTTGGGATTTGGGCAGCCTCCCTCACTCTGTAAAGAGATTTGACCAGCCCATGTTGCATACGGTTGGTTAAACACATAAACAAGCTGCTTCCCTTGCACTGCACATAGTGTATCCATTGTGACTTTTACAGGTATGAGGCTGTGCACCCTGTCCGGAACTGGACAGACATGAAGCGGAGAGTTGGCCCGTACAGGCGATGCTATGTATTTGCTCACAGCGCCATGCCAGGGGAGCCTTTAATTGTGCTGCATGTTGCTTTGATGCAACATATATCAGGCAGTATTCAGGTGAGTTGACCATTTCTTGTCTGAACCCATTAACCCAGATGGATTACACCCAAAACCTCCGTTTTAGCCAGGTAGCAGGTCTCTTTCTTTTGATGTGAATCAAATGTGCAAAAGTTACTTTTTTGCTACGACTGGACATGCCCAGTCACCCACATTGCAGACCCAGGACATGCCCCGTCGCCCACATTGCAGACCCAGGACATGCCCCGTCGCCCCCCACAGCTCCCCACTGTCTAGTGGCGGGGAGCATGGCTTGTGCGCACTGCCCAGGCGTTCAGACATCCGACCATGTTGCCTCTTGCGCCTCTCTGCATGGCCAGAAGGCTGAGCGCCGGCAGGTCACATGATCACCGGCGCTATGATGTCAGGCATGTGCGGAAAGTGAGAGGCGGCATGGGAGGATGTACGTGTGCCTGGGCAGTACACAGACACCATGCTGCCTGCTCACCGGCTGTGATAGGAATGGTTCTTCCGGAAAGCAATTTTTTTTTTTTTTTTTTTTTTAAGGGCAGCGTTTTTAGCCTCCCTCAGACTAGTACCACCCTAGGCACTTGCCTTGTGCTGAATACAGTGCTGGCTGTGCACAGAGCATATCCAGAAAAGAAAGTTGCTGTCTGTGATTGCCAGATAGTTTGACAAACGTTGGATGTATGATGCTTCTGCCCTGCACCTCTCTTTGGCAGCTTTGGGGCTAATCCGCACTGTGCTAATGTGACCCTCATTCGCCTGGTGTTGTGAGTGAGATCTATGATTTGTGACAGGAATGGAGATTATGTGACAATAAAAGTGTGTGGATTACCGGTTAAAGCTTAATAACTTGGGTATTCCCTGCTTATCTGCAGATTGCATGTGTGTTTAGAGGGAAACCATTCATTAATCTTAAAAGAACTAGCTTTAATTAACCAATCTCCCTCTGAACTTCTGAATTATACATTGTTCAGGGTAGCATGTACAAGTTGTGTCCCTTAACCTGTTAATGTCAAAGGCATAGCACCAATCAGCATTGTCACAGGTGGTATGTGATCACTGTGATTTGAATATTACTGATATCATATGTCCCGGAGGAGCTCAGAGTGGGCTCCCAGAAGGCTGCCTCGTCATCGAGGCAGAGTCCTGTTCCGGCGGATGTGAGCTTGTTTAGATTAGACGTACTTATGTCTGCACGCTCCGCGAGGATAATTTATGTGTATGTATGAAAGTCTGTTTGTTTGCGGAAAGGGGTTAAAAAAAAAAAAATGGCCAAACATGATTGATGTAAGCATTGAATGCATGAGCATAGATTTTGTAGATCTAATAACCGTGCACATTATAATGACTGTATTTGACCCTTTTCGCACCTAATGATCGGCAAAGTAAAAGTGAAACTATACTCTCCTTTAGCCTTTGCTAAATCCTCTGGCTTAATCAGAATACTAGGCTCTTTGACTATAATGAAAGGAAAGTGCTGCTCATTTGCTGCACACTGTGAAAGTGTCAGGGAGTCAGGTGTTGTTTCCTGCTGTGGAGCCCCCCGCCGGGGAGACGGGACCTCCACAATGAGCATTGCGCTACAATACAAGGTCCTGATTCCTTGTAGAATAGAAGATCTGAGCATGGATACTTTACAGAACCTCCCTCCCTCGTCTTTTAATTGTCCATCTGGAATGAGTAACAAAGCCGAGTCCGACATTATTTCAAAGGGAGTGGCAGCAAAGTGCGCAATTACTGCGCCGTGATTTATCTATTCTACACAAAGCCCGCGCACCAAATAAAGACCTGTCCAGCTATACGCTTTACTTGTAATTTGCCTTTTTATTCTGAATTATCTCAATTTTGCACGCTGTGTCCACAGGCGATAGTGAAAGAAATCCCTGCGTCGGAGGCCGAAGACGGGAACAAGATTAAGTCGGCCATCTTTTACTCCATCAGCCTAACCCAGCAAGGGCTGCAAGGGGTAGAACTCGGCACATATCTCATCAAGCGCGTGGTGAAGGAGCTTCGGGTAGGTATAGTGTTTTGAGAGCATGTTTTTTTTTTCTTTTCTTTTTTTACCTTTTTGGGACCACAGCAATCCATATGAAAAAGACTTTAATCCAGAAAATGGAGTACAGCATAAAGTGCAGGTCCCTCACGTGGTGGATGAATTTGCCTACGCGTTTCGCGTCTAAATGCTTGATCAAAGCTCACCTTGACTCCCTTCCCACCATTTGCACGTGGAACTTTGACACACGCCTTGCAATACAAACCTCTCTACCTGTGCCTCTCCCATCTAATGCATGCAACATTGACATGTGCCACTCTATTGCCCAATTTCCAGCAATGGAGCTTTTTTATGTAGTTTGTTTAGATGCAGGAGTTAGTTTTCTTATGTATATATATATATATATATATATATATATATAATTTATGCACAACTTTTTTTTTTATTACAGTATAAAAGACTTTAATGCACATATTTGTTATTACAGTATAAAAGACTTTAATGCACATATTTGTTATTACAGTATGTATTTTAATATGTATGCAACAAAGACAATTGGACAACAAGAGTATTTAGCATATGGCTACATACAGTGCATTCAAAAATATAGAAGCTAAATCCACAATATCCTTCTTTATTGCAGTAGCTGGGAGTTATTTCTATGTATGAAACATGTGTAACTCAGCTCACCATGTAAACCACAGAAGCATTGCCAGATAAACATCATTCAGAGAATAGGATAGTGACCAGTATAAATCCTCCAGTATTAAATCTACAGTGTCCTATATTCCCATGATTGTTATATATTCTCTCCTATAGGAGGTACATACATATAACTAAAGAGCCTTATAGATTAGTTATTATACTTAGAAATAACATAGTGTGTTAATAAAGTTTACACTTCTAAATCCAAGATAAAGACACTATTGTATTGGTGTAATGCACAGTGGGACAGCCAGCCCACCTCGTGCATGCAACCGTGACTGGCCCCCCCAGCTTTCACATGGAGACGTAACCTGCTTCTGTCATACACATTACTACTTGATATTGTATATAACCCCTGTGTACCTGCCCACCCTGGACACGTGGATTTAGTGTGTTTATTCTGCAGCCTTTTACCTATTTTACTAGTTTGGGGGGGGGGGGGGGGGGCGATGGGGGCAGGAATACTGAATCTTTTAAGTCCTTGATCATTTTTTTGGGAACAATAAAGATTTGTTTAATATGATCCTGATAGATTTGCCAGGGTTTTCTCGGAAGGCAATGTACAGAGCACAGTATGACCTGGGGTACAGAAGGCTGCCCCAAACTCTCTCTCTGTGATGTTGGAGTGTGTGTAGATGATGGAGAGCATTAGTCTTAACCTTGTGTGATTCTGTCACAGTCCTTTATGGGGTGTTTTTCAATGCGTCTTTCTCATTGCGTTACATTCCCGATGAGCTTTATTGCTGAATAGAGCTGGAAACACGAATTTGAACTCTGGAATCTGCACAAAGACTAATGGTAATTCTTTCCTTCGCTTCAATCCTAGAACACTGTAAATGTCTGTGAATTCCTCCCCTTATTATTTAGCAAAGTACATTGGTTCTGTCTGCAGAACATATTTTGGCACATTTTGTGGTTTTCTGTATAAACACTGTAATGCCGTCTGCTACATTAGACTCTGCATTAATGCCCAGGGCTTGGGTAGGATAATGTATAGTGCGAGTATGGCAGCAGGGTAGGCAGACCGATTCAGCTATAGTAGTCTGTTTATTAGCTTTGCGATTCTTTCAGGAAGATTTGACAATGCTTCACATCTGGAATATTTTATAAAGAATAAATACCGTATTTATCGGCGTATAACACGCGCCGGCGTATAACACGCACCTCATTTTAAGAAGGAAATTTCAGGAAAAAAAACTTAAATTTCAAATAAAGAACTTTGAAGCCCAATATGCCATTTTAATATGCCAGGATATTGCCCCCAATATGCCATGTTATATGCCAGGATATTGCCCCCAATATGCCATGTTATATGCCAGGATATTTCCCCCAATATGCCATTTAATATGCCAGGATATTGCCCCCAATATGCCAGGATATTGCCCCCAATATGCCAGGATATTGCCCCCAATATGCCAGGATATTGCCCCCAATATGCCAGGATATTGCCCCCAATATGCCATGTTATATGCCAGGATATTGCCCCCAATATGCCATGTTATATGCCAGGATATTGCCCCCAATATGCCATGTTATATGCCAGGATATTGCCCCCAATATGCCATGTTATATGCCAGGATATTGCCCCCCTTGCCCAGACCCCAGTAGTTATCTCGTTCCTGCTCTGTCCCCCGGTGCTCTGAAGGTGCGTGGCTGTGTTTAAAAAAAAAAAAAAACACTTTGTTGACTGCGCGGCTGGAGGGGAGCGCACAACGCTTCCCTCACAGCCACGCACCTTCAGAGCACCGGGGGACAGAGCAGGAACGAGGTAAGTTTTTTTTTTTTTCTTCAGCCACCGATCGGCGTATAACACGCACACATCATTTGCCCCCTATTTTCAGGGAGAAAAAGTGCGTGTTATACGCCGATAAATACGGTACTTGTATTCCTCATTACGATCTATACTTTCATAATGCATTTGGTAGAGCGGGTTTAGCTCTTCGGAACTAGACTCCTGCCGAATCCTCTTCCCCTGGGCACTGGGGAAGAGCAGTTCATTTAAAGGGACCCTGTCACCTAAACATTGCTCATACTATGAATGTGCAGGATAGAAAAATATATAGGTAAAAACGGTCTCTTAAAATAAGTCTGTGGAGTCTCCTCCTTATTTCCCAAGCCACAAGGTCAGGTCATAAGCAGGAGACTCTACAGATGCATTTAAAACATACATTTCTCTTATTTTTTTCCTTGGTATTCTGTTAACACAATGTACAGATAATATTTCATATTTTTTTTTACTCTCTAATTCACAGTATAAACCATGTTTAGGTGATAGAGTCCCTTTAGTTGTGCTCTGTGGCGAGTGGTGTAATTCTGGGGATGTGACCCACCAGAGTGATAAGCTGTAATAGGAAGGGATCTTCCATGCTCATTATATTGGTGCTGGGAATTTTGCAATTCTTATCTCCCCAGACCACTACAGTAAGGTTTTATCACTCACCCCTATTGTGCTGGAAAACTGCAGACGGCTGATTTAAACCTTTACTCCTGAGAGAGAATCTCTTGTGTTCTCTTTGCTGTGTATCAGACTTTATTTGAGCCAGGGATATCCTCAGACCCCTTGACTTGCCATATATTCACAATGCAGAGACTGTCCCCGGTATCCAGCTTTTAATGCTGCCTGGCTAGGCGCATGCACAGGGATTTGGCAATGCGCTTCAGTTGATGCCACAGCTTACACATGTTATTACCCGTGACACTGCATTATCTTGGGAGATTCTGCAAACGAACGTAGCTTATTGTTTTTTAAATAGCGAAATCTTCTACTTAGCTAAGAGGTCCCAATTAGTTCCGTCAATATTTAAGGAAATTATTGTATCAAGTGTAGGGTTTTTAAATCTCAATGCTTTTTTTTTTTTTTTTTTTTACCCATAAAGTACTTTTATTGAGTCCTTGCTCTGTACAGCTGTATCAGTGGGCGGACATCTTGGGTTAGACGAAGGAAGATCTGACCCAGGATTCTAGACCCCCAGATACAGCTATAAAAGCAAATAGTGCTCAATAAGCTACTGTTTTGTGTATTCTTTCATTAGACCATTTCTATTGCCTGCACTTGAAGCCATCTGTCTTTTAAAAATAAGATTATTTTAATAAAGGAGACATCTGAAGGCCGCCCTTGTCTCACAAGCTTACTCTAAAAGCAGAGATGGGCTAAAGCTAACTCCCTGGCTGTTTCTGGGCTTATAGCTTAGTATGTGCCCAGCCTCATTTGGCCAGTAGTCTGGCTAGTAATATAGAAGGAAACCTCAAATCACTGGATAACTTGTAGGTTTATTCAAGGACAAAGACTCTGTGTATTGAAGCCTGTAATTTGCAATGCTGACTATTATGAAAAGTCGTACTTTCCTAGTTCACTTCTCCAGGGTCGGTTGAGAAAAATGCAACGCTAAATATATTGCTTAATGATCTGTACCAAAACTTTATTCATCTTAATTAGAAAAACCCTTAACCCCCTTGCCTCCAACCTCCCCCTCCCCTCCCCCCGGAGGACAGGTTTGGACAGCCTTGATTTAGAGCATTGGTCAGTGTAACGAATGATTAAACTAGACGGAGAGATGAGCCAGGGAGATCTCAAACCGAGCAACCTGCACTCTGAACCGTCGATTTATTATGCACATCGTCTGGGAAATAATTAAGGAAATGGGATTTAAATGGAATCAATATGGTAAATAGTGCTTGGCTGTATTGCCTGTCTCTGGATATATGGAGTTCTATAGATATGTCCCATGTTAAGCGTTCGTCATTGATGGCTTATGTTGACTGAGAAGGCTAGTTCACAGGCTGGCTTAAGGCTTGGCAAATCCCAGGAGTCAGGAAGCCCCTGCTCCCAAGATTCTCACTGCTGGCTTCTTGCTTTTTGGATTCTCTTCTATAGAATTTGGCTCCTCAATACCGGGAGTATTTATCAAGCCCTGAGCTCGCTTGAATGCCTGTTGGCTTGCTGGCTGTTCTATGCACAATGTGGGCCAGCTTACATGGTTAATGGGTTGTTCGCTGCCCTTTGCATGGTGTTTGCCAACCTCACCAAAGAGGGGGAGCTAGCCATTGTTCCAGACACAGTCTACTTCACATGCCAGCTGGTTCAGCAATCGAATAGGCAATTGAGCTAGACACCGCCATTTATAAAAACAAATACTAAACAACAAGCTAAGTAATTCCATGTATAGAACACAAGGCAAGTCAACAAGTGTGCAAGCTTGCTGAGACAATGTTTACATACGCCTCCATGCAAGTCAATATCCTGTACGGCAAACCAAGAACCACTGTGTTCTGTACGTGGCGTCGGCTAGCTCACCTGCTTGTTCTGTATGTGGCGTCGGCTAGCTCCCCTGCTTGTTCTGTACGTGGCGTCGGCTAGCTCAACTGCTTGTTCTGTACGTGGGGTCGGCCAGCTCACCTGCTTGTTCTGTACGTGGGGTCGGCCAGCTCATCTACTTGTTCTGTACATGGCGTCTCCTAGCTCACTTGCTTGTTCTGTACATGGCTTCGGCTCGCTCGCTGCTTCTGTACATGGCTTCGGCTCGCTCACTTGCTACTTCTGTACATGGCTTCGGCTCGCTCTCTCGCTGCTCCTGTACATGGCGTTAGCTCGCTCACTCGCTGCTCATGTACATGGCGTCAGCTCGCTCACTCTCTGCTTCTGTACATGGCTTCGGCTCGCTCACTCGCTGCTTCTGTATATGACGTTGGCTTGCTCACTCGCTGCTTCTGTATATGGCGTTGGCTTGCTCACTCGCTGCTTCTGTACATGGCGTCGGCTCGCTCACTCGCTGCTTCTGTACATGGCGTCGGCTCGCTCACTCCCTGCTTCTGTACATGGCTTCGGCTCGCTCACTCGCTGCTTCTGTACATGGCTTCGGCTCGCTCACTCCCTGCTTCTGTACATGGCGTCGGCTCGCTCACGTGCTTGTTCTGTACATGGCGTCGGCTCGCTCACGTGCTTGTTCTGTACACGCCGTCGGCGCGCTCTGTACACGCCGTCGGCGCGCTCTGTACACGCCGTCGGCGCGCTCTGTACACGCCGTCGGCGCGCTCTGTACACGCCGTCGGCGCGCTCTGTACACGCCGTCGGCGCGCTCTGTACACGCCGTCGGCGCGCTCTGTACACGCCGTCGGCGCGCTCGCCTGCTTGTTTTGTACACGCCGTCGGCGCGCTCTGTACACGCCGTCGGCGCGCTCGCCTGCTTGTTTTGCACATGGCGTCGGCGCGCTCGCCTGCTTGTTTTGCACATGGCGTCGGCGCGCTCGCCTGCTTGTTTTGTACATGGCGTCGGCGCGCTCGCCTGCTTGGTTTTAAAGCTGCTGTGAAACTCTATTGTCTGTACCCAGCCAGGGATATGTGAAGAGGAAGGACGGGGTCAGGGAGCTTCAGAAGAGATTTATTTTTAGCAGGAAATATTAGTTTCAGAATACTTTGTAACCTTTGATTTAAGAGGATTTGGGCTGTCCGGCCTTCATATTACTGTATGAGATTTGATGTATTTTGGCCAGTCTTATCGCATGAATGACTTGTGCAGTATGAAGGTAATCATTGATAAGATGCTTTCACCGAGACAGACAATCTAGCCGCCCAGTGCTTATCTGCTAAACGCAGGACACAGATATATTCATGAATCAAGCAGCTATATAAACAGCTTTTGAATTCTTACAATAACAAATGATATATATTTATTTATACTTCAGTCCAATCTTTCTAATAAGAAGTTGACACTTTAAATGTTTTTCGTTCACATTCCCAGAAAGCAAGCTTGTGTCAACCTACCCCAGACCCCTCTCCTTTACAACGAATTGAGAAAGCAATGGCTAAATTAGTCCTATGTCCTCCTGTGCCGGTGCCTCTGCCCCCGGTAGCCGGTGCCTCTGCCCCCGGTAGCCGGTGCCTCTGCCCCCGGCAGTTTCCCCCCCCCTTTTCAGCAGCTGCAGGGTTTGACCCCCCCAGCCTTTTCAGCAGCTGGGGGGGCAACAATTTTTTTACACCACTGCCCAGTAATTTGCTTGTTTCATGTCTAAACGATGACCCCCCCCCCCCCCAATCTTCTGTATGACATCCCATCCACTTAACTGACCACAGAAGGACTTGACCACGAGACGTTGTCTCTCAAAGTGCGTGGATCATTATATATTACACTCAAAACAAGAACGAACATCTTTTTTTTTTTTCTTTTTTACTTGGTGAACATATATTCCAGCATCTGTCTTATTTATTGGCACATTCGTCATCCAGCCATTTATTATGCTGCACGATAAAGTGACACTGAATGAACATGTGTCTGTAAGAGTGCAGGAAATGAAGCTATTTTATTGGTTGGGAGCTCGGCCGCTGTCCATGGTGCTGAACTTCGTTCACCCTGTGAGTCGACGTTTCCAAAACCTTTACGAAGCACAACATGCGACAGATCTATGTATGAGTGAACTTTAAATATACCCACGGCTATGAGTCAGACTTCTAAAGATATGAGTGTATAAAAGGATCTCAAACACACAGACCTAGGGTGTTGTGTTTTTTTTTGCTTCTTAACAGTTTAAAAAAAAAAAATGTAAGCAAAAATACAAAAAATTACAAGAATAGTCTTCTTTTGACATTGACATACGCAAACATCCATCACGTTATTAATAAGTTATAAAAACCAAAATTAAACAATACATACATACATACATACATATCCAATTGGCATCCCTTTATATTTAATGTAGACAGTTTATTACCTAGGAGTGTGTGTGTGTGTGTGTGTGTGTGTGTGTATATATATATATATATATATATATATATATATATATATATATATATATATATATATATTTATTAATAACACACACACACTTTATCACATATTCCTTCTTGTTGTACCACCTACCTAGCCTTCTTTCTTGTTTTGTTTCTTAGAAGGTTTGATACACGCATTGGCGGCAATGCTGGGTGTTTTGAATAATTCTGGGGCAAAGTGGAACAATCGGCTGCAACATTCCATTGGTTTCCCTGGTAACTGCCCCACTTTGCAATAATAAGCCCAGAATGGACATTGGCCAGTAAACTGCATTGTGCTTTAGGTGAAGCTTGCTTGTTCGGAGTTGTCTTCCTTACTTGTCAATCTGTGGCTCTCCAGCTGCTGGTAGCCTCCATCTCCCATAATGCTGTGTGAGGTAAGAGGCTTGCAGAGAATATGGTAAAGCTAGCTTCTCAGACCAGCGGAGGCTGTGCATGGCAGAGGAGCACAGGAGAGTTAACTAATCCCCAGCACTGCTCTGTAAAGTAATCTATCGGTGGCATTTGCTGTTGTCAGAACCATTGGGACATCAGACCGCTCCGGAGGATGATTTCTATTATCTTTCTTTGTGAGCCAGATAACTTGTGTCTGGGATTCTTTCTTTCTTTTTTACTTTAACTGTTTCGGAGCCGGAGCTACTACTTTGTGTCCGGAGAAAGCTTTTCTTGCAGCACAAACTGAGAGGTGTAAAAATAATATTGGGGAACGTGGGGTACGGATCTGTTTTTGTGTGGCACATTGTATTGGGGAACGTGGGGTACGGAGCATTGTTTGTGTGGCACATTGTATTGGGGAACGTGGGGTATGGAGCACTGTTTGTGTGGCACATTGTATTAGGGAACGTGTGGTGTGGAGCAGTGTTTGTGTGGCACACTGTTTTAGGGAACGTGGGGTACGGAGCACTGTTTGCGTGGCACATTGTATTAGGGAACGTGTGGTGTGGAGCACTCTTTGCATGGCACATTGTATTAGGGAACGTGGGGTACGGAGCACTGTTTGCGTGGCACATTGTATTAGGGAACGTGGGGTACGGAGCAGTGTTTGTGTGTGTGTGGCACATTGTATTAGGGAACGTGGGTATGGAGCAGTGTGTGTGTGTGTGTCACATTGTATTAGGGAACGTGGGTATGGAGCAGTGTGTGTGTGTGTGTGTGTGGCACAGTTGGGTGATGTGAATTTGTGGTAGGAAGTGGCCAGTGGTGGTGAGAGAGAATGAGGTTTGATTGAGACTGGATTCAGCAATAGTAGCCATGGTCCATGATGGGATGGGACATCACTCAGCTAGACTTTCCAAGCAGAGTTCTGCTGTTACTGTATGTAATTACATCCTCTCCCCAGCCGAAGCAACCTAATTAATTTGCATTGTGCGTCTGGATTGGGACAGGTGACTGCACAGTTAATCGTTTTAAATCCCTAATTGCCGCAGGATGGGGAGGCAGAGGAAAGGCTGCATTATTAGGAAAATTAGACTGATACGTCACGCCTGGCTCGGGGGGGATGTGTTTCCAACAAACATTTCTATATATTACCTATATCTAAACACAGATGTAAGAGGTGTAATGCAATAATCTGCTCATGCTAGCTTAGTTACCATGCAATTTGTTATTAGTGGTCATGAAGGACATGCCAAAGGATGAGGGCGAAACGTGTTTGATTATTTAATCTGCATCAGAATCAGTCTTTGATTTATTTGGTATTTACAGCTCTGCAGAAAGTCACAGCATGGAACAAACAAGGAGTTGAGACCAGCTTGTCACCTCTTAAAGGACTACTGTTGGCACAAAATAAAGTTCTGCTTTACTGAAAGTTTGGGTAGGGATTTTAAATCTAAATTCTGAAAAACACAAAGTACCTTTTATGGAGCCCTCTTTGCATGTTTAGCACTTACCAGGGGGCGGACATGTTGTTTAGAATTTTATTGTCTAGATTGAAAACATGTCCTCCCCCACACCGTGCAATCCAAGCATAGAGCTCAATAAGCAAGTTTTTATTTGTATTCTTCCATTGGAGCATTACGATTAACAATGCAAACTTTTTCAATAAAACAAAACTTAATTTGTTGCCGACCGTTGTCACCTACACATCAACTTCTGTTGTAACTGAAAAATGACATTAAGAAATTACACTTTTAATGAATAACTGATGAGATCCTGTAGTTCTATCGGTCCACTGCCAAGTTTAGAGGTAGGGGCGTCAGGCTGTGTATGGGGCGAGAGGGGTTTATCACCCGAAAATAATCTCTAGTTCCAGTTCTCTAATGTAGTGAAACTAAAGATACAATTTAAGAATTTTATTTTATTTTTATTTTTTTCGAACCTTCATGAAAAATTCAAATTCAATTATCACTTTGAAAAGAAGAGAATGACTTAATTTAAACTGTTAAGATCTATTTTTAATGAAACTTAAAGTGTTGTTGGAGATGTGTAACTGATATCATCACCATCTATTTTGGAGAAGTAGTACTCTGTTTACACCTCTGTTTACAGCTTCCTTTAAGTGTGTGTGAGAGTCACACTGAGATCATTGTATGCATTCTTTGGATCCTCTGAATCACCTGCATTTCCATTTCTTCCTATCCTCCCTTCCGTGGTTTGTGGAGTTGGAGAATAATAATTTTGATGAAAAATAATAATATATTTAGTGCAACACTAATTTAGCTAATCATTCTGCCAAGAGAATGAGGAGACTTCTGAGTGTGTTGGGGGAGCGTGCGTGCGTTTGTGAGCGGGATACCAAGTTCTGTTTGGCTCCTACATTTTTTTTTCTTTTTTTTTCTAAAACTAAAACTACTACATTGCATTTAAAACCCTGCCTTAAATTGCTGTCCAAGTAACCGATCTTCTTCAGGGCTCCACTCTGCGGTGAGGTTCCACACGAAATGGAATCTGATACTTAATTGTACATTATTGCTTGTTTGTGGGATTATAAAAATTTTTTTTAAAAAAACCTGCAAACATTTGGGAAAGCTGTTATATAGAAGATAGCTCGCCAGCTGTTTGTCTGACAAAGAATCATGGGACTTGAAGTTCAAGCACCATTGTGCGTTGGCAACCTCTGCTCTATGCTTTTCTTCACCCCACATGAGAAACATATAGCATACAAAATAATTACACAACAAAGTGATGCCAGCAAGCAGTGCACACACCCAAGCACTTTGGGATAGCGCGATGCCACTTAACCTACGCATTTGCTAGTGCTTTTTGTAATTTTTTTTTTTTTTTTTTTTTTGCCTAGTGCAATGTGCAAA
Organism: Pelodytes ibericus; assembly: GCA_036172795.1. Classification (NCBI taxonomy): domain Eukaryota; kingdom Metazoa; phylum Chordata; class Amphibia; order Anura; family Pelodytidae; genus Pelodytes; species Pelodytes ibericus. The sequence goes on along the minus strand of CM069862.1, from coordinate 198,589,358 downwards.
GGGAATTTTTTTTATGAGAACTCGAAGCAGATCTGCACTTTTCGACCCTTTCGCCAAGATTGATAAAGACGTAGCGGATTATTTAGGCAGGCCCTTGGGCGCTCGCTAGTGTCCTACGCGCTGTATAGATCAAAAGTGCACCAGTCATTTTGTGGCAGGAACTGCATTTTAATTCAGTGTGTGGCATGACCCTACCTGTTCTCCAGTCAATACAAACCCTTCTAATGTACAACGTTAGCAGAATCTCTAAACCATTGCCTTGTCTGAGATGAAAAAATGTGCACAATGTTGACCTTGTCAGCATGTTACACTATAGCCAGTATATATTTTTGCTGCTGTATAAAAGGTGTCCAATGCAGTGTTTGGCAGAGGAGTTGCTGTACTATGAAGGTTTTTAAACCAAGGTGGAAATGTTGTCGAAAGTAGTTTCCTTGGCTCCTGATAGTTCTTTACAATGTATTTACTGTCGAATAAAATCTGGATTTGCACAAGAAAGAGAGAGATTTCTGATCTGTCCCGTGCGTTAGGCAAGATTATTACACGAGATTACACTTTTCCTTTTGTCTGTAGCCAGGTTTGTGCAGAGAAAAGTAAGCAGACGCGATCACATACTCCTCTCGCATGGAATGTGACCTTCTTACCTAATTGCCGTTATATGGATCTGTCATGTATCAATCTTATGGTAATAATGTTAATATCAATCCTTTTGGTAGTCATGTTTTGATCTGACCAAGATAAGGTGAATTTAGCTGAGAAGCTATGAACCTTCCGCTGAACTCACGCCTCTTAGTATCTGGCTGTGTTGAAGGAAGAAATGATGCAATGTGCCCATCAAATCCTAAAATATACAGGGTTAGAAATCTTGTATAATGCTCTATTATAGTGCGTAGATAATTTGTGATGACAATTCTACTTTAACCCAACATGTAGGAGAGGAGCATGAAGGTGGTAACTGGTAATCTGTTGGGGAACACAAGCGGCATGCACAAATATGATTAACTCGCATCCTTGATTTACATTTCTGTTCATTTATTAGAGGTTACGTACTTAAGTGTACAGCTTAGAACTGAGCTTTTTAAAATGGAAATGTGATACTACTTTTTGCTCTTTGTGATAATTTTATGAAATTACAGTAAAATTATTATTTTGGAACCAGTGTAGTAAACTAGATGCTATTCTGATGGTGCCCAGTCAGCCTCCCAGAGGTTATTCACGCCCGCTCCACAATATAGTGTCTAAATGACAAATTTCTCTTTTTTTTATATTTTCCAGGCGGAGTTTCCACAGATTGACGAGTTTTCAAGCCTATCGCCGATTCCTGGTTTTACCAAGTGGTTGGTAGGCGCTCTCAACTCCCAAAGTAAGGAATCTGGGAAGACTGAGCTCCTCCTAGAGTCAGAAATCAAGGAGATTTCCGATATCATTGCTGGGCCGGCTTCGGAGTCCCTGAAACGCCTTTTCAGTAGTAATGAGTGGATGAGGTCGGAAAGCTTGGTCAAAGCTCTGGAAGCCCCGCTAATGAGACTCTGTGCGTGGTACCTGTACGGAGAAAAACACCGCGGCTTTGCCTTAAACCCAGTGGCGAACTTCCACCTGCAGAACGGAGCGGTGCTGTGGCGCCTGAACTGGATGGCGGACACGAGTCCCAGGGGTGGAACCAACTCTTGCGGGATGATGGTTAATTACCGCTACTTTCTGGAAAACACAAGTGTCAACAGTTCTCGTTACCTGAGAATGAAACACATAGAGGCCTCCGATCAAGTTATGAATTTGGTCTCTCAGTTTAAGAGGAACAGCAAACTGTAAACTGGACTCAGTGCCTGGGGGGGAACAAGGACTTCATATTATGTTTGTGTAAAGAGGATCACCTTAGGTCCTAGGCATCCAACTGGTGCCCTCCAGCTGCTGTTAAACTACAAGTCCCATAATTCCCCACTAGCTTTCTACAATGCCAGAGAATGATGGAACTTGTAGTCCACAAACCGCTTGAGGGCCCAAGGTGGAGGGCTAGGCCTTGGCTGCTCCAGCAGTAATGGCTTTCAGAACTTCATGACGAGAACAGTGGTCGATCGGACAAAGATGCTCAATTGAACTCCCTCTACACTTGTTTTTTTTTTTTTTATATAGGGGATTTGAACATCCTGCCTTGTTGGATGAACTCCCTCATCACTAATAGTTCACATACAATTTATCTCCCCCCCCCCCCCCCCCCCCTACTTGCTTTGCACAATATTGGCCTTTTCAATAATACTTGTTACGTGGTCTGTGTGTTAATTTGCATTAATCTTTGTTTTACCAAATTTGCCTTGTGGACTCACTATAGATTTACAGATCTGTTACCTGAAAATGCTGTGTCTATGGGCTGAATGTAGCTTTTCTGTTGTACTGTAATCCAGTTCCGTTCATTTTGTACATTAGAAATAGGATGGAGTTTTGAGATAAGGCGGATTTAACAAAGGGTTGGATGAAGAGGACAGAGAGGAATCTATTCACTAACATGAATAGCCAGTGAATGGTACAAATCTGGTGTTACCAGCTACAACTTGACTGGTTTCCACCTGTGATATTAATGCACTTTTTATTTTACTGGATAGACTCCCGTGAGTGCTCTAATTACACCACTTTCCACTAATTCCGCATTTCAGGTCATTAACGAACGCAACATGGCTGCTCTTTGTATCCATTATAGTTTGTCAACATCAAACACTTGAGAATGCAAGTTTGTCATACAAAGAAAATAACATTTTTATTGAGGGCATACTGGTGCAAACCCTTGTGTGTGTGTTAAACATTTATTGGGTAAAACAAATAATAATCGGTGCTTGTTTAAGATGTAAAGACTTGAGTTATGTGTGACTATCTTATTTTAACTAGCACAACAGTCCAATAAAAGATGGGGCTGTATACTGACTAGTTGAGCCATGGGTTTCCTATACACACACATGCAAGCTTAGCCACTCCGTGGAAGAACCATATCCATATGGAATAGCGTGCGCTACAAGAACGGATGTAGAGCACCGCTTTTTCATTTGCTGTGTGGTGGTTAGTATTGGATATTTGGCAGCTAGGGACGAACATTACAACGATCTGAAATAACCACACTGCATGGCGTTGTATCCCAACTAAATGCCAAAGTGCTAACACAACTGTAAGCGCTGAGGTTTCAGTTTATCTTTTCAGATCTGTGTAAAACATCCGTTTGAAACCAGCTGCCTCAAACACTTCCAGCTCAGAAAGACACATACGCTCAAATTGGTTTATTTTATTTGTTTTGTTTTTCTGGCACTTTTTTTTTTATTTTATTTCAAATCGACTTTTCCATTTTAAGCCCAGATAAAGGAGACAGACAGTTTTGTGCTTTTTCTTTCCACACCGTATTATTGAAGTTCAAATAATAGCAATGTGAAGAGTTGATTGTAAAAGCGGAGCTGATATTCTAACATGAAGAGACTGGCTTTGTAATCCAGCAGAATCAATATGGAGTATCAAAAGCACATCGGTTCCCTGTGATACAGCCACAAACCCCAATCAGCAGATACAGTTCTCGAGGATGAAAGCGAGACGGTAATTTTATTGTTTCAGCCTCCTGCATTAACATCAAAAGCTAGCTCAAACTCTTTTGTGTTGTTCTGAAAAAGTTTGATTTTTTTTTTTATTCTTTTGTCTCAAATTACAGGGAAATTTGATATGATTTAAAAATTGTGCATTGAAAAGTCCACATGCATCTTTGGCCCCATGTGCGGTTATGGCAATGCTTTCGAACCCTGGGGATTTGTATCACTTATCATTGCACATTTGTACATATGTTTTAAGTTATCTGTAGTAACAGTATTTTGTTTGTTTAAGGGCTTCTGCTATTGTTTGCTGTAAATACGTCTGAAAATTTAAAGTTGACCTCCAAAGTCAAATTTGGCACCTGGGTCCGACTCTTCCCTATTAAAATGAAAGTTGACCTCCAAAGTCGAATTTTTGTGAATAGACCCATGATTGTCAACAAATGCCTTGTTAAGAAGCAGTGCATGCTTTAATTTGGTGCCAAGGCATGTAGTAACCGGAGCGTGATGCTATAACGTAAACCTATATGATGGGGAATAATCGCTGCTGAAATGTAATGTTTTTTTAAATAAACAAAATCTGTTTATTCCTATGAGTCAGTCTGTTTGCTAGAAATCAGAAAGGGGATCCTAGTTATAATAATAATAAAATAAAAATGTGTATTGTGCTAGAGAAATTGCAGATAAATAATAATGAACAGGGGGACAGACAAAGGAAACAAACATAAATGCATTTTTTTTTTTATTTTAATAACCGTTTTGAGTTTCATTTGAAGCAAGATTTCCTAGTAAAACGTTTGACAATAGGGTGAGTTTATATTTAGGCCTTTCTTTTTCCATTCATTAATGCTGGGGGAAGAGGGTCAGGCAAATACAGAACTGTGCATTTCTTCCATCTCTAATCCAGGAGTTTTGCATGACTGACACACAAAGAATTAGCAAAAAATAGTCTTTTAAAAAAAAAAAAATCTCAGTCCTTTTTATATCCCCGAATGGAATGGCGGTGTCGGATATTTAACCTGTTCATGTCAGATACACATGGCACAGTTGACCTATTAAAACACTCATTGGTCATTGACAGCATAAGATTGCTGGGATTGGTTCCGGAAGCTGGCGGGTTGTGACTGGACGTATACATATGTCTGCAAAGGATGTTTTTTTTTTTTTTTTGTTCCTCTGGATGCACTTCTGCTAGAAGAAAGAGGATACATGTGCAGGCCCAAAGGAACCTGTGAGCATTTGATAAAGCACTGGAATAGATAGATACCTGGTGTGAATATATTCCATCCTGTTACTTCCTAAACAATTCTGAGCTAAGTGGCTCGGTGAATAGAATTTCTATCTTTACGGACAATGCAAACTGCGTTACTGTACTTAGCAGGGGATAAATGGTGGTTCATTGTCTTGGCCAGGAAACCGCTTGCGTTTGGTTACATTACAGCGTCGCAGCAGGTGTGTGCCATGTCAGGCAATTACTGAATTATAACTTCTTCACCGACAATCTGCGGTAGAAAATAAACCTTTTAAAAAATGTAAAAAAAAAAAAAAAATCGCTCAAAATACAGCGTTTGGCACTTTGCTATTCATGTGCTCCTTTTATGCACGACTTCTGAGAGTAGGACGGGCGAACAAAAAAACGAAAAACGCCCCACCCAGGTGTTAATTCGCAGAGGAATATTCCTAGCTGAAAAGACTTTAAAAAGTGACTATCGTGCTTTAGAAGAATAAAAGAACCTTCAAATAAATGTTTATATATATATATATATATATATATATATATATACACACACACACACACGGTTATAGCAGTGTGTCATTATAGCATTTCAATCTATGAAGACGTTGTCTGAGATCCTCCCCAGTAGTTTAAGCCTGTTTCAGTCTATGTAATGACCCACATTACACTAACGTGGGGGGAACAGCTATGTCCATTCAACGAAAAAATAAAAAGGCAGCCACTTAGTTTAGAGATACATTTTGCTACCCACAGTTCTCAACCCTCTCCCTGGTTTTCCTATCTATGCATTGTCCTCCCCCCCCTTTTTTATCTCTTTGATCTGCCCACAGTTTTTCTGTCATATATTTGCACTGGCCCAAACTCCTATGTTTTATCATCATTTTGCACTGGCCCAGACCCCCTTTTTTTCTGTCATCTATTTGCACCCCCATTTTGTAACCCCCTCAAGCATAGTGATGAGTTAGTGAGAAAGGAAGTGCCAACAGGTCTGAGATTCTGCACATCTCTTGATCTCCCAAACATATGCATTAGAGTTTCTAGCATGGTGAGAGATGCTGCTCAAGGTACAGATTAAAAAAAAAAATGGATTTTTAAAAAAGTATTGCTTGAAGTGCAGCAGGAAGTATGCTTGCTTGCATAGGGAGAGGTATTAGCAGAATGCTTGCTTGCATAGGGAGAGGTATTAGCAGAATGCTTGCTTGCATAGGGAGAGGTATTAGCAGAATGCGTGGTTGCATAGGGAGAGGTATTGGCAGAATGCTTGCTTGCATAGGGAGAGGTATTGGCAGAATGCTTGGTTGTATAGGGAGAGGTATTAGCAGAATGCTTGCTTGCGTAGGTAGAGGTATTGGCAGAATGCTTGGTTGTATAGGGAGAGGTATTAGCAGAATGCTTGCTTGCATAGGGAGAGGTATTAGCAGAATGCTTGGTTGCATAGGGAGGGGTATTAGCAGAATGGTTGCATAGGGAGAGGTATTAGCAGAATGCTTGGTTGCATAGGGAGAGGTATTAGCAGAATGCTTGGTTGCATAGGGAGAGGTGTTAGCAGAATGCTTGGTTGCACAGGGAGAGGTATTAGCAGAATGCTTGGTTGTATAGGGAGAGGTATTAGCAGAATGCTTGGTTGTATAGGGAGAGGTATTAGCAGAATGCTTGGTTGTATAGGGAGAGGTATTAGCAGAATGCTTGGCTGCATAGGGAGAGGTATTGGCAGAATGCTTGGTTGCATAGGGAGAGGTATTAGCAGAATGCTTGGTTGCATAGGGAGAGGTGTTAGCAGAATGCTTGGTTGCACAGGGAGAGGTATTGGCAGAATGCTTGGTTGCATAGGGAGAGGTATTGGCAGAATGCTTGGTTGCATAGGGAGAGGTATTAGTAGAATGCTTGGTTGCATAGGGAGAGGTGTTAGCAGAATGCTTGGTTGCATAGGGAGAGGTATTAGCAGAATGCTTGGTTGTATAGGGAGAGGTATTAGCATAATGCTAGAGATAGGGAGAGATATTAGCAGTAGAAAGAAGGAAGTGCTCATGCCATTGTACAGAACACTAGTGAGACCTCACTTGGAGTATTGTACAGAGCGCTGGTGAGACCTCACTTTGACTATTGTACAGAGCATTGGTGAGACCTCACTTGGAGTATTGTACAGAGCGCTGGTGAGACCTCACTTGGCGTATTGTACGCAGTACTGGTGAGACCTCACTTGGAGTATTGTACAGAGCGCTGGTGAGACCTCACTTGGCGTATTGTACGCAGCACTGATGAGACCTCACTTGGAGTATTGTACACAGCACTGGTGAGACCTCACTTTGAGTATTGTACAGAGCATTGGTGAGACCTCACTTGGAGTATTGTACAGAGCACTGGTGAGACGTCACTTGGAGTATTGTACAGAGCGCTGGTGAGACCTCACTTGGAGTATTGTACAGAGCGCTGGTGAGACCTCACTTGGAGTATTGTACACAGCACTGGTGAGACCTCACTTGGAGTATTGTATGCAGTACTGGTGAGACGTCACTTGGAATATTGTACGCAGTACTGGATACCGTATCTCCAGAAGGATATTGATACTTTGGAGAGAGTTCAGAGAAGGGCTACTAAACTGGTTCATGGGTTGAAGGATAAAACTTACCAGGAAAGTTTAAAAGAAATTAAAGGACAAGTAAACATTTGTTTTACTGTTTTTTTAACTCCGTCAATAATGTGACATCCAAACTGCAGCCTGTGTCGGGAAAGCAATTCTGTAAGTGAACTGTTCATGCGCGAATGTGTCCGATGCATTCTGTGTCTCACAGTGGCGGCCTTTGTACGTTTCAAGGTTTATTTTTATTTTACGAAGCATCTCTACCCCGTGAAGATAATTCGAAGTCCATCTTTCTCTACATTAACTTACTGCAAAAAAACCTTGGAAATCGGATGTGTTGCAGAACCAGCCCTCACCGGGGAAAATGCAGTGTTTGTTCACATTGACATAAGGGTAAAAAAAAAAAGAGAAAGAAATTGATACACCCCACCCTGCTCCACTGATTTGTATTTCATTTTACTCTCTGCAATGATTCCCTCAGATTGCAAACTAACAAGCCTGGCACAGTGTGAGCTCAATATAACTTACTACTTGTAATGTATCACATTATCTGTGTCTCAGATGTGATTTACCCCATTCTTAGTATGCAGATCAGTGCACTGCGCTGGGGTTTGCAGCTGTGACTGTGGATTACTCTGTCTGCTCAACATCACCAGTTAGGGGCGACGGTTAATATTTAATACAACTACCCCCCCCGCGATAGCAAACAGGTGCCGGCAGCCAGGAGAAATAAATATCTAAAATAAAGCTTTACCCACGTGAATAGTGAGTCCAAGTGCCGTTGATTAATGGCAGTTCTTTAGCACTGACACAATGGGCACAGCTAAAACTGCTGACTAGGGACATCCGTTACTTGGCTGAGAGATAAGTTGAGAATTTGCCTTGCAATGTTACAAATTCTTTCTTAAATCAAGTTTATTAAAGGCCCAGTGTGTGTGTTGGAGGAACTACGATGAATAGGAGCTGATCAGTGCTGGTGGGCGGTAGCCATGCAGACTGTAGGAGGTTCAATTGATAGTGGGGTCGACAAAATGAATACCATGGTTATGCAGCAGGATAATCCCTTATTGTAATATCTCCTGGACTGACTTGAAGAGGCTATCTTAACTTCACCCTTTCTGCTTGAATACCTATTATAAGGGATAGGGGGACAGCCTTTTTGGCATCTCTTGCTTGGGCTCATCATTAGCAGATTTGTAAGTTATATGATTACAACATGTCCCCCTTTTAATCCAATCTAGAAAGCTTACTGCTGGCCCTTCGCTATATTGAGTACCGTATTTGCTCGATTATAAGACGAGGTTTTTTTCAGAGCAAATGCTCTGAAAAATCCCCCTCGTCTTATAATCGAGGTCTCTTATAATCTGACCTCAAATTGAGGTCAGATTATAAGACATGGATCCAGGTCCCCAGCAGAGCTGCAGGGGACCTGGATCCCCCTCTCTAGCAGCAGGGGAAGTCTGCGCAACGAGCGCAGACTCCCCTGCTGCCGCCCAGCACGACCGCCGGGGCTTCTGTGAAGAAGCCGGATACTTCCGCTTTCGTCACAGAAGTCCCGGCGAGCGTGCCGGGCGGCAGCAGGGGAGGTCTGCGCTCATCGCGCAGACTTCCTCTGCTGCCCCACTAGGCACCTGGGAGAATCGGGCAGCTGGGGGATGTCTGCACGATACGTGCAGATATCCTCCATGCTGCCCGACACGGCAGACTATTATGATGGACCAGCTGTCCGTCATAATAGACTGCCGTGTCGGGCAGCATGGAGGATGTCTGCAAGTATTGTGCAGACATCGCCCGGCTGCCCCCACTAGCCACCAGGGATCAAGGTAAGGGGAAGGGAGGGAGGGTGGGGCAGAGAGGGAGGGGGAGGGAGGGGGGCAGAGAGACAGGGGGAGGGAGGGAGGGGGACAGAGAGACAGAGGGGACAGAGAGACAGGGGGAGGGAGGGGGGCAGAGACAGAGACAAGGGGAGGGAAGGGGTTAAGAGACAGAGACAAGGGGAGGGAAGGGGTTAAGAGACAGAGAAAAGGGGAGGGAAGGGGTTAAGAGACAGAGAAAAGGGGAGGGAAGGGGTTAAGAGACAGACAAGGGGAGGGAAGGGGTTAAGAGACAGAGACAAGGGGAGGGAAGGGGTTAAGAGACAGAGACAAGGGGAGTGAGGGGGTTAAGAGACAGGCAAGGGGAGGGGGGAGAGAGAAAAATGGGGGCAAGGGAAAGAGAAAGGCAGCATTGGCACATAAAAAGAAATAAAAACTAGAAATACATTTTTTGATATCATAATTTTTTATTAAAAAAGCAATTTACATGTGAATATATACAAGTTTAACTTTTTTCCTATAGGGTAGTCTTATATTCAGGCTTTTCGTTTTTTTCCTAAAGGAATATCCAAAGTTTGGGGGGTCGTCTTATAATCAGGGTCGTCTTATAATCGAGCAAATACGGTATTTTCACATCTCTCTTACCCCCAAATACACCTTAAATGCTTGGGACCAATATTTACTCAATGAACCTGATCCCTGGCAGTAACGCACCATATGAGCATGATCTGTATGCATTTGAGAGCTAGTTTTCTGTTACAATTGATCAGGACACCCCTGTGTAATTAAAAAATATACTCTTATTCCACATTGCCTCTGGAATGGTCTTCTAAATCAGACCCTTGCTACTCTGTTGAGAAGCACCTCAATAAAGCATCTACTCCCAGGAGTGTGAGATTATACCTATCTGGGTATCACATCAGTCTGTACTGGATCTTAACTCTGCAGTGGAAAACAGAAGGGAACTGGTGCCAATGTCAGAAAACTCATGTTTTGGGTGTTTTTCCTTGTTGTAATACAATGAAGGGTTGAACTTGATGGACTTGTGTCTTTTTTCAACCTAAATTACTATGCTACTAAGACAGACTCATCATTGAATAGAACTATATATATATATATATATTTTTTTTTTTTATTGCTAGAATTACACTAGGGCGCTCGGATATATTGTATCAGTTTATTGGTGTATTGTGAGCGCTGGGCAAGAGTTTGCAGCATATCGGCGAAGGAAAGTGATTGAAAACACCCCGATATCACAATGTTTTGGATTCTAGCTCTGCCTCATTTTAATAAAGGATCAGGAATATCCCCCCTGGATCTCATTTACCGTCTCTCTGTATCAGCAGCTGTAAGATAAACTGTTGGTCGGATTTAAATCCCCGTGGACACAAATGGTAAAGCTCTATACCGAACGCGTCTTGTAGGAATAATATTATGACCTGGTAAACGCATTCCGCATATTGCCTGGTAATGTTTCGCTCCTGGATTGCACAGAATTTTGTCTTTTGTTCAAGCTGCTGGTAAAGCAGATGAGTGCGGGATGGAAAACCAACAATGCACCCAAATAACTATTGTACATGGGGAGGGGGGGAGCATTCAGTGCAAAAAGCCCCAGCCCACTCGCGACATAGGAAATGAAACACAGCATTGGCACATACCTTTTCACTTTATAAAATATACATTGGCTATCTGCAATGTATATTATATAATGTTTACAATCCCTTATGTGGATGCTTTGCAGCAGTTTTGTTTTTTGCAAGTTAAACAGAAAGAAAGGGTTGGTTTTAGGGGGGTATTTTACTTTGTTTGGTATTTGTCTGCACCGCCAGTTCAGAACCGAAACGACCGCGCTGAACTGTCAACGCTGTAACTGCCTCAGTGAAACAGCCGCGAAGCTCAGCCCTAGACCCATGTACCAAATAGTCTATATTCTGCTTTTGGGTTTTTATGCCCAAGATTATGCACCTTGGGCATAAAAACCCAAAAGCAGAATATAGACTATTCGGTACAGTCCTAACCTCAACATCTGAGGAAAGGGATTTAGGAGTAATAATTTCAGAGGACTTGAAGGTAGGTAGGCAATGCAATAGAGCAGCAGGAAATGCTAGCAGAATGCTTGGTTGCATAGGGAGAGGTATTAGCAGAATGTTTGGTAGTATACAAAGAGGTATTAGCAGAATGCTTGGTTGCATAGGGAGAGGTATTAGCAGAATGCTTGGTTGTATAGGGAGAGGTATTAGCAGCATGCTTGGTAGTATAGGGAGAGGTATTAGCAGAATGCTTGGTTGCATAGGGAGAGGTATTAGCAGTAGGAAGAGGGAAGTTCTCATGTCATTGTACAGAGTGCTGGTGAGACCTCACTTGGAGTATTATATGCAGTACTGGAGACCGTATCTCCAGAAGGATATTGATACTTTGGAGAGAGTTCAGAGAAGAGCTACTAAACTGGTTCATGGGTTGAAGGATAAAACTTACCAGGAAAGGTTAAAGCATCTTAACATGTATAGCTTGGAGGAAAGACGTAACAGGGGGGATATGATAGAAACATTTAAATACATAAAGGGAATCAACGCAGTAAAGGAAGAGAGTATATTTAAAAGAAGAAAAACTACCACAACTAGAGGACATAGTCTTAAATTAGAGGGATAACGATTTAAACGTAATATCAGGAAGTATTAGTTTACTGAGAGGGTAGTGGATGTATGGAATAGCCTGCCAGCAGAAGTGGTAGAGGTAAACACAGTCAAGGATTTTAAGCATGCGTGGGATAGACACAAGGCTTATCTAGCTATAAGACCGGGAACGGCGGACTAATAAAAGTACTCAAAAAAAAAATTGGGCAGACTAGATGGACCGAATGGTTCTTATCTGCCGACACATTCTATGTTTCTATGTCATTTGCTCCCGTATACACTTAATTGTGATCTCAAGGCAGTTGTGTGGTAAGTCTAGTAACAAGCAAAGAAAAGTAAAATATATCTACAAAACGGCAGTAAATATTCTGGTTTCACAACAGAATCCACCAAGGATATTTGAACAAACTTGTCTGTGAAACATTTAGAAACTGGACTAGAAGGTTCTGTGAAATGTCGGACAGTCACACGTCAGGTAAGAGAAATGAGAATGCTTCCTAAATAGCTTGTCACTCTCTGGGTGACTTGATGCCAGTCTGTCACTTCAACTGACTGTCAGACCCAAGTAAATTGTCCTATCGTACATGTTAGTGTGAGGTCTGACAGCACACAGTGTGCGGCTCCGCTACAAGGTATCCCCGGCAGGCTGGCATTCATACAAGACGGCTCTGCAAGAAAGGCTATAGGGGGCAGGTCATGACAGATATCTCTCAGGACCAGCAGACAGGCTGTTGGTACAATGTTTATAACAAGGGTTTAAAACCAAAGGCATGGCTGCCCCGATAATAAATGCCAGTCGGGAGTCAAGTGACCCAGGCCAAAATCTGGCCATGGCCTCATTTCTTCTCCTGAATTTCTGGTTGTGACTGTAACAAGAAAATGCATTGTTTGTACTGTAATGGAGAGGATAACCAAAATATCTATACATTGTGTTAGCAGAATTGCAAGCCAATGCAAAGATTAGGAGGAAAACGTGTGTTTTAAATGTGTCCATTGTTGTCTCCTGTTGATGACATCACCAGTAGCTTGAAATGCAGAACCACTTTCTGTGAAAGTGTGATTATTCATCAAGACACAGGGTTATGGAACAAATAGGAGATACCAAAAAAAAAAAAAGTTTGAAAAACCCATTGTCTCTTAATCCATGCATTCCATTAGAATTCTGCAAGAACAACACAGAGCATTATTTTTCTTATTACGTTACAGAGTCCCTTTCAAACCATCATACTGCCTGCATGATGTGGCCAAAGGGAGCCTCAAATGCAAAAGCCTTGTGGCTGTGAAAACACTTGTGTCTTATCAGCCCAAGTCATTTTTTTGATGTGTATATATAATAACCAACGTCAAACTAACACACTGTAAGGAATGTCCATATCATACCGACAATACTTTCACAATGACATCAGTCCCACTATTCTGCACCCTGTCTGGGGTGATTACTGTAGTTTCCTGCCAGGTCGAGATCCCGGTCCTTGTTAAATGGCCCTGGATGACTGACACCGTGCCATATAGCATTACATGCCTGCCGTATCTGAACGGAGGCGATTCCAATTTTCAAAAGCTCTCAAAAATTCCAAATTGAAAGGTTGAAGCCATCCATTGTGACCCAAGCGGCATTAATCTTAGCACTCGATTGCATTCAACCCAGAGAGCTTTCCCCCTCCACCACCAAGAGCTTAATGGAATAGACAGAGACAAGTTTAATGTGATACACATTGGAACTTGAATTATATTTTTTCCCTTTATTTATCTCGGCTATCAAAACTATGGAATTGTTGCAGATCACATTGATCTGACAGACGCGGAGGGGAAGGCGAAGGAGTAGGACTGTCACTCAGGCTATAGTGTCATATTATTATTATTATGTTCCTTCTGCAAAAAGAGAGAGGATATAAGGAGGCGAGTCAGGGACCTCCGATAAACACACAACAAAGCACAGTGAAGCCATGCCCTGCTGCATGTCTCTGGATGAAGTGGTTTGTGATTAGGCACACAATGATGATGTAAGACATAAACCTTCTGTGTTATCATGAAAACAACGAGCAGGACTGCGGCCATTATTCTATCGCCAGGCACAAATAGGGTTGCCACCTTTTCTTCAGAAAAATACCGGCCTTGGTACTGTCTCCATAGACTTAATATTGGCCTTAAGCCAATTTTTTACCGGCCTGCCGGTAAAATACCGGCCAGGTGGCAACCCTAGGCACAAAGGTGATGTCATAGGGAGTGGGTAGACCTGCCTGCCAAGGGGATGTATTAAAGGGACAACATCAACCTAAATATGCTGTGAATGTAGAGAATCCCCGGTGGAGTCCCCTGGTGTGTAACATCACCCACGTCTTGCTATGCAAATGAACTAATTTTTAATGGCAAATGAGTCATTTGCATATCAAGTTACAAGGTATGTCATGATCAGCAGACACAACAGACACCTTTACAACATATATGCCTCTTATATTTTCGTGCAGTTTTTGCTTAAACAAGGTATAGATCATTTGTTGTCATTTCTTTTTATTCTCTACATTCTCAAACAGTGTTTAGATTCCCAGTGTCCCAGTAATGAAATAATATAAACAGAGGCGTCGCTAGGGGGGGGGCTACTGGGGCTCTAGCCCCGAATCTCCAGTGCATAGCCCCGAATGGAGACTCTGGGGCTAAAGTATACTTTAGCCCCGAGACTCCAGGGCTATCACTGTTAAAAAAATAAAAAACTCCCCCGCAGAGCTTTCCCCCGTCTGGGACATAGTCCCAGAATCGGAGGTTTATGCTCGTGCGGGGGGTGAGGAGGAGAGGCGCTGCTGATGGCCCCTCCTCCTGGAGGTGCGGCCCACAAGCAAGTGCCTGCGGTGACCGCACCTCCTGGCCATACTGACAGCGCGACGGGTGCAAGCTCCGCCCCCGTCGCACTGTGAGTCTGGCTGCGCGCCAGATGTGACATCAGGCAGAAGAAAGTGTCTCATCGGAGACGTCCTCCTCCCTGCAAACAAAGGTAATTTAGCAGGGAGGGGGACCAACGCTGTAAGTTTTTTTTTTTTTAAATATTAAAAAATGTGTGTTAGTGTCTGCGTGTAAGTGTGACTGTGTGGGTGAAGCAATGTGTATAAGTGAGTGTGTGTCAGGGTGTTTGCATAAGTGTATGAGGGTGTGTGTCAGGGTATTTGCATAAGTGTATGAGGGTGTGTGTGTCAGGGTGTTTGCATAAGGTGTTTGCATAAGTGTATGAGGGTGTGTGTGTGAGAGTGTTTGCATAAGTGTATGAGGGTGTGTGTGTCAGGGTGTTTGCATAAGTGTATGAGGGTGTGTGTGTCAGGATGTGTGTGTGTCAGGGTGTTTGCATAAGTGTATGAGGGTGTGTGTGTCAGGATATGTGTGTGTCAGGGTGTTTGCATAAGTGTATGAGGGTGTGTGTGTGTCAGGGTGTTTGCATAAGTGTATAAGGGTGTGTGTGTGTCAGGGTGTTTGCATAAGTGTTTAAGGATGTGTGTGTGTCAGGGTGTTTGCATAAGTGTATGAGGGTGTGTGTGTCAGCTTGTGTATGTGTAAGTGTGTGTGAGAAAGATATAGACGCTGTGGGAGATAGAGACGGAGAGTGTGAGAGAGAGAGACGGAGAGTGTGAGAGAGAGAGAGACGGAGAGTGTGAGAGAGAGAGGCGGAGAGTGTGAGAGAGAGAGACGGAGAGTGTGAGAGAGAGAGACGGAGAGTGGGAGAGAGAGAGACAGAGAGTGGGAGAGAGAGAGACGGAGAGTGGGAGAGAGAGAGAGACGGAGAGTGTGAGCGAGAGAGAGACGGAGAGTGTGAGCGAGAGAGAGACGGAGAGTGTGAGAGAGAGAGAGACGGAGAGTGTGAGAGAGAGAGACGGAGAGTGTAAGAGAGAGAGACGGAGAGTGAGAGAGAGAGAGATGCTGTGTGAGAGAGAGAGACGGAGAGTGTGAGAGAGAGAGAGAGGTGGTGTGTGTTAGAAAGAGAGGGGGTGAGACAGAGAGAGAGAGAGACGGGGTGAGATTGTGTGCGACTGTTCTCATCTGGGCTCAAGCCCCTGATCATTTGTTGACCTAGCAACGCCCCTGAATATAAATAAAGCACCTCAGTGAGTCCTCTCTGCTCCGTTTATAGCTCTGTCAGGGGGCAGACATGTTGTTTAGAATCTTGGGCCAGATCTTACTTCATCTTGGATCAGATGACGGAAGATCCGGCCTAAGATTCTAAACAACATGTCCGCTCCCTGATAGAGCTACATGGAGCAAACAGGGCTCCGTAAGATACATTATTTGTATTCTTTAATTAAAGAATTTCTATTTTAGATATCTACACTTTCAATTGAACATAATCATTTTTTTGCTACAGTCCTTAAAGAGCAGGTTCACATGCATGAGCATTCGCCAAATAAGATGTGTGGGTGGGTAATTGAAAGAAAAAACACAGTAATCCTTACAGCAATCCTGTTACTCAATCATCAGGCTTCATATTCTCCCTGAGAAGACAATAAGTATTGGAAAGAAGTAAGCCATTTTATAGATAAGCAGGGATACACTTATCCCTACCTTATTCCTATGGAGAGCTAGAACATATTTATAATGAACAACACTCGATTTAAAGTGGCAGTTTAGTCCCCAAACTCACTTTGGTGCAAGATGAAGATCACTGCTTGTATAATGCACAGGCTTTTATCCCTGTGTGATTTGATGCAGGCTCTCTGCATAAACCTCATTTTTAATATTTGACTCAAGCCCTCCCCAGTGATTACTCTGCATGTTTACTGCAGGTGCGGCATCACTGATTATGTAGCCATTGACGATATAAAGTTTTGTTTCATTTAGTCACTTCCTGTGCTGCTGGAATACAATGCATTGTGTGGAATGTAATAGACTTGCTCTTGTACACATTGTCTGTTGACATTACTAGAGAGACAGGAAATTCCATTAATTTTAATGAAATTATTCTCCTTGGTTCCTGCAGCAAAAAAAAAAAAAAGGATATGACTTGTACTCAGCTAGTGTGGGCAGTCCTGGTTTCTTTTCAAACTGCTGTAATTTCATTAAATTTTAAGCAATGCATAATGTAAAACATGCATTGTAAAGTACGTTGAAAGCACATTAATATGCATTAATATTTGGAAGATGAATTTTGGGCACAAGACAGTCCCTTTAATATAGGGCAGGTTCTGGGAATATCCTATCAGTTCGAGGGCTCTGCCCACATTGGTGTTATGACATTATAAAGTGTCAAGTCTTCTAGAATTCCAGGTGATGATTTATTCAAAGATGTGTAATACAGGAATGAAGACCTTCAAAATCCATACAGAAGGGCGGTTTTTGGAAGTTGCTGAAAGTTTGACAGACACCAGCAGAGTCTGTCATTTCTTTGTGGTAGGGAGGGATAGCCATATGTTATCTATGAAGGATGCAGAAAATGGAAGTCACTGACCACCGAGGGAAACTCAGAAATCATAGTGTTCTCAGACAATTCCCGTCCCATACCTGTGTATAATGCCCTCCAGCAGGAAGGAGCTGAACTATCTTATCAGGACATTTTACACGCAAGTTGCACTTTATGTGCCTTTGTTTGTTGTGCATTTAGTTTTTTAATATTGCCATTTTATTGTAAGTGTGATAACCAAACATTACCAGCGGACACTCTCGATTTCTACTGTATTACACTATATTAGTTATTTTTTCCCGTCTACATGCGCCTCTGTTTTGGTGTGTATTTGTGATTTGAAGTGCCAGAGGAGCACTTATCTGAGAGCTGCAGTGCTATAGGAGAAGTATTGTTTTATATCACTATTCACTGTTTCACCTGTGTTTGTGTTTCTTGTATCATCACCATTTTAGTACCTTCCTTCAAGCAACAACCAGTGAAATAAAAGGGATAAAAGATGAACCCTTTCTTATTCTGGCCCTGTTTGTCCATTGGTCTAATATTCCATTAGATGTGTTATTTTGGAGGTTTGCATGTTCACAATGTTGGGTGAATTACGGGAAATCGAATTAGTTCTTTACAGAGCTGGAAAGCTTTCAATCCGCGTAGATCTCCTCTTTAAGAAGGGGAACATTTTCTCGGTATTGCAATCAACGGCAAAAGAACCAGCATGATGATGACATCCTTAACGGAATACAAGATACAATTGTGTTCCGATTAAAGGGTCCTTTTAAATTAGGGGAAGTGGCAGCTTCATTCTGAATAAAGAGCTTTCAGTCACTCTTAAGCGTGGAATACGCGAAACGCATTAGGTGGGGTCTGCTGACCACCCTTTCCTTTGTCTGCACTGTTTGGTTGAAATGATTTTTATTTGCAATAAAGCACAACACATTTTTCAAACATCGGTTTGTTTTGGAGTATGATGTGCACACCGAATTTTGTTTCCTATTCTATAAACCAACTCTATTTCGGCTTATAGAATGCCAATAGCACGAATGGACGAATGATTTTCGTTTATTAACTATTCGTTCATTCGGCTTTCGTTAGTTTAGCATTTTCGTTTTTCTTTTCCGAAAACGAATGCTCATGTCTAGTTAAGAGGATCACATCTGAGTCGCTGTCCCTACAGCACTGTGACATCTCTCTCTCACTGAGACTCGTGTCCTCTAACCCCGTACGAATGAGATTCGGGCGCCCTCATCCTTTACCCAAATGATATAGGGGGAGACTCTCTAGCAGTCCATTTGCTCCTCACACTGCAATAAATTTAAAAAAAAAAAAATCAATCCCATCGTGGGTAACGGAACAAGACCGTGAGGTTTGTCAGAAACATTCAGATACAGAAGTCAATTCCAAATGAGCCAAAAGGGTACAGCAATTGTTTAAAATACAGAGCATGGATCGGCAAGACTGCACCAGTCACGCATCTCTCTGTCCTTTATCTAGCGCCTGTAGCAATCCTGACTCGAGGTAATGTGCTGATATCAGACAATTTATGGAGATGAAAGCAAACTCTAATAATGTCTCTTAAAAATAACAGATGAGTCCCTGAATAATTAAATAATGAGGAAATGCTGCATCAAGGTTAAATATTAAAGGGTGGCTGGTTTTTGAAGTTCCATTAGGAGGGCATTGCAGATTTTCACAGTACTAGGGAAAAAAATACAGATATCTGCTCTATAGAAAAGATGAAAGGATCCCTGTATTTACACTGACATTGTTTCAGAGATAAAGCTATTTTTTTTTATTAGCAATGTCAATCATTTGGAAAAAAATGCAAGGAAGTAAATAAAATGAAGACACTTAAGAATATAGAGGATGTGCATCATTCAACAATTGTTCTCTGTTATACAATAATATTATGGGAAATCCTAATTATAATCACTACCCTCACAATGAAAAGGTAAGCAATAATTTGCCTTTTGGAGCTCAACAGGGGTACTGGTGCAAATGATTTAATAATAGGTACTGGAACCTGTCAAGGTTGTCCACTAACAGCCCTACTATTTGTACTGTGCATGGAAAAATATGTAAAGCAAAATCCAAATATTAAGTAATGATCTCTAACAGGGCTCCCAACTACAAAAAAAGCTTGACTTATTGTAAACAACATATTATTAAAAACATCCATACAGAATCTCTACATTCCCCTTTACAAATAGGATAGAAAAATTATAGGGTCAACTCCATATACATCGATTTGTCCTGAACTGGATTTGGGTCAGGGACATTTTAAAAATTGCCGAAATGAGTCTATTCCGTATACCTCAATTCAGATCATTCAGAAACCAAATCCTCAAAAGCTTTCGGATCGCGACATTTCCGCAATGAAAACCATAGATTTTTTCAGCTACTCAATATGCGCCGAACACCTTCGAAGATGCTCCGTAATCAGGTAACATACCTGAAATCCGCCCATTTCAATTCTTCAAATCTTAGCTGGAGAACGGGATAGAAAAGTGATGAATTAAAGTAGACAAATCTTAAACACATAAATATTAATATACAATTATTATATATTAATGTTATACGTTATAATAGTATATTTACATTAATACGCATTTTTTCATTTTTATAAAAAAAAAATCTTTTATATTATTTTCTGTTCATTTACTTCATTTTTTGTAAAAAAAAAAATATATTTGTAAAAACCGAGGTCCTCCCAAAAATGGCCCCAAAATAAGCCAATGAAGTCTATGGGAAGGGGCGAGACTGAGACTTGGTTTTGGTGTATTTTGGCCGATTTCATTGTCGCGCGATATCGTCGTGAAATTGTTTATGATATCCAAATTTGCGAATGTATATCGGCGGTACATCAGCAGAGCTGCAGGGGACCTGGGTCCCCCTCGCTAATATCCGGTGGATGTCTGCACAATGCGCGCCAATTTCTCCCACCAGGGAGAAAGGTGCAGCCGGGGGATGTCTGCACATATCATGCAGACATCTCCTAGCTGCCCCCACTAGCCACCAGAGAGGCTACATTGGGGGGGAGACAGACAACATTGGTGGGAGGGTGGGGGGAAGTCAGACAACACTGGTGGGAGGGTGGGGGGAAGACAGACAACATTGGTGGGAGGGTGGGGGGAAGTCAGACAACACTGGTGGGAGGAAGACAGACAACATTGGTGGGAGGGTGGTGGGAAGTCAGACAACACTGGTGGGAGGAAGACAGACAACATTGGGGGGAGGGTGGGGGAGGAGAGAGACAGACATCATTGGGGGAGGGTGGGGGAGAGAGACACACACCGTTGGGGGGAGAATTGGCACATAAAAAGGTAAATAAAAACAAGAAATACATTCTTTTTCATAAGTTTTTATTTAGAATGAAAAAGCAATTTACATGTGAATATATACAAGTTAAACTTTTTTCCTATAGGGTAGTCTTATATTCAGGCTTTTAGTTTTTTCCTAAAAGAATATACATAGTTTGGGGGGTATAATAATAATCAGGGTCGTCTTATATTCGAGCAAATACGGTAAATAGCAACTGAAAGCTCCCCGGCAGTCTAATTCTGGCCATGTGCAAATTGTAAGACTGCATCTGTTTAATTAAAACAAATAGTGTCACAAGGTACTAAACACAGATGTAGAAAAGATAAACAAATCATTTGTGTGATGGAAACCTCCTCACAACTGGTTGGTCCACCCCCCCCCCCCCCCCATTTTATTAGTCCATGTTTCCATTTTATCAGATAAGAACCATTCGGTCCATCTAGTCTGCCCAGTATTCTAAATACTTTCATTAGTCCTTGTCCTTATCTTATAGCTAGAATAGTCTTATACCTATCCCAGGCATGCTTAAACTCCTTCACTGTGTTACCATTTTCTACTGGAAGACTATTCCATGCATCCACTACCCTCTCCGTAAAGTAATACTTCCTCCTATTACCTTTACACCTTTGCCCTCTCTAATTTAAGAACATGTCCTCTTGTTGGGGCAGTTTTTCTTATTTTAAGTACAGTCTCCTCCTTTATCCAACCTACTCCAAAACCACTCCTCACCCATCACAGGACAGCTAAATTCCAGTTCTGGAGGATAGACTTTAAATTACAGAGGTTACCCCCAGTAGATTCCAGATTTACTCTGAACACTGAAGATATACCATATTCTGCATGCCAAAAAAAATAAAAAATAACACAAAAGCAATGTATAACATGGTATCCTTTATAAGAGACAAAGTCCACAATAAAGATCAGCAGATGTTTCCTGGGTGACTGATCATAATGACACCGATAATACACAAGTACTAATAAAACAACATCATTAATTAGAGGGTAGATGCGAGCAGTGGATGAAACATATGTGCGCAGAGATCCGATCTGTCAGCAGTTTGAAACGATTTATCAGCAGCTATCCACAAACAAACGCCAAATGGATATAAACGGCTCAGTGTTGTGTGTAGTGCAGGTGTGTCCCACACATCCATGGTCTGTATGATTAAAGGGACTGTATCATTATTACTGTGGATGCAGAGTATAATAATAATAAAAAAAAGACCTGTACATTGTATTAGCAAAACTGCAAGCAAATATTGGAGAAAAAGTAGGAGAAAAATGCGTTTTTAAATGTGTCTGTGGAGTCTCCTGTTTATGACATCAGCAGTGGTATGTTTTGCATAACAACTGCTTCTCATGGGCAAATGTGTAATTTGCATACCATGCCACAGGTGATGTCATAAGCAGGAGACTGCCGCAGACACATTTAAAACACACTTACAGTCCCTTTAATTTATCTTTCAGGGATACAAACCACTGGTGATCTAGATGCTATGGAATTGTAGCTCCCCTACATCTCCCATAATGCTTTTTCAGCTAGAAGTCTAGCATGGAAACATACCTCTCAGCTTTGGCGGGACAGTCCCGATTTTTGGAGATATGTCCCACCGCACTCTACCTCTGTCCCACTTTTCGGGACAGAGGTAGAGCTCAGATGGACAGCAGGACTCAGGATCACAATCCTGCAGTCCTGATCACATTCTCCAGTGTCCCAGACACCAGAGAATGCTTACTGGGCATGCGCAAGCATTGTGCACATGTGCAGTAGCGATCCTGGCTTCAGATGCCAGGATCTAAAGTGGGTGACACCCCTCTCCCCAGACTCTGCCCCCTGGTGTCCCGACTTGCCCATGGGGGGCAAAGTTTGGAGGCATGGAGATGTAGTTTGCCAATAGCTGGAGGGGCGCAGTTTTAACATCGATGGGGCTTTGTTTGAAGAATGGAACACATTATAATGGGATTGGACAGGGGTATTAAGCTGCGGTTCTCTGACTGCTGATGGCATATATCTCCCATAATGCTTTGTCAGCTAAGGGGTGGTAGGGGAGCATGGGAAATAAAGATCTCCAAGAGCTGGAGATCCAAGGTTTGACAGCCCTGACTTAGGATGAAATAAAAAACCATTGTTTGAAGCGAGGAACAAATTATCAGGGGATTTCTCTGCATCATTTCTTGGGTATCAATAGGATTTATCAGTCCGCCTTACTAGTAAACCACACACATAAATCTATTTTCTTAACACCTTAATAGCAACTGACTAGCCTTCATGGGAAAACACCCCGTTGGTGAGAAAGGACGTGCCATTTTGGCACTGGCATACTGCGAGCGGGGTAAAACTGTCATGGCTGAGTGTCTCGAGACTGAGGCACTCCAGCCATGTATGCAGAGGCCCCCTCCGTCACATCCAGTAGCTGTGACAGCCAATCACAGCGATCGAATGTGTTTAGCTCTCATGGGAGAGACTAAATTCCAGTATGGGCAGCTTTCCCATGTCCCCCAAGTAGTAAAAATAGTAAAACAACTTTTTGTATGTTTAGCTTTAGCGCTGTGGTCAGGGCTAAACTGTGACCTCTTTTTCCATGATATCTTATTTTTCTCTTTTTTTTTTTATAGTAAATTATATCATATGATAAAAAAAACACTCAAATTTGTGTGGGCACAGTAAAGGAGAAAAAGTAAGTGTACAGCTAAAAACAAACACTGCAGAAGAGTGTTAAAACAGCCATTGTCACGAAAGCTACAGAATTCCCAAAACAGTCACAAAGGGTTGAAAGAAAGGCACACGCTTCCTGCTTTCAACTAGGCACTTATCAGGCTAGCAAGGTTGTTACATTGATTGTACAGGGGAGAAGAAAAAAAAACTAAAATAGAAATTGAAGCTCTGATTAAAAACACTCAGGAGACAAGTTTAACCTCTTCGCCCCCCTCCTTTTGCCTCTGTCATAAAGCACCCGCGCATCCACATCACTGTCAGTATTAAGCTGGGTGCAGAGCGTCAGGGCTCCAATTTCACTCCTGTTGCTACACATCACATGGGATACAGACGTAGGTGTGATGCACACTTCATGCCAACAGACGACGAGTGGGTGGAAGTGTGACACATGTAGCCCAGAATATTGGGATTCATTTATTATCCTTAGTGGTAGTGGATAAAAAGCAGCTCCACCGTGTGTCCTGGCGAAGACTGCTGGAGAGATCTCCTTACATAATTATTAATGGAAAATTCGTCTTTAATAGTTTTCGTTACTACGGTAAATAAAAAGATTATTTTTTATGACAAATCCATATAATTATGTTGAGATAAAAATGGATATTTTTTTTACGGTTCTACAATTAAAAAAAAAAAATGATATTTATCTTTATTCATAGGCAACTTGCGCTTTTTATAGGATACTAAATCCTCTCACCACTCATGAGATACAGTAGTATCAATGCAAATACTGTATAGAGCAAATAAATCACTTTTACAGTGAGCACCCATTTCTTGGGCCTGACCCGCAGCATCACTTCCTGTGCGGACATGGCGTGAGTTCTACGCTGGATACATTATAATTTCCTACCTTTCTGGGAGCCCTTTGATTGGCTCCTGAGAGATGTAGAATATTGACTGTCATCAAAGGGGAGAATCCCTCCCTAGGAGATATGTTTTGTTATGTATAAAATGTAGTTTCGCTCCTGTTTAAAACTTCTATGAACTACCATTCAGAAGACATTCCATATTCCTTAGTTCAGAAACCAAAACACAGAAGCAATAATAGTGCTGTATACTATTCCTATGGTTTGTTGGAATGTCAATCCTATAAACAAGAAGGAAGGAAATTATTTGTTAATGGAAAGGTAAATGAGAACAATTAATGAAGAATGACAGTTGTAGGGAGGCAGGGGGAACGTGAGAGGTTGGGGAGAAGTAGAGCCTCAAAGGCTTTAATAATAGCATACACTATATTTATGCACTAAAAGCATATTTAATATACATTGGGGACCTTTATACCCTGGTGGGAATGGTTATTTAATGTTAAATAGAATAATAAGAGAAGTAACAATAGTTCATGTCCCTTTAACTGACTCTGCAGTATACACAGAATCATTCCTGGCTTTTGGACAAACTACAAAGCTGTTATAGAGGTCAATGTTTGCAACAGCTGCTAAGCATTCTGGATAAAGCCATTATGTATGTGTGTGGGTTGAACATATAGCAATTGTTTAGCAAAAAACAAAAATATGCAGGATCAATACTTTTCCTGCTCTGGACCCCCATTAGTAACTAATCTCCGGGTTATCCATTTTGCAATGATGTGTAATTATTAGGAGAACCTATATACTCTGATTAGGGGATAGGAGGTCCCAGGAAGCAGGCACTTCAAATGAATGTAGTTTTAAACTAATAAGGTGCATTACAAGGTACTGATGATAAGTGGGACGGTGAGACCCTAATCGGTCTACTCTCCTTCACCTGGAGATTAAAGACACATAATAAATGAGCGGAGACCATCTTTTTGAATTGCTACTTTATTTCACAAGCCGATAAGTATAGAAATACAGCGTTTTTAATAAGCGCGCCGATCGTAGTCATACGCTTCATTGCTATGGCCTCCAAGAGGAATGTCAGCCGCAAGGGCAGCCTACACCAACTTTACACTGGCCAGGTGGCATATTCCCCTCACTCCACCTGATCTCTGGTCTGGCTGCAGGAAAGCACAGCTGCATATTGTGCATTGAATGTCATCCCAGGGAGATCCAGCCTTAAAACATAAATTACCCACTTTTTATTCATGGCATGAAGCTGTATATAAATGACTGTTTCGTAGGATCCTGGAGTATGTCTGGAGTGAAGAATCAAGGTTTAAAATGGAAGGAGGGGTAAAGCTACCCCTTGCCAATCTCAATTAGGGAATGAGAGCAGATGGGATCAGCAGAAATATGGATTTTTTAACTAGTCAAAGCCTCTTTTATTATATTAAAGCTATAATATGTAGCAGTTATTCACAGAAGACTTATTTATGTAGTTATACTCTACATTATCACCATGTGCACTCTCTATACGGACTTGGTACATATGTCACAGCTTAAATAGGGAGAAAAGCCTCTCAAATTAATTTTTTTTATTTGAAAGACTATTTCTCCCGGATTTATTTCATTTTTGAATGGTATTTCTGCAATGGACCATTCATGAGATAACCCACAGTCCTTGTGAGAAATCATTTAGCAAAGCTGCGACTATAATGAGATGGTCCAGGGACTGTCTGTGGCTCTGTGTGTCGATCGTGTAAGAGGGAAGGGAGGAAAGTATGTGTGAATGGGAACGCGAACGAGTCAGCTAATGTCATCAGTTAGGACGGATGACAGTGAAGAAAGAGTGAAATAGGAAGTATGACACTGTGGTAGGAGGGAGCCAGTAGACCGCGAGACAGACACAGGATGCCAGTACTGTAGTAGAAGAAGGAGCACAGAACATGCAGAGGATTTTTAGGTAAGTATATAGTTATAGGTAATGTGTTCCAGCACGTTAGACCAGGATAAAAGGTAAGCATTAATGGATCTCTTTTATATGGAAATTTTTTATTTTTCGGGTTTGATCCCTCTGTAACAAGCGAGTTTATAATGTGTAAAAAAATGCTTTGTGCAAATAAACACCGTGAAAAATTGGTATAATTGAAATACTTGCGATACCACACAGAAAAAAATGCAGCCCTTTGGAGCACTCCCCGGAATGCTTATAGACAATATACAGAACAAAAGGCAGAATGGTGGGTACCTTAAGTTAAAAAAACATACAATAATTGTGCAATATTGTAAGTGACCATATACGTGGAGTGAATGACTGGTGATAAATGCACTCACAAACGTACGTGAGAAACTATCATCTCAATACATAGCGTGATTTCTCACAAATATTTTTAATTGGGTCTGAAATATATAAAAACAGCAACAAACATGTGCAGGACCAATGTGACAGAGAAGGGTACTGGCCCCTGCTAAGAACAGACTCACAGACTGAAAACAGGGGAATGGCAAGGAAATCCACCAAAGTGGATCACATCAATGGAGCTTGGTCGGGAAACGGAGAACCAAGGGTGGCAGATGGCAGTCCAGAACAGTGTAATATCGGAGAAGATGTGTAGCTGTCGGTGTCTCTGTCTCTTAATAATGTACAGGTGTAAGAATGTGCACAGTATCATGCGTTGATAAAAATACAGCACATTCAGTTAACTGGCCCTAGACATTATTTGCACTATAATACAGAGAATAAAAAAGGAAAAAGAAATGATGTTGTTATGCTCTATATTAAGAGTATAAACAATACTTAGATGGCAGAGTCTCTGGGAAAGGCGCACAACTATTCCTTTTATTACAGACAGGTTAATTATGCAATATATACTTCTACAGCTTAGAGATCAGGAATTAAAAAAGAATGCTTTTTATTGTACGATTCCATGATGATATCTGTACATAGTAAGTGGCATCAGATTTCTATCCGTCCAATCAGACGGTGGCTCTTGTTTATCATTACTCCATGGCCTGATGCGTGACACAGATTTCTTAAAAAAAAAAGGTGGGTACATCATCTTGCTCAACCCTTAAGATGGGGAAATCTCATTAATCCATTAAGAAAAGGAGGTCCTGGGGGATTTTGGGAAAGGACGGTGTGGGTAGCGAGATAGCAGACAATTTCTTTGAGTATCAAGAAATAGTTAAAGGGGAAAAGTAAGAGTCCATTTGATACAGATAAGGTTATAATAGCATTCCCGCTTATCTCCACGGTACACCTTTCTCCAACTCGGCTTCAACCCCCCTCACTGATTAAAGGGTCTTGTACGCTACAACGGCCCTGACCTAAATTTTTTTTTTTTTTTTACCTACAAAAAAAAAATGACAACAGTGAATTATCAGAGTGGAAATTAACATAATTTTTTTTTTTTTTTTTACATTTACATATTACAATGTCAAGCCTTACAGCCAACAACAAAAATCAAAGAGAAGTGGAAAAAAAGAACCAGACTTATTGATATAACCAAGGTTTGTTAAATACGGAGTAGCAGTAGCTATTTCTGTATTCTATACTCATCCCTATTTCTGTTTTTGCACACACTTTTTGCACTTGAAATATTAATGAAGTTGGGGGCTTCACATCTATATTATTTTTCTCTCTCTTTATTTTAGCAGAGGAGTCATTCTATCTTAGGGGGTCAGAGTTGACAGGGTTCTATTTTAATAGGTTTTGTGGTTTCAGGAATCATTACCCAGAATCCTCAGCTCTAAGGTTCTGGTGAGGATTGATGTCAAGACGTGTCTGCTGGGGGGGGGGGGGGGGGGGGGGGATAGTGATAGTCCCTCTTCACTGAGATCATTTAGATAAAAGCACGTGACCTTTTAGAAATAGAATTTTAAAAAAGTTACCTAAAATGCTAGAAACCCAACGCATTTGTTGTACAGCGTGTGCACCTTATCATGGCCATTACTGCTCTATCCCCCAACTTAATGGCCCTGTCGCGGGCTGGCAAATGGGCCAGGAGGGCTCTCTAATCTCACTCAGTGGACTGGGGTCGCACCACCTTTTCCTTTTAAAGTGCCCCAGTCGTTAATACTTTTGATCAGTCTGTCTTGCATGTCTCTGTGTGTGCGTCTCTGATGATATCAGGGGGGCTGATGAAGTCGCAACAAGGCCAACTAAATAGTTGTAACTCCCCCTGGGCCAACAATTTCCAGCCCTCCCCTGAATGGGACAGAGAACAAAATAATGTATCATTCATTGGATATGTGGTACAGATGAGCGCAAATTTTAATTAAAAGTACAATAGACATGGTGTGAGGAAACCCTCTATCACTGGGGTTCTTGGAGAGAAATAATGGCCCCCCTCCTCCCTATAGATTATGGGCCCTGGCATTGAAAAGGGGTCCTATTTTTTGGGAAGGAGGGTACAGTAGGCAAGTTTGCAATTTGCACTGACTTTACTCATGTCCTCAGAATGTGTCCTCTGTCATCCTACACCAAGTGCTTCGGCTAGTGGTCTGCAGGACTTCGGATGATCTGGGGCTAGAGCCCAGATGAGCTCGGTCACAAACAGGGGCGGACCTAGAGCATTTGGCACCCGGGGCGGACCCCGAGTGTGTCCCCCCCCATAAAAATGTTTTAAGAAAACACCCACAATTTTTTGAATGTTTGAAAATTGTACTCAGAACCCAGTAATATTGTGCCAGTCAGATACCAGTAATATTGTGCCATTCAGATACCAGTAATATTGTGCCACTCAGAGCCCAGTAATATTGTGCCAGTCAGATACCAGGAATAGTGTGCCATTCAGAGCCCAGTAATATTGTGCCAGTAAGATACCAGTAATATTGTGCCAGTCAGATACCAGGAATATTGTGTCATTCAGAGCCCAGTAATAGTGTGCCAGTCAGATGCCTGTAATATTGTGCCAGTCATAGCCCAGTAATAGTGTGGCAGTCAGAGCCCAGTAATAGTGTGGCAGTCAGAGCCCAGTAATAGTGTGCCACTCAGAGCCCAGTAATAGTGTGCCAGTCAGAGCCCAGTAATAGTGTGCCAGTCAGAGCCCAGTAATGGTATGCCAGTCAGAACCCAGTAATATTGTGCCACTCAGATACCAGTAATATTGTGCCAGTCAGAGCCCAGGAATATTGTGCCAGTCAGAGCCCAGGAATAGTGTGCCAGTCAGAGCCCAGGAATAGTGTGCCAGTCAGAGCCCAGGAATAGTGTGCCACTCAGAGCCCAGGAATAGTGTGCCACTCAAAGCCCAGGAATAGTGTGCAACTCAGAGCCCAGGAATAGTGTGCCACTCAGAGCCCAGGAATATTATGCCAGTCAGAGCCCAGGAATATTGTGCCAGTCAGAGGCCAGGAATATTGTGCCAGTCAGATACCAGGAATATTGTGCCAGTCAGAGCCCAGTAATGGTGTGCCAGTCAGAACCCAGTAATAGTGTGCCACTCAGAACCCAGTAATATTGTGCCAGTCAGAGCCCAGGAATATTGGGCCAGTCAGATACCAGGAATATTGTGCCAGTCAGAGCCCAGTAATATTGTGCCAGTCAGATACCAGTAGTATTGTGCCAGTCAGAGCCCAGGAATATTGTGCCAGTCAGAGCCCAGGAATAATGTGCCAGTCAGAGCCCAGGAATATTGGGCCAGTCAGATACCAGGAATATTGTGCCAGTCAGAGCCCAGTAATATTGTGCCAGTCAGATACCAGTAGTATTGTGCCAGTCAGAGCCCAGGAATATTGTGCCACTCAGAGCCCAGGAATAGTGTGCCACTCAGAGCTCAGGAATATTGTGCCACTCAGAGCTCAGGAATATTGTGCCACTCAGAGCTCAGGAATATTGTGCCATTCAGAGCCCAGGAATAGTGTGCCACTCAGAGCCCAGGAATAGTGTGCCACTCAGAGCCCAGGAATAGTGTGCCAGTCAGATGCCTGTAATATTGTGCCAGTCATAGCCCAGTAATAGTGTGGCAGTCAGAGCCCAGTAATAGTGTGCCACTCAGAGCCCAGTAATATTATGCCAGTCATAGCCCAGTAATAGTGTGGCAGTCAGAGCCCAGTAATAGTGTGCCACTCAGAGCCCAGTAATATTATGCCAGTCAGAGCCCAGTGATAGTGTGCCAGTCAGAGCCCAGTAATATTGTGCCAGTCAGAGCCCAGTAATGGTATGCCAGTCAGAACCCAGTAATAGTGTGCCACTCAGATACCAGTAATATGGTGCCAGTCAGAGCCCAGGAATATTGCGCCAGTCAGACACCAGGAATATTGTGCCAGTCAGAGCCCAGGAATATTGTGCCAGTCAGAGCCCAGGAATATTGTGCCAGTCAGAGCCCAGGAATATTGTGCCAGTCAGAGCCCAGTAATGGTATGCCAGTCAGAACCCAGGAATAGTGTGTCAGTCAGAGCCCAGGAATATTGTGCCACTCAGAGCTCAGGAATATTGTGCCACTCAGAGCTCAGGAATATTGTGCCACTCAGAGCTCAGGAATATTGTGCCACTTAGAGCCCACGAATAGTGTGCCAGTCAGAGCCCTGGAATAGTGTGCCAGTCAGAACCCAGGAATAGTGTGCCAGTCAGAACCCAGTAATAGTGTGCCAGTCAGAGCCCAGTAATATTGTGCCAGTCAAAGCCCAGGAATAGTGTGCCAGTCAGAACCCAGTAATAGTGTGCCAGTCAGATACCAGTAGTATTGTGCCAGTCAGAGCCCAGGAATATTGTGCCAGTCAGAGCCCAGGAATATTGTGCCAGTCAGAGCCCAGGAATAGTGTGCCAGTCAGAGCCCAGGAATAGTGTGCCAGTCAGAACCCAGGAATATTGTGCCAGTCAGAACCCAGTAATTGTGTGCCACTCAGAGCCCAGGAATAGTGTGCCAGTCAGAACCCAGTAATAGTGTGCCAGTCAGAACCCAGTAATAGTGTGCCACTCAGAGCCCAGTAATATTGTGCTGGTCAAAGCCCAGGAATAGTGTGCCAGTCAGAACCCAGTAATAGTGTGCCAGTCAGATACCAGTAGTATTGTGCCAGTCAGAGCCCAGGAATATTGTGCCAGTCAGAGCCCAGGAATATTGTGCCAGTCAGAGCCCAGGAATAGTGTGCCAGTCAGAGCCCAGGAATAGTGTGCCAGTCAGAACCCAGGAATATTGTGCCAGTCAGAACCCAGTAATTGTGTGCCACTCAGAGCCCAGGAATAGTGTGCCAGTCAGAACCCAGTAATAGTGTGCCAGTCAGAACCCAGTAATAGTGTGCCACTCAGAGCCCAGTAATATTGTGCTGGTCAAAGCCCAGGAATAGTGTGCCAGTCAGAACCCAGTAATAGTGTGCCAGTCAGATACCAGTAGTATTGTGCCAGTCAGAGCCCAGGAATATTGTGCCAGTCAGAGCCCAGGAATATTGTGCCAGTCAGAGCCCAGGAATAGTTTGCCAGTCAGAGCCCAGGAATAGTTTGCCAGTCAGAGCCCAGGAATAGTGTGCTAGTCAGAGCCCAGGAATAGTGTGCCAGTCAGAACCCAGTAATTGTGTGCCACTCAGAGCCCAGTAATTGTGTGCCACTCAGAGCCCAGGAATAGTGTGACAGTCAGAACCCAGTAATTGTGTGCCACTCAGAGCCCAGTAATTGTGTGCCACTCAGAGCCCAGGAATAGTGTGCCAGTCAGAACCCAGTAATTGTGTGCCACTCAGAGACCAGTAATTGTGTGCCACTCAGAGCCCAGGAATAGTGTGCCAGTCAGAACCCAATAATAGTGTGCCAGTCAGAACCCAGTAATAGTGTGCCAGTCAGAACCCAGTAATAGTGTGCCAGTCAGAGCCCAGGAATAGTGTGCCACTCAGAGCCCAGTAATAGTGTGCCACTCAGAGCTCAGGAATATTGTCCCACTCAGAGCTCAGTAATAGTGTGCCAGTCAGAGCCCAGTAATAGTGTGCCAGTCAGAGCCCAGTAATAGTGTGCCACTCAGAGCCCAGTAATAGTGTGCCACTCAGAGCTTAGTAATAGTATGCCAGTCAGAGCCCATTAATATTGTGCCAGTCAGAGCCCAGTAATATTGTGCTAGTCAGAGCCCAGGAATAGTGTGCCACTCTGACCATGTCCCAGATGGAGTAAATCTCACTGGGGGATTTGTTTTTTTAAATAATGAAAGCCCTGGAGTCTCGTGGCCCCAGAGTCTCCATTCGGGGCTATGAAGGGGTGACTCTGGGCTATAGAGCTTACGCCTTTGGTGGTCTGGACGGCTGGAGAGATCGGGAGATCTCGGGGGTAAAATCACTGGTCTCAACCCTTGTGAGAGCTGAGGGACCCTAGGCAGCACAGACTGACGGAGGTAACCAGCCTGGGTACCGGGGGGTTCCATCACACATGGTAAACATGAAAATTCATCCACTTACATCATGGGAGTCCACATCATCCGAAGGGCCAAATGTTTGGGAATAATTAACACCTAATATCCAGCTGATTTCATACCACCACTCCCACTGTTTCCCCCCTCGTATCCCAAATGCCTTCGTTTCAACACGTCTTCCTAATTAAAATAAACATCAGCCCTGGTGGTCCAGTGAAGAGGAGAAGGTTTGTGTGTCAGTACAGAACTATAAGTAAAAGCTTCAGTATGTCACATAACACTGTCCTCTTTATCACTATGGATGATAAGCACATGTACTGCAGGGGGAGGAATCAGTAAACTAATACAGTAGAGCTGTCTAAGCAGCCCGCCAGGGTCTCTGGCTCACAATGCACTGGTCCGCAAGGCATGGAGAGACCCTGACTGCAGTACAGTCGGTACCCTTCGTTGGCAGTCCTGGCCCCACCTGTGAAATTGGGTTATTACCCCTTTTGCAGCTCTGTAAAAAAAGGCCGGCTCTTTATCACTACACCGCTAACACGCACTACAGGTTTAACTCCTCTCGTGCCAGCAAACTCTTCCAGAGGAAAGGGACCAGCTCTGCCGCGCCATATGCCGCACCTTAAAAAATCCGAATTATTTCTAAAGCATCCCGTCCAAGACTAATGGAAATTAGAGTGATTTTGTTAAGAGGCCATATGGGTAATGTAGAATTGGATGCAAATCCTGGAGGTCCCATTATTTGTGTGGTGCATCATATGCACACATTCCACCAGGGGGCAGAGGCAATAAAGTTTTACTGGTCGACTGGGAGGATCATGGTGGACGCGCGATCCTTACGGGGACATTATCACAACATTGGTTTATCACTGATGCGGAGACAGAAGGTATCCTTGTAAGAATATAAAAAGTCTAATCGCCATGTGTCCAGACATCCCGTGGTAACACAAACGAATAGATTAAT
This sequence comes from Pelodytes ibericus, assembly GCA_036172795.1. Lineage (NCBI taxonomy): Eukaryota > Metazoa > Chordata > Amphibia > Anura > Pelodytidae > Pelodytes > Pelodytes ibericus. The sequence continues at coordinate 198,556,046 of CM069862.1, read as the reverse complement.
CACTGCACCCAGGAGTCTAACAAAAGTGGTGGGATCGGCGGGAGGGGGGAGACAGACTGAAAAACATCTTTTAATGGTAAGAGGGGGGCATGGGAGGTAATTTCAATAAAATAATTTTACCAGTGATTTCCTTGTCGCCCCCCGTGAGACCAATTAACAATCTTCTCATTTAATAAGAGCTCTGCTGCACTTTATAACGCAGTATCATTAAAATATACAGTGTGGGGTCTGCAGGCTTCTTAACCCCTTAGTGACAAGACATTTTTACCTTGACTTTCCCTTGGTGACAGTGGCTGTTTTGACATTTCTGGGGTGTTTGTGTTTAGCTATAATTTTCTTCTCTCTCACATACTGTACCCACACAAATGATAAGTTGTTTTTATCGTCATAAGAAGGGCTTGCATTAGATACCATTATGTTCATCATATCTTATAATTTACTACAAAAAAAAATCATAAAATATGTAAAAAAGGTTTAAAAAAAAAAAAAGAAATAACTTTGACCTAAAATATAATTTACACAAATGCAATTATTGAAAAAGACCATATCTAAATCGATTCTAAATGTTGTCCCGAGTCCAGAAATATGCATGCGAGTTATGGGGCAAAAACCAAAAATAGTGTTTTTTTCCTATATTGACTTTTTTACCCCAACCCGAACCCTAAATTTAACACTAACACTAAATTTATCCCCAACTCTAACCCTTATGCTATCCCTTCATATATTTTAATTTAATTTTAACCCTATCCCTTATGCTAAAAAATTATTTAATTTTAACCCTATAGGCTAATCTAACATAATACTAGTTTTAAGCTAATTAAATCTTTTTTTTGTTTTTTTAACATTGAAATGTTGCTTGGCTGCCTCTAGGGGCAGTCAAGCAGCATATTCAGAGCGACGGAAGTGAATTTACTTTCACTTCCGAAGCTCAGAACACCAGAGGGCATAGCCATATTGACGGAGCATGCTGCTCCGTCAATATGGCTCCCACGATTGCTCCGTGAGGGGTTGGTGGGTGCCCCAGAAAGGACATTTTGGTGCTGGCTATTGCCTCCGCATCGAGGCAATAGACCAGCACCGTTAAAGCGGTTTTCGCGATCGTTGATCACGAAAACCGCTTGTATCACTGCAGGACGTGCCAGGCACATCCATTGTTGGGAAGGGCTTAAGGGAATGGAAGACGTTGGCAGATTATGCTGAAGGAAAACATGGCTCGCCCCCCCCCCCCCCCTTGCTCAGTTATAGAGAGGTTCCTTAGACTTTAACTAATCACGCTGTGAATCCCCCGAGGGTCAGATCATGTTATGCAGTGGTGGTCTGAGAAGGGACCACTTGTCCAGTGGGGCTGCTCTCTGGGCTGTCGTTGCACCACTACTTCTAAATGGGCAAGTGCTCCAGACTTTCTATCCAATGGTCTTGTTTCTCTATTGATCTCTGTACTTTATCTGTCTATATGTGTCTCTCTGATGATAACGAGTGGCCTGATGAAGTTGCACTGTGGGCCATTCATTGGTTTCCTCCTCTCGGCCCAAAAGTTGCCAGCTCTCCCCTGCACATACAACACAATAATTCGCCCATACACATTTTATTTGAGAAGTATGAGAAGGTCAGTGCTCAGTGAGTGAATGCATCATGTGATATGGTGCATTGGAAGGGAGGCTGGGCATACAGAATTAATAGAACCCTAAGAAAATACATTTGACACTTTGTAATCAGTGGGGGAGCACTGTGCCTGCATTATTAGCGATGGACAGCTGTACATTTAGAATGTTAAAAGTCCAGGCTGGGGGGTGGAGCTAAGGATTGCAATCTTTTTTTTGCATGCTCCAAAATGCAAAACTTAGTGTGCCCGAAAATAAGACAATATATAAGTGAATACAATCTGCTGCACCATATGCAAATATAAAGAAATACATTTATTGGGCTGCACTACCCCATTTAATAAAACATTTTTTAAAGAAATCCCTGAATGGGTTAAGAAAATAAGTATATAACTAGCAGTTCTTTTTAATCTGGTGGAAGAAATCTAAATCTTGGAATTATTTTGAAGCTCAATGCTCTGTTTCTCTTAGTCTTTCTTTAGGCTAGAGGTGCAATATTAATATTTCATAATCTGGAGGATCAAATCATTGCTAATGCAATATTCCAGGATTTAGCGCACTCTGGTTGCATTCACAGGGGATTTCTGACTTTTCTACAAGCAACACACCGGAAAAGAAAAATAGAGAAATAAACATAAAAACGAATAGAATACTCGGGAAGGTTAAAGGAAAAAAAAAAAGTGTGAAGAAGACAGCTTTGGCGGAATTATAATACGTTTATTAGTCAGCTAGTGACCAAGTTATTAGCAGTGTGTCCATGTACAATCTCTGCAAACTGATGTCTATATCTCCATGTATTGGCTTCAGCTAGCCTCATGCAAATGGCGTGGCCTGCAGGGTGCTGAGTTCTACAGATTAAATGGCTCATTAGGTATTCATTCACATTGCTTAGATACTTGTGGAAAATTAGGTTTTTAAATAGGATTAGAGAGTTTTACACAACTGAATTATATATTATGCACTCTACCCAGTTATTTTCATTTTATTGCTCAAAGACGTTGTAATAAGTAAATGCAATTAAAAATATTTTTAGCTTAACGTCACCCCGGCTGCTGGAAGGAGGGGAGACGAGTTGTGGGAGGAAGTAGGACAAAAATGTCTTTAGCCGACTCTGTTAAACTATGCCACAGAGAAATGAACAAGCATCGTGTTTGAACCTTTGCTTGTATGGCCCAGCTGCCTAAACCTTCTCTGAGAGGCCCCAAGTGCCTAAACCTTCGCTGGCGTACCCCAAATGCCTAAACCTTCTCTGACATGCCCCAAATGGCTAAACCTTCTCTGACATGCCCCAAATGCCTAAACCTTCGCTGGCACGCGCCAAATGCCTAAAACTTTGCTGGTGTGCGCCAAATACATAAAAACGTTGCTGGCGGGCCCCATACGGTTGCCACCTTTTCCTCAGAAAAACACCGGCCTTGGTACTGTCTCCATAGACTTAACATTGGCCTGATGCCAATTTTTTTACCGGCCTGCCAGTAAAATACCGGCCAGGTTGTAACCCCCAACTGCCTAAATCTTTGCTAGTTCTCCCCAACTGCTTAAACCTGTCTTTACTGCAAAGCCCTGTAATTGTCATTACAGGGTAATTCTTGGGGGCTCAGGTATAAAACTGTGAGGGAGCCAAGCCATGTAACTGAGTGACGCGTTGGACGAAACGGCTATTACCCAGCTTGCCAGATTGATTCTATAGGAGCTCTCTGTTGGACAGAGAAGATCTAAGCGCATTAAGTAGAGACAGGGACCATAATTACATCTCTGAGGCCAACTAAAACATGTCTCCTAAAATAGACCTGTATACTATTATACTTCCTGCCTTACTACTAGCGTCCATTTTGTCCTAATTTGCCCGATTGTTCTCCTCCCATTTATGCATTCCATGCCTTTTATGGAAGTGAGGTGAGTTTTTTTGGGGCTACAGAGCATGCTCAAACCACAAGGCTAAAATCCTGGCAGCGCCAACCCCCTCGTCCTTCATCATTCCGAGGTCAGTAAAATGAGTACCATAAAGTAAATAAAGTAATAAAAACACCTATTATTCAGATACTGATTCTGTTGAATCCAAGAGCTTGTGCTACAAAGCCCTTTGAGTCCCACTGGGAGAAAGGCGCTAGTTATTATCATGTAAAATGAGCAGGATTGGCAGCAGTTAAAATACATGAAGCAGTCAATGTATCAAAAAAAAATCAGGAGCTTAAAAAGCTCCTCCCCTCTCGCACTACATAACCAATGGCAATTGCGCCTTGTTATACCTCTCGCGGCACTTTGCAGTGCGGTAGTTTTTTATACATTACCCACAATATATTTTTTGTTATACATTCCTTAGCGCACCTTCTGGTGGACATACAGAGGGCTACGAAAGCAGACCCTGGTAACTAACAAAGCACATTCCTGGGATATCAAACGTCTATGCTGTAAACTGGTAAGTAATATACCTTTAAAATGGCTGAACTATATATAGGAGACCCCCACCCCCCATATATGGCCAGCCCCTAACTTAAATCCCTCCTACCCTGTCAGGGCCCCCTTCACTAAGCTGCGCTGTGATCCAGGGGCTTCAAGGGTGAGGCCTTCAAAAAACATTGCAAAAAGACAGTACCGAGTAGAGCAAGCCTTTTCCCCAGTTTATTTGCCGCTTCTTGCATGGTACCGTTTGCTTTACTGTAGGCACGGGGAATTAGGCGCTGGATAATTGCATATCTGATAGTCCTTCGCGCATTTCAGTAACGTGAAGTTAGAAAGCAGCATTAGGATCGGGTTTATTCAAAGACAAGTTTATATAATGAGGACTGGAGCTGAGATAATTTCAGGTTAAGCCGTTTCTTCTGAAGAGAAGCTTGTTGAAGGAGGTGGCCTCTCGAAGCCTTGTTCGAGCACACCGTGAGGTTTCGGGAGAGATATCTGCTGTATCGCTGAACGTGAAGTAGTCTGAGCCTTTGTAGATAATTGAATATCTGGCTGTGACAATTAGATGTGCAATGGAGTCTCCCGCTAACTTTTACCTGAAAAAGGGTATTTTACTTTCAGTATGAGAGGTATAAGGGGGACGGTCGGAGTAAGACATGGAGCCAGTAATATACTAGAATGTGTTCTGAGCGGAATATCTACTAGAAAATTCTATTCTGGAATGTAGAAAATTCTATACTGGAATGCAGAAAATTCTATTCTGGAATGTAGAAAATTCTATTCTGGAATGTAGAAAAGTCTATTCTGGAATGTAGAAAATTGTATTCTGGAATGTAGAAAATTCTATTCTGGAATGCAGAAAATTCTATTCTGGAATGTAGAAAATTCTATACTGGAATGCAGAAAATTCTTTTCTGGAATGTTTCTTTTATCTCACTGCAGGTCACCCCAATGTTCGTGGGTATTACACCACCGCTCCATTCATTCCTTAATGAACAAGGTATAATTAGACTACAAAACCAACTATAAATACCACTAAAAGGGCTTATATATCAAGGCCTCTTGTGGGACAGAGTTCTAAAAGTGGAGCAGTCACCAGGGGAACCAGTGGAAATGTTCCTGCTGAATATTCAGATTCTAGAACTCTGTTCTGGATATCAATCAGAACTATTCTTTTTCTTTGGTTTTGGAAAAATCCATAAAATCTAATTTTCCAACAGTAGATGGCGACCTTCTATAAACATTAAACATCCAGCTTTGTACCTTACAGTATACTGTGGCCTCGAAATAAAAAATACAACACTCTCTGCATTTAGACTGCTTAATTATAGAGCTGGCAGTCTTGGGTTTGGGATTGTATTGGCACATAGCATGTTTTTATCGCTTTTATATTCTTATACACTGAAACTTTCAACAGGTACAGTAGGTGGAACCTATGTTAACCTCATGGGTTCAAAGGAGATCTATTGGAACAGTGACCGGCTCAGTTTTTACACCCACTGGTAATAAACCAACCAATGGGAATGCTTGCTCTATAATGTGCTGTAAATCTATTCAAACACAGCCCTGCTTGTACACAGGTGGAGAAATCACTAAGGTATAAGTCCCAACCTCCCCATCCTCAGCAAGGCATCAAACACCTTCTCCGTACAGCCTGCAAGGTCATTGGAAGAGCAGCAGAGGTTAAATACCAACCAACCAGTATGAAAAGAAATTGGGATAAACATAACCAAGTCTTCAAGGTCACATATTGTAGCTCCAAGAATTTGCAGATGGGGTTTGAACTACTGGGATAATCTACAGCAGAGTGAACTGGTCGGCAGTCATAATACAGAGGTTTACATAAACAAGATGTTGGGAAAGCGTTACATCATTAACACTGAGTGCCAACAATTTACGTGTCGCTCGGTAAAGAGCATAGAAGCAAACTACGTGCAATGTTAGAACAGAGACAGACTGACACATGAGACAGAGAGCCCTGCTCACAAGCTTACATCCCACAAAGGATACTTTTACCAAGAGGCTACTTGGAAGAACTAGAAATCACCGGGCCCCGACCCCACCATGCAACTCCACCCAAGAAATGCCACTTACATGCCTCCCAACTGTTCCGCTTTGTGTCTGGTCTTGTCATATATCTAGGATAGCCTTATACCTATACCACGCATGCATAAACTCCTTCACTGTATTAACCTCTACCACTTCTGCTGGAAAACTATTCCATGGATCCACTACCCTCTCAGTAAAGTAATACTTTCATTAGTCCCTCACCTTATCTTATATCTAGGATAGCCTTATACCTATCCCATGCATGCTTAAACTCCTTCACTGTGTTTACCTCTACCACTTCTGCTGGAAGGTTATTCCATGCATCCACTACCCTCTCAGTAAAATAATACTAAGTTTCTGACCTCCACTGTATTAACCTCTACCAGTTCTGCTGGAAGGCTATTCCATACATCCACTACCCTCTCAGAAAGTAATACTTCCATTAATCCCTGGCCTTATCTTATATCAAGGATAGCCTTATGCTTATCCCATGCATGCTTAAACTCCACTGTATTAACCTCTACCATTTCTTAAGGAAGACTATTCCTTTTATGATGTGCAGTACAAAGTCAGTGCAGTGTGTGACTTATCCTAGCATGTGTTGTAGTGTGTGTCAGATCCCTGCTTATGTTGGAGTGTGAGTGGATAGTGTGTCTGATCTGAGCATGTGTTGGAGTGCAGTGTGTGTGTAATCCTTTCTTCTGTTGGAGTGTGAGTACAATGTATGTCCGATCCCAGCTTGTGTTGGGGTGTGGGTGCTGCTGTGTGTACCTGACCTAATCCGGTGACATAGAACTAACTTATTGTTAGTCTTGTATCTTAGTCTCGGCATCACTAGGGAAACAGAAAATCCCATTCAAATGAATGGAATTATTTCAATTGGTTCCTAAATCTTGAAAATACAAAAATAGCCAGGCAGAGAGAGTTCCTGAATACTTGCAAAAGCGAACAAATTCTAAACAGCAAGCACCAAAAAAAGAAAAGCACTTCATTTTGGTACATTTTTTAGATGAACTACTTTACAACAAGCTGTACCCCAAAACGAATGCACATTGCGAGCAGCACACTCTGTTAGAGGAGGATAGTGAGAAGCAAATTACAAGCATGAGAAATGACTGCTGGAGCTCTAAACCCCAGGTTATGATATACTTGTTTTTGTTATTCTGTCTTTAAATGCAGACATCCACAGCATCTCAGACGCCTGCCAACTGAAGCAGTTCAAGTTCTGCACCGCGAACCCAGATCTGTTTCGCTCGAGTTGGAAATCACATTAATTCAAAGATTATTCTGCATCCTGTGCAGCACCATTCACAGGTACGTTACACAACTGACAATTTGTCAGGCCCCTCTCCAAGACTTTTTACATGGGGAATAGGATCCAATTTGGATCGGTTACAACTGAATAAACATAATAAACTTCAAAACTGTGTGCGTGGAGCAAAAAAAAAAAAAAAAATTCAAAAAAAGGAGCAGCACACAAAACAATCCACTGTATTTTATGATAATTCTAAAAATATATACATATATAATGAACCTATCAGAATAACTAATGGCTACAGTAGCACTTCTGCAGAGAAGATTCTAAAGGTTAGCAGGTGTCTGCAGGGGACCACAGCTAGACTATATCCGAGATGTACAATTATCTACGTTTCTGCTTCAAAAGGCTTGTGAGTAACTGCTCTTTGCGTGTGAAATTCAAGAATGGAAACCCGTGTCCTGACAATATCACAAACATAATAGAAATGATTGCTGTGAATTTGTAATCTGGAGAAGGATCCAAAACAGCACAGGCTGTGAGTGGCGTATATCTCAAGGGATTTATCAGAAGGGGAAAAAATATTCCATTACGGAACGGAGGCTATAGATGCAGGAATATGTGCGATAGACTGGCTTCTCCGTCGTGTATTAATCAACACCAAGCTAAACACACATCCTGAAGACTGCGGCAGAAATTGGTGCTGAGTTGCGTCTTTTTGTATTTGTTTTAGGAGTCCGTGAAGGATCGCAGGTCTCCTAATGAGTTGTGTTTTGGGGGTTTTGTCTGCGCTATCACAAAGCGTTTACACACTGCTCTACCTGGTGCGTAGCAATGTTACATTTGATAACCCCCCCCCCCTTTGTTTAAATAAAACCGAGCAAGTTTTGCTGCCGTTTCTCCCTGGGCACGGGTGGGCATATTGCATCAGAGGACAGTCAAGCGTAATGGAATCCTGAATAGGTGAGGAAGCCTTCCGGTTGTCTTCTGTCGGAGGGTTAAAAAAATCATGATGCAGTTTGAAGAAGATCTTCTAAAGAGGGCTTAATAATTATAACATATAGGTTAAGTATCCAGAAATCTATTATCTAAAATGATCCATTATCCAAAAAAGACACTAGCTGCAAATTCCACACACACCTGTCAAAATGCAAGTGCACAACATTTTATTCAGTGTCCAGTCCCCTTAAGCTGTGATATAGTCTTTCCATGCACGCGCAGATACCCCCAACCCCACAAAGGGTAATACAATGACACGTGTGCAGACCTGACACGCCAACGGCAGGTTCCCAACGATGCCTCACATCCCGGTAACAGTGATTCATTTGCTTTATACAGTATTTACATTGATACTTCTGTATTTCATGAGAGCTGAGAGGCTTTAATATATCTTATTGGTGAAAATGATCCATTATCCAAAATACTTCTGGTCCCGAGCATTTTGGATAAGGGGTACTCAACCTGTAATCCCACACTGACATCAGTGGTATCTTCAGATGATAATCTGACCTGGTAAAGCATTGCATGGTTAGAACAGTCTAATATTATTCTGAAATGTTCACATACCGGGACCTCATTAATCCACTGAAATAATTTGAAAATGAGTCACAGAGCGGGATATAAAAATAAAATCACCCTCTGCGAAAAACGAAAACACAAATATTCAGCAATGTCTCACGTGTTCCAAATACTCTCATATTCATACATAATTGACCTTGTTACAGGTGACATCTTGGTCTCGAGATGATCACAAATCTCAAATCTGCTGTATCACAGTTAGATGTGGCATGTCTCCGTCCCTTGGAACGAGAGCAACGGGATCCCACTGATGTGTAGATTTAAGCTTTTTCCGAAATTGTAAATTCAGCGGACTTCCTTCGGGGTGGAAATTCCCGAGCCGCGTGGGACAGATTTAAACAGATCTCAGATAACATAGTATTGGGAGTACCTGCCTGTACCGCCTGCATTTAAAAAAAAAACCCCAACAAGAACATAATCAATGAAAAAAATGGCACATACAGTAATGTCGTCTGCAGGAGGCGCAAATAGTAATTTCACTCCCACTTCCGTGGTCGGATCAATATAGATTCGACTGATGGACGAAGCTGCACAGCGCACACTATGCATATCACTCTAAGCGCACACGCGTGACGAGTATGCTTTTTTTGATGCCATGGTTTGTGCACGGCGTCACAGCCTACGCTGCCACAGAGTCTCGACTGACCAACTGCATTCGCTGTGCAGATGCATGTATTTTTTTAATTATAACGAGTTCAAATGCCACAACAATTGTCCTTTCACAGAAACACGAAGACGTGAAGTTTGAAAATCCCATCTTTTATGAAAAAAAAGCCCTGGGTGGAAACATTTATAAACATATTCTGCTCTTAAATCTGTGCGCATTGCTTGAAATTCAACAGACACAATGGAGAAATCAATTTTCCCATAGGTTTGCCACTTTTTTCATCAAAGAGATACCGGCTATGCCATCACCTCCGTAGATTCAACATTCGCCCCAAGCCGAGCGCCCATCCTACACACAAATGGGAGGGGATATTTCACTAAAAGGGGCTTTGCAGTTGAGCTGAGATGAACTTTTCATCTCACCAAGCGTTTACATTGTGCAGGCGCAAACCTGGCGTGTTTCCCCCAATATGCAAAAAATGTCCCTGCCCAGTGTATAGCCCCCCCCCGTGAAGTAAACAAGCAAGGGGGGAATAAAACCCCTTTAAATATAACCACCAGGAAGGTCGCTTCCTCCAGCAACCGCAGAAATATAACAGGGAACCAAAGCTTCAGCTTTGCTTCACTCCGCGCTCTTATACGTCTGTCACTCAGCCGCTCGACAGGAACCGAGCATTTAGGGTTTGTGTTACCCCTTTCAGACCTGTATTACAATGAAATGGATGGAGTCGCAGCCTTGTGTACAGGAATGAGGCAGGAAGTCAAAAAGTCAAATGTCCCATGCTGCCTGTCAATTAGCTTTTCACATTTCCTGTTGCCCGATTCTTGCTTTTACAATTTTTTTCCCCCGTGGAAGCAGCTGGAAAACCAGATTTGTCTCCTGACCTCCCTTTACCTCACCTGCCTCCATTGTTACGGCTCAGCTTTTGAATTCTGCCGGTAGATGTGCTCCTGGCTTTGTCCATGAATGGACATGTGATTCCGCGACTTGCTGTTTTACGGAGCAGTGCATATGCCTGAAAGCCTTAATATGAAGGGGTCTCTTCTGCCAGAGACAATGCAGTAAAATATCCATCAGCCATTGTCAAAAACCACCATCCATGTGTCCTTTAAAAGGAGAGAGATTTCATTTTAGCTAGCACATGAAAGGGATGTAGCCAGTGTACACACACATTCCACAGCATTATTACTGCAGCCAACAGAAAACGCTCAGCTAAGGTTTTATGCTCAGCAGTGCGAAATGCGTTTCCCCAGAGAATTCATCCATTTTTTTTTTTTTGCTGCTCCGCTTGCACCTTATTCCTAGAGGAACAAAGCTTTTTCTTGTGTAAATGCTGGCTACTTTAAGTTCTCACAGTTGTGGTGAGAGACAAGCAAGCTCAACTTTTTTTTTACCTTGTCTGGTGCTACACAGGCACTAACTCGAAACTCGTAAAGGAATTTGAACTACGTTCCAGATGTACGCAGTTAAGACTAATTTTTAACAACAAACGGGCATCATTTCATCTTAAAACTGTGAACTCAAAGAGAAAACTGTGCCAAGTCGCAAACTTGCAGGATGACTGTGAGGTCCAACATTGGTCAGATTACCATCACACTGACCCTATTGCAATGTGTTTTAGCAGTAAAGAATACAGTAAACCCTTTCAGGAGAGTGGATGCCAAAATAGTGGAGGCACTATCGGTTATTTTTTAAATTTTGTTTCCCAAATAGAAGTAACGTTATAAAAAAAAACTAGTGCTTCTACCCCAGAGTAAACCCAACGTGTATCTTTGCCGATACACACAAGTTTACTTCGAGCACTGCCTCTCGACTGAGGCAGAGCTTTTCTGAGGCTGACCTTCAGCGTGTGCTCAGGCAACCAGTGTTGGATTGCGCCATGTGTCTGATTGGGGTTCCCTGTCTCTCGGATTATGCAGAGCGTGACCTACTTTTTTTTACATGCCACCAGAAGAGAGAGTGCCCAACATCTCCCAGGGAAGCATCATGGCTACGGATTAGAGGATAACCTGCCATGTACCTTCGAAAATTCACGAAGATTCTTTAACGGAATGAACGCCGACCTTTACGATCCCTCCACGCCAACAAAACAAAATCTGCAAACTCTTCTGTGTTAATATTTGATCTTCTACTTTATGATCATGTATTAAGCCAAGTGGATTATTTCAGAATCTTCTCTGTCAGTGCAATTTGCATCCTGAACATAAATAATAAAGGAGCGTGTACATATATATACGGTGCGTGAGCGAGATATGACAAAGTGATAGGTCTCGTCATGCATTCATACATATGCATATGTAAGCCCCGGCAGTGTTGATGAATTTGCATCTTTATTAAAAGATCAGTGTCTACACGTAATACCGTACGGGAAAGAGATGTTTAAGATTTGTGAAATAAAATAATAAAGTAGAGGAATGGAGTGAGAGCAGATGGAAAGGCCCACCTTTTCAGGAAGGGATCTGAAGTTTAGTTATATTGCTAGGAATACAGGCAGTAGTGGATCTTCCACAAGGCAAACAAGGCACTCGCCTAGGGCGGCACTTTGCCAGAGGGTGTTAAAGCACACTTCTGGTGCTTCGAACATTTTCGCTCCCTCCCCCACCGTTCAGCAAGCTTTAGCTCCTTCCAGTTAATCGGGGTGATGGGGGCATATAATGGACGTAGTGGGGGCATGTAATGAGGGTGATGGTGGCATGTAAAGGGAGTTATGGGGCATTTAGTGTGTATGCAATATGTGTGATGGGGGCATGTAATGGGGGTGATTTGGCATTTAATGTGTGTGCAATGTGGGTGATGGATAATGTAATGGGGTGACTGGGCATTTAATGTGTGTGCAATGTGGATGATGGAGCATGTAATGGGGTGATGGGGCATGTCGTGGGTGTCCAATGTGGGTGATGGAGCATGTAATAGGGTGATGGGGCATGTCGTGGGTGTGCAATGTGGGTGATGGAGCATGTAATGGGGTGATGGGGCATGTCGTGGGTGTGCAATGTGGATGATGGAGCATGTAATGGGGTGATGGGGCATGTCGTGGGTGTGCAATGTGGATGATGGAGCATGTAATGGGGTGATGGGGCATGTCGTGGGTGTGCAATGTGGATGATGGAGCATGTAATGGGGTGATGGGGCATGTCGTGGGTGTGCATTGTGGGTGATGGAGCATGTAATGGGGTGATGGGGCATGTCGTGGGTGTGCAAAGTGGGTGATGGAGCATGTAATGGGGTGATGGGGCATGCCGTGGGTGTGCAATGTGGATGATGGAGCATGTAATGGGGTGATGGGGCATGACGTTGGAGTGCAATGTGGATGATGGAGCATGTAATGGGGTGATGGGGCATGACGTTGGAGTGCAATGTGGGTGGGGGGGGGGTGCCCGAATTTTGTCTGCCTAGGGCAGCACAAAACCATGATACACTACTGAATACAGATCATACTTTTCTGTTTAGTTCTCAGCCATACTACATTTCAAAATCAAAAAAGCGGACCGGGAGGAAGAGGGAACGAGCCAAATACACACAAATGTACAACAGATAAAACCCACCTTATACAGGTCTCAGGGGGAACATCTCTGATTTCTTTCTTTCCTACATCATGATTGACATGGAGAATCAAAAGAGAATGTAGAGAATGCAAAAAAGCAATTAAATGAGAAAAGGGCCTATATATATATATATATATATATATATACATACACAAAAGACATTCTTTCTTTCACTTTTATTTCCCATGAATGATGCACATGTAGAAATTAGCAGTTCTATCGTCCCCAACAAGAAAAAAACCCATACATAATGTGTCAAGACTTAAACAGCCATCAATGAATTGACATGATTTTCATAATTATACACTCTATTACATTTATTCCACGGCTTTGATGGTAGCTTATTTTTTCAGAAAGAGTCATCATATGTAGTGCGGTGACGTCTCGAAAGTGAGCAAACAATTATGCATCATTACCAAAGAGGAAAAAAAAAAACCCTACGGGAAGGAGGCGGAGTTTCACAGATGTAAAAACAGCCACCAAAATTATAAAAAATAAATAAAAAGTAATAATTAATAGATACATTTAAAAGAGACTATTGAAAAATAAAAAAAAGTCCACTTTATACAATGTGGTCATAAGCTGCATATTACCATACATACCACACTGTAGTTTATTTTTTTACAATAAATGGTTTCAATAAGCATTCTGGCAGTGGCATTTTTTGGAGCTATCTGCCGTGTTTATACATGACCCCCTTAGTGTGGGATTATAGCCAGGGTGGACAGAGCAGAGTGCTCTGTTCTGGACCCAGGCCCTGGTGTGCAGGTCGGGGGCAAAGCCCCTTCATTTTAATACAGATTTATTTTTAAAAACGGCATGGCAAGGATGCACAGAGCGAGCCCTGTGTCAGGAAAAACACAAACGTAGGCTTTCGGGAGTGGGAATGACATTAAATCATGGATAAATGGAAAGAATAGTAAAAAAAAAATGTGCTCTCTACCATGTGTTCGCTAGCACCATAATGGCACCACTGGCGTGCCATGATGCCCAGCCACCCATCAAGCCACCCATCGAGCTGCACGAAAACTAGAGCCCACGTTAGCTGGAGTGCCGGCGGTAAGTCATGACTAGCACCCGGGATGTGTTAGAGAACTGGCTATCCGTCTGTCTACCGATGGTGGGATCTGTGCGCCAAGGCAGCTCGGACGGCAAAAGGCAAGCTATAACTAGCTGTGCCATATTAATTGCATTTTTCGATTTGAAAGGGCCACAAACTTAAACAACTTTTACAAGACTCACGCAACCAAATCGTCTGCTGTGATGGACATGAGAATAATTCCCTGCGACACCAACGAGCTTGAATGCCGATGAATATGTTGTTACATTTGAATATAAATTGAATGTGCAAATTAATTTCGCAACATATTGTTCTCCCCCACATTGTCTCAATGTTAATTTTATAAAGTGCTTTCCTACGGGCTGAATGGCTGAACAACACCATTTGCTGGCCTGACAGTCCTGCTTAGTCTCTTGAATAAATGGTATTACCGCAAGGTATGTACGAACATGTGTCACAAGTACCAATCAATTCCTATGTGAGACTGCGCTAAGAGGGCCCTTTACCTGATCACATGCGTTTGTTTTACAGGCTTCTACACCGATAACAAATACAAAACACAACACGATTCGCCACAGCTACTTGCTCTTGACAATCAATAACAGGCATTCCCCACTTTAAAAGGACAACTGTAGCAAAAAATGAAGTTCTGTTTAATTGAAAGATAGCATCAAGGGTAGGCATTTTATATAGAAATGCTTTAATGAAAGAATACAAATAAAGTACATTATTGAGCCATCTTTACCCCATATAGCTCTACCAGGAGGCAGACATTTTGTTTAGAATCTTGGGTCAGATCTTTGTTCATCTGAACCAAGGTGAGTGAAGATCTGACCCAAGATTCTAAACATGTCTGCCCCCTGAGAGAACGACATGGAGTAAAGAAGCCTTAATAAGGTACTGAATTATTTATAAATCATCTACACTTGATATAATCTTTTAGTTGAACATAAGGACATTTTTGGCTACACTTGTCCTTTAACCCCTTCGTGACGTTAGGACGTACTATGCCGTCCTGACTTTAAGTGCCTTAAAGTCGTTAGGACGACATAGTACGTCCTGTACTAAACAGCTCATCGCGGCTCCCCGCGATGAGCTGTTTTCGGACCTGGCTGCAGGCACTTGCAGCGGGATCCTACCTGTCAGTCTGACAGGGAAAATGTAGCCGGTGCTCGCTTTGACATTTCTCAAAAATCGCTCCGTGCCCGAACTTCCGCGTTCGGGCACGCCTCCGTGACGTCACACGTGATTTCCGGAGGTCTCGCTTTTTTTTTTTGCAGGGACCCACAGGGTCTGTTAAGACCCTGATCGGGTCTCTGCGAGAGTGTTCCTGGCTACCGATCCCCTTGTGATCGGTGGCCAGGAACCAATCGTGACGTTTTGGTGCTTGCGTCGTTTGGGACGCAAGCACCATGCGTCACGAAGGGGTTAAGGACTGTCACTTTAAACACACTCAATAGTAAGGAGATTGTTACAGTCCAACCAGTGCCGTTTATGGAATCTCTATGGAGACTACAGTGCTTCTCCTTGTGAGACCACTACTGGCGTGAGACCACTACTGGCGTGAGACCACTACTGCCTTGAGACATTGGTTTCTCATCTTGGAGGTCACGGTCTGGCAGCCTTATATTTTGCCCTACATGATCAGACATCTGATGGAGTAAAAAGGCCCTTTAAGCAACTAACTAAAAACAATTACACAAGCTGATAAAAAAATAAAAAATAAAAAGTCAGTTAAGACACATTAATTATGCTAAAAAATAAATATCAACTCATTAATCTGATCCCCAAAATATGTAAGTGATTCAGTACAGAGAAGCCGCAACCCATGCCTTGCATCTTGCTACTTATGGCTGAGTTTAAAGCATCATTAGATGTACTCAAGATGTCGATGAGTTGCCTATAAATTATTTACCGCTGCCATCACTGTTGGGAAACCTGTTGCGTGAATTTATTGCTCTCTCTCCAAGGCCCCTTCCTCACACTTCCCAGAAAGCGCTGGGCTTCAAAGAATGACCATTTGCTTTAGCACTTATAACTTGCTCTGCACCCTTTAATGTGTTTCTATCATTATTAATCGGGTTATCACTTATTTATAGAACTCCAGCATGTTTTACAGGGACCGTACAACGGGGTTATAGATTGAATGACAAATAACCTTGGATTTTAGTCGATGTTAGCTGGATGATATGAGAAATGAAGCAATGCTTTCTCTCTCTAATGGATATATGTATACCAGAATAACCCAGTCTAGAGGTGTAAGCAAACGCTGGAACCGGTAAGATATCAGGATGCCCTACAAAAACAAACACACAAAAAACCAGCTTGCGAAACTGGTGCATTGTGGGTTTTTACAAAGCAGATTGCTTAGATTTAAGTTGCAATACTGTAGAAAATATATTCAATAGATACAGCTTATCCCCATGGAACTCTGTCTTGGAAGACATATAACCGTCTATTCGATAGAAACAGAATGGCAGGGAACAGACACAGGCATTTCAAACTTTAGGCCAATGTAGCTGAGTTCCCTGCAATTCTCTCTTTACAGAATAGACGCGTATATATACTTTAATATATATTTTAATATATCAGTGGAAAACACACTTTCTCAACTTCTTAGAATTAAAATATATAAAGTGGACAGCACTGTAGATGTTATGTTTAGAGTTGAGCGGACACCTAGATGTTCGGGTTCGGCGGGTTCGGCCGAACTTCGAAAAAAAGTCCGGGTTCGGGCTCGAACTTGACCCCGAACCCCATTGAAGTCAATGGGGACACAAACTTTTGGCCACTAAAATGCCTCTAAAAAATTCCTGGAAAGGGCTAGAGGGCTGCAAATGTGGGTAAGAGTGTCCCTATTCGTATGAATGGGGTCTCTATTTCAGTTTATAGAAAGCCAAAAGTATTACATGTATTCCAAAAGCTGAAAGTCTATAAACCGAAAGACATTCTGTTTATAGACTTTCGGTTTATAGAATAGCAATAGCATTACATGTATTCTATAAACCGAAAGTCGTTTGGTTTATAGACTTTCGGCTTATGGAATACATGTAATGCTATTGGCTTTCTATAAACCGAAATAGAGTCCCCATTCATAAGAAATTCTTATGAATGGGGACTCTATTTCGGATAATAGAAAGCCAATAGCATTACACACAATATAATCGCCGAACCCCGAACTCCAACACGAACATACAGTGGAATGTCCGTGTTCGGGTCCGGGGTCCAAAAACCGTAATGTTCGGTACGAACCCAAACAGTGGGGTTCGGGTTCGCTCAACACTAGTTATGTTATTTCTAATCACCAGATTGATATTATTGGGTGGGAGTGATTACTCTCAGTGCTGGTCTATTGCTTATTTTACCTATTCATGGTCTGGGAGATCTTGAACGATAAAGAGGTTTGTAAGTATTTTTAATTAGAATTTAATTTATATATATATTTTTTCCACACTGTAGAAATTAATATTGCTCTGCACATGCTTTGATGATTTGGGGGGCTTTAAAATAAAAAGAATATCAGATGGAGGGCCTTATGTCAGCTATTTGCCCACACTCTATTACTTGCTCCCGGGTGGTCACGGTGGGACCACCCAAACATGTGGTTGTGTCCCCTCTGTGTGGATTGGCTGCTATTTCTAGATCTTTGCGTAACGAGACCACCACCACATCCAGAGCGTGGTGTATTACACCATAGAAAGGTTTATTTACTTATTGGACTTTCCCCTAGTTTGGGGATAATTCAGTGACAGGGAGAACTTGCCGACGCTGACCAAGCCCAGGGAGGCAGGTGTGAATTATCAGTCTCTAGTACGATATTCTCTCTGATGTGCTTGAGAGTTAATATTACACGCGGCATCAAAGCATCTCAGCCAGTCACGTTATGTCCATGATGCCTGCTGGATAGTTCTGTAATGTGTTTTGATCCTTCGTGTTCCCCCCCAAACCCCCACCCAACATGAAAGGAGTGATAATGTTGGCAAACAGCTGATAGTGGTGCTGTAACAGCTGTCTGGGATCAGAGGCGCTTACTGATGTTTGTGTTCTACATAATCAGTGGGTACACCTTTAAGTTCTTGCTCTCCTGGTGTTCTGTTGCAGCATCTGTGTTATTAGGACTCCCTGTACTTGCAGACTGTGCAGTAATTAGTACTTTGGGACAGATGTATTGAGTGGTTTTAACTTACAGGTTGATGGCTGAGGCAAAATACCTAAAAACAAGACAAAAGAGGTTTTAACATTGAACATGTTGTTACAGAGGTACAGATAACCATAGAGTCAAGGTTATAGCACAGGGCCAAGCTTTTTTACCCCCATTTTTCATTCTCTCACCCAGGGATTGGTCCCTCCTTTGATTTGCCAAATTAAGCTTCCCCAGGATCTCCTAGGACCAAGTCAGAGGACTTCCATAAAACCAAATGGAGAGGGCCTGTATATGCCATCAGCTTCGAGTGCATTAGGAGTTCCCACACTTTCCAAACAGCACATATCTTGGTTCCCCAAAGGGGAGAATTACTGGCATGCAGAATAATTGACACCCCTCCTTTGAGACTGTGCCCCCAACACTCCAATTTAATAGAGCTACATGGATTAGAGAGATTCACTACCGTGAAGTGCGTTGGAGCGAATAATGGGTAGAATCGCTGTTTGCACCTTGACCATTCCCGGATGCAGAAAGGGGGTGCAGCCAAAATTCCCTTATTCCTAATTTCTTGTTCACCCACTTTTGCTCACTCAGATTAAAAGAAAGGGAAGATGAAATGCCACACTCTTAATATACGTGTATTATTTAAAAAAAAAGATCAAATAAAAGCTTTGGGGCCAAGGAGAGAGAAAGCTGTCCACTATATTGCAATTTGACACATAGACGCACTAGTTGGTATGTAAATACCCAACTCACAGGCTGCAAATATGTTCAAGTGCGGGTTACTATGGAGATATCATTAAAGTACATGTATAATTACACCCATCGGATAATGGAATGTCAGCCAGCTACATTTTATTCATTTGTCATATATATATATTTTAAATCATTTAAAGTGCTGCTGCCACGTGTATCACAGTCACTCTGGCAATTAAACAGCTTTAGTTCATCTATTCACAGATAATCTAGCCACATGGTAATTTATATTATCTGATTTTGCACATCAAACAAACAGCAGCAGCTCTAGGACCAGTATTGGTCATTATCCTTTTAATCCAGATTTGCGGCAAGTGTAGACTGGAGCCTGTACGAACCTTTTATAGCTTAATCTTCATAGTTGTATTTATTTAGATTTTTTACACAATTTCTACAATGGCTTCATGGCAAAACCAGCTACTGGAGATCTTTGCTGTCAAGCATAAAAATAATATATATATATATATATCTGTTCAATAAAAGTGAGGTGTAAAGTAAATGTCCCATATCACCATACAGTGTTCTAGAAGTCCTCTTGCTAGAAGTAGAAGTAGGCCCTGCCAAATGCATTGTTAAATATTTTAAAAGAAGAGTTACCTATGTATCGAGCTCTTCAGTTGGCGATACGCCCCTGCACAATGTGTAGTTAAGATGGTAATAATCACATCGTGAATAATCTCTCTCCTATGCAGCTAGTTTGGTGTATTTGTGACTAGTTTAGTCCATATGTCCCATATATGTGACCGTATTATCAGCCACCCAGCATGCCCGCAATATGGTTCCAAATACGTCTGTAATTGGGATGTCATAGCTAATTACACACTGATACGTGCCAAAAATAGCCAAAACCTACACGAACCTTGGTGGCCTCTACCCTCCCCATAGACTTCTATGTCTAGAGACTCATGTTGGGAGGACTTTGGCTATTGCCAAACATTTAATATAAATGTTGAAATAGAGCAAGTAGCCCTGGCCCAACGTAAAAATAAACGGGGCTGAGAGTCACCCAAATTACTCCCAGCCCCCAATATAATAAAATTAACTCCCCACGGGGGACAGAGGGCTGACCAAAAGGGCCTTCAAAATGCCCAAAGGCATCCAAACACCTCCAAATAAAAATAAAAACCCTTTCAGGGTCCGGGGTATTCCCTGGAAAACTATAAAATGAATTCAAAATGATTCCCTAATTAGCCCCCCTACCGCTACCTTGCGTGGATAGTAGGGGGGACAAGTTACCTGTAAAAAAAGAAAATCACTGCCGACCCCCCTGGCCCCAAACAGTTGCTCTGTGAATAAAATGATACGTGTTCCTGATGTCCAGTGAGGGCCCGTGATGTCTCTGAGTTCCACCTATTACAAAAAAATGAAAAATCGCGGCTCTAAGATGGATGCAGAATGAAAAGATTGGGATTTGTGATTGGGAATGCAGATCCGACCCCCCCCCCAACCCAAGATGTCTGCCCCCTAACAGAGCTACGCAGGCAAAGAGAGCTCAGTAAGGTACGTTATTTGTATTTTCATTAAAACACCTGTATTTTAATACCTACACTGTATGCAATATTTCAAATATATATATATATATATATATATATATATATATATATATATATATATATATATATATATATATATATAAAAGCAAATAAGTTATTTGGAAAACATGTTGATGAAGTAGCCATATGTGGTGGGGAATTAATGTCTTCTAGCTAAATGTGAGTTTGCAATTCTTAACTCCCCAGATTTGATTTTTAATTATCCATGTAGCATGGTAACCAGATGTTCCCTTGCGCTGGGGACACTTTTGAGTAATGTATACGTAATAGAATGTATTCTCTGAATTCAAAAGGGAAGGCACGCATGCTGCATTAAAATGACTTGCCTGGACCATAAAAGAACCCAGTATTTGATCTATGCATTGTGTTTATCATAACTGGTAGAAAGGTGTACAGATCACATTTTAATTATAATGGGGCTTATTTGTAAATAGTTGGGGCAAAATTCTAATCAGCGGCCACTTTGTTTTGGTTTTTGGTTGACATGTATGCTGTAGACAGAAAAGTGTAAATACTAGACATGTGCATTCGTTTTTGGACGAATGCATTTTCGTCCGAAAATAGCATTTTCGTTCATTCGTTTGAAAAACGAATAACGAAAATGCTAAGCTAACGAAAGCCGAATGAACGAATGGTTAATAAACGAAAATCATTCGTTCATTCGTCCATTCGTAGTACTATTGGCATTCTATAAGTCGAAATAGAGTCGGTTTATAGAATACAATGCATAGTACACTACATTCCATAAACCGACATAATGAACGACTTTCGGTTTATGGAATGCATGTAAGTCTATTGGCATTCTATAAACCGACTCTATTTCGGTTTATAGTAATGCCAATACTATAGCACGAATGGACGAATGATTTTCGTTTATATTAAACCATTCGTTCATTCGTTCAACTTCTTAGCTTTCTATAAACCGAAACAGAGTCCCCATTCATAAATTTTTATGAATGGGGCTCTCGTTCGGTTTATAGAAAAACAATAGTATTACACGTATTCTATAAAACGAACGAATAAAAGAAAACAAAACGAAAATAATGAACGAATTTCGTCTGAAACGAATGCAGTAATGAACGAAATTCGTTTTAGACTAAATAAATAACATTTTCGTCCGAATGGACGAAAACGAAACGAAAATGTTAGTTTTGCACATGTCTAGTAAATACCTATTTTTTAGTGCACATGTTCCAGATTACATTGCATTGGCACACCTTGAAGGAAGCAAGAGTTAACGAAACCCTTCCCAAAGTAAACCCGATGCGTCTCTTTACAGATACATGTGCGTTTACTTGCGGCTCTGCCTCAGAAGAGAGGCAGTCTTTTCAGGAGGCTGGCTCGCAGCCAGTCAGCGCAGTGGCTTTCCCACTGATCGGGGTCTGTAAGGACCGGGGACGCAGAGAGAGACCCTCATTTTAAAAATGGTTCTATATTTAAAGCACAAGTGGCGGGGGGAAAAAAGCTTAGTTGCCCTTTGAGGTAGTTCTTTAAACTGCTATTTTTCAGACAGCGCTTATTGGCAAACCATTTTTTAACATAATGTTATTGTTGTATGTGGACTACGTTATTGAATTGCTTGCCCCATATGGGATGTAGAGGCTAAAAGTTATAGATGATTTATTTGAAAGAAAGAAAAAAAAAAGTTGTGTGTAGATCAGCAGACTATAAAAACAAACAATGTTTGTATTTTTTTTAACCTTCGAAACAAATCTGAAATGTCATGTTATTCTCTCTGGTGTTGTATAAATGCAGGTTTCTACAAAACAGAGGCTTTAGCATTGTAATCATTTGCTCCCTGTAGTCTCTGAATCATTCCTTAACCAATAATGCTTCATTTTATTTGTCCCTGTCAAAGGCAAATATTCAGACTTGTTAGGTCTAGCCTTGAAAAAACCCCCATGTTTTATCATAGACACATTAACAGGCAATGGCAGCAGGATGATCAGAAGTGTCCGGATAAATACACAATGCACAATATAATAAGGTTGCATGCTGTATCTGGAGGAATCTGGCCGCCCCAGTCCACTACTCGTGGTCTGCATCTAATAAACACACCCAAAATCACAAAAAGAAAACCAGAAAAATGGATACGTAAACAGGTGAGGCCTGCTATAAAGCTGGGCTCATAGAAACATAGAAACATAGACAGTGTCGGCAGATAAGAACCATTGGGTCTATCTAGTCTGCACAATGTTCTAAATACTTTTATTGATCCCCAGTTCCCTATCTTATATCTAGGATAGCCTTGTGCCTATCCCACGCATGCTTAAACTCCTTCACTGTGTTAACCTCTACCACTTCTACTGGAAGGCTATTCCATACATCCACTACCCTCTCAGTAAAGTAATACTTTCATTAGTCCCTGGCCTTATCTTATATCTAGGATAGTCTTATACCTATCCCATGCATGCTTAAACTCCTTCACTGTATTAACCTCTACCACTTCTACTGGAAGACTATTCCATGCATCCACTACCCTCTCAGTAATGTAATACTTTCATTAGTCCCTGACCTTATCTTATATCTAGGATAGCCTTGTACCTATCCCATGCATGCTTAAACTCTTTCACTGTATTAACCTCTACCACTTCTACTGGAAGACTCTTCCATACATCCACTACCCTCTCAGTAATGTAATACTTTCATTAGTCCCTGGCCTTATCTTATATGTAGGAAAGCCTTGTACCAATCCCACGCATGCTTAAACTCCATCACTGTATTAACCTCTACCACTTCTACTGGAAGGCTATTCCATGCATCAACTACCCTCTCAGTAATGTAATACTTTCATTAGTCCCTGACCTTATCTTATAGCTAGGATAGCCTTATACCTATCCCATGCATGCTTAAACTCCTTCACTGTATTAACCTCTACCACTTCTACTGGAAGACTATTCCATACATTCACTACCCTCTCAGTAAAGTAATACTTTCATTAGTCCCTGGCCTTATCTTATATCTAGGATAGCCTTATACCTAACCCATGCATGCTTAAACTCCTTCACTGTATTAACCTCTACCACTTCTACTGGAAGACTATTCCATACATCCACTACCCTCTCAGTAATGTAATACTTTCATTAGTCCCTGTCCTTATCTTATATCTAGGATAGCCTTATACCTATCCCATGCATGCTTAAACTCCTTCACTGTATTAACCCCTACCACTTCTACTGGAAGACTATTCCATACATCCACTACCCTCTCAGTAATGTAATACTTTCATTAGTCCCTGGCCTTATCTTATATCTAGGATAGCCTTATACCTATCCCACGCATGCTTAAACTCCTTCACTGTGCTTACCTCTACCACTTCTACTGGAAGGCTATTCCATACACTCACTACCCTCTCAGTAAACTAATACTTCCTTTTAATTCGTTGCCCCTTTAATTTAAGACTATGTCCTCTAGCTGTGGTAGTTTTTAAGATCCTGAGATCTTGCTAAGCTTCTGCTTTAATGTGCTCCATGGCATCCACCTTATAGCAGGGGTTATCTTTTATTTAGAAACATAAAATCAATTGTACTTTAGCCGCAGTTTTGTCAAGGTTTTCCTGCTGTTTTAAAAGAAACCTTTATTTTTCACATTCAGCTGTTGTCCTCTCGGCTGCTGTTGCCACAGTGGCTCACCTGGTTGCTATTAGCCAGTCCCTTTGATACTCAGCACTATTATTTAGGCAGCTAGTTTCAGTAGCTCCCTTGTCCTTGCATTTTGTCTGGCTTTTCTGTGCTTCCTGAGATTTCCGTAATTGACCTGGCTCGGCTGACTTCCCTTCTGGTTCCTGACTCCTGGCTTTGTTCCTGAACTCCATTCTCCTGATCAGAGATCCCAAGAGCCTGGTCCTCCTTACTCCAACATGTTCTTTTTTCTATTCTGATTTTCTTTTTTTTTATTATTTTTAACCTTTTTTTTTTCTTTGTTAAGAAACCATCTTGACTGAAATCTAATAACTAATAACCTTGCAAGAATAATGATCAGGGTTTGAAGAGTAACACAAATCTTAAAAAAAAAGATCCATGTGTGAACTTTTTATTGTGATTAATACATTAACCCCTTCTCGACCTTATGACGAGTTAACTCGTCATGCAGTCTAGCCGGCGGTGCGCTCCGTGTGCACCGCCAGCTAGTCTGCAACGGATCCAGGACTAAGCCTCGCACCCGAGGCAAAGCTCCTGGACCCGATCGGTGCAATTCCGGGCATGTGATCGCGGTGATTGAGTGATCACCGCGATAACATGCAAATTAGATGGCAAAGTCAGTGTGTTCACACACTGCCTCTAATTCACTCTCTTTACTTTACATTCTTATAGTGAAGCATAGAGAGTGACCTGTAAATAAAGATAAATAAATAACATACACAGAGGTTAAAAAAACAACAAAAACAAATTAACCCTTTCATTGCTGATCACAGTTTTTAACTGTGATCCGTTTCTTTCCACTTTATGGCCCTCATTTAGTTTTTTTTTAACAAATTATTTTTACAGTTGTTAAAGTTATTTTTAATACATAAAGGTAATTTTAATATATTTATTTAATAAAATGTAACCCCTGCATGCCTGTTGCATGATTTTTACTGATCTGACATCGCACTCTTCAGAGTTTTTTTCTGTCTTTTTTGTTTAGGGGGGTTTGGGAACCAATATTTTTCTTTTTTATTAGTTAGTTCATTAGGGGGGGATAAGTGGGTTAGTGTTGCACTAGTTATGTAGCTTATTACAGTGGCGTCCCGAGGGGGGGGCAGGGGGAGCAGGGCTCCGACTGGCACTATTTTACTGGGCTCTGGCTGGCACAATATTACAGGCATCTGACTGGCACTATATTACTGGGCATCTGGCTGGCACAATATTACTGGGCATCTGACTGGCACAATATTACTGGGCATCTGGCTGGCACAATATTACTGGGCATCTGGCTGGCACTATATTACTGGGCTCTGACTTTCACTATATTACTGGGCACTGGCTGGCACTATATTACTGGGCTCTGACTGGCATTATATTACTGGGCATCTGGCTGGCACTATATTACTGGGCTCTGACTGGCACTATATTACTGGGCATCTGGCTGGCACTATATTACTGGGCATCTTTCTGGCACAATATTACTGGGCATCTGGCTGGCACTATATTACTGGGCTCTGGCTGGAACAATATTACAGGCATCTGACTGACACAATATTACTGGGCATCTGGCTGGCACTATATTACTGGGCTCTGGCTGGCACAATATTACAGGCATCTGGCTGGCACTATATTACTGGGCATCTGGCTGGCACTATATTACTGGGCTCTGGCTGGCACAATATTACTGGGCATCTGGCTGGCACTATATTACTGGGCTCTGAGTGGCACAATATTACTGGTATCTGACTGGCACAATATTCCTGGTATCTGACTGGCACAATATTACAGGCATCTGACTGGCACACTATTACTGGGCTCTGACTGACACAATATTCCTGGTATCTGACTGGCACAATATTACTGGGCTCTGTGTGGCACAATATTACTGGTATCTGACTGGCACAATATTACTGGTATCTGACTGGCACAATATTACTGGGCTCTGTGTGGCACAATATTACTGGTATCTGACTGGCACAATATTACTGGGCTCTGTGTGGCACAATATTACTGGTATCTGACTGGCACAATATTACTGGTATCTGACTGGCACAATATTACTGGGCTCTGTGTGGCACAATATTACTGGGCTCTGTGTGGCACAATATTACTGGTATCTGACTGGCACAATATTACTGGTATCTGACTGGCACACTATTCCTGGTATCTATAATTGTACAATTGTCAAACATTGAAAAAATTGTGGGTGTTTTCTTACATTTTTATTATGGGGGGGGGGGGGTGTGGGGGGGGGGGGTGTGTGCCACACTCAGGGTCCGCCCCGGGTGCCAAATGCTCTAGGTACGCCCCTGGCTTATTATTGGGAAAATAATGGGGAAAAACATTTTTTTCCTCAAAAATGTCCTCTTTTACATGTATTTTTTAATACTAAAATGTAAATAATTTTTATGTATAGGGTATCAAAAGAAAGCTCTAACTGTCCTTTAAAAAACAACATATATCTTGTTTGGGTACGTTAAAAGAGAGAGAGGAAAATTATGTTTAAAAATCTGCGTATTAAAAATTGAAAAACGCTCTGGTCCTTGGCCCAGGAAAATCCCTGGTCCTTAAAGGGTTAAAGGAGATGGGGGGGGGGGGGGGGGGGGGGTGCTTATTCCAAACCCTGCTCTAATAATGACACAGCAGTAACCTAAACAGACCATTGCCTTTTTTCCCTGTTACATTAAATTAAGCTCTGTATGTATCAGGGCACAATTCACATTTTTTATTTTATCCCCCTCCCCCCCACACACACTGTGAATGGAATGAAAGCACTCTTAGTTACTTTGTGAACACTGTACACTCTGCAGTCTAGGCTTTTTATTTATGCCTTTGTTGCACCTGTGTTCATCAGTCTGGTGCTAAAACAAGCGCTTTCTTATATAGGACAATATATATGTGTAATCCGCATTCAGATCTGTGGCATTTTCATCTCTGTGATGCTTTGTAAATTCTATTGGGAAGGGGGAGGTGGGCGGTATATAAAGTTGGTACTAGCGATGCTAATAGTGGTGCTATTTGCTTATACCAGTGTATAATGTAAACAATACATGCGCAAGTTCTACAATTCTCATATATGGATGGATTTATTTTTTTTTTTTTTTACCTTTCCAGAACTTTTTTGATTTATACATAATCCCCAATATCTCACAGTTATCCACTGTTCCCTTGGGTCACCCACTTTTGTATAATGCATTGCTATATGTCACCTGTTAATACATGCCTAGTGATGTGCCCGGCCTTATTTGTCATTGGGCCAGTGGCGGATCCAGGGGGGGGGGGGGGGCAACGGGGCAATTGCCCCCCCCGAGAAGAGAGAAAAAAAAAAAAAAAAGACACTTTAAAAAAAAAAACGCGCTTGCAGGCAGAGACTGAGGTGAGAAGGGATCGGAAGATCCCCCTCATCTTCTCTGCCTGCCGGCAGGCTGCGCGGAGAGCTGAGCAGGCAGCACAGAGAAACCCGCAAGCTCCCCGTGCAGTGTGCCGACACGGAAGTGCCGACAGGTCACGTGACCGGCGCGCTGACGTCATACGCGCGCCGGGTCACGTGACCTGTCGGCACAATCATCTGTGAGACGAACAGGCAGCATGGAGAAGACCATGCTGCCTGCCACTAGCCACCAGGGGATAAGGTAAGTGCTGGGGAGTGGGGAGATGGGGGGATGTACTGGGGAAAGAGGCAGGGGCATATAAAATGGCATATAACTGGCATATTACTGGGCAAATTGGCTGGGGCAGATAAAATGGCAAATAACACTGGCATATTACTGGGCAAATTGGCAGGGGCATATTAAATGGCAAATAACACTGGCATATTACTGGGAAAATTGGCAGGGGCATATTAAATGGCAAATAACATTGGCATATTGGGAAAATTGTCAGGGGCATATTAAATGGCAAATAACACTGGAATATTATTGGACAAATTGGTTGGGGCATATTAAATGGCAACTAACACAGGCATATTATTGAGCAAATTGGCAGGGGCATATTAAATGGCAACTAACACTGGCATATTATTGGGCAAATTGGCTGGGGAATATTAAATGGCAACTAACACTGGCATATTATTGGGCAAATTGGCTGAGAGAGCCATACATGGGAAGGGAGAAGAGAGAGACATAAATGGGATGGTAGAGGAGAGACAGACAGACATGGGTTCACAGATGAGAGACAGACAAATATGGGATGGCAGAGGAGAGACAGACAGATATGGGAAGGGGAGAGGAGACAAACAGACATGGGAAGGGAGAGGAGAGAGACATAAATAGGAAGGGAGAAGAGAGAGACATAAATGGGATGGTAGAGGAGAGACAGACAGACATGGGATGGGAGAGGAGAGACAGAGAGATGGGAAATGAGAGAAGAGACATATGGACATGGGAAAGAAGAGGATACATAGACGGACATGGGAAGGAAGAGGAGAAAAACGGGCATGGAAGGAAGAGAGACAGAGGGACACGGGGAGTGAGAGGAGTGCGACAGACATGGGAAGGGAGAGGAGCGTGGCAGACGGACATGGGAGAGAGGATAAGACAGACGGACATGGGAGAGAGGATAAGACAGACGGACATGGGAGAGAGGATAAGACAGACGGACATGGGAGAGAGGATAAGACAGACGGACAAGGGAGAGAGGAAAAGACAGACGGACATGTGCCCCTCCCGAGATCAGACTCTGGATCCGCCCCTGCATTGGGCTTGTTTATTATGAGGTTAACTTATAGAGGTTGGAATGCTCCTGCTGATTATTCCATTTTACCCCAGGACTGACTCCTATCCTGCAATGGTCTAATTTCTGGAACACTCCCACGAGGAACTATCAATAGTGGAATTGCTCTCTCAATATTACCAACTTTTGGAATAACATTATATTGTGTGATAATTATTGAAAGACGAAGTAACTCCTTACATATCTATTATGTTTAACTATCATTGTATCAACGTATGCAAGTGGCGTAACTTCAGGTAAGGAAGCTAGATGTGGCTTCCCCCGGGGATTTTTTTTTTTTTTTTGTGTGGAGGGCACAAATAGAGGCACACACCCCTGATAACATCTGGCCTCCTCAAAATAAACAGGGGAGGTAGGGAGGGAGGGAAGAGGGAGCCGATGTCTGTACGCTGCCTCTGGGCACAATGTTGATGTGATACAGTCCCTTTAAGACTAAAAATATTAGGTAACAGGAGTGACCAAAACATAAACACACACGCCTTTGGATATTTACAAAGGGTATAAGCTGGGCATATGGAGTGAAGGATGCTATGTAAGAACAAATAATTAGAGTGAAAACTAAGGTTCACTTGTTACAGTTTTAGAGCTAATACTTCTTGGTGTAGAACATTGCTGGATAACATAATTGTTACAGCTCCTCCTCATACAAAGCCCAAAGTAGCTACATAGTAAAATCAAAATATGTTACAAGTTTGTCCACCTAACAAGTGTTTTTGTGCCAAGATCAATCACTAGCAACCTGACTGCAAAGCATTAAGTAGCATTTGATTACAACTTCTACTGCCAACCTTAATCCAAGGAAAGTGTACTATTAAACTCGGCATTACATAGGTTCGTCTTAGTTTGGAGTGCCACATGTCTGTGAGCCTGGTCCTTATGGGCTGTCTGTTTGTGAGTGATATCTTTTTTTTTCAAATGTTTTTATTACAAAACATATAAAAAGACAGACTTTGAATAAATACTTCCATCAAGATCATGAAGTTAAACTGGCATAATATAAAGACAGTTAAAAATACCTTACTATGTCACAGTTATTTAGGGGATAAAACAAAGATAACATTTCTTGCATGGCTGAGATACTATCAAACCCGCCTTCAACATTCATTCTACTACATTTTCAACCATCCATTGTTCAAGTTAAGTGCTGTACGGAGTGGAGTTATCGCCATTTAAGTCGATTCTCAATCAGGTAATGTTCTAATTGTTGTTAGTGAATGTGTATAGTTTGTCCAGGGGCTCCATATGTCTTCATGTATGTCCTGCCGGCCTCTATTCTTATAATAACCTTCTTCCATCTTTCCCTGGTAGTTGATCTGGGAGTGAAGTTCATCCCAGTGGATCTTCCCTGCTCTTTCCCAGTTCTTGGCTATAGTAATCTTACATGCAAGAAGTAGTTGAACTATTAAGTATTTTTGATTTGTGTGTGTGTGCATTTTGGTATTCCTATATGAAATAGGAATATGTTGGGTGTTAATTAGAGTTGAGCGGACACCTGCATGTTCGGGTTCGAGAAGTTCGAGCGAACTTTTGACCCCGAACTTGACCCCGAACTGAAGTCAATAGGGACACGAAGTTCGGCTTATGGAATACATGTACTATTGGCTTTCTAAAAACTGAAATAGAGTCCCCATTCATATGAATGGGGACTCTATTTCGGTTTATAGAAAGCCAATAGAATTACATGTATTCCATAAGCCGAAAGTCTATAAACCGAACAACGTTCGGTTTATAGACTTTCAGTTTATAGAATAGCAATAGCATTACATGTATTCTATAAACCGAAAGTCTATAAACCGAATGTCTTTCGGCTTATAGAATACATGTAATTCTATGTATTCTTTAAACCGAACGAGAGCCCCATTCATAAGAAATTCTTATGAATGGGGTCCCCATGGGGTCCGGGATTGGGTTCGTGGCACGGACACCCTAATATCAGGTACGAACCCGAATAGTGCGGTCCGGGTTCGCTCAACACTAGTGTTAATCTGATCTTAATTTGTAGAGTAGTTTTAAGTATTTCGGGTAACATTACCGAGATTTCCTTTCACTTATAAAATAATGTACCTTCTACTGATTTACATCGCCAACACACACTGGGGATGTTCTTACTGAATTTAGATTATATGGGATTTTGTCCATTGCACTATACTTGTTTTCTATGTTATGTTTCCCTTGTGTCTTCTTGCTGAGGAATTCCACCGATCATCTGTTTAAGCCTAAAGACAAGTACTCCCTTATTACACAAGTAGCATTCCAGCGAGCCCCATTGTCATAACTATCTTCAAGGTAGGTACTTGGAAATTCTGCATTTAATTGGGGTTAAGTACAAATGCTAAAGATGGAACACTCAGTACCAACATTGCCATGGTGACTGCTATTCATTTAGAAATGTGCCCCAGAGTTGCAGTATATCCATAGCCCTGATATGTTGAAACTGATACATTGTTGTTAATAAAACACAGAACATTTAGCTATCTTACTTCATTATTGATTGAAAGGTATGCTTCCACGCCATAGAGTGGTTACGCTCCACTAGACTGATACATTGCATACTTCCCGGTTCCTGACCCGTTACATCATCTTCTTAGACTCTTCATAATTGTGGGCAGGCAAGCAAAGAAGGACTTTTAATAAATAAAAACTTCAGAGACCCAAAGAAGCCAACTTTCCCATTATTTTTAACAGCAACTTTTTCTGTAACAGACACTACTCCAACATTGTTGTAATTCCCCCCCCCGTCCGCCCCCCGCCTATTTACAGTAATGAGGTATCTTCATTCTGCAGAATCAGAGAGCGGAGCCTGGGGGATTGACATAAAGTCTCATCAATCCGTTTGTGATTTGCCCCCTATGAAGTATCCTATGAAATGGAGCCATTGATAGGCTCTTTTATTGAATGCTCACAAAGAGGACTTGTAGATTGTTAAGCATGTTTAATACAAGTGGATATAGAGCTGTCACATATTAGCAACTTCTTGCTGTGAGAAGGCAGACTAGGCTACTGTCCTTGAATAATAATCCATGAAAATCAGACAGATTTAAATACCTTTCAGTATCTTGGCAGGTCCTGGGCTTAACTCTTTTAGGCGCATGTCATGCCCCGGTGACAAGAATTAGTCCAGAGTTGCTTCTTCCAATACAGCTGTATTGCTTTTTGAAATATGTTCATGCATACCAAGCCATAATGCTGATTAGAAAACACACTGTTCACATTTAATCACCTAATGAGTGCATTTAATCAGATATTCAAGGAATATAACCAGAGCAAGGTCTGTAATGACTGGTTACATGTTGGTCCATGCACACCCGTAGTATCCCAATGTACACATTGGTAAAGGAATCCAACTGCTGTCGATAGTCACTTTGGTCCAGAAATCCCACTTCGGTGCCATGTCACATATTGGTTGCTGAATCTGAAGGCAATAATAGCTCACACGTTAGTGAAAAAAAACAATCCAATTGCAATCTCAGGTCATGTGCTCATCTTGCAATCCAACTGATTTCACAGGTCACATTTTAGTCTAGGAATCCAACTGCTCTCACAGGTGACATGTTGATCTAGGAATCCAACCGCTCTCACTGGTCACGCGTTGGTCTAGGTATCTGCTATCAGGAATCTGCTATCACAGGTCACGTGTTGGTCTTAGAATCCAACTGCTTTCAGAGGTGTTGTGTTGGTCTAGGAATCCAACAGCTATCACAGGTCACGTGTTGGTCTAGGAATCCAACCGCTATCACAGGTCACGTGTTGGTCTTGGAATCCAACTGCTTTCACAGGTCACGTGTTGGTCTTGGAATCCAACTGCTTTCACAGGTCACGTGTTGGTCTTGTAATCCAACTGCTTTCACAGGTCACGTGTTGGTCTTAGAATCCAACTGCTTTCAGAGGTGTTGTGTTGGTCTAGGAATCCAACCACTATCACAGGACACGTGTTGGTCTTAGAATCCAACTGCTTTCACAGGTCATGCGTTGGTCTTGGAATCCAACTGCTTTCACAAGTCACGCGTTGGTCTTGGAATCCAACTGCTTTCACAGGTCACGCATTGCTCTAGGAATCTAACTGCTTTCACAGGCTACATGTTGGAAAACATTACTGCCTTTAACAAGACCTTGAAGTGTCCATATCAGATATAAAACAGTACTTTTTTATGGTTTATAAAACCGGTAAAAAAAAAAAAAATCAAATCCATATTTCTGTGAATCATTTCATGGATTAATGGTTTTTCGCAATATCTTTCTTTTTAATCCCTTTTTATTCACTGTCCTTTACCGAAGGCTGTGTCCTTCTCAGTCTTAGAATCCTGAAGTTAACCTATAAAACCATGAGTAATTCTTTCCAGCATCTTGTTTGCTTTGTTCTCCTAAAGCCCTAGATCTCCTTCACCCATTTCCTCATGTAGATTGTACACAATACCCATGATGTACCTTATCCATACAGTCTGCTGTGTTTTATTTAACCATATGCCAGTCCTCCAAATGTTCTCTGTGTGATGTGAGTGGAGGGGCAGATATGAAGTTCTTCGCAATATTGTCCGATCTGTTTGTAGCCAAAATTTGGCAAAGATGGGCAATTTGGCTACTCAGTATGGCCAATCTCGGCCCAAAATTCGTCTGTAATAGCTGAATTCCAGGCAATTTCGGTTCTCCATCTTTGAGCTGGTGGATTAATTATAAATGTGTTGAAGAACAAGACACTAATAACACATTCTTTTATTATCATTTAAAAATATTTTTTCAAATTCTTTTGTTTTAATTCATTGTTTATTAAAATGTATTATTATGTTAATTTTATTACTGAAGATTTGATAGTCGTGTCGGGAGGATATCGGCTATTTCTGCAGTAGGTGAAGTCCTCCCATTGACTTTGGCTTATTTCGGGGCCATTACAGAAAGACTGCCAAAGTCTTCCCAATAAACTTCTATAGGGAGGACCGAGGCTATCCATTTGGTCGGCCGAACTCTTGATGAGTTTGACTGCTACATTTGAGTCTTACTACATTAAATGCAATATATTTCTAAAACAAACAAACAAAAAAAACTGTCCAACCTTTTCACTGACATTATTTTGTCTGTGCTAATTTGCTATAGTGAATGGAAATGTAAATAAATGGCGCAATTTAGAACTACCCGGAAAAAAATGGGGAAATATGCGGAATTCAACAGGTTTACCATTTTTTTTTTTTTATGTTTAATGTTTTTTTTTTTGTTTGTTTCTTAGAACAGGATTCAAGCTCTTTCAGGAATACAGCTGCTGATGGTGGAAGATGGGAAAGCGTATCCGTTATCTCTCCAAGCCCTTACAGGGACCGTCCATTTTGACGGATTTGTGTGATGATACCCTCCCATTGATTTATTCTGAAGCTGATACATTGTGGCAGCTCCTAAAAGGGAAAATGAGCAGGGGACAGGTGAGTGAGTGATTATGCAGGCCCGAGGCAATGCTGTGCAAGGCCAAACATTTCCTGACTTCAAACTTTAAATACCTCTCCCCTATCATCTAATAGCAATCCCACTAAAGCACACTGAAACTCTACTTCTACCGCAGCCACAACACCTGGTATATCACACTCATCGGATAGTCCTGCTGGGAGAATAACAAAATAAACATCTTATTATTGAAATAATCGACTAATCATCATTATTATTAGTGGGAAAAAATATATGAAGATACGATTTTAAAAATGGATCTCAAAAGTTGAAGAGGTGCAAATGCTGGAATATTTAATCTTCGTAGTGGGCTAGAATGGCTCCTAAAACCCCCTATTGCTGGCTCCTAACTTTTTTGATTGTTTTAACATGAACCTTCATGGAAGAGCCAATTCCCTGGCTCCTGCGAACTAAACTTGGGTTGGCTCCTGAATTGGTATTTCTGTCCCCTAATGTCTATAAATATTCCTCAAGCCGTGAGATATACAGGCCAATTACTGCTTTTGTACTCAAACAGTGGATATAATAATGATAATAATAATAATAATACATGGTAGCATGGGTTGGATCACTATATCGTCTAATTAATTCTGATTTATTTTTCCACAGAATCCCTGATCTTTTGGTCTACAAACCCTCTTCACCATTCTCTCGTTGGAGCTGTTTTTGGGGGGCTTATAGTTGCTTACCCCCCTTACGCCGACATCCTTTTTCTTTTTCCTCTTTCTTTATCGCTTCCTGCCCCTCTTGTCAGTTTTACACCGGAACGCTACTTTATTTTGTAACAATGCTTACTTTTAGAATAGATGTATCTGTATTTATAGTTGCCCACTACGTGCTGTCTCTCCCCCTTCATATTACACATTATTACAGCACGTGTTTGATCCATAAGAAAGACTGTATTTTGATTGATCTAGTTGGTTATGTACCATGGTACTGACAATGAAAAGCGACCGGGACCAGTTGAACTTTGCAGTCATGAGGAAAATGTTCCTTTATCTTGCATGATATTTTTTCGCCTTCTAAGTTTTGCCAAAAAAGTTAGAAATGACTGAAGCGTTATGACGGGTTATACGGGGGCTGCCATTATTATAGCATGACTTCATCCCTTTATGTAAGATTAGGAGGCTGGTAACTTCACAAAAAGGCAAGAATGCTAAAATAGGAAAAAGTCTTCTTTTACCTTCTAAAACAGCCGCAGCGGGCCATTTAAAAAAAACCCTCTTTAACCCTTTAACTGCCTTCACAGCACTGCCGTTATTCAGCCATTGTTAAAAACAACAATTATGCTTTGGTGTAAGAAATTGTATTTTTTCGTGCTCTTTGCCCCCCGCCCCCCCAAAAAAAATAATAATAATACCCCTTATCTTCAAGCTGTGACCTCCTTGGAGCGATAGAGCTTGGCTATACCCTCTCTGACGTTTATAATCAGCCGGTTACTGTTACCGTATTCGGTGGGAACCCCATCCCGGCCTAGTTTTTTTTAATTTGAATTCGGCATGGCGGGCAGCTGAAGTCAGAAATCATTTGACATTTCTGATTCATTATCCGCACAGCTCTCCGTCTGCCGGTCCCTGCGGAGTCCCGAATAGGAAGCAAACTGAACAAAACAGAACTGAAAACAATGTGTAAAGAGATCTGTGTGGAGGAGAGCCGTCTAGGGATGCACGTGGCCTTCCTGACACACTGTATTATTAGGAGACCTTTTTTTCTTCACTGGTAATAACTCTTCATCTCACTCAACCCCCCAAAAATAAATCCATTTGATGAACACAGAAAGGATTAACTATTTTTTTTTTTTTGCAGCTGGCGGACTGTGATAAACCTTCTTTATAAACCTTTTATATAGATGTTTTAATACCTAGAGGAAGTCATTACTTTGCTTCTGATATGTACTACAATAGCTGCTATATATAGTTTTTTTAAACCAGTTGTTGCCATGTCTTTTAGCTTGCTGATTCTCTATATACAACTAACACATCGGGCAAGGGGCATTTAGTGTAGATTGTCTAGATTAAATATAGATTTGGCAATGACCCCTTTTTTGTTGACGAGAGTTGATAGGTCACCGCGGGAGTAAAGTTGCAAAAGCAATAAAAAAAAATGTTCTTGATACGATTGTTGTGCTCCCAGTACGCTTTAAAAAAACCACACGAAATATGAAGTGTAGAGGTAGAAGATTAAACTGATGGGGAGCAACGACAGCAGAAGCTTTATTTATCCGTCCTCTTGCCACATTGATTGAAATAGATGTGTATGCTTGTGATTTCACTTATCATGTAACACTACTTCAAGGTCCTGTGAGGCCCCCTTGTCTCCTTCAGTACACTGAGCATAGTATTGATCCAGGGGAGAACAAGCTTCCTTCAGCAGCAATATGTAAGTGTTCTCCTGAGATGTGTTCACTAGAGTGGTAACTCTCTGTGTGTAAGGACCATACGTTAAAGCTGGTGAACACTTACCAAGTAATTACCAAATTACCAATCTTTTACAGCGACGCTGCCATTAAAAATGTGTTATTCTCCTCTCCTCTGTTTTTCAGCATGAATTATTGTCTCTTTATGTCTTTCACTTTTGCTAGCCCCCTTCTGTCTGCCTACTAAACCGTGCCCTGCAAAAGTTATAAAGGGGGGGCAATGGGTTGCCATTGACAGAGCAGCAAGCAGGTGGTTGAGTGTCAGATATGTCTTTTGTTTTTCTTGTGTGACTGTATTTAATATAATATGTAACTAAACAAGTGGGACTGGGCGCCGCCATTTTGTGAAATATAGTGTTTTTGGGTGCCACCCCCTAGAGACTTTACAGCACTAGTATATCACTTTGGGGCTGGGGACACAGAATGCAGTCTATAAGTCAGAATTCTGACCATAGAGTTGCATTGAATGGGAGGGTCATGTAACTATTACATCACAAGGGGGCGGAGTTATCATCCTGTTGGATCAGGTCAATCTCCTCTCTTTGTGTTGGAAGGCAGGTAAAAAGGGTTGTACACAGACACCTAGTCCCGCCCACTATGATACACAGGAGCCAGTAAGAGAGAAGGGGTGTACCTTAGACATCATCATGCAGGATTTGGCCATAGTTGTAAAGTGAGTCTGGCTGGAAGATTTTCCCAAAATGGAGACAGGAGATAAACACCTAATTTTAGTTTTCCTTTTATATAAAATTAATTAAATTATATAAAAAAAAACATGGCATACAATTTATATATGTGTTTGTTTTAAGTGACCAGTTTATCTAGTTACATCTTCTGTAAGTCGTAGTGTCCCTTTAATTAAAAGAAATCTATACATTTGCTGGCAATTCGGCTGGTGCTATGTATGGACATTGTTACCCTCTTTAACCCTCTAAGGACCAGGGATTTTCCTGGGCAAAAGACCAGAGCGTTTTTCAATTTTTAATATGCGTTTTTTCAAACATGATTTTCCTCTCTCTCATTTAACGCACCCATACAAGTTATATGTTGTTTTTTACGGACAGTTAGAGCTTTCTTTTGATACCCTATACATAAAAATTATTGACATTTTAGTATTAAAAAATACATATAAAAGAGGACATTTGGGGGGAAAAAAAGTTTTTCCCCATTATTTTCCCAATAATAAGCTACACAACTAGTGCAACACTAACCTACTTATCCCCCCTAATTAACTAACTAATAAAAAATAAAAATATTGGTCCCCAAACCCCCCTAAACAAAAAAGACTGAAGAGTGCGATGTCAGATCCATAAAAATCATGCAAAAGGCATGCAGGGGTTAAATTTTATTAAATAAATATATTACAATTACATTTATTTATTAAAAAACTATATAAATTGCAAAAATAAAAAACATTTGTATAAAAAAACTAAATGACGGCCATAAAGTGGAAGGA
Source organism: Pelodytes ibericus (assembly GCA_036172795.1). NCBI lineage: Eukaryota > Metazoa > Chordata > Amphibia > Anura > Pelodytidae > Pelodytes > Pelodytes ibericus. Next base: position 198,517,839 of record CM069862.1, on the reverse strand, counting down.
AACTGATCACAGTTACAAACTGTGATCAGCAATGAAAGGGTTAATATATATATTTTTTTTCTCATACAATGTTCTTTATTTATTTATTTATTTTTATTTACAGGTCACTCTCTGTGCTTCACTATAAGAGCGTGAAGCACAGAGAGTGAATTAGAGGCAGTGTGTGAACACACTGACTTTGCATCTAATTTGCATGTTATCGCGGTGATCACTCAATCACCGCGATCACATGCCCGGAAATCCACCGATCGGGTCCAGGAGCTTTGCCTCGGGTGAGAGGCTTAGTCCTGGACCCGTTGCAGACTAGCTGGTGGTGCCCACGGAGCGCACCGCCAGGCTAGACTGCATGACGAGTTAACTTGTCATAAGGTCGAGAAGGGGTTAAAGTGTTACCATGTCATTTTTAGGAGAAGACTAAACCTGCTTGCAGAAAGGCTGCTTCTCTCCCAAAATGCCCTATAGAACAAATGGATTGTCTAAATAGTGACAGAAAGGTGAGGGTGTGCCTGGGGGGATGGGACACTTCATCGCGGCTGCATCTGCGCAGCCGCTTAACCGTCGTCTGTTCACCACACGACAGCTCGTCGCGGGATATTTCATCGCTAAGTTTTATTGTTAGAATTAAAGTGTTAGAGTGTTAGAATTAGAATTTTAGTATTGGGGTTTAGGGGGTTAGTATAACGGTTTAGGGGGTTAGAATTAGGGTTCGGGGGTTAGTATTAGGGTTTAGGGGGTTAGTATTAGGGTTCAGGGGTTAGTATTAAGGTTAGGGGGCTGGAATTAGGGTTTAGGGGGTTAGTATTAGAGTTTAGGGGGTTAGTATTAGGGTTAGGGGGTTAGTATTAGGGTTTAGGGGGTTAGTATTAGGGTTTGGGGGTTAGTTTTAGGGTTTAGGGGGTTAGTATTAGGGTTCAGGGGGTTAGTATTAGGGTTAGGGGGTTAGTATTAGGGTTTAGGGGGTTAGTATTAGGGTTCTGGGGTTAGTATTAGAGTTCAGGGGTTAGTATTAGGGTTCGGGGGTTAGTATTAGGGTTTGGGGGGTTAGTATTAGGGTTAGGGGGTTAGTATTAGAGTTTAGGGGGTTAGTATTAGAGTTCGGGGGTTAGTATTAGGGTTTAGGGGGTTAGTATTAGGGTTAGGGGGTTAGTATTAGGGTTCGGGGGTTAGTATTAGAGTTCAGGGGTTAGTATTAGGGTTCGGGGCTTAGTATTAGAGTTCAGGGGTTAGAATTAGGGTTCGGGGGTTAGTATTAGGGTTTAGGGGGTTAGTATTAGGGTTCAGGGGTTAGTATTAAGGTTAGGGGGCTGGAATTAGGGTTTAGGGGGTTAGTATTAGAGTTTAGGGGGTTAGTATTAGGGTTAGGGGGTTAGTATTAGGGTTTAGGGGGTTAGTATTAGGGTTTGGGGGTTAGTTTTAGGGTTTAGGGGGTTAGTATTAGGGTTCAGGGGGTTAGTATTAGGGTTAGGGGGTTAGTATTAGGGTTTAGGGGGTTAGTATTAGGGTTCTGGGGTTAGTATTAGAGTTCAGGGGTTAGTATTAGGGTTCGGGGGTTAGTATTAGGGTTTGGGGGGTTAGTATTAGGGTTAGGGGGTTAGTATTAGAGTTTAGGGGGTTAGTATTAGAGTTCGGGGGTTAGTATTAGGGTTTAGGGGGTTAGTATTAGGGTTAGGGGGTTAGTATTAGGGTTCGGGGGTTAGTATTAGAGTTCAGGGGTTAGTATTAGGGTTCGGGGGTTAGTATTAGGGTTTAGGGGGTTAGTATTAGAGTTCAGGGGTTAATTTTAGTATTGGGGTTTGGGGTTAATTTTAGTATTGGGGTTTGGGGGTTAATTTTAGTATTAGGGTTTGGGGGCACTTTGGGGGGGGGATTCATTTATTGGGGGGGTATTTTATTTTAACTTGTACGTTTGTAAGAGCTGACAGTTCAGCAATGAACTATCAGCTCTTACATAGCCGCGGCCGCGTTATTCTTCATTTCTGACAGTTCAGCATTCTAACTGCCGCGCTGAACCGCGGCGATGAAGTGTCCTAGACCCGTGCCTGGAGTGCACCTAAGTGAAGGCAAACAAACAAAAAAAAAAACAAAAAACAGTTACCATTCGTTAAGTAAGATAGAAATATATGTTTCTGTTACAAAACAAAAATGATTCTTCTTTTTAATTTATGCCCAGAATCATTCCAACCCGCTCTATGCTGCAGAATCCACATGGCTCTAGTCATCCTTCACTCTAACCCCAGACAGACATGGGATAAACACTGGATTTAATCATAGTACATTGGATAGTACCGGCCCCCCCTCCATAATAAAACCGCTAATGCATATTAAAGCTAACATAACATAACCTTTATTATTGAAAGAGAGGATTGTAGGGTACTGAGATGGGAATAGCAAACCAAAAGCCAAAATAGCAGAGTTTGCATTCCAGCTGAATGGGAGAATTTTTCCAGCGCCACTACTTTGACCTTGAGTTTGCCTTGTCAATTCCCTGCAGTTCTCTCTGTCGTGAATACAGCCTTATGATTAGTAACGTGCATTAATTATCCTAATTGCTGCAATACTTACCTTGCTGTGTAGTCTGCGTCCCGTGCTCCTCCAGGGATCTGAAATAATCAGCAGCATCTCGTGAGGGCCAATCAGAGGTGTTTTATAAGATAGCTATTAGCATCATTTTCCATTTAAATGACATTAGTATATAGAGATAAACTCCATTATACGTCCCACCTGTACAACTGTGACACTTTATACTTCAATATTAATTATAGATCTTGTTATATTCCACATAGGTCCTGATTTCAATCTGATGTATTCTTTTCTCTACCCGTTATTCTAGCTTGCATTTTTAATTTAGGTGTTCTGTTCGGAGGCACATATAGAAATGAGTTTTGGGACCTAGAGTTTAATAAACACATTTTTTATAGGGGGAGGAGGGTACAGGAGATGTAAGCACAACCTGCTCTGTTTATTCCTTCATTTCCTGTGACATCACAGTTATGTCTTAACGATGATTGGTTGTGCAGCTCTTATCATTAGGTAAATCGATGTCAGAGCAGTCTGCAGTTGCTATTTGTAACCTGCCGACTGATGAGTAGAACTCTACATCAGCAGATTGTTTCATTCTTGTAATCAATTAAGTGTTAGTGTCTTTTGTTGTTTTTTTAAGGCTGATATGGCAGTATATATTTGTACCAGCAGATTGGCCATGCTTTCACTGTATTTATCTATTTATTGTTTATGGTTCATACTCACACACTAAGGATTGAGTCTGAGGTGCACTTTAGAACTAATATTTTAGCAGAGATAGCATACAGCTCTTGGCTTATAATGGGGGAGTTCAGTGTGGGGTCTTGCTGTTTTTTTTAGCTCCCTACCCCCATAAAGGGGGCTGGAGGGCTCCCTATAAAGGGGAATGGAGGTGCCAAACGGAGCCTTTTTAGGGATTGTGTGATAACACACTAGACATGTGTATTGGTTTTCGGACTAATGCATTTTCGTCCGTTTGTCCGAAAAACGAATAACGAAAACACTAAACTAACGAAAGCCGAATGAACGAATGGTTAATAAATGAAAATTCTTCATCCATTCGTCCATTCGTGCTATTGGCATTCTACAAACCGAAATAGAGTCGGTTTATAGAATACCAATAGCAGAACATACATTCCATAAACCGATATAATGAACGACTTTCGGTTTATGGGATGTATGTAATGCTATTGGCTTTCTATAAACTGAAATAGAGTTGAAATAGGTCAATTCGTATGAATGGGGACTCTATTTCGGTTTATAGAAAGCCAATAGCATTACATACATTCCATAAACTGAAAGTCTATAAACCGAAAGAGAGGTTAAAATAGGTCAATTCGTACGAATGAATAAAACAAAACGAAAAAAATGAACGAATTTCGTCTGAAACGAATGCAGTAATGAACGAAATTCGTTTTGGGCGAAATAAATAACGTTTTCATCCGAATGGCCGAAAACGAAACGAAAATTTTAGTATTGCACATGTCTATAACACACCATTTTCCACTGTAAGCAAACACATTTCTGCATAGAGTCGACCGTTTGATTGACATCTGGGAGCTGAGATGGCAAGATAAAAACTATAGCTCCTGATACCACTGCCGAGTATGTTCTCTTTATTCACATGAGTTCTCTATCTGTGGCGCTGTTTAGGTTTCACTCTTTGTACTAAGAAATAAACCATGATTATTCCTTCGGAGAATATTCCAGGACTATTATTAGCAATCTCTGAATCCCAAAGACATCCTCCAAATGCTCCCCATCAGCCAGGTGCAAATGGTGCACAAACAGCCAGTCTCTTGGTCTCACTCTGAAATCCTTTAATGCAAATGAACCCCAAATCGAAACATTTTTATTTATTTATATATAAATCTGGGCTACCTCCACTGAGCTAATAGGACCGTCTTAAATTAAACAAAACCCCTAAATAATGGAACATGTGTAACTTGGCTGGGCGATTTCTTACTTTATATTCACTCTAGCGGATGTGATAATTAATTGATTGCTTTGTAATCAAAGCTACTTTAAACTGTATAATTGGGCTGTGATGAGGCAGCAGTCGCTGAGAACTGTTCAATAAACTGTGCTAGAAAGTCTATAAAAATGTTAAAAAGTAAAACTCTTCCCCACCCCCTATATTTCACTATTTATGTGACACCATATTATAGTCCTAGGTCTTAGGTGCCAAAATGGCTAATTTCTCATGACTGGTGTGGATAGAACTGAATTGCCCATAGAATACTTTCTATACCGCACAATGCAGGATTAACATTTTTATGAAATTGGAAGCTGCAACCAATACTGTGTAACCCTAAATCACACTGAAAAAGACATCAAAAAGAACAAAGGAGTGTGGGTGCGCTAACCAAAATATAATATAACAAGTTTTTGGTGTCCCCACCATGTGCTATACTGTGACAATATGTGTACTGAAGAAAAAATATATATAAAAGTGAAGCATACAACTTAAATATATATCTGTAGATGGGATCTCCTCTGAGATGTAATTCTGATGGTTCTTGTTTGGAAACTGTATGTAAAACAAACAAACAAACAAACAACACAAATAGTGCAATATGTACAGACTTCAAATGTTGGGATGTGGGGTAAATTTTACACTCACAAACACATGTGGCAAATGCACCTTGAGATCACAAAGCTCATAGATGGGTGCGGTGATAGGTATACAGTATATATAAGTTATATCAAATTAAAAAGGTCAAATCTGAATTGAGGCCATTCGGCTGTAAAGTTAAAGAGCCATTCCATCTCTTTTTGGCCTCTCTCTGTTTTATGTTATTACCACCACGCCATTATTTTTTTACTTTTGTAATGGCCCAAAATTTTATATTTTTGGGGATTTTTATTGAGATGTTCTAAAAAATTTAATGGTAATGAAAATTGTGTATTGGCCTTTTTGCCATTCCTAACGTGTTCTTCAATCCTCTTTTTTTAGAGTTGTAATAGTGTAGGCCGCATGGACATTCTATAATATATATAATATTTTTCGTTTCACATGTTAAAACATCCTTTATTTGATGTTCTTTATTTGTGGCTGTTGCTAAAAAAAAATTGTATTAGGGCAACCCAGTGGTGTATCTTGGTTTTGTGCTGCCATAGGCAGACACAATTTGGGCGCGCCCCCACCCACGTTGCACACCTACGACATGCACCATCACCCACATTGCATACACACTAAATGCCTTATCACCCCCATTACATGACACCATCACCCTCATTACATACCCCCACCACATCCATTACATGCCCCCATCACCCCCAATTAATTAGAAGAAGCTAAAGCTTGCTGAACGGTGGGGGAGGGAGCAAAAAAGTTTGAAGCACCAGAAGTGTGCTTTAACACCCTCTGGCAAAGTGCCGCCCTAGGCGAGTGCCTTGTTTGCCTTGTGGAAGATACACTACTGGAGCAACCTGAGATATCTGCTGTGTTACAACCGATACACATTTTACAAGGGTAGAAGCCTGGTTTAGAGGATAGAAAATGTTTTTTTTTTGTAATTTTCAGTTTCAGATTCGGCGCTCCTCTAAATACCACACCTTGGACAAGTTACTTCTGTCTGATTAAAAAAAAAAAAAAAATCTGGACAATGATCCTGCAGAGCACCATTTTCCTTCGATCCTGCCAGTTCGTGGAGCTCTTGCCTAGATAGGTATATACTGCATCGGTGATGCCAAAACATCTCCTCCCTTACTATTGGCTATGAGAAGCGGGATTGATACATCCACACACACAGATGACCGTGAGAGGGGAAGTGCTCTGAGAGGCGGATTCCCCTTGTCTTTGCTTTTTTTTCTTTTGTCTAATTAAAAGAAGAAAAAAAAAATGGCTTTAAAAACAAAACAAAAAAAAATTACTTATATTTATTGCCACCTGACGACAAAATTAACCTTTTTTTTCGTGGTAGTTGCTTTTCATCTATTTGGAATTCGATTTGCTTCATTTAATCATGACGCCTCATTAAGTAATGCTGACCGAGCTAAGGACGCAGACATTGCATCTTTTACCAGCTATGACTGAAGGACGTCTGTGTGCGTCTACATATAATATTTTCTCTCCCTCCTCATCCCGTAAATCAGAACCGCGTTAAGCACAGGATATTAATGGCTTGCAATCCAGGGAAGTATCGAGCAGGTTACAGGCCACTGGTCAGGAAGATTTTTTTTTTCTCTCGTTCCCTTCACAGCACCGCACAAGCATCGGAAGGCACGCCATCAAACTGCGTAACTAGATTATGTCACATTTTGCTTACAGGCAGGGGAAAGTAAATAAACGTGAGAAATGACTTCGCTCTAGCGCTGGAGAAATATCCGCGGTTGCTAGAGTTATGACCAAGGACTCCAGCTTCTCCGCTCCCCATCCATTCTCCAAGGCTCCCGCTCCCTCTATTTATTACCAGCCAGAATACACTGACAATATCAGCCTAATATTTCTTCAATGACAGCACAGGATCCCTCCCCACCTCCCCAGGTTAATAAAAGCCGCTATTTTGTTGTTTACTTCTCATTAAGCTAAATGTTTTATGCAAATGAGCTGACTTGGAGCCAGGCGACCAATCTAGATAGGCTGTGATTTTATCTGATGAGCTCATTCAACTGAAATCTGTACTTAATTTTCATAATTACACTGCCCTGTTCTCATAATGTGAACTGATTTTTGCAAAAAAAAAAAACACTAAATAACCGAAATCCCTCTTGATTTTAAAAAATGAAAATGATTTGTCCCCTCGGGCCGATGTTTTTGTTGTACAAATATTTCGGTAATGCTTTTCTACAGATGTCACCTCTTTTTTTTTTTGTTTTCCTCCAACCTTTCTCTCCATGTGAGTATTAATGTTTATGGGGAATTAATTATTTTGTCAAGTATTGCCATTTTGTAACATTGCCATATAAACGCTTTCATTTTATTTATTTTCCTTGCGAGCGGCTGTGTTTTAAGTGGATTCTTAATTTAATGGTTTATTCTGCCTTGACTTCTGCCTTTCTTAGAAAAAATAGAAACTATAAATGGTAAGTAGTATTTGTACAGCTGGGATTTATAAACACTGTATGGGTTTCGTCCTATAATAACTATGTTTCCCCCCCGTCTGCCCCAAGACCTTCATAGTGAGGTTATGTTTTGTTTAATCAGCGCTGACTAGTAAACCTGCTAGAAGAACATTTTGTTAGAGGATTCCTTTAATTAAACATTTTTCGGATTGTGAGTGTAGAAATTAATTTGTTGGCCAAAATTATCTATATTGGGGTGCCAGGCAGAAAAGGGAAGGGGTTTATTATGCATTCAGATTCCTTGGGCAAGCCCCCGGAATATTTCTTGAGTGGATGGGGTATAACCTTGAGCTGGTCCCTGGCCCATTCATTATCAGGGGCTGGGAGCCATTTGGCAGTATACCAGCCCCCGGTAATAAGAACAGGCCCACTTGCCCAGGCCTCCCATATTTGTAATCGGTGCCAGGAGCATAAGCAGATTCTGTCACCATTCTTTTTATAAGAGGGGGCAGGACTTCTTGTGTTGTCCCGATATGTGTTAGAGGTCCTGGGGACCATTTGAGGAGCCCCTGGACCCGTTTTTTTCACAGGGGGGGGGGGGGTACAGTTTTATTTATTTTCAGATGGAGAAAGGACTTTTCAGGCCATGTCCAACTCGATATCCACCTCAAAGGGCTCACCTCATCTCTATCTTTGCAAAATGGTTAGTGAATACCACTTTGCGAGGTCGAGATGAGACATCCGAATGGGGTGGGGGGGCAAATCTGTTTGAGGCTGGAAGTCGAGCTCAGCGCTAATCTCGACCTCCAATCTCCAATTGTAGTGAATAGACCCCAGTGTGTTTTCATATAGGAGGGAGATGTGTTTTAAATGAGTTGTGTGGTGTCTCTTGGTTATGACATCACTCGTGACTTAGTATGCAAATTGCATTAAACTTTATTTATATATATAGTTATCTAGCACCAACAATTTACGTAGTGCTAGACACAGAACCTAGATGGGGACTAAACTAAGTTAAATGAACAAGGAGAGACTGATACAGTATCCCAATAGAGAGTAGTTCATCTGCATATCGGGCCTGAGGTGATGTCATAGACAGGAGACGAGACAGATGCATTTAAAACACATGTTTCTTTTAATAGAGGCATTTGCTTGCACAATGTATAGATCTTTTTTTTTTCTTCTTCTACATTTAAAGGAGAAGTAATGTTAAAGTGATGGAATCCCTCTAAGCGGTGAAGGCCTGTGTTTGTGTTAGAAGGGCTGTTGAAAAAAACCCCAGCACTGCATGTGTGCAGTTGTTAAAGATCCTCTATTCATGAAAACAATATTATTTGCTTGGTTTGGTGAAGTATGCAGCGTTACGCATGCTTTATGTTAATATTTTACATGCTCAGTTATTCATGTACCACCAGTTATTCTGGGCCACCCTCAGTACAACTGCACACCAACCTCGGTGATTTAACATGTGAAAAGAATGTGTGCACAACTAAAATTTTCGTTTCGTTTTTGTCCATTCGGACGAAAATTTTATTTATTTCGTCTAAAACGGATTTCGTTCATTACTGCATCCGTTTCAGACGAAATTCGTTCATTATTTTCGTTTCGTTTTATTCGTTCATACGAATCAATTGACCTACACATTCCCTAAACCGAAAGTCTATAAACCAAACTTCGTTCAGTTTATAGACTTTCGTTTTATGGAATACATGTAATGCTACTGGCTTTCCATAAACCGAACTAGAGTCCCCATTCATAAGAAGTTCTTATGAATGGGGACTCTAGTTCGGTTTATAGAAAGCCAATAGTATTACATGCATTCCATAAACCGAAAGTCGTTCATTATGTCGGTTTATGGAATGGATATGTAATGCTATTGGTATTCTATAAACTGACTCTATTTTGGTTTATAGAATGCCAATAGCACGAATGGACGAATGGACGAATGATTTTCGTTTATTAACCATTCGTTCATTCGTCTTTCGTTAGTTTAGCATTTTCGTTATTCGTTTTTCGGACGAATGGCCGAAAATGCTATTTTCGGACGAAAATGCATTAGTCCGAAAACGAATGCACATGTCTAGCGCCCATACACTTTGACCATTCCCTTGTGATTGTGCTGATTCACCCCCTACTAGAGATGCTCAGAACAAATATTGATTTTTCTTTTACCTGCAGACAGCATAGTGCGAAGATCAGGTTTTGTGAACTTCAAAAAGTAAAGTTTGAAAGAACTACAAAAACGTAGGAATCTTACTTTTCGTGCTGGCTTTAAACATACTTTTTTATTATTATTTTTATGATACATTTTTGTTCAATTGGACCTTGAAGCTTTTCAGTTATGGAGGCAGCATTATTGCCAGCTCTGGAAATCTCCCTGGCACTCTCATTAGTCCCGAAGTTGCCATGACAGATAGCCTTGAAGAGTTATCGGTGGTTGATCTATATCATTTTCAATGCTTATGCATAGATCTATACCCATAAAACCCAATGTCCCTGACCCCTAAAATTTACTAGGCTTGCTCCTAAAGTGTTGACACATTTGCAAATTATCTTAAGGAAGCACTCTGCAACAATGTAACATAAGGGTTTTAGTCTCATGCAGAGCAGTAACGAGGGTCAGGCGACTGAGGCAGTTGCCCCAAGCTTGCATAATTGAGGCAGCGCAGTGAGGATAGCTACCGAATTAAACATGTGCCCTCAGGTTTATGCCCCTTGTGGCCTGTTTGCTACTTGCAATCACGCTACACGCAGGATTAATCAAACAGGATAAGAGCTTAAAGCCATATGTAAAGGATAAAGCAGTGGATAAAACCATATGGCTGCACCCTATCCCAGCATGCTACAACCGCGATGAACCTATATAGAAGAGGGGTTCAGGGTTCTCTTTGTGCCTCAGGAGCAGAAAGCTACGGCTTTGGTCTCATGTAAATAATTTGGGCTCATTCCCAGAAGGACCCTACTGTATTTCTAGATGTTAAGAAACAGGCTGATTAAAAAGGCACCCAAAAACAACGCAAAGGGTGTACCCTCCAGGCAGGTGGTCTCACAAGAAGCGCTCTGCTTATCGTTCATTAGCAGCACCCATAGACAATGAATACATTTTCTGTCTTATTTGCGTCTGTTAATTGTGGAGTATTCTCTGTTCACCCATGGCTAAACATCCAGGCCATTTCTCCTTGGAATGAAAAATGATTTGACTTCCGAATACTGCAAGTGTCATCGCCTCCAGCTAACAAATCTCTAACAAAAGGAAAATGATCTGTCAAAACCGAGAGCCATTACCTAATTTGGTTCTCTTCAGCACAACCCTTTGTCCCTGGTCCAGGCAAGATGCGAGCAATACAAAGTTTGTTTTTTTTCTTTTTAAACTTCGGAGCAGGAAACTTGTCTTTTGTTGTACATAATTTCCACCGCGATTGTCTGGTGATTCTAACAATAGTGATCCCATCCCTGGTGTATTCTGCTGACTATTTGTTATTTGATTTTAAAGTTTCTATAGGTCCAGAACAAAGAAATAAGATAAAATACAATTATCACGGATATTTGGAATGACCTTTTTATGCTATTGTACAAATGACAGAGGGGAAAAAAAGACCCAGTACTAGGGATGAGCAAAAAAAGCGCATCTGAAATCACTGCTTAGTTACCGCAGGGAACAGAGTGCCGCAATATTTGAGGAAGACTGAGACGCCATTGCGGTGTTCGCTCTTTGAAACTTTTATCTGAAATGTTAATACTTGAATTACTTGGTCCAGCATTCACTCCATATTACTTACCTTGTTCCTGTGCATATACAACTTGCATTTAATACCTGAATAAGTACTTACCTTGTTTCTGTGCATCTGGTGCCTGTATAAGCACCTACCTTTCTCCAGGGATTATGAAACCTGCATAATAAGAACTGTGATAAAAACTTGCACTGTTCCTGTGAATATGACAGTTGCATCTCCTAAGAGTACAAACACCTACCTTGCTCCTGTGATTATAATAGCTGCTTTCCAGAACTGTGCTAATACCTACCTTGCTCCTGTGATTATAATAGCTGTATGCAAGAACTGTGCTAATACCTACCTTGCTCCTGTGATTATAATCACTGCATGCAAGAACTGTGCTAATATCTACCTTGCTCATGTGATTATAATCGCTGCATGCAAGAACTGTGCTAATACCTACCTTGCTCCTGTGATTATAATCGCTGCATGCAAGAACTGTGCTAATACCTACCTTGCTCCTGTGATTATAATAGCTGCATGCAAGAACTGTGCTAATATCTACCTTGCTCATGTGATTATAATCACTGCATGCAAGAACTGTGCTAATACCTACCTTGCTCATGTGATTATAATAGCTGCATGCAAGAACTGTGCTAATACCTACCTTGCTCCTGTGAATATAATTGCTGCATGCAAGAACTGTGCTAATACCTACCTTGCTCCTGTGATTATAATTGCTGCATGCAAGAACTGTGCTAATACCTACCTTGCTCCTGTGAATATAATTGCTGCATGCAAGAACTGTGCTAATACCTACCTTGCTCCTGTGATTATAATAGCTGCATGCAAGAACTGTGCTAATACCTACCTTGCTCCTGTGATTATAATCACTGCATGCAAGAACTGTGCTAATACCTACCTTGCTCCTGTGAATATAATTGCTGCATGCAAGAACTGTGCTAATACCTACCTTGCTCCTGTGATTATAATAGCTGCATGCAAGAACTGTGCTAATACCTACCTTGCTCCTGTGATTATAATCGCTGCATGCAAGAACTGTGCTAATACCTACCTTGCTCCTGTGATTATAATCACTGCATGCAAGAACTGTGCTAATACCTACCTTGCTCCTGTGATTATAATCACTGCATGCAAGAACTGTGCTAATACCTACCTTGCTCCTGTGATTATAATTGCTGCATGCAAGAACTGCGCTAATACCTACCTTGCTCCTGTGGTTATAATTGCTGCATGCAAGAACTGTGCTAATACCTACCTTGCTCCTGTGATTATAATCACTGCATGCAAGAACTGTGCTAATACCTACCTTGCTCCTGTGATTATAATCACTGCATGCAAGAACTGTGCTAATACCTACCTTGCTCCTGTGATTATAATCACTGCATGCAAGAACTGTGCTAATACCTACCTTGCTCCTGTGATTATAATAGCTGCATGCAAGAACTGTGCTAATACCTACCTTGCTCCTGTGATTATAATTGCTGCATGCAAGCACTGCGCTAATACCTACCATGCTCCTGTGAATATAATTGCTGCATGCAAGAACTGTGCTAATACCTACCTTGCTCCTGTGATTATAATTGCTGCATGCAAGAACTGCGCTAATACCTACCTTGCTCCTGTGGTTATAATTGCTGCATGCAAGAACTGTGCTAATACCTACCTTGCTCCTGTGATTATAATCACTGCATGCAAGAACTGTGCTAATACCTACCTTGCTCCTGTGGTTATAATTGCTGCATGCAAGAACTGTGCTAATACCTACCTTGCTCCTGTGATTATAATCACTGCATGCAAGAACTGCGCTAATACCTACCTTGCTCCTGTGATTATAATCACTGCATGCAAGAACTGTGCTAATACCTACCTTGCTCCTGTGATTATAATCGCTGCATGCAAGAACTGTGCTAATACCTACCTTGCTCCTGTGATTATAATCGCTGCATGCAAGAACTGTGCTAATACCTACCTTGCTCCTGTGATTATAATCGCTGCATGCAAGAACTGTGCTAATACCTACCTTGCTCCTGTGATTATAATCACTGCATGCAAGAACTGTGCTAATACCTACCTTGCTCCTGTGATTATAATTGCTGCATGCAAGAACTGCGCTAATACCTACCTTGCTCCTGTGGTTATAATTGCTGCATGCAAGAACTGTGCTAATACCTACCTTGCTCCTGTGATTATAATCACTGCATGCAAGAACTGTGCTAATACCTACCTTGCTCCTGTGATTATAATCACTGCATGCAAGAACTGTGCTAATACCTACCTTGCTCCTGTGATTATAATCACTGCATGCAAGAACTGTGCTAATACCTACCTTGCTCCTGTGATTATAATAGCTGCATGCAAGAACTGTGCTAATACCTACCTTGCTCCTGTGATTATAATTGCTGCATGCAAGCACTGCGCTAATACCTACCTTGCTCCTGTGAATATAATTGCTGCATGCAAGAACTGTGTTAATACCTACCTTGCTCCTGTGATTATAATTGCTGCATGCAAGAACTGCGCTAATACCTACCTTGCTCCTGTGGTTATAATTGCTGCATGCAAGAACTGTGCTAATACCTACCTTGCTCCTGTGATTATAATCACTGCATGCAAGAACTGTGCTAATACCTACCTTGCTCCTGTGGTTATAATTGCTGCATGCAAGAACTGTGCTAATACCTACCTTGCTCCTGTGATTATAATCACTGCATGCAAGAACTGCGCTAATACCTACCTTGCTCCTGTGATTATAATCACTGCATGCAAGAACTGCGCTAATACCTACCTTGCTCCTGTGATTATAATCACTGCATGCAAGAACTGTGCTAATACCTACCTTGCTCCTGTGATTATAATCGCTGCATGCAAGAACTGTGCTAATACCTACCTTGCTCCTGTGATTATAATCGCTGCATGCAAGAACTGTGCTAATACCTACCTTGCTCCTGTGATTATAATCACTGCATGCAAGAACTGTGCTAATACCTACCTTGCTCCTGTGATTATAATCACTGCATGCAAGAACTGCCCTAATACCTACCTTGCTCCTGTGATTATAATAGCTGCATGCAAGAACTGTGCTAATACCTACCTTGCTCCTGTGATTATAATAGCTGCATGCAAGAACTGCGCTAATACCTACCTTGCTCCTGTAATTATAATCGCTGCATGCAAGCACTGTGCTAATACCTACCTTGCTCCTGTGAATATAATTGCTGCATGCAAGAACTGTGCTAATACCTACCTTGCTCCTGTGAATATAATTGCTGCATGCAAGAACTGTGCTAATACCTACCTTGCTCCTGTGATTATAATCACTGCATGCAAGAACTGTGCTAATACCTACCTTGCTCCTGTGATTATAATCACTGCATGCAAGAACTGTGCTAATACCTACCTTGCTCCTGTGATTATAATAGCTGCATGCAAGAACTGTGCTAATACCTACCTTGCTCCTGTGATTATAATAGCTGCATGCAAGAACTGCGCTAATACCTACCTTGCTCCTGTGATTATAATCGCTGCATGCAAGCACTGTGCTAATACCTACCTTGCTCCTGTGAATATAATTGCTGCATGCAAGAACTGTGCTAATACCTACCTTGCTCCTGTGAATATAATTGCTGCATGCAAGAACTGTGCTAATACCTACCTTGCTCCTGTGATTATAATTGCTGCATGCAAGAACTGTGCTAATACCTACCTTGCTCCTGTGGTTATAATTGTTGCATGCAAGAACTGTATTAATACCTACCTTGCTCCTGTGATTATAATTGCTCCTGTATTAACAATATTACACATGTTTTGTCTGTTATTTTTTTTTTACAGGTTTCACTGGATATTTTATATGAGATAAAGTTTTGTGATAAGTATAGTTTTCTATTATTTTATCACTTATATTTCTTTAGCACATCACTTTTACATACATACAAACATTGATACCCTTTTTTTTTAACACACATTTTTTATATTTTCAATAATTGGTGTCCGTTTTATCTTTTTTTTTTGTCATTTACTAATGAGAAGAATTTAGGAATAATTGTAGACAACAAACTTGGCAACTTGGTGCACAATGCCAGTCAGCAGCTGCAAGGGCCAATAAGATATTGGCATGTATAAAACAGGACATTGATTTATGGGAGGATATCAACTTGCCACTTTATGAGCCAATGGAAAGACCTTACCGTGAATATGTGGTGCAATTCTGGGCACCAGTCTTTAAAAAGGATGTTATGGAACTAGAAAAAGTGCGAGGTAGGGCTACAAAATTAATAAGGAGATTTAAGGGTTTTAGTTATAAAGATAGGCTAAAAAAGTTGCATATGTATATGTTAGAAAAATGGCTGCTTAGAGGGTAATATGTGCAGGGACAATACAAAGAGCTCTCCAGTGACATGTTCATTAACAGAAATGTACAAAGAACAAAAGGTCACCCCCTGAGACTGGAAGAGCAAAGATTTCATAGACGGCAAAGGAAGGGATTCTTTACGGTAAGGACAATAAAGATATGGAATTCACTGCCAAGAGAGGTGGTGCTATCAACCACAATAGATGTCTTCAAAAAGTGTCTGGATATTTTTTTTTTTTGTTGAAAAGCAGGACAGAGGGCTATTAATAATAGAATAAACATTAATATTTTAGAACTTCTTGATTCAAGTAGAACTCGAATTGCCTTTTGGAGTTGAGAAATAATCCCCCCCCCCTAAGCGGCAACATTCAAAATAGCTTGATGAGCTTAGGTATTTTTTTTTTTAAAGTAAGTGATTGTTTTCTGTTTATTTTTGTGGAACGGTAAGGAAAATAGAGAGCTCAGAGTTGGCGATGTGTATAATCAGGAGCTCAGGAAAAAAAATATAGAGGCTTGACATGAGACATATTTACAAATCTGGGATTGATTCCTCCAGAAGATCTACACTTGTCTGGCATCTCAATCCCCTTGGCTGGCAAAAGGGGCCTGTAGTGTAGGAGATAGAAAGGCAGGCTGGTTAGTGCGTAATTCAGTTTACTTAGCAAGGAAAGGCTGGCACCAAATATCCCAAAGCTTTTATTTATTTCTTTTTTGTATCATCTCAGTAGTGTGGCCAGAAACGAGCTGCGTGCTGACAAATCCTCATTGCAGTGCCTTTTTTTTAACTTTACACTCCAGTGGTGGAATCAGATTGTCAGAGATGGAGTTTTCTGCAGACCAAGATTAATCTAGTACAGTGACGGTGAACCTGTGGCACCCGGAGACCCAACAGGAACTCGGAGGCGTCGGAGGCGGCACAAAGCATCTGTCTAAAGTACAGTCTCTCCATCAATCTCGAAGGAGCGAATAAATGTTGCACTGCAGGCTGTATCTTATATCAGTGCCTGTATTTTTACTTATCAAAGCAACAGGGTACATGGGAGGTGATGATCAGGAGGGGAGAGGGGATGAACGGGATAATAATGGGGATGGAATAGGGCAGATATTGAGGAGTGTGGTCAACCTCTTTATCAATGGGATGGGGAAGTGGAAATTATCTTAAAACAGGACTCATATGGAGGAGGATTGGAGAAACCGATTCTCTGGAGGGAAGGGAAAGTGGCTGAAACAGAGATCAGATAGACCGGTGGAGTGGATAATGAGAGAGCACACTGATGGAGAGAGACTGGACACGAGAAATGTTTGTAAATCTGGATGTTGATTCCTCTAGATATTCAAAGTTTGGCTGGCATCCCAGTCCACTACATTGGTGATTGGAGCTTGAGCAGAGACTGAACATTATACTGAAACAAGACAAGCTATCTATACGTTTTTAGCCTGTTCTATGCTTCCTCTTCTACTACAGGCATCTTGTGTAACTCCTCTAAGGCTCTGGCACTCCTCCGTCTGCTCGCTCCCTCATATTTCTCTTCCATTCTTGCTCACATAGTATTAGGTAATGTAGATCATTTCTAGCAGTGGAGCTGGTGAAATTACCTGCGCCAGGATGCTGCTGAGATGATCCGTCGCCACACGTCGAAGCGCTCTAGGAACTACATTTTCCCATGAGCGCTGGTTTTGAATGTACGGCACCCGGAAGGTTGAAGCAAAGGAGCCAGGAAGGTTGAGTATCCCTTAATCTGAACTCCAACTGACCCACATCCGAAAAATGTTTTTCGGATTTTGGGTCATTTCGGAACTTAAGACTTCGGATACTCGACCTGTATTACATTACCGGCGACCTTATGAGCACTCGGTTTCCCTTAATGTGGTCTTTTGTTATGGTCCAATTACGAAAGGTATCATTTACATGTTTCTTTCAGTTTTCTTGAATGCAACATTTACTTACGTGACATTCTTCTGTGAGCAGAGGGAGCTGTTTTTCATGCTTGTTTATCTCACTGAAATATAATTAACAGTTCATTGTACTTGTTGAACCTCTATACACATAATTATGGGGTATGGTGCGTGTACAAGATAAGCAAGCATAATTCATTGGATGTACCTCTTACACACTAGAGAACACCTAGAACTCCTTGTGCCAGGGAACCATGCTGCCTAAAGCCCCTCCTGCTGGCTCCTCATCTGTACATTGTTTCACTTAGAACAATTTAATGGTCCGTGTCCCTGCCTCCTACTAATAATTTGAGCTCCTAAGCAGACCTGGAGGAAGCCCTTGTGGGGTGAAATGAGCGTTGGTTATTTAGATGTTTTTACGTTCGAAGCACTTTTTATGGAGGTTTTGTCCACGGTTGGCTCAATCCAACGCTGCTACTAGTTTGACAGGGATGGCAAAAGTTACTGTGCATAACACAACAACAAAGTTAAAGGTCTTTAAGCCTTTAAGGACCAGGGAATTTCCTAGGCCAAGGACCAGAGCGTTTTTCAATTTTTAATATGGGTTTTTTGACACAAAATTTTCCTCTCTCTCATTTAACGCACCCATACAAGTTATATGTTGTTTTTTTAAAGGAGAGTTAGAGCTTTCTTTTGATACCCTATACATAAAAATTATTTACATTTTAGTATTAAAAAACACATATAAAAGAGGAAATTTTGGGGAAAAAAAAGTTTTCCCCCATTTCTTTCCCAATAATAAGCTACACAACTAGTGCAACACTATCCCCCCTAATTAACTAACTAATAAAAAAGAAAAATATTGGTTCCCAAACCCCCCTAAACAAAAAAGACAGAAAAAAAACTCGTAAGAGTGCGATGTCAGATCCATAAAAATCACGCAACAGGCATGCAGGGGTTACATTTTTATTAAATAAATATGTTACAATTACATTTATTTATTAAAAAAAACTTTATACATTGCAAAAAAAAAAAAAAAAATTGTAAAAAAAAACAACTGAACGAGGGCCATAAAGTGGAAGGAAACTGATTACAGTTACAAATTGTGATCAGCAAGGAAAGGGTTAATTTTTTTTCCTTTTTCCTCGGGCAATGTTCTTTACTTATTTATTTTCATTCACAGGTCACTCTCTGTGCTTCACTATAAGAACGTGAAGCACAGAGAGTGAATTAGAGGCAGTGTGTGAACACATTGACTTTGCCATCTAATTTGCATGTTATCACGGTGATCACTCGATCACCATTATCACATGCCCGGAAATCCACCAATCGGGTCCAGGAGCTTTACCTCGGGTGCGAGGCAAAGTCCTGGACCCGTTTCAGACTGGCTGGTGTCGGCTAGACTGCATGATGAGTTAACTCGTCATAAGTTGGCTAATGCTGCGGCTCTTATGACGAGTTAACTCGTCATAAGGTCGCAAAGGGGTTAAAAATTTTCTTTTTTTTAAGGACGCAAGTGTTAAAAATAAATGTGACCTCCCTTCTCTTTGTAGCTCATCTGAAGCTGGTGCATGCAGTGTCGGCGCATGCACACAGCCAATCAGATCTGATCAGGGTTTGTATGGAGAGAAACCCTTGTTTTTACATGGGATCAGCAAAGCGGTGTCTGTAGCCAGCAAAGAGAGAGATCACATGGCAGAGGAGCTCCTCAAGCAAACGGCCTTATACACTGTTCCCGTTACAACCGTCCACATCAAGAACTTATAGTTTCCAAGACTAACATAGGACAAAAAAACTAAAGAAATGGAAGGATTAAAAAGAGCCTCCAAAAGGTCCAGACATAGGCCAACTGCTGACTAGGCCTTTTAGATACGTTAATCACGTCTACTGTAAGCCACGCCCTCTCGACTGAGAAGTGATGCCGGTAACTCCTCGGCAGACTTGGAATCTTCGCCGAGTGAGGGTACCCCTATTTCTCACACACCTACCTGCGATACTGATGCCCCAACCCCCAAAGGGGGACCTCCGCAAAACTGTCGTTATATCTTCAGTACTGAAGGCCGATGTCGCAGCTGTTAAACAAGACAACACATTAATAACAGCAAAGGAAACGACGGTGGCAGAGGCCAGGCAAGGAAACGCGGAATCCCAACAGCAAGCGTCTTCGATGGTACAGCGTATTTGCAGCCTGGAATTTAAATTGTCGGTGGTGAACACCAGATCGAGGCAAGCCAACGCAAGAATTTGAGTGGTCTCGCTGACCTCTGAGGTTACCTAGCAGGGTGGCTGATGTCAATGCACCTTGCACCTCTGACCAATTGATCGTGGACCCCTTCAGGGTCCGGAAAGCAACCAGGGCCATCCTGATGCACCCCCGGGACCTGCTGCTGAAAATGTATTTAAATGGCCGTTGGGATTATTTTCCTTAACTCGTTAATATTATTTTTTTTTTAAAAACAGTGTGCAAAATGTAACCTTTAATTGTAAAATATAAGCATACCCTTATTTCCCGGCTCCAACATGTGTTTCCAAGTGAAATAACCCATATTTAACAGTTGAATTGTGATCTCTACTTTAACATTTTCCATCGAACCCAAATCTTCTTTCCCGGCAGCCCAATATACACTGTACAAAACTAAACTAGCACGGGCAACTTGGATACTTCTGCGGAAATTAATTAAAGCAAGGAGTATGAATTGCACCTTTCATTAACATTAATGAGGAGAGGATTTTGGATGAAGTAAGCATTGTATAAATAAATTGAAATAATAAATTAAGTAATTGCCTTAAACATGTAGTCAGGATTAGTACAGTTAGCAAGTATATTATGGATGGAAACTGGGCTCTGGTGGGTAGTAATTTATTCAAAGTGCTGTTTATGCTTTTTCTCTGTGTGATATGAATGCAGGAATAGTGTTACTTATTTGTAGTAGAGGCCATGTGCCTATGAAACAGCTGCGCGAAGAGCGTTAGTTACTACTTTTCTAGGTTCGGCCTGGTGTTTTAGTCGCGGTTAGAAGGTTGGTAACAACGATAACTTTTTTTTAGAATTTCAGAGACATCCTGGTTGTAACAAGTTAGCACCTACCCATTTGGCATGTGGAGGAGGGCCTTGAGAATGATTGTTAGCCCATTTATTTCCCTTTGTTATAGAACACTCAGCTGTTTGGGATGACTTCCCCTGATCAACCCAGCAGTGTGCTTAGAACAAGGAGTGAGGGCCTGGGCCTAGTCCACTCTTTGCCTTTTTTGATATTGCTTGGTTTGCATATGAACAACATCTTTTTTCAGCCTCTAAAGTTACTCGAAATATAGTTTTCCAGGATGTAGGATGACTTTGTGTACACGGGTCAGTTTGGTTTCTATTCTTGACAGCTTCTCCTTCGGCACTGGCCACACAGATCCAGTCTTTGGTATCATTTTTCAGTCTGTGATGCAGGATTAATAGTCAATGGAAGATAGACTGGATTAGAATCAAACTAAATTTTATTGATACTTTAAATTCTTCTTTATATAATTATTAGTTTCTAATCAGCAGGACCCATGGCTCTTAAACCCTTCCTTCTGGCTACCGAATTGGTCTGTCAGGCTTCTAAAGTCTACAGAAATGTGTCAAGCCGGGCATTATATATATATATATATATATATATATATATATATATATTATAGGTTTTGTCCTCCCGTGTCCTTTCTCCCACAGAGACCTTTTCTACTTTAAGTTTCTTCTTAATCCAAACTTCCATGCATTTTGTGGGAGTTTACTATACTTGGGAAATTACAGATGGCCACAAAGTACATAGTAAAAGAAAGAGAAAAAAAAAAGAGCTGTAATTTTAGACACTAACAATGAATGTATTTTTTTTTTAAGGTTTAGCAACAGCACTGACTAATACCAACACAATTCTGTGCTTGCATCTTAACCATACAATTCCCTTGTTGAAATGATGGTTCATTTGTATTCTGGTTTCCCTTAGTACTAGCTGCATACCGAATTTGTGACGCCCCCAGCCCTTGTACTTACCACTTATTGCTAAAAAAAAAAAAAAAATATTACTCTTTTTCTCTCCTTTTATAAATATAAATATATCTTCTTCTTTTTTTTTTTCTTTTATAAGTTTCAAGCAGTCATAATAAAATTAAACTAGAGTGCATTTTGTCAGGTTCCTGCCTGGCCTGCCCATCGCAAAACAAATTGACCCTAAAAAGCCTACGCCACAACATCGTCCATCCATTAAAAAGAAAAAAAAAACATGCAACTCCCAAGTCAAAGAATGGACAGGTCTGTAATTTTTGGGTGAAGCTGTTATTGTGTTAAAAGTATGGTGCACAAGGTAAAGTGGATAAAAGTCCTTTTAGATTAGGCGAAGAGGCAATTAGTTGTTGAGTAAAACATCTTCTGTGTCTTATTTAAGATGTCATTTTAAAACGATGCCTGCCAGCACTGTGTGATTAGGTGGCGTGTTGGTGGCTCTGGCATAAAAACTTATATATATATATTTTGATATACCGTATTTATCGGCGTATAACACGCACTTTTTCTCCCTGAAAATAGGGGGCAAATGATGTGTGCGTGTTATACGCCGATATAATGTTAAGGACCCATAGTACCGAGCTTATACTCGAGTCGGTGGCTGAAAAAATAAAAAAAATCTAAAACTAACCTCGTTCCTGCTCTGTCTCCCGGTGCTCTGAAGGTCCGTGTCTGTGAGGGAAGCGTTGTGCGCTCCCCTCCAGCCGCGCGGTCAACAAAGTGTGTTTTTTTTAAACAAACTTTATTGTTCCGCGCGGCTGGAGGGGAGCTCACAACGCTTCCCTCCCAGCCACGCTCCTTCAGAGCACCGGGAGACGGAGCAGGAACGAGGTAAGTACTGGGGTCTGGGGAAGGGGGGGGAGGAGGGTGGCATAACGAGCATACTAAGGGGCAATATCCTGGCATATTAAATGGCATATTGGGGGCAATATCCTGGCATATTAAAATGGCATATTGGGGGCAATATCCTGGCATATTAAATGGCATATTGGGGGCAATATCCTGGCATATTAAATGGCATATTGGGGGCAATATCCTGGCATATTAAAGTGGCATATTGGGGGCAATATCCTGGCATATTAAATGGCATATTGGGGGCAATATCCTGGCATATTAAAATGACATATTGGGCTTCAAAGTTCTTTATTTGAAATTTAAGTTTTTTTCCCTGAAATTTCCTTCTTAAAATGAGGTGCGTGTTATACGCTGATAAATACGGTATATATATATATTTTTTTACATTTATTTTCTTTATTTCTTAGTGGTATGGGCACCATAAAACAGAATGCTCACAACTCCGTAACGTGTATAATAAATACATATACTCTCCCAGGTGCAGCTGCCTCCACCGTCCCCAAAAATGCAGTAAGTACAGGGAACCCTTGTCCATAAGGAGAAAAACAAACCAATAATAGTGCAATACGCGTTATAAGTGGAAAGTAATGTACTCACAAACACGTGAGAATATACGTCTCTTCAAATAATAGTACCCTTGTTGGACGACCCACTGCAAGATAAAAAAGAACGCAATGGCACAGTGTCGCAGAAATGGAGCTGGTAACACTCACTCACAGCCGTCTACACGCGTGCAAATTTCTCATTAAATATTGGACCATGAAACAATCCATAGGGTATGTTGAATAGAAACATAGAAACATAGACTGTGTCGGCAGATAAGAACCATTCGGTCCATCTAGTCTGCCCAATTTTTATTTTTGAGTACTTTTATTAGTCTCCCGTTCCTGGTCTTATAGCTAGGATAGCCTTGTGTCTATCCCACGCATGCTTAAAATCCTTGACTGTGTTTACCTCTACCACTTCTGCTGGGAGGCTATTCCATACATCCACTACCCTCTCAGTAAAGTAATACTTCCTGATATTACGTTTAAATCGTTGCCCCTCTAATTTAAGACTATGTCCTCTAGTTGTGGTAGTTTTTCTTCTTTTAAATATACTCTCTTCCTTTACTGTGCTGATTCCCTTTATGTACTTAAATGTTTCTATCATATCCCCCCTGTTACGTCTTTCCTCCAAGCTATACATGTTAAGATGCTTTAACCTTTCCTGGTAAGTTTTATCCTTCAACCCATGAACCAGTTTAGTAGCCCTTCTCTGAACTCTCTCCAAAGTATCAATATCCTTCTGGAGATACGGTCTCCAGTACTGCGTACAATACTCCAAGTGAGGTCTCACCAGTGCTCTGTACAATGGCATGAGCACTTCCCTCTTTCTACTGCTAATACCTCTCCCTATACAACCAAGCATTCTGCTAGCATTTCCTGCTGCTCTATTGCATTGCCTACCTACCTTCAAGTCCTCTGAAATTATTATTCCTAAATCCCTTTCCTCAGATGTTGAGGTTAGGACTGTACCAAATAGTCTATATTCTGCTTTTGGGTTTTTACGCCCAAGGTGCATAATCTTGCACTTGTCCACATTAAATGCCAGTTGCCACTGCTCTGACCATTTTTCTAGTTCAGCCAAATCATTTGCCATTTGGCTTATCCCTCCATGAATATCAACCCTGCTGCAAATCTTTGTATCATCAGCAAAAAGACATACTTTGCCAACAAGGCCTTCTGCAATATTGCTAATAAAAATATTAAAGAGAATGGGTCCAAGTACAGATCCCTGATGTACCCCACTGGTAACAAGACCTTGCATCGAATATACCCCATTGACTAGATGTCCAGGCTGCAGTGTCTCTAAGTTCCGCAGCATGTTTCACCACGTCCTCTGTGGCTTCATCAGGAGGTATTTACATAGAAACATAGAATGTGTCGGCAGATAAGAACCATTCGGTCCATCTAGTCTGCCCAATTTTTTTGAGTACTTATATTAGTCCCCCGTTCCCAGGTAGAAACGTGTCAGGCGTCCGTTTGAACCAGTTGTGATAAACCAACTAGATTTTTCGTCCGGTCTTGAAATACCGCCCTACTTTCCGAACTACTGGACTATGCTGACAAGTCGGCATACAACTCGCCCACTGTCACATGCTCCTGCACGCTGGCCTAACTACAGAGTCCCATATGGGGCATAACGAGGGTGGGGAAAGGGCACATTTCGTGTGACGAAAAATGCTTGAAATCAAACTAAATACATATAATAATTACTGCCAACACCACAGCTAGCCAAAATGTCCACCAGGACTGGCCGCAGTGCTGGACCCCAAGAGCCAAAAAATGAAATAACTATATAAATAAATGGATTCTTACACATTGTCCTACTTACTGATCTTGAACACTAAAAATAATATGTATAATAAATATATACATATGTAAATTCCAATAGCAGAGAGGATAAAAATATAAACATTTTTGGGTGTAGATACCCCCCCAAAAAATAAAATTATATATATATATATATATAAATATATGCATATATGGACTATGTATTATAAAATAAGAAACTTCATCTTAAAAAAAATATATATATACGAAAAATATACGAAAGTTTAATCATAATATCCAATATAGAAAATATATACGGTATGTAAATACATAAAATCCCAATACATCATATTTTAATTCATACACAGAAAGATTTACACACACACACATATATAATAATAATAATAATAATAATATATATATATTTATTTATACACACATACTATGTAAATAAATAAATAAGTACTGTACATATGTTTTTGTGCATAATCAAACCCTGATCATACAGAGATGCACTTGTTAGACATTACCCACTGTGAACAATGCATTAAGGGATCCATTACGCTACATCCAAGGGAATAAAAGAAAACTGAAGTTGCATGAAACACAGAAACACCACGATATGCAGAATATCCACATAAACACCAGGGAGTAGTAGAAAATAAATGCTCTCAACAAATACTTTTATTTTCATCACAAATACATGCCAATAAAAACAAAAGATGGGAAAGAATGCTCAAGGGAGGTAATTGTCTTATTGCTTAAATGCCAGTATATCCAAATCTGTATTAACAATCCCCCTTTCTTATATGTTTTTAACTTGTATATGTTTTTAATTATATCAATCCCTATATAAAAGCAAATCTTTATAATGAAATTGTCTGCAATTATAGCCGTGACATGCTTAGCACTATACTTGGCATTCTAATTTTGAATAACGGATATGCTCAAATATAAGGTTTTTTTCAGAGCAAAACACCCCTCGTCTTACATCTGTGCTTAGTCTTATCATCAGACCTCAAATAGAGGTCTGACTATATAAGACTAGGATTCAGGTACCCCACAGAGCTGCAGGGGGCCTGGCTCCTCAACGCAAGCATCTGGTGGAAGAGTTCCAAACTACCCCTGACATTAGTATCGGCACAAAAACTGTGCGGCGGGAGCTTCGTGGAATGGGTTTCCATGGCCGAGCAGCTGCATGCAAGCCTCACATCACCAAGTACAATGCCAAGAGTTGGATCGAGTGGTGTAGAGTACGCTCCTACTGCACTCTGGAGCAGAGGAAATGTGTTCTGTGGAATCTTCACTCTTTGGCAGTCTAATGGGCAAGTCTAGGTTTGGCGGATGCTTCAGCTTTGTGGGGAAGCCCCTTCTATATTCCAGCATGACTGTGCCCCAGTGCACGAAGCAAGGTGCATAAAGACATGGTTGTACGAGTTTGGTGTGGAAGAACGTGACTGGCTGCACAGAGCCCTGACCTCAACCCCATCGAACATCTTTGGGATGAACTGGAACGGAGATTCCGAGCCAGGCCTTCTCGTCCAACATTTTTTGCCTGACCTCACAAATACTCTACTGGAGGAATGGGCAAAAATCCCCACTACAAAATCTTGTGGAAAACCTTTCAGGAAGAGTGGACGCAGTTATAGCTGCAAAGGGAGGTCCAACTACAAATTAATGTCTATGTATTTAGAATGTTGTAAAAGTTCCTGTTGTTGTAATGGTCAGGTTTAACAATACTTTTGTCATATATACCACTTATTATTGGCCTTCCTGCTGATTGTTCAGTTGTCTTTTGAAAGCAGCCAATTTAAGAAATGTTATATTTCGGTATTGAAATTCATTAAGGTCCAGAATTCTTCCCTCAAACCCTTTGTTTTTTTAGCAATTTTTTTCAGTATTGTTTTAAATCGATCAGTAGCGTTACTAGATAACTTTCTGTAAGTATTTTAATCTCCTAGTAGGTGTCCAGATTCCTCCCGATAGTTTTGTATATCCAAGACCACAGTAGCTCTGCTTTTATCAACGTTTCACTACCAACTGCTTTTTCTTTTTTAGTTTTATTTTTAATCCTGCCTGTTCTATTAGCCCCGGGAACGGGGGACTAATAAAAGTACTCAAAAAATAAATTGGGCAGACTAGATGGACCGAATGGTTCTTATCTGCCGACACATTCTATGTTTCTATGTTTCTATGTTTCTATGTTCTATTTTTGAGAGATTATACTGTCTAGTGCAATCTCACTTCTATGTGTTAACTTTTCTCTTTACTTGGATAGAATTGGGGTTTTAATTCAGTGTTTACAAAAGTTGTTATTTGCTAAAGTCGCTCTCGATATTATCTCTCTTGGAAAACTTTTTTTGAATCCGTAAAGAGGTCAAAAGAATTGGGGCCTCTATTGGGAGCAAATGTAAGATTTCTTGGGTGCAGTCTGATAAATAATCTTTACCCACTATGGGAAGAAACATTGATAATCTGTTTTTCTCTTCTTTATTGTGATTCTGAGCTCCTATGATCTAGCCTTTGCTCCGTGTTACGCTGATCCCG
Source organism: Pelodytes ibericus (assembly GCA_036172795.1). Classification (NCBI taxonomy): domain Eukaryota; kingdom Metazoa; phylum Chordata; class Amphibia; order Anura; family Pelodytidae; genus Pelodytes; species Pelodytes ibericus. Next base: position 198,490,584 of record CM069862.1, on the reverse strand, counting down.
TAATAAAGCGGGTAGTGCAACAGTTTATGTAGTAAATTGACCCACGTAAGTATCTAAATGGTTACAGAACAAGAAAGGAACCGATAAAGGGCCTTGCGTTACATTGTGATAGAAATAAAAAAAGTAACTGCTCAAACTGCTGGTTAAATGGAAAATGTCAGGAAGGGAAAAGGGTATGTGTTTGTTTGTTCATTTAAATTCACAGCAGTTATGTTTAGACTTTTACTGGAGTAAAACAAGTCTTTTTTTATTTATATTTATAAAAAAATGTTGGGGGACTTTTAACTTGTAGAGAAACAGTGGTTATGTATAGAGAGCAATAGTGTGGCGCCATTTCTAAAACTTGAGCAATCACCACACAGACCATTGGAATGATCCTGCTCATTGTACTAATTATTTTTTGACACTGATTCTTGCTCAGAGAGAGTGTTTGCATCTTCCTGGGGTTACAGCTTGTTTCGTCTTCTTGACCTAACTATGACAATGACTGAGTAGTACTGAATTTGGATTTAAATGTAGCGGAGTTAATCCCATGCTATGGTACTTTTCAAATGAGACCCCAGTTGGTTATTCCCACAACGTTTGTCTGGAACGTCACTTATTCATTAGTAATGAATAGTTCAGATGTGTATGAAACGTTCGACAGCTTACCTTTCCTTCAGCTGTTGAAAAAAACATCTATTTTTTTGGGGGGGGAAAGGGGTTGGGGCTACGGAGTGAGATTGACCTAAGAAAAAACAACTGGCTAAGCACTGAAATCAAGCCTGCATTCCGATTGGTTCCTTGGTGTACCAAATCAATCAAGAATTCATGGTCACTGACCAGGACATCGACCAAATCAGAGTACGCGAATGGCGGCCCGCTGTCTTCTCTAAAAAAAGGGCTGTTACAACGAAAGTTAAGCCAAACCAGACATTATCCATCCATATTTTAACATCTTGCAACTAGTCTCTGCTTGTCATGTGCAAGATCCAAGATCAGACTTGAAAGTTTTGAACAGCAAAGGCTGTGACTGTAGCTGACTTTCATCCGATGTTACAGGCTCTCCTTTATGCTGTAGACAGTACAATCCTTATCCACTTCCCCAAAGGCTGGAGCGCCACTTCAACATCAGGAGAACTTATTGTTTATACCCACCAGCCTTATGCTCGCAGCGAGTATATTTTCCCTGTACCAAATTCCATACCATCGTGGGGTTAATTAGCTTGAGAACCTCTCTCCAACATGCTTATACCGTGTGTCGCTTTCTCACCCATGGACTGTCTCAGCCTGGTACAAAAGGCCCTTGCAGTCTCATTGTCTGTGTTTGTGTGTATAGATCTGTTAATGGAATGGAAAGTGCTCTCCTGGAACACTCAGAATTCCTGCTCATCCTCGTTGAGAGACTGCGGCTTAGCCCTCGTGTGATTCCTGCTCAGCTCTGCATCTTAAAAAAAAAAAAAAAAAAATAAATGTGCAGCTCCCGCAATGTAATGGAAGTGATGTGAAGTGACAGAGTGACAATGTGCACTGTGACTTCCCGTGATGCCATCTAGTAGCCCTTAAATAAATGACAGCAGAGGTACTAAGGATAATGAAAGAAATACCTGTGTCTTCTTTACACAGTGCCAGACTCATGCCAGCGGTCGGCATCTAAATCTACGTTGTGGCCACATATTTATGATATGTAAACTCATATATCAGAACTTTCCGCCTGTGAGCTATCACCGGTACAGTTCCACCGAGCATATTTCTAATATATGTGAAATGCACTTATTTCCAGACCGTATCTCCAGAAGGATATTGATACTTTGGAGAGAGTTCAGAGAAGGGCTACTAAACTGGTTCATGGGTTGAAGGATAAAACTTACCAGGAAAGGTTAAAGCTTCTTAACATGTATAGCTTGGAGGAAAGACGTAACAGGGGGGATATGATAGAAACATTTAAATACATAAAGGGAATCAACACAGTAAAGGAAGAGAGTATATTTAAAAGAAGAAAAACTACCACAACTAGAGGACATAGTCTTAAATTAGAGGGGCAACGATTTAAAAGTAATATCAGGAAGTATTACTTTACCGAGAGGGCAGTGGATGTATGGAATAGCCTTCCAGCAGAAGTGGTAGAGGTAAACACAGTCAAGGATTTTAAGCATGCGTGGGATAGACACAAGGCTATCCTAGATATAAGACCGGGAACGGGGGACTAATAAAAGCACTCAAAAAAAATAAAATTTGGGCAGACTAGATGGGCCGAATGGTTCTTATCTGCCGACACATTCTATGTTTCTATGTTATTTTACACTTTAAAACACATTACAGTTCCTCCGTATTTTTACATTGGGGTCTCTAAATTCAGTGGCCTCCAATTAGGAGGATGCGCAGGGCTGTTCCTGTGGCAAGAGAAGCACATCTATTATACTATATGTAACTACGGCCAGCATTTTGCCCTTTAAATCCCTGCAGCGGTTGCTTATTTGCCCGATCTGTTTTCTTGAAGCCCCTCCATTTTGAATATTTCTTCCTGATTTATGATACCTTGTCACTGACCTGATGTGAATCTTGCTCTTCCCCCACTTTACTGTCAGCCCTGACCTTGTGGATGAATCGTTCATAAGCCAGAACTACCTGCCTATTGACCTTGGACTAGCGTTTGTGCTGTGTCTTTCACTTCATCTGCATCCACTGGCCGCCACATTCATTTTGAGTCTCCGCCCCAAGGGGACACATCAGGAATAAGGCTTAACTTTCTGGTCCCTGCGTCCTGGGATGCGACTATAGCCAGCCAGACTGAGATTCAGTTTCCCTGGCAGCTGCCTGGAGCTCATTTCTTGCACTTTCCAGCAAAGATAGACATGCAAAGTTTAAAAAAAAAAAAAAAAAAAAATGCCAGGACCGCATCACAAAAGCCAGGACTGTCCCAGCTAATCCAGGTCTGTTGGCAACTGCGATAAGATTTCTTGCACATTCTAACTGCTTCTTTGCTCCATTCTACTATCTTTGCTGTTTGTCTGCCATATATCTAAAATAATAAAAACAGCTTTTAACCTCTTCAGAGAAGTTGGATTATTTTTCTCTTGACCCCCAAAAAAATGCTGCTTCCCCAGACTTTGTAATTCCCTACTGGTTTCTAAATATATTATAATTGCTTTATTATTTCTGTGTATGCCAGATATTGTTTTTTCCAGTTACCAAGCCGGTGCGTATGTCCAATCAATAGAAAATACCAAGGACAAACTGTTCCGGAGATCTTTGCGGATGCATTAAGATGCAGCGGACATCTTATTATTTTATTCTCGCTAGTGGTTACGCATGTACGAGTGAGATTCACAATACAGTCCCTCGCACTTATAATGTAAATATGTGACCTTTTATCCCATGTTCGATTAATGCGCAGATTGATTTTTTTTCCAGGCCGATGCCTGTTGTTTTTCTTTCGGAGCATTTAAATAACATTAAATGTTTGTGTTTAATTATATATATATATATCCTGTAAACAACCCTTATCTTTCTCCAAGACTTGACGTTTGCAATATCCTCTGCCCTATTAAACCATGCAGATAGGGCTCCTATTTATCTATTATTATTATTATTATTTCGCATAGACCAAGCAGATATTAATAAGTTGCGCGGTATAGAAGCAAACAAAAATAAAAAAAACATGTTTTTTTTTCTTCCCTATTACAGAAGCAAATCTCAGCCAGTTAAGTAGCATCTCAGAGGAACGTGATGTATTGCACTGTTATATTGAAAGCTAATGTGCGAGTTGCCGCACCTTGCTCTGTTAGCTGTGAATTAATGCATGGATCCTGCTGGGAGATGGCACTTCCACATTGCAGTGTGCAGTGTGGGCCTGTATCTTTGTGTCTCAATAAATTCCAGACGCGCCATGCGCTTGGTTTTACCACCGCGACGATCGGTTGAATAGTATGCAAACTTAAACAAAATAAACTCAATAAAGTCCTGGCGCTTACAGGTACTATTTTTCTACGCACTTGATGTCAAACAAATTATAATCACCATGAATCACTATGAATACTATGAATCACTTTAAATACTTCATACCTCCCAACTCTCCCCCGCCCCCCTGCCCCACTGCCGAAAATATGGAAGCAGGAAGGTGATCCTTGGGAGGTTCAGTATCAGTGCAACCGTGCATTCGCGGTAGATGTGGCACTGCGGAGAGACTGGAGACCTCCATTTGGGACGTTTGCATGCTTTTAATTCTGATCTGATTTATCCCTGTAATACTGCGGCACCAGGCCGATGCTGTATTTGTTCATCTGTTATGTAGACTGTTTGGCAGATAATATTAAATCCATCTCATCTGCCCATATTCCTATTTCTTCATACCATATGTGGTCCTGGGCCTTGTTCAGGATAGCCCTGTGCTTATCCCATGCATGCTTAAACTTCACTATTTTTACCTCTATCATTTTCCCTGGAGAGGTGTTCCATACGCCCACCAGCATCCCAATAAAGTAGATTAGCAGTAATGCCACTTTTAAATACCTAATTTAACCCCTACGTGACGTTAGGACATTCTATGCCGTCCTGACTTTAAGTGCCTTGAAGTCGTTAGGACGGCATAGAACGTCCTGTACTAAACAGCTCATCGCGGCTCCCCGCGATGAGCTGTTTTCGGATCCCGCTGCAGGCACTTACAGCGGGATCCCACCTGTCAGATGAGGCCACTTTGAGTGGCCTCAGTCTGACAGGGAAAATGTAGCCGGTACTCAAAGCGAGCACCGGCTACATTTTGCTAAATCACGCTGTGCCCAAACTTCCAGGTTCGGGCACGCCTCCATGACGTCACACGTGACTTCCGGAGGTCTTGCAATTTTTTGGCAGGGACCCACAGGGTCTATTAAGACCCTGATCGGGTCTCTGCCAGAGTGTTCCTGGCTACCGATCACCTTGTGATCGGTGGCCAGGAACAAATCGTGACGTTTTGGTGCTTGCGTCGTTTGGGACGCAAGCACCATGCGTCACAAAGGTGTTAAGGCAATGTCTTTTTTTTGTTTGTTTGTTTTAACTATACTCTCCTCTATTACCGTGCTGACTTTCTTTGTGTTATCATAGCTCTTCTCTTCCTCCAAGCTGTAAGGATTAGCCAGGAATCGTAGGTGTTACGATTCCTGACTAATCCTTTTTTATCTTTTAAACCAGGGTATGGTGATCACTCTACTCCTCTACAAGCTCTGCTCTTTTTTGCAAACCCTGAACCAGATTTCCCCTGACTACAGCTCTGCCTCTGCTTGATTAAGACTTGTTGCTGTACCTCCTGTGGACATATAACCACGCCAAGCTAGGGCCTCACCCTATGCCGAAAGGTGCTTAGCCCCTGACATTCTATAGATTCTGGTTACTTCCGACCTTACGTGATGTATTGGAAAGGCATTGGGACACACAATCACACGACCGGAGTTACAGATGACTGCCGATTTACTCCTTTGTACAGTATAAGGCATAATAATTTTTCTGAAACCAAAGGCTCATCAATCTTGCACATGCCAAAAGGTGAAATCCAGTCTAGTAATACGACACATTAATATTAATGGCTAAAGTTAAAATTAGAGCTGGCATATTAAACCAGTATTAGCGGAGGTAAAAAAAAAATGTATTAAATTGAAGAGGAAATTGATACGGCAAATAGAGTTAAACCAACTAGCTGAGGAATTAATATCCGCGCGCAGATTGGAGCAGAAGCTCCTACATTTGTTCATCACCCATCACTTAAAGTCTTAACACGACATTTCCAATTGAAAGATGGAAACAGAAGAAATTGGCCAGAGCTTCCCTTGTCAGGAAGGGCTTTTTGTATAATTAATGCCAGGCCTTTCTGATTGCATCTTTAGGGAGCCTTGAGGGCTTTGTTTACTGAAAATAAGTATTTAACTACCATCTAAATAAAAAAAAAAAAACCAGTAAGGAATACCTCACCCGATTTCTATTAACCCCGTCACGGCACAAGGACATTCTACGATGTCCTATTTTTTGGGTTCCAGAAGACGCTAGGTTGGCATAGAACATCCTGTGTTGCAGCGGGATCCCACCTGTCAGATGAGGCCACTTTGAGTGGCCTCAGACGGACAGGCAAAATGTAGCCGGCGCTCAAAGCGACCACCAGCTACATTTTAATAAATCGTGCCGCCTCCGTGATGCCGGGAGGCCTCGCGAATTCTGGGCAGGGACTCCCAGGGTCTATTAAGACAGATTGCACATTGTGGTCAAACAATGTCTTCCTGCTGTAGGCAAACTACGGCTCTCCTAAAGCTTTGCGGTCAGAGTTGCATCTGGCTTGCAGAGGTTTATGGGAATTGTATTCGGAGAGCCAGATATCCTCAATGCAGAACGAGGCACAACATCTTGCTCTTGCAGGTAGATCGGCCTGTGTTAGTTAATGAGAAATCTTGGCCATCTGTGAGCGTATCTTAACCCCTTCGTGACGCAATGTGCTTCCGTCCCAAACGACGCAAGCACCAAAACGTCACGATTGGTTCCTGGCCATCGATCGCAAAGGTGATCGGTAGCCAGGAACACTCTGGCAGAGACGCGATCAGGGTTTTAACAGACCCTGTGGGTTCCTGCAAAAAAATCGCGAGACCTCCGGACGTCACGTGTGACGTCACGGAGGCGTGCCCGAACCCCTGGCGCGATTTGGAGAAATGTAGCCGGTGCTCGCTTTGAGCACCGGCTACATTTTCCCTGTCAGACTGACAGGTTGGATCCCGCTGCAAGTGCCTGCAGCGGGATCCGAAAACAGCTCATTGCGGGGAGCCGCGATGAGCTGTTTAGTACAGGACGTACTATGCCGTCCTAACCACTTTAAGGCACTTAAAGTCAGGACGGCATAGTACGTCCTAATGTCATTAAGGGGTTAAAAGAACACCTGAGCAGGTGGCCGCCCTTAGTGGCTGGAGTAGGGAAATGTGGGCTACAAAATCTGACATGAACCAGTCCAAATCCATCATCTTCCAAACAAATGATTCTCTGCCTTGTCTGATACATGCACTTAATATAAAACCAGCCTCTGATAAGACCTCTCAGTGCAAGACAGAAGATACACCCCCATTGTTTGATGTGTAATCACCTACTCTCTCATGTGTTATTAGGGGTACAATGCAATTGGCTGATGGTCATACCATGTTATGTCTAGGTGTACCGGGGTTATCGATCACTGATTCGACCAGTAAAACTTCACAGCAATGACTACATGTTTGTCAAAAGATCTATAAGCACATACCTAATGATACCTTCCATTTCCTCTTGGGTACGCTGATGGACTCTTCTTCTTCGTGTGTTTGAATAAAAGCAATTATGCTTAAAGGGTGGGGAATATTCAGCCTGCAAAGCTTTTTTATGGTTAACTAATTATTCTTTCCTCTTTTTTTTTTTTAAGTCGCTGATGGGATTGGTAATGTTCATGTTATCCTAGACTCATATGAGAGAAAATTTCCATTTAGGAGCTTAAATTGAATTTAAATTGATATGTAAGCTCCAGGGAGCGTCTTTCCGCCTCCTCCTCTTACCCCATCTACTCCCACCCCCCAAAAAAACCTCAAATCAAACCGAAACCTTTCCAAAAAGATTCACGCATCCCCAGGTACATTAAATGAGTATGTTGTTTAACAGCTCAACATTTCAACCCAATGGTAATATCGTATGGAATGTTAATGAATGCTTAATATTCACGTAATACTTAGAGTGGATAGAAAAACAGTCAAGTATGTAAATCTGTAACAGGTTCTCGAGTAATGTAAAAAAAAAAAAAAAAAAAATGATGAGAGATGCACGATCCCAGATGTTCCCCAAATGTTCTACTGAAGTGAATTAGGTGTTGTTACAGTTATTACGCTTATTTATAATTTTGATTTACTATGCTCGACTTTTCACTTTTTCAAATTATCCCCTTTGCCCATCTTCATTTTGTCAGTGTCACTCAGGACCTGTATCTAACAAGCCATGATTCCTATTCTATAATCTCCAGTCCCCACCAGATATGTGATCTCTAAACAGCAGTCACTTCTGATCCTGTCCCCGGCTTCATTAAATACTACGGAACTAATTGGCGTCAAGGCATTAACTCTAGGTATTCTTCTCTAATTGAGGGATGTGGGTGTTTTTTTGTTTTTTTTTTACTTCTATTGCTTACCTTGTAGAATTTCTATGGATTCCTGAAAAATTTGTGATAGAACGAGGTCAGAAGAAGGAGAACAAGGAGGTTTGCAAATACCGTAAGCCTAAGAAAGAAAAAATTATACAAACAGGGTTGCAAGATAACTAGTACATTTCCGAATCTGTAGCAAGATGTATAAAATATTTAATATAATTACATTTTCCACCCTTTGTTGAGTTGTCTGTGCTTGGTACGAACATGTATGTCACTGAACAGAAAAATGCTGGCGTGAATATCTGTACAAAGAGGCAATTTAGTACTTAAGTTATTATGTTTGTGTGCCAAGGAAGCTAAAGGATACCGAGTAAGATCTTGTAATTACCCTTGTTTTCCATCTAACCTGTACTCTCATATTATTAGTATTATCAGCAGGGGTTCCAAGGTGATATTGGATTATAAGTGCTGGGTTAACGCCGCTTAATGGATGGTGTGATAACATTCAAAGTTTTTTCTTCACAGTGTTATATAGTTACTAAAAATGTTCGGTATTAGCATGTTTGATAAAAAAAATTTATTAGACAACGGGTCGGCAGAGAAGAACCATTTGGCCCATCAAGTCTGCTCCAAATTTATTTATCTATTGCCAAGGATACAATTTTCTGCACTGATACGTTTATATCTGTGTTAATATTCGCACCTCAACAAACATGACAATTTAGATCAGCTACCTATAACCCAGTAATAAACTATTACAATGATGCTCAGCCAAGCGGTAGGTGCTCTGGGCATCTTGGAAACTATTGTGTAGAGCAGCTGCACTGCGAAAAAAGTTTGCCATCCCTGAACTAGCGGATGACAATATACGCTCACACAGTCCAGGTCGGACTTGTCATTTTGTACTAGTCTGGCGTTAACTGAATGCTTGGGCAAGGAAGATCGGTTTGTTGATATGCTTGCCGTTATTTGTTTTTATATACTTCTGATGTTCGGTTTTTGGTCGTTCCATTTTGATATAACGAGAGTTGCTTTTACTGACCTTGATTTTGCTTTTCATCTTTCTTTAGATGTTTGGTTAGAGTAAGTGCCACTTTCCATTTCTAACACTATTAAGATGCCTGGGGTATGTGGGGGGCCCGTTTGCTCAGGGTTTATCTTGTCTTGTCCGTGTTCCTCCAATAGTTTGTGTACTATTCTCAACTCGTGCTTCACTGTGTCCCCTCTCTTCTTGGCCCCCCTAATTCTCCTTTTTTGTTTCTAGACATAGTAACATAGTAACATAGTAATTTAGGTTGAAAAAAGACACAAGTCCATCAAGTTCAACCCTTCTACCTATCATTACAGCTTTTGATCCAAAAGAAGGCAAAAACCCCTAAGGAAGCTATTTCGAATTTTGCCTCCTGGGGGAAAAAATTCCTTCTTGACTCCAAGAGGCAATCAGATTTCTCCTTGGATCAATAAGCTCTTTTATTAATGCTTATTCTATTATTAATAGCCCTGTATGTTCTGCTTTCCTAAAAAAACATCCAAACCATTTTTAAATGCATCTATTGTGGTTGATAGCACTACCTCTCTTGGCAGGGAGTTCCATAACTTTATTGTCCTAACTGTAAAGAATCCCTTCCTTTGCTTTATTGTGTTAGCAGTATCATATGTCTGATGATGGAGACCTATGGGGTGTTTCCTGATGATTCCTTCACTATTAGATTAGTACCGTGATTCAGTTTTCCATTCTATGTGGGATTTATCTTCCGTAAGTAAACGTGTCACCCTAACCAACACCCCCCTCCTCCCGTTCATTACTTTGTGCTTAATGAACTTGCAGATTTGGTATCACCTCTACATCTCTGAGCATCATTCAAACAGGGTGCGTACCTTGTTTCCCCCTGGCATACATTCCTCTAACATTCTCCTGAGCCACAACCATTCATTTAATTGACATCTGTATGGAGAACACTAAAATTAAATACACAATAATTATACGGATACAATAAAAAAAATGTAAAAAAAGTGTGGCCGAGATAAATGTAATTGTTTTTAAACCTAATGTTTTTAAAATAAAAATTCCACATTTGACCAGACTCTTTGAAAATCAATCTGCCCTTGCTTCCTCTGTAAAGATTTATACCAATGAAAAAATCCATTAGTATTAAAGTGCTTAAATACTTGGCAGAGTATCTCTGAAGGCATCCATTTCTAGTACTAATTACAACTAATTATTCACTCAGTAGTTGTACTCTGCATTCAGTCCCTCGGGGTGGAGAGCCTTGTCTATACACTCTGTAGCATGTATTATATATATATATATATATTTGTTCCTAGGCTTCCCAAACCCCAGGATAATAAACACATGGGTTTAGCAGAACATCTGGGTGAATAATCACAGCCATTAATGACCGACTTATCAGCACAAAAGTACTCACTTTGCAAGACATTTCCGAATAAATAAATGGTCAACTCAATCTGCCCTTGGATTGTTTTACATTCCTGCTACCTATTTGTGCACGAGGGGTTAAACATCCTTCTTTGGGGTCTGATATTAAACCAGTTAAGGATAATTTATTTTCAGGGAGGGTCTTCTGTTGACCTATTGGTTGGCAGCCTTCCAGCAATAGTCTGGGGTACGCAAAGTATCCGTACATAGAACATCAGTAAATTGACAGTCACAGAGTCTATTAAATGACGATCACATGCAATACTGGTGTCGATTAATGATGATACACTGATACTAACGGATCCGGACAGTTTTGTTGAGCTGACTTGTGACATTGTAATGAACCAGAACCTTAGTTTCAGTGCGGCAGCCTATCCCCTGACCCTAAAACCCTGTAACCCTAAAACTAACCCTAACCTCAACATTCCTCGCTGAGGTATATGTCATGAAAATAAACAAGGGGCGTGGCCAATTCTTAAAAAAATACCATATTTAATTTTCCTTTACAAGTATAAATAAGACATTAAAAGAAAGCAATAAGAGAGAAATTACAGTTAAACACACACACAGCACAATAAAAACTCTTGTCCTTAAAGGGGTTAATGTTTATATGATACAAACAGGCTGTCACCCCTGTCTGTGTGTGTGTCTGTGTATGTGTGTGTGTAACCAACCCCAGTGCAGTGCGTAGGAATGAATGCTAACAGCTGCTGTAGTATGAATTTCCACAGTAAAGAGGAACCAAAGCGGAGTAGAAGGCAGACATGACAGTTCAGCAATTCACAAGATTCCTACTTGAAATTCCCTTTGTTCTTTAAGATTTTTTTTTCTCCCCTCTTTATTCTATTTAGAGTGACTGTTCTCTTGATTAGAGAACAGGCTTGCTATCCACATGTAAAATAAATGTTCTGGAGCAGGCCATATCGTTAGCAGTTCATTTCCTTTTTTTTTTTATGTTTTGGTTCTTTTAAAGAAAAAACAAAACAGGAAAAAAAAAAATCTAATAATGTATCGTTTAATTACAATTCGGTCGTTTGAAAATAAATCCTCCGAGTAAGAGGACGACAACAGCATGAGCCTCAGGTTAAAATAAGTAAAATGAGAAGGGAGATGAGTGTTGAGTATAAATTAGATGGTACAGCAATAGCTGGTGGGTACCGCATTCCCCACCAGAGGTTGTAGATTGCTAAGGTTTCGAGGGATGCACATAGATTCCCTTCTGTTAATGATGTGCAAATCCCAGGAAGTGTTGTGGCTCCTAAATTGTCCTTTTGTTTTTAAAATGGGATTTCCTGCAGAGAAAATATTATAAATTCACTTCTAAAACTGACTGTGTGGCTGATACATTTGGCTTGTGTGCATGCTATCTAGCCATAACATATGCCATCCCAAAATTGGCTCCTGGACATAACTAGACTGGATCTTGAATCAATCTGTTTGGCTTCTACATCCTACAAGCATTTGTGAAGCCCTGCTTTGGATGTATGCAATCCCTTATATTTAGAGCCCATAATATCCAAGGTTTTCAGTGACTCTTGAAAAGACTGTACACCTAAATAATGCAAGTTTTGAACCGAAAAAAACTAGGTATGAATATTTTATGAGGACAATTGCCAAGTCAGATCCAGTTCAGCTAAAAAGGTGCCATATCAAACCTATTATAAAAGAGGCAAATATTCAAATTGTGCACCTTTGACTTGAGAATCAGGGGCAAATCCAAGCTTAATATCACAAACGTTACACATTGTGGGAGAAGTTGGCCACAGCCATGCACAAAGGCTTCAAGTCGCACTGGCTCTTTGTAGTGTGTTGAAAATGAATAAAAACTGATTTCAATAATACATCTGCTACATAATTCATTGTATTCCCCAGAACAGTATGTACAGTGCTTTCATTGTGGTTCATGTACATGAATACACTATAATTAAGTCTTTCTATCTTCACACAGGCGTTTTATGTTGTAATCACAGAAATCATTAATATAGAAGAAGCAGACAAAGGCACAGAAAAATAACTTGGTGGAGCAGTTTTAAATACAAAAAAAGGAGGACTCTCACAAAAACAAGCTTGTCTTAATCTTGTTGTTATTATACATGCTTGGTTATGGGAAGCTCTCCTTTCCATAGCCTATATTTGAGCCTAATCAAGGTTCTTGGTAGGGAGACGATTACAAATCTTATCCTGATGTATGTAAAGGAAAGTGTAGTCTCCCTTATAAATTGACAGTAGTGTTGAGCGAACCCGAACCGCACTGTTCGTGTTCGTACCGAACTTTACGGTTTTGGGACCCCGGACCGAACACGGACATTTCACTGTATGTTCGTGTTGGAGTTCTGGGTTCGGCCATTACATTGTATGTAATGCTATGGGCTTTCTATAAACCGAAAAAGAGTCCCCATTCATAAGAAATTCTTATGAATGGGGACTCTATTTCGGTTTATAGAAAGCCAATAGCATTACATGTATTCCATAAGCCGAAAGTCTATAAACCGAATGTCGTTCGGTTTATAGACTTTCGGCTTATGGAATACATGTAATGCTATTGGCTTTCTATAAACCGAATTAGAGTCCCCATTCATAAGAAACGCTCATTTTTATATGGGATCAGCAGAAGGGACCCTGACCTTACCTCCGTTATTTTATGATGTAAAAATGACATATGCCTACGCCCAGCAGTCCCCAGACAGATACTCCTGGTTGAGTCCACATTCTCATTGGCTGTGCGAGCGCTGACAGTGCTGGTGTGCACCACCCTCTCGACCAGCTCTGAGGCAAGAGCTGAGGGTAAACCCAGGTATATCCATTGGACGTCCATTGGATACCACTGAGAAGTGGTGGAGGTTTCCGTTCAATCCCAGCATTTGATTTTGCCAGCAGTACTGGAGCTGGGTAACTATATCTTATACTCATTTTTTATTTTGTAACCCTAACTTGCACTTTTAAAGGGACACTAACAAGTTTAGGGTCCCTTTAAGTTCCCATGCAAGCAAAATATCAAGACACTGCATATCTGTGCTGTCTACTGTGGATGACATCACCTTGTGGCTTGAGATGCAAATTGCACTTTTCCAATTAAAAGCAGTTCATTTACATATCAAACCACAAGGTGATCTCATAAACAGGAGACACCACAGTTTAAAAAACAAACAAATTCAATGTATTTTGTACTTTTCTATTAAAAATTAAAAAAAAAAAAAGAAAAAAAAAAGAGAAAAAAAAAAAAAGAAAAAACAAACAAACATATTTTTCTCTTAAGCTATGCATTTGCTTGCTCTGTAATATTCTCTATATTGACAGGAGAGTCCCTTTAATACTCTCACTTTATACCGTGTTACAGATTTATTGAGAACATTGGTTCTTTCTTTGTGCTAGCCTTAAATTATGCCCGAGTTGCCCTTCTTCCTTCCTGCAATGAAAGGATTGCTGAAATTGGCAGAGTTAATTAGCATATCCAACCTTCCCATTCCTGTGATATTTGTTTGTGTCACTTGTCTAGCTTCCAGCAGCATATCCTCATTTAACAGACTGGCTTCTTTTTTACCACTGAGATTTCTAATGATCGGGCTTGCCAGCCATCATTGCATGATCATGCTTCTCAACCAAGCAGCTCGCAGCCAATAAATCATTCTTATCCGTGCCATCTCTATTAAATTCTCCCCGCGTCACTCCTGACAGTGACAGATTCCCCAGGCAGCCTCCTGTATTTTTGTTCCCCCCCACCCCCCTGGAATCGTCCAAAAATCTGCATTCTTCCTTTATGGTTGTGACTTTTTGTTTTTTGTTTATTTGCGTAGGGTGGGAGTAGAGACCACGGTATGGCCCCCTGACACAACATAAATACATCATCATGCTAGCTGCTATAATAATACGTCTGGAGAATGCTCTAGGTGTGCCAGGTATGGCTCTCCAGCTGTTCCGGAACTACAATTCCCATCATTCTTTGCTATTCTTAGAAGCTGGCCAGGGATCATACAAGTTATATGGGCTCCAAGGGTGTGTTTTTATTTCCCTTTAAAGTGGGACAGCTTGGAGTGCCTGGGATATTATGATGCTGTTTTTGGCAAAAAAGATAGTGCTGTGTTAGCATAATTAATCTCTGGCCAAACCTACCTACCTCCAACCATTCATAATATACCCTGGTAACTGATTGCAAGCATTCAGTCCCTTCAGAATGAATGAGAAGATAAAACAAATGTCCTAAATAATGCACAGCTTTGGGGGTAAAAAAAAAAGAAAATTGTTTAAATGTTACCTAACAAACAATCTTATGTTCAATTCCATCAAGGATTCGTTGCTCAGTCTACATTCTTGTATAAGGCACTATAAAACCATTTGACTGGCTGATTTGGAAGCTATTTCTTTTTATAATTTTGTTTTTGAGATTTTTATTCTTTCTTACAGCGTAGGGCCCAATGGGTCCAACTGTAGCCCACCAGCTTCCGCCGAGCTACAAGTCGCATCAACCCCAACTAACTGTTTAGAATGTGGTCCCGCCACACCTAACGCGTTTCAAGCCCTCAAAGACTCTTAGTCCTGGCACTGAAACGCGTTGGGGGTTGTGAGATCACTATTTCCCTTCACTGCCTCTGTTTCTCCCTGTTCATGCACGATAATTACAGAGAAGAAAGATTTATCGAAGGAGCTGTCAAGGAGCAAGGACCCACTGGGTAAGCCAATTACATTTACAACATTTTGTGGCTCTTGTTTATATATTATATTTTTGACCATATTTTATTAGCGGTTACAAAATGAGTGATTAGTTATTGAGATTCATTGGACAGTTAAAGATTTTTTGTGTTACTAGTTGGAAGCGTAACAGTTGACATCCATCAGCTACTCGGGCCTCTTCTATATCTGCACCTACATCCTTACACTTCCTGCAATGTTACTGTAGCATTTGCTGTTGCTTTATAATTGTTTATATAGATGTTACTTTGCAGAGAGTGTGGTGGATGCATGGAACAGCCTTCCAGCAGCAGTGGTAGAGGTTCATACAGAGTTGGAAGCATGCATGAGGATTTTACAGCATGCTAATATAATCCAGACTCTCTAAGGACAATTCTTCTTCTCTGCTGCCACAGATATGTACAAATAAATAACAGTACCGCCAGCTATCCCTTGTCGCTAAAGTATGGCCCAGTTTCAACCTCCTTTTCCAACCTTTTCTGGACCATCGACCTTAGGGATCCGAGGGAACCATCCTCATTTCAAAGACTATCCATTCTCGCAGCAAACCTCCCCCCAACCTATAGCCAGGGCCGCCTCTTTCTAGGCGAAAAGGGAGATCTGCAGGTCAGTATGCTCCCACGTGTCATTGGAGCTGCTCTCTCCTCTGTGCGTCCAGCAGGGAAATGGTTATTTGTACTTTACCAGGGAGCTGGATTGTTTATCAAACGGACAAATTAAACTTTATCGGTTTCTTAAATGTCAAGACCTTTAGTGGCAAATGTGATACACAAAGGCCAAAATGACTGCAGTAACTAACGCAGGGGGGGGGACATCCAGGTGGAGATTTGATTAATACTGTGCATTTATTCTTTGGTGCAGTGCACACTGCACAGAACATATTTAATAATAACCTTTCTTCTAAACTGAGTGGATGTGCTCAGCATTTTATACAACTCTGCCATGCTTACAAGCTCCAGGTCTGCCTGACATGCTTTCCTGTGAATTTGTTTGTTTATTTATTTATTTATTTTTTTTACCGCTTAATTCCAGCTAGTTTACAAATAATAATACGTGTGTCCGTGCTCTTAATTATTTACCCCGGGAGCAGTCATGATGCAGCCCTGCAAGGCAGTGTGGCCTTTATCCGTGTTTCTGAGTCAGGGATGGTTGATTTATTATACTTCGACAAAGAATTACCTGTATCTGTTAGATAAGTATCAACATACATTATGGAAAGGTAAAGCTGCGGAACCAATTATTTTTATAGTAGAATCTGCTTAATAAATTCTTTGTTCAATGCCGTTGATCTACTTTGTGTCTGCGTTTTTGTTTCTTCAAATAATTGATTATGAAGTATTGCAACTAGTATTAAAACTATCTGAAAAATAAAGCAATAAGAAGAATACAGAAACTTAGCTTCTCGGTGCTTGGTACATTTCTAGATTTTTCCCACCCTAGCAGACTAATTCTGGAGCTTGCCTAGTTATTTTAGTATACTTACATTGTTTAAATGACAGGCTTCCTGGCATTCAGTGGCACCAAGAGGTTTATATATATATATATATATATATATATATATATATGTATATACATTTTTTTCTGTTAATGTGAGATTAGTGGCGTCTGTATTGGAAATCCAAGCCTGGCATATTTCTCATGACTAAGGAACCATCTACTTAGAGAACCCCACTGGAAAAAACCTATATCCCCCCAATAAAGGACACCACACCAGATTGGAGTTCGAAGGCCACAGCGTTTATTTTAAAACCACACTGTGACAAATATAAACTTTAATAACATTATAAACATATAATAACATATATGAACAAATATATACATAAGGCTAATAATACAAACTATTAGCCTTTCCCTTGGCGAGATCCCGTGAGAATTGGCCCCCAAGCACAATCGTAACATTGTATTCCGGTGGTAGAAAAAACCCACCAGCCGCATCCTCCTAGCTGGTGGTATCATTCCCCGAACCACTCCTCAGGAACCTGCCCTGAGGAGATTGTGCACTGCTGCCCATTGGACAGTGCACCCATCGTAGCCCTCCCTGTGAGGGCCACCTGCTCAGGAGCCAATTCTCGTAGGAACCCCTGCCACCACAAGGGAATACGAAGCCAAAATCTGGGGAGGGAGGGAGGGAAAATCTCTTTTGTTAAATTGATCGTAATGAACATCAAAAAACTCCCACATCTATATACTAATCTGTATCCCACCCACTTAGGGGAAACTTTACTGGATACCCAGCCTGTCACTCCCAGGAGGACACATGCCTGGGACATGACCAACCACTATACAATGTAACTGTTAGGTAAAAAAACCCTGATCTGATCATGAGTCAGGGACATGTAGCCCTTACTCATAATGCTTAAATCCAGTGCCGCCTGGGGGGCCCATGCCTGGGACATGATCAACCACTATACAATGTAACTGTTAGGTAAAACCCATGATCTGATCATGAGTCAGAGTCATGTAGCCCCTTACTGATAATGCTTATATCTAGGGTTATCTGACTGGGCAATAATTAACCACTAACAATGCAACTGATAGGTAAATCTCCTGATCTGGTCACAAGTCATGTAGCCCTTCCTGTTAATGCTTAAATACAGGGCTTTCTGTACTTGCGGAAGTAACTGTTTTAAATGTACACCATACATACCCAACACGTCGGCCATGGACCTCATTAATTTTGCATGGTAAACAGAGTAGATTTTCGTCCGTGGGGTCTCGGGTGACGCAACTTTCGCTGCTGTTTAGGAAAACTAGAAAATGTTTTTCTTTCGCACTGGGCGCAGCATCCGCAGGTAACAGGTCCATTTTACAAGGGATTTAGTGTTTCTTTTAGTAATTACCCTATAATATTTTGCTAGATGACATCTGAAGGGCGCCGTTGACTCACGCTGGAAACTAATTTCTGAGAAATGGCGGTGAGTCACTGGGAAGCCAGACACATTTTAGTGACAGTGCCTGATCTAAATGACTAATCAAATACTGCTACATACTGGAGCGGGGACGGAAGTCTTCTGCAGCCTGTGCTAGTTCATAACAGTGTGTATTTTATAGACTCATGCACTCTGTGTACCCCTTTATCTCCACAATCTGCTGGGGTAATTTCAAAAATAAGTGGGTAGTGTAATCAGCACAATAAAGCTGCCTCTCACAGATGCCTCATTCCAACCTTATTGCAACTTAGAAATACAATTTTGTACTGATTGTGCTTTATCCGGAGCGACACTGTCTTTCCATTCGCCGTTTGTTATATATAACGGCCATTGCGATTTTTTTTTTATAACTCCCGACACGTGTAGGAAAAGGACCTCCGCCCAAAGATATGCCTACTACACCCTCCTACGGTAGGTGCCTTATTAATTAATATTAATATTACAATGTTTGTAAGTTTACCATACTCCCAACGGGTGTCCACAGGAAGCAATGAGACACTGATATTATTTTAAATGTCACAGGTAGTGGAATAAACGGTATTTTAGCTCTCATCTTATACTACAGAACAAGCCTGCTTTGTATCTAAAGCAGAGAGCCGTTCAACATGTGGCCCATTTGACAGCGGGGTGTATCCCACCTGACTTAAATCCTATCCTTATCTCTTTAAACAGATACATAGAAAGTTACTTATTTTGAACTGCTTTTGGATGACCCCCCCCCCCCCCCCATTACGATAAATAAGAAAACTTAAGACCGCCCAACACGCACATTCATTTCTGAATGTGCGGCCCACTTCAGAAAAACTCTTAGACCTTTCTGATCTGAAAACATGCATCATTTAAAGGACAACTGTCGGCAAAATATGAAGCTCTGTTTAATTGTAGTGTAGGAAGTTTAAATAGAAATGCTTTAATGAAAGAATACAAATAAAGTACTGTTATTGAGCCTTCTTTCAGTTCTATCAGGGGGCAGACATCTTTGGTCAGATATTCATTATCTGACCCAAGATTCTAAACAACATGGCTGCCCACTGATATATATATATATACAGTGACGAGTAGAGGAGTCTGTATGGTTCACAGAGATTCAGATCTTGTCATACTCCAGTTTTGTTTCCTGTCCCGGTCTGTAAGAAGGAGCAGACTTGGAAATGTTTCCATTTCTTTTCTACAATCTTATTTCTGCCGTTTTCTTGTGACCTCAAATAACTGTTCTCGAGTTCTCGGGATTCCTCTGTGAATACAGTGTTCTTTACACAGTGAAGATCATATGGCCACTGATCATTGTTACCAGTGATGAGTGGCTTCTCTGCTACAACGAATCCCAGGACAACAGCCCCTCCTTGTATTAGTTAACATCCTTACCTTGCTGAAAGGCAATATCCAATCTCGGAAAATGACAGGGATCTAATTAATTTACTGATTGAGCCATTCCTCTGAGATCAGAGAGGTGCCATTCAAGGAATCTATTGTTTTTTGTCATTTTATTTAAATGGTAATGTTCTAGAAAAATAGGGGTCTCTTTTTTTTTTCTGTGATACAGAAGATAATTAGTAACACTAGTAAAGTGTATTATTTAGGAAAAAGGCACACAGATATTCAATCAAGACAGGGCATATATGGACATCTGTTCAGAATGAAGCAATATAATTGTTTTAATGCCAGGCATTAGTTCCATATAGTGCTGTTATTGCCCCCAAAACCAATTGAATGCTCCTGTCACCCCAGTGTGATATCAAGAACTGTTCCCCAAAAAGGTATCGTGTTATTGCTACAGTACACAAGCCAAGAGAGGCCATGTATTTTTAATATTTTTCTGGCTTGTTTTCTCAAGAAAACAATTTGATTATCTCGAGAAAACTATTTTTATCTTGAGAAAACAACTAGTCATCTAGAGAAACCAAGTCAGAAAAATTGTATACTAGAGACTATTTCATGTTATAATGTATAAAGAGTTGGTAGCTGCTCCTGGGAAGGGTATTAAAGCTGTCTAGACATAGGAGGGGTGGGGGGTGGAATAGCAGTTAAAGAAAGCAAAAAAGCAAAATGGTTATGTGTTGGTGTCAGTCACCCATCTTCACATTGTCCCATTTTTTTGCTCAGCTACACATCATTCTACGCATAATATATATATATATATATCATTATGCTCACAGATAAAATGATTGAAGTAATTTTGACGTTTGAGTATTTCGTCCTCGGAAAACTGAAGTTGTTTGTCTGTCAAATATCCAGTTTATTAAAGTAATGTATATAAATACTATATTAATGCATATAAATATAGAATATAGTATAGGGATTTCATTTGCTTATCGCTCCATATGCAAGTAAAATGTTCTACTTTTTCAGCATATTTGCATAGCAAGATTACCGACCCTGGATAACACACGATGATACCTTCTCCCAATTTATACTGTTCCCAGCTGTTTAGTTAGTGCAACATCCAGATTAATTCTATGCCCCTCAACCACGTACCAAGCACAGCTGGCATTCGAGTAGATCTGAAAGGGAAGCTTTTGGACCACCAGCTTTGTTTCTAACTTGTTAATATTTGTCGTGGCAAATTGAGACCCTCATGATGCTCTTTCAGTTTCACCTCCAGAAAGTTTCTAAACCCCAGTGGAAAAATGAATCCCAAAGTGCCTGATTGATTTCAAGTTCAGAAAGAAATAAAAGGGACATGACTATCCTTCTGCCCATTTCGAAGTGGCCGTCAATGTGAGTCGTTCCGTCAAGTCTCTTCTGGACTCACTTCTTGCTCAAGATTTCAAGCGCCTGACAAAACGAACAGAAAACAGGTTTTGTTTTAATCTCTTAAAATGTTCATCTGGATGAGCAGTTTAAAAGAAGAGGTGGGGGATATGAGAGGAGGAGTACGGCAACCAAACCTGGGAAAAGTTTTTACATTGGTTGTAGCATCGTCCTACTCCACACACCCACTCTTTCCTAGCATAGAACTCAAACAGAGTTTGGGAGAGCTTTACCTTGAGCTTCATACCCCCCCCAGTTAAATATGGCACTGTTTAGCCAGCAATCTGATAGGGTGAATGTAATGTGGGAGTAGTGGTACTATTTTAACTCGACCCTGTTTTTTCCCCTCTTTGTCAGGATCACTGATTGAATTAGGCAGAAATCAAGCACTAGGAGACTTCCCTCTTCTAGTGTCTGCTTTTGGGAGATGCTCCCATTGAAAGTGGTTTGCCTGTTTGTACTGACAGCCTGGTTGACCAATAGGGAGTGTACAGTGACAAACCACAAATGCCAGGGAGCAAATTTCCTAGTGCTTAGCTTCTTCTCTACTCTGTAAATGGGACGTACTTACCATGCCACACTAGGTTCCCAATGGGACATCATGGTGCCCTGCTTCTGCACTAGTAACATGCCATTCCCCTGGCATGCAATACAAACGTCTAATGTGATGTGTATTTCTTTCTGTGAAAAAGTGCCTGGCAAAGCCAACCACTTCTGTAAAAGGCTTTTGGGAATTGTCTGCAAATTGAGAGCTACATGTAAAGATCAGCTCTTCGGCAGAGGTCCATGAGTACCAAAAAAGAGGACTCGTCGTACGCGTTTCGCGTATCATGCAAAACGCGTAGGGCGAGTCCTCTTTTTCCCCCTTCTCTGTTATATTTTGATTCCTGTGTTTTTTTATATTTGGTTGAATCCTTCATAATAAATTTTGGATTTATTTTCTTACCGGAACTTGGAGTACATTCGTTTTCGTTCTCTTTTTCTTTCATTTGCTAAAACTACAGAGCACTAGATTTCTAGACAGAAACAGTACAGATCAGGAGAGGGGGGGCGGAGGACATTATATGCACCAGTCTCGCCAGTTCTAAATCTACAGAGGTGCAAGTGCCACTAACTACCTAATACCTCGCCTGTAACACTCATATGCCCTCTGGCAAAAATACAGCTTCCTTGCAGATCCTGTGCATGCACACCTCCACCTCCCTTAATTCTTCTTAAAAATGTAATGTTACTGAAAGGACAGGTCATGCAGTCTATGCTCCGTGCTTATTACAATGTTTAAATCTTTAGAGCCGCACATTAATTCCCTGAGATACATTATGCAGAGCATTACAAATTGCTAAAAAAAAGAGAGAGCAGGATGCTTTCAAAAGGGAACCGTAAATTGCTTTTTAAGCTCGCCAATAAAACACAAGCGTGTCAGTGCCATCATTCCCGGCATGAGTATCAGCGGCAAGGCTTCCAGCAGTGGTCTGCAGCTGTGCATTATCGATCTGCTGCATCTACTGTGTGTCTTTCTCTCCCCGGATAACATCTGCTACAACGAAATGCCCTGTTTAATACCTTGGGGTCTGCCAGTGGGCCGCAGCTTGTTACAGACTTTCTAGTTTTGGAAATGCAAGCTACCGCTGTGCCCCATCCTCTCGTGCCTCCGTCAAGGAACTGCAGACATGCTCCCCAGGGTGTCATATCAACACACGAGGAACCCGTGGGGACATTATTAAGACCGTACCAAAAACTGTAAATTAATGAAGCGAAACGGCAACATTTACATGTATCGAAGTTACTGGTTGCCTTCTTTTATGAGAGCATATGCTCCTACCCGCAGTACTATTGTTTATTAGTATTTTTTTTTATTATTATTCTTTCAAAACAGATGTAAACCCTTTTTAAAATTAACTGTGTTATTGTATTTTTCAATCAAAAGACAGTATGTGGCCGTTCTTATTTTTGTTTTGCCATTTTTTCCTATTTTTGTTTGTTTTGTTTGTGATCCACACGTTCCTTCTTTTTTAATTGTATATATATTTTTATTTTGGCTTTCGTTCGTTTTTTTGTTGTTGCTGGCACAAGTCTTTGTTCTATTAATTTTTACTGCCATTTCTCACAGCTGACAGTGGTATGTAATACTAGCAGGAATTCCCAGGCATGTTAACCACTTACTGTTCATCCCTGGGATCTTTGCATCACCCGGATCTTGAAGTTCTTCCCCTCATCCTGCTTGCAATGACATCACATGAGAGAGGATGAACTCATTCTATTGGCATCGTATTGACATCTTTGTGAGGGCAGTGGGGCAGCAATAGACAGATAGATAGAAAGTTGATTGGCCTAATTGGACAGAATATTGTTAGAGCCATGGGAGCAGTGTTAATTTTGACGGCAGATTTTTATTTAGTTGACAGTCACAGCCTTTTGACTAAAATACCATTTTAGTTTAGTCGTATTTTAGTCACCTGAATTGTTTTAGGGAAGAGGGAACAGGTCTGAGAGGGCTGTCACACAGTGTTACGTTATCTTGTTAGGGAGGTGAGAGGGAACAGGTCTGAGAAGGCTGTCACACAGTGTTACGTTATCTTGTTAGGGAGGTGAGAGGGAACAGGTCTGAGAAGGCTGTTACACAGTGTTACGTTATCTTGTTAGGGAGATGGGAGGGAACAGGACTAAGAAGGCTGTTACATAGTGTTAAGTTATCTTGTTAGGGAGATGGGAGGGAACAGGTCTGAGACGGCTGTTACACAGTGTTACGTTATCTTGTTAGGGAGATGGGAGGGAACAGGACTAAGAAGGCTGTTAAACAATGTTAAGTTATCTTGTTAGGGAGATGGGAGGGAACAGGTCTGAGAAGGCTGTTACATAGTGTTAAGTTATCTTGTTAGGGAGATGGGAGGGAACAGGACTAAGAAGGCTGTTAAACAATGTTAAGTTATCTTGTTAGGGAGATGGGAGGGAACAGGTCTGAGAAGGCTGTTACACAGTGTTAAGTTATCTTGTTAGGGAGGTGGGAGGGAACAGGACTAAGAAGGCTGTATCATAGTGTTAAGTTATCTTGTTAGGGAGGTGGGAGGGAACAGGTCTGAGAAGGCTGTTACGCAGTGTTAAGTTATCTTGTTAGGGAGGTGGGATGGAACAGGTCTGAGAAGGCTGTTACCTAGTGTTAAGTTAACTTCCTAGGGAGATGGGAGGGAACAGGTCTGAGAAGGCTGTTACATAGTGTTAAGTTAACTTCCTATGGAGATGGGAGGGAACAGGTCTGAGAAGGCTGTCACATAGTGTTAAGTTATCTTGTTAGGGAGGTGGGATGGAACAGGTCTGAGAAGGCTGTTACATAGTGTTAAGTTAACTTCCTAGGGAGATGGGAGGGAACAGGTCTGAGAAGGCTGTTACATAGTGTTAAGTTAACTTGATAGGGAGATGGGAGGGAACAGGTCTGAGAAGCTGTTACACAGTGTTAAGTTACCTTGCTAGGGTGATGGGATGGTAAACACTCACGTGACAGTATCAGGTGAATCAGATGGAGGTGTATCCTCTTCCTCTGCAGTGTGCAGTGCTTTGTTTCAGGTATCATACAGGTACAGGGAGCCTGCGTCTCAGCCAGTCCAGTTGCAGTCAGAGTCAGGGGACAGGGCTTTGGCAGAGATCCATGGGAACCAGAACCAGAAGTCCAAATAGGTAAATGCAATAGTCCCTCTCTAACATTTTAGTCAGTTGGACAAAATTGAAATGGATTTTAGTCATAGTCTTATTAACCTAGTTTGTCTTTAGTTATTGTTTCGTTTTAGCAGTGCAGTTTGGGACATTTTAAGGGACATCAAATTTTGTCTCTCCGGATACCCAATAATTACATGAGGTGACTTGTTCTTGGAGGTAGTTCTCCTGTGTTTACCCTAATATTCTCAGAATCCGCAGGATGCAATGCTTAGTTTAATACCTATGCTACACTGTTATGTTAAGGTAGTGAATGTAAAGGTGACACTATTAGGATACGGTACGGTGCCTTTGTTATTTTGATTTTTTTTTTAAATACTTACATCATCCCACTTGTGATGTCCCTGTCTAGCTTCCAAAATGGGCATTTCAAACTTTGCAAAGCATTGATACTTCACATGCCTTGTAAGTGAAACATGCTGCTCTTATGGGGGCTGGCTGCGAGAAAGTACATGGCATTAATTAGGGTCAGTAGACTGGACAGCTTTATCAGGATGTCTAGTTTTTTGTGGGTTTTGTGTGTGTGTGAGTGTGTGTGTCTGTGTGTGTGTCTGTGTGTGTGAAGACAGGGAAGAGAAGAGTATATTTAAAAGTGGAAAGACTACCCCAACAATAAGACAATATTAAATTAGAGAGGGAAAGGTTTAAAAGTAAGACCAGGTTGTTAGTATTGCTTTACTGATGGAGTAGTGTATGCATGGACTAGCCTTGCAGCAGATGTGGGTGAGGTTAATACAGGGCAGGAGCATACCTGCCAACTGTCCCGCTTTGTTTGAGACTGTCCTTATTTGGGAGCAATGTCCCGCTGTCCCACGCCGCTCTACCTCTGTTTCGCATTTTGGGACAGAGGTAGAGCTCGGTGGGACAGCAGGACTCAGAACCACAATTCCACAGTCCCAGACAACAGAGAATGCTTACTGGGCGTGCGCAGCATTGTGCACATGCACAGTAGGGGTCCTGACTTCAGATGCCAGGATCAAAAGTGAGTGACATTGTTACCGCACATGAGCGGTAGCACTGACACCCCCCCCTCCCCAGACTCTGCCCACCGGTGTCCTGCCCCCTTCCATTCTCCACCCCCCGTTGTCCTGATTTGCCCGGGGAGGCTATCCTATATATAAGGTAAGGCCAGGGACTAATGAAAGTATTACATTACTGAGAGGGTAGTGGATGCATGGAATAGTCTTCCAGTAGAAGTGGTAGAGGTTAATACAGTGAAGGAGTTTAAGCATGCGTGGGATAGGTATAAGGCTATCCTAGATATAAGATAAGGCCAGGGACTAATGAAAGTATTACTTTACTGAGAGGGTAGTGGATGCATGGAATAGTCTTCTAGTAGAAGTGGTAGAGGTTAATACAGTGAAGGAGTTTAAGCATGCATAGGATAGGTATAAGGCTATCCTAGATATAAGGTAAGGCCAGGGACTAAAAAATTAAGCAAATAAACCAAAAAAAAAAACCATCAGAATAGATGGGCTGAATAGCTCTTATCTGCCAACACATTTTGGGGGACATGTATAAACACAAAGAACATGCAGTTTGCTCTTAATACTGGCGCAATCTATGTGTCTGCGTTATCTACGCCGATTGTGATTGTGTCGGCACTCGTTGCACTGGCACAGCCTATGTATACAAAAATCAGGTACTGAAAAGCACACAGTGTGATGGAGGTCTCTCTCTCCCTCACTGCAAAGTGTCTGGAGTTATAAAAAAAAGGGACAATCGGCGTTACACATATCAAACAGCCATTACCTTTGTTTTTCTAAAACTCCCAACACATTGCAGTGCAGGAGTTATTATACATATCCCCCTATATGTTTCTGTGTGTGTTTGTTTGTTTGTTTGTTTTTGTTTACTGAATATTCATTTATAGGAAATGTCAGCTGAACAAGTCTCCATATGATGTGTGATGTGGGATGTTTTGTTTAATATGCTAAATTATGTCAACTTTGCTTCATTTTAGTGCAAACAGATCATCCAATTAACAGCTTTATGGTATTATATGTTATCATTGCACTGATTTATCTGCATATATTAAGAGAGAATAATCTCTTGTTACTGTATTCATCTGCTTCCTAATTATTATTTCAGGTAATCTCTTTAATTATGTGGGGGGTTTTTTGTATTTAAATTGGGATTATTACAGACGCATAAAGTGCTTTAAACCTGGTTTCTTGTTTGTCACAATGTCTCAAACATCGTAATATGAGATTAATAGTAAGGATGGGCTGTCTGAAATAATACCATTGAAAAGCTGGATACTTTTGGAAACTTAAAATTAGCGATTGTGGATCACAAGTTCTTATAAGAAAACATGTTTCTGGTCGCATACCACGCCTGACGGGGGAAAGGATGAAAAGAAATTTCAGGAAGTATTACTTTACTGAGAGGGTAGTGGACACATGGAATAGTCTTCCAGCAGAAGTGGTAGAGTTTAATACAGTGAAGGAGTTTGAGCATGCATGGGATAGGTATAAGGCTATCCTAGATATAAGATAAGGTCAGGGACTAATGAAAGTATTACTTTACTGAGAGGGTAGTGGATGCATGGAATAGTCTTCCAATAGAAGTGGTAGAGGTTAATACAGTGAAGTAGTTTAAGCATGCGTGGGATAGGCATAAGGCTATCCTAGATATAAGATAAGGCCAGGGACTAATGAAATTATTACATTACAGAGAGGGTAGTGGGTGTATGGAATAGTCGTCTAGTAGAAGTGGTAGAGGTTAATACAGTGAAGGAGTTTAAGCATGCAAGGGATTGGTATAAGGCTATCCTAGATATAAGATAAGGCCAGGGACTAATGAAAGTATTACTTTACTGAGAGGGTAGTGGATGCATGGAATAGCCTTCCAGTAGAAGTGGTAGAGGTTAATACAGTGAAGGAGTTTAAGCATGCGTGGGATAGGTATAAGGCTATCCTAGATATAAGATAAGGTCAGGGACTAATGAAAGTATTACTTTACTGAGAGGGTAATGGGTGCATGGAATAGTCTTCCAGTAGAAGTGGTAGAGGTTAATACAGTGAAGGAGTTTAAGCATGCATGGGATAGGTATAAGGCTATCCTAGATATAAGATAATGTCAGGGACTAATGAAAGTATTACTTTACTGAGAGGGTAGTGGATGCATGGAATAGCCTTCCAGTAGAAGTAGTAGAGGTTAATACAGTAAAGGAGTTTAAGCATGCGTGGGATAGGCATAAGGCTATCCTAGATATAAGATAAGGCCAGGGACTAATGAAAGTATGACTTTACTGAGAGGGTAGTGGATGCATGGAATAGTCTTCCAATAGAAGTGGTAGAGGTTAATACAGTGAAGGAGTTTAAGCATGCGTGGGATAGGCATAAGGCTATCCTAGATATAAGATAAGGCCAGAGACTAATGAAAGTATTACTTTACTGAGAGGGTAGTGGACACATGGAATAGTCTTCCAGTAGAAGTGGTAGAGGTTAATACAGTGAAGGAGTTTAAACATGCGTGGGATAGGCATAAGGCTATCCTAGATATAAGATAATGTCAGGGACTAATGAAAGTATTACTTTACTGAGAGAGTAGTGGATGCATGGAATAGCCTTTTTCAGTAGAAGTGGTAGAGGTTAATACAGTGAAGGAGTTTAAGCATGCATGGGATAGATATAAGGCTATCCTAGATATAAGATAGGAAACTGGGGACTAATAAAAGTATTACTTTACAGAGAGGGTAGTGGATGCATGGAATAGCCTTCCAGCAGAAGTGGTAGAGGTTAATACAGTGAAGGAGTTAAAGCATGCATGGGATAGGTATAAGGCTATCCTATATATAAGATAAGGCCAGAGACTAATGAAAGTATTACGTTACTGAGAGGGTAGTGGATACATGGAATAGTCTTCCAGTAGAAGTGGTAGAGGTTAATACAGTGAAGGAGTTTAAGCATGCATGGGATAGGTATAAGGCTATCCTAGATATAAGATAAGGCCAGGGACTAATGAAAGTATTACATCACTGAGAGGGTAGTGGGTGCATGGAATAGTCTTCCAGTAGAAGTGGTAGAGGTCAATACAGTGAAGGAGTTTAAGCATGCATGGGATAGGTATAAGGCTATCCTATATATAAGATAAGGCCAGAGACTAATGAAAGTATTACGTTACTGAGAGGGTAGTGGATACATGGAATAGTCTTCCAGTAGAAGTGGTAGAGGTTAATACAGTGAAGGGGTTTAAGCATGCATGGGATAGGTATAAGGCTATCCTAGATATAAGATAAGGCCAGGGACTAATGAAAGTATTACTTTACTGAGAGGGTAGTGGATGCATGGAATAGTCTTCCAGTAGAAGTGGTAGAGGTTAATACAGTGAAGGAGTTTAAGCATGCATGGGATAGGTATAAGGCTATCCTAGATATAAGATAAGGCCAGGGACTAATGAAAGTATTACTTTACTGAGAGGGTAGTGGATGTATGGAATAGCCTTCCAGCGGAAGTGGTAGAGGTTAATACAGTGAAGGAGTTTAAGCATGCGTGGGATAGGTATAATGCTATCCTAGATATAAGATAAGGCCAGGGACTAATGGAAGTATTACGTTACTGAGAGGGTAGTGGATGTATGTAATAGTCTTCCAGTAGAAGTGGTAGAGGTTAATACAGTGAAGGAGTTTAAGCATGCATGGGATTGGTATAAGGCTATCCTAGATATAAGATAAGGTTATCCTAGATGTAAGACACGGCCAAGGACAATTTAAAGGATATAGACAATTGGACAGACTATATGGGCCGAATGGTTCGTATCTGCCGACTTATTCTATGTTTCTATGAAAAAAAACCACAGTTTGACTTGGTCAAGTGGATCTTCTCTGACCTGAAATTCCTCTAAGGATTTCTTTTTTTAATTGATTTTGTCAAGCTAGGTGTGTTTGCAAAGACACAGAGGCTAGAGGCTTTATTTACCAAAGAGAGAATTGCAGGGGATTTCTTAAGGCCAAAGTAGCCGAGCTACTCATTCAGCTGAATGGCAACATTTCTCTAACTCAGCTACTTTGGCCTTAAGGTTGAAATCCCCTTTTGAAATTCATCAAGTTGCCAACTCGGCTGCTTTGGTCTTAAGTTTGAGACTCCCTTGGCAATTCTCTGCAGTTCCCTCTTGCATGAAGAGCCGTGGAAGAGATGAGCATCCTGGGATCTCCATCACTGGATGTAATGGCAGACTATAGACTGTAAGCCTTGATGCCAATATAGTGTTTTATGTTCGATAGCGGACCCGAGTTTGGGATTATTGGTTCCTTTTCAGGCGCCCCCCCCCCCCCCCCCCCCAATAATGTAGGTCACAGATGCCACTGTATCTCTCATCCAAAAACACGTTTACCTGGCTGGTCTGAACGTGGGCTTTGCAGTTAATGAGTCTAAAAGTGGATTTAAACATCTTTCTTCTGTTTGATCTGAACGGAACCGTAACCTTCATTCTGTTTAACATTTTACTTCTCATTTTATGACGATATATATATATATATAAATCCAGCAGGTGGGCACACAGAGCCTTAACATTTACAGCTTTTTAAAGTCATTTTTTTTGTTGTTGTAGTGAGAATTATCACTATCCTTTATTGGATGTAAGTCTGTTTTAACACTGTGCAGGTTGTTTTCTATACTGGTTTCTAATTAAAGGACAACTGTAGTGAAAATAACATTATTTAATTATATTTGTCTGTCTCGTAGCCTCTTTGAGTCTACCCATATTATTTAAATTTCACTTTTATTATTTTATTCAATTTTCTTTAGCATCTCTCTGTCTGTCTGTCTGTCTGTCTGTCTCTCTCTCTCTCTCTCTCTCTCGCCGTCTGTCTCTCTCGTTTTTCTGTGCAACACAATCAGAGAATAGACAGGAGCAAACACATGTGGATCTGTGGGGAGATCTCCCTTCCCCTTAAATTGCTCTGACCATAAATCACAAACGACAGGGACCACCCAAGAGATGCCTACCCAGGACAGCTGATCAGATTAAAGTGGCATAAAGACTGCATTTTCAATTGTAAATTCACATGTCTGGGAAGAACAACACTTAGACTATTTAACAGTGAGGAGTGGAGGTGAGAAATAGTGTATCCCATGTGACTTACCCAGCAGGGGATCATGTTTATGATTCTCTTATCTGACTGCTAAGCTTGGGAATTAATCCTTTCCACTGGCTAGCAAGCATGGGGTAGGCCCAGGGCCGGCCCTACATTGGGGCAGAGTGGGGCAACTTCCCCAGGCGGCACTTTTGCAAAGGCGGCACATTGCCGCCTCAGTAGACACTATTTCAGCTGCTCACCGGCCGAATCGTGAAACGCCGCCTTCCCGCCGCTGCCCATATATGCGGACAGCAGCCGGCAGCCACATCAGAAAAGGTAAGTAAAAAAAAAACCTCCGTCACACCGGATATGACGTTACGTCATATCCGGTGGCTGAGCTTCCCTCCTCCGTGCAGGAGGGAAGACCACGGAGGAGACCAGCATCGTCTGCACGGAGCATCCAGGAGGTAAGTACTGGGAAAGGGGGGGAGGAGGGTGGTGTAAAACGAGCAAAATCCAGGCAGATTAAATGGCTAAATCTGGCATATTGAGTGGCTAAATCTGGCATATTGAGGGGTTAAATCTGGCATATTGAGGGGTTAAATCTGGCATATTGAGG
This sequence comes from Pelodytes ibericus, assembly GCA_036172795.1. Classification (NCBI taxonomy): domain Eukaryota; kingdom Metazoa; phylum Chordata; class Amphibia; order Anura; family Pelodytidae; genus Pelodytes; species Pelodytes ibericus. Next base: position 198,459,339 of record CM069862.1, on the reverse strand, counting down.
GGTTAAATCTGGCATATTGAGTGGCTAAATCTGGCATATTAATTGGCTAAATCTGGCATATTGAGGGGTTAAATCTGGCATATTGAGTGGCTAAATCTGGCATATTAATTGGCTAAATCTGGCATATTGAGGGGTTAAATCCTGGCATATTAATTGGCTAAATCAGGCATTTTAAATGGCTAAATCTGGCATATTGAGGGGTTAAATCCTGGCATATTGAGGGGTTAAATCCTGGCATACTGAGTGACAAAAATCCTAGCATATTTATTGTTGTCTGTCCATTACAAACTGTTTTGCTATTTAATAAAACTATTTAAAATATTTTATATAAAGCTAAGTGACCAAACTCATACTGGAGGATGTCTCTATAGTTGATGTTGTCGTCATTATTGTTGTCTATCCGTTACAAACTGTTTTGCTATTTAATACAATTATTTAAAATGTGATGTATTTTATTTTTTGGGGGGGGCAGCAGCATTTAATTCTTCGCCCCAGGCAGCACAATGTCTTGGGCCGGCCCTGGGTAGGCCTGGACTAAAGTATTGAGTAGACTTTGGACAGGTTAGGGTAGCTGGCCCGCCTCCACTGCCTCCGAATACTGCGTCCAAGGGACCAGAGAATTCCTTCACCAGCCAAGACACATGAGACAGCGGCTGCACGGCCTGTCTGCCAGGTTATGTATTGCGTGATGCCATACTTTCCATTTATTTAAAAGCCCTTGAAAAGAGAAGAATTTATCGGCACGACAGAAATAATAAATAAAAAGAGCGTAGCTTTATCGTCTTCATCCTTTTTTTCAATTGATGCCCCATCTACTACCACGGATGGATTGATTTATTTTCCTTATTTGTTTTTACAAATGTCTGAACATTATCAAATGGTGAAGGAAGAAGCTTATTCCCCCTGCTGTATCTCCTTCTCCTTTTATAATTTTCTTTATTGATTCTTCCTTTATCTCTGCACCTCAACAGTGCGTAAGTGCCTGACCTGTTGGCGAAGCTGGATACCAGACCGCATGTTCTGCTTTACCTTGGCTGACGAGTCCGCTTCTTGAATCCTGGGAAGGATTTTCATATCCGCAATCTGATATGCCATAGAAACAGGGCCGACAAACCCAGAGTGAAGTCAGGTTGAACTCCCTGATGCCACATCTAAAAGGACAAATACACCTCCTCAGCATCTGTCTGTCTTAATCTTTTTCAACCCAGTGTACCAAGCATTCACTGATGAATACGTTTGACCTTCACACTGTGTGCCTCTCCTTTTGTACTGCTTTATACTGTGTGGCATCAGTGAGCTTTAAATATAGATAAAATAATAGAAATAAAAGATTACCCTATTAAAGGGTTGACGTCATTCTTACTTTTTTTTGTCTTGGTCATTATGTCCTGGAATAAACAATTTACCTCAGAATCTTCAGTATGGTCTCTGCTCCCTCTTCTGCTCCAGCACCAACATATTTTGTAACTCCTCTGGATCTCTGGTCTCCCCATCCCTCTTCTCACTTTCACCCTATTCCCTCTTTTTTCACTCTAATCCTTCATAACCGTTTTCCTTCATAGCCACTTTTTCACTGTCGTTCTCATTTGCCCTCTTTCTTAAATATTCCTCCTTTCCAGTTTACATGATGCAACACTAACAGACACTGACTACACTGCAAATATGATGGGAAACAGCCTATATATATATATTGTGGGGGTATCCTGTCATTAATATGCCACGACCTTAATGAGATTCAAGTTTAATTAGTTATTAAATTCCAATCATACCACACAGGGTCATTAATTGATGATAGAGTTTATTGTTTGAGATTTAATTCATCCTATAAACTCAAACCTTTCATTTCTAACCCACATGACCGATTTGAAAATTATTTATGTTGAATTTTCTCATGTCAAACAAGGAAGCAAGCATGGTTTCACCAGACCTTGGTTGAATTAAGAGTCTAGGCTCCTGTAGACTTGTCTTCCTACACAACCTTGCTACCACATCTTTACAAAAGGCCTAGTTGAAAAGATTCAAGACTGTTTATTTCTTTGCTTCTGATTTAACTCATTTACCCTCGCAATGCAGACGGGAAGCTGTGCCATGTGTCGAGGAGGACACATATCTTACACGTTCCATTTTTGGTGCTGAAAGACGGGATGCGTTTGAGGCATAATATAACTCAGCGAGTTACAAGATCATTTCAACAGATGTGCTAGAAGCAGCAGTAAAACAATGACTTTATTTTGTCCCATAAAGCAGACTTTGTCCATTATACTTTTGGCCACAATCTTGTTTGATGTAAGCTGGGCTGTAGATTTGATGTATGACAGCATGGTTGCCTTCATGAATTCTGAATAAGACAAACCATTTTTCAAATCTGTATTGTCAGAGCCGTCTGCTATCCAGTAACGTTGCTCGTAAAAGGTTACAAGACCAAAGGCCGTTCTACTTGCAGTTAGAAAAGTACATAAAATCACAATACATTAGCTGCTGCTAAAGTGACCGTTTAGGTATGATATAGGGGCTGGGATACTTATAGCTGCCATGACTTCACCAGTATTCTTATATCACAAGAGCTGATATGGTGGTGTGTAAAATAATGTATTACTGTATATGTGGCAAATCCTTAACTTTTAGTGCGATTACTAAATTGTGTTGTATTACATGACCCGCTGGTTGACGTGGCAGTTGCACCCTTTATGCCATAATAGTATAATTTCAAAAAATATTCAACTTTTTTTAATATACTATTATGGAAAATATTAAGCCATTTCAATGTCAATTAACCATTACATTTTTTTTTTTAATTTGCTGTATTTTCCTGCACTTTAAATTCTCCAACTTTTATATGGTAAATGACTTCGCCGGTCTCTGAGTAGCCCAAATTTGAGCGCTACTTGGATCACCAAAGACATCTAATTGGGTCTGAAAGTCTGGACTCTTATGTTCTCACGAAAGGTTGACCTCTAAAAAAAAAAAAAATTCTAGGGTTAGAATAAGTAGGAGCTAGGTTTAGAGTTGGGGTTAAATTGATTATTGGGATTTGGGCCAATAGGTCACTGTAGGGGATAATTGTTAGGGGAAAAAAACTCCACTTTAGGTTATTGCCCTATAATCTGCAAAAAATAACAAAAACATGTAAACATTGGGTATTTCTAAACTCAGCACAACTATTCGGAACTATTTAGCAGGGGTCTTCTTTACCGTTTGTTAAAGATTTTTAAGGCAAAAGGCGTTTTTTTGTTTTTCTTTCTTCAATTTTTTAATATTATTATATAGTAAATTATATGATGAAAATAATGGTTAATCTTAAGAAAGGCCTTCTTATGGCAACAAAAACAATTTATAATTTGTGTGGGTATATTAAATGACATAAAGAGGAAAATTACAGCTAAACAAAAACACTGCAGAAATGTAAAAACAGCCGTGGTGTCCGATGTCAGTAACAGAAGACATCACACAGGCACATTTCTTCCCTTATTTATGTATTTACTTACAATTCTGTTTTCAACTCTTAGAGCTGCACCTTTCTTCCTGTCCCCCCCCCAGGAGATCTGTAGTTTTGCTGTAAAACAAAGTTGCTGTTGTGACTGTTTTAATGCATCTGACCCATAAGGGCTTTTGTGGCTCTTATTTTTTAAAACAAAAACTTCATCTTGGCACATAGGCTTGCATCCAATTAGAAATGTCCTTTGCATCCGAAAAGAAACTGCTCACAACCACACGGCTGTAATTTCCCCAGCCGTGTTAATTAGCATTTTGTTGACAAATTGTATTTCTTGCAGAAATTAACTGGCTTTTTTTTCCTTAAACCGTATTTAAAGCATCTTGTATTTTAATGTGTCATTTTCCTACCATTTTATTGCCAGCACAAACCATTGCGAAAATAAAAGGAAGAAGGAAAACAAAATTGTAACCGGCCCATAGGCAGAGATTTTTTTTTTTTTTGAATGGTTTATGGAATATTCGATAATTCATTTTTACACCTCCACGGTGGTTTATGACGAACGCTCGGAGGTGGCTGTAAAAACTTGCATTCGAGCGATTTTCACGAAAACACATAGTTTACTGAACCGTTCTGTAATTATCTCTGGCTGGTTGTGCAGGTTGGCTTGCTCTAAATCCTCTTGTAAAGTTTGTTTGTATCATTAAAGAGACACTTTTAGTAATAACTTTGGTTGAAACAGAAGCTATTTTTGTTGTTGTTGGCTTTCCATCCAGTAGGGTCTTCTGTAGGATGTACGCACCATTTCATCACCCACCCTACCTCATTGTCCCCTTCACTAATCCACTGTAGCCATCCTGTCAATAGCGAACGTATTTCTCTCACTGCTGCTACATTGCAAGACCCTCATTTTTATACAGGGGGGCTGGTTATCATGCCCTCATTTTGGGATGTCAACCAAGTGCGGAAATTGACAGCAACAGGAAGGTGGGGATGGGACTCTTCATCGCGGCTGCTTCCGCTTCACCGCTTCACCGCCGACTCTGCAGCACAAGACAGATCGTCGCTGGAGATTTCATCGCGGGACATTTCATCGCTAAAGGTAAGTATTTTACTGATTTTAGTTTGGTTACAATTAGGGTTTAGGGGGTTATAATTAGGGTTTAGGGGGTAATTTTAGTATTGGGGTTAATTTTAGTATTGGGGTTAATTTTAGTATTGGGGTTTAGTGTTTAGTGTTAGTGTTTAGTGTTAGGGGTTAATGATAGTATTAGGGGTCGGGGGTTAGTATTAGTGTTAGTATTAGGGTTTAGGGGGTTGATTTTAGTATTAGGGGTCGGGGGTTAGTATTAGGGTTAGTATTAGGGTTAGTGTTTAGTGTTAGGGGTTCATTTTAGTATTAGGGGTCGGGGGTTAGTATTAGGGTTAGTATTAGGGTTTAGGGGGTTGATTTTAGTATTAGGGGTCGGGGGTTAGTATTAGGGTTAGTGTTAGGGTTTAGGGGGTTAATTTTAGTATTAGGGGTTAAATATTAGGGTCAGTATTAGGGTTTAGAGGGTTAATGTTAGTATTAGGGGTCGGGGGTTAGTATTAGGGTTTAGGGGGTTAATTTTAGTATTAGGGCTCGGGGGTTAGTATTAGGGTTAGTATTAGGGTTTAGGGGGTTAATTTTAGTATTAGAGGTCGGGGTTAGTATTAGGGTTTAAGGGGTTAATTTTAGTATTGGGGTTAATTTTAGTGTTAGTATTGGGGTTTAGTGTTTAGTGTTACTATTGGGGTTTGGGAATCATTTATTAGGGGGGGTATTTTTGTTTTACTTTTAGATTTGTAAGAGCTGACAGTTCAGCGCTGAACTGTCAGCTCTTACATAGCTGCAGCCGCGATGTAACGGTCGCGTTATACTTCATTGCTGACAGTTCAGCGTTCTAACTGCCGCGCTGAACTGTCAGCGATGAAGATGCGGCGAACAAGTGTCCTAGACCCTCTCCTTTGGTCCATGCTAAGCTCAATGTAAAAATAGCTCCTATTAAAGAAGCATTTATTTTTTTGTTTGCGACATTTTCCCCATAATTTGGAAGTGCATACAACTGTACAGCCGTGGTGTCACTCGCCGTATTATAGTCAAACAGGTCAGCCCAAGGTAACCAGGGTTCGGAAGTCAAATTATTCTTGCTTCGGCAGTGTCAGGGGGTGCATGGCCACCCCCAACCAAGATTGCGTGTCAGGCGTCTGTTGAGAAAGTCTACTTGCTAATCTTTTATTGTTGGTATAATAAAATTTGTGTGGACTGAAGAATCTAGCGAATCTCGGAAAACATACAGACCTGCAGTGATTTACAAAGGAGGTGTTTGTCTTCACCTCCTTTCTGTGTCTTCCCCCACAACGGAGAGGAAGGGATCGTCCCTGCATGTGAAGATTCTCTTGATTGTACATTGTTCTTGTTTTATTTGAACCTAGAAGCTGTTTTCATCTCTTTTGTCATTGTGCTGATCCAGCGATAACATCTTCTCTTGTTTTGTATGACACATTTTTCGCTAGAACCCAGGGGTTCCATATATACAGTTCTCGAATGACTGTATAATAATCTACCCCCCAGCCCCCGCTCCCCAGAAGCCTTTCTTACACAGCGGTGATAATGTACACGCCTGGCTATGATTATATGCATTGTATGATTAAGTTGTGCCATCCCTCTGAGTTGTGACAAATTGTGTTATTATTAATACCTTGCCCCTTTGAGCTTACTTCTTCTGTACGTCTGCAGACTTTTCAAAAGCATAGCTCATTCTGACAACATCACCGATTAATCAGCCATTGAGGGCAAATTTTGTCTTGTCCACTGATGCTGTATGGCACAGTTCTTTGTTTCTAATCAGAAGAGAGACTTGCATAGATCCTCACAGGTGAACACTTAGCTCCACATTCTATAGTATGAAAATAATATGGCTTTTTAACTAGTAGGGTGGGGGGGGGGGGATTTGCATTCCTTGTGTCGACACATATAGAGATATGGCAAATGTGTGCAGAGTTTACTTAAGTTCAAATTGTTCGCCTGCAGCATGGTAATGATAACTAGGCCGATCTAGTGCAATCTCTTTGCATTCGCTAGGTGGCGCTCTGCGGACAGCATGATAGAACATCATAAATCCTGCCATGGAGCCGATAAAAGCTCCTCTGGGCCACGTCTAGGACCATTCCCCCCGTCCTTTATTATTTTAGCCGTAGGTTAGAGAGTATTTGTGGTTCGTGCTCCAGTCCTGCAGACGCAAAGTAGTAATTCATGTGGCTGAAAGAATTATGCAGATGACTATAATTGCAAGTTGCTAAACAATCTCAGGGCCCCTACAGTCTCATTCATTACCATCTGAACGTGATAGTCTGAATAGTACCCGAGGAAGTGCAAAGCAATATCTCAAGGTTTAGTCAATAAGGAGAGAATCGCAGGGCATTGATATGGGAGTTTCAAGTTAAAGCCCAAAGTAGGTGAGCCGGAAAAAAAATCTCCCATTAGGCTGCTTTGGCCTGAGGTTTGAAATGCAGTTCCCTGCAGTTCCCTCTTTATTGAATAGACACGCTAGGGTTTACTTCACAAACAGAAATGAGAAACAGAGAATGATCCGAAACAGGACAGACTGAAGATGACATTGGGAGGAAACGGAGAGAGACCAGGCCTGATATAAACATTACTATACTCTAATTAAAGGTGCGCCCCCCCCCCCCCTCTCACGCCAGGTGACCTGTGAACTCTCGCATCCACATGTAAAGAGAAAACCTAGTAGAATTCTTTCGTTTTTTTTTGTGTTATGTCGCCGTTAACTGGCGTTGTCCTACCAAACAGTGGTGATTGTGAGCAAGAAAAATGTCTTCTCCTGCCTTTTAGTCGTGCATCTGTCGTAAGACCACTTCTTAACCCTCCGCGGCGGTTACGAACCAGTTCAAAAGGGCACAATATGACCAGGCGTTTAGTAACAGTGTCCATCGTTCATGCGAATGATGGCGCTCGTCTGACTTTATTACCCATACTACGGTATCAGAGCTACTAACATCTGGTCTCTGAGGCGTAATGGATTGTGTGACTATGGATTTGTAGGGGACTTGCTCTCAGCTCTTACTTCTGACTGATAATTACATTTAATCTATTTAAACATCGCTCAGCTGCTGCCTTTCCCCTAATCATTAATGTACGCTGAATGTCTCAGTATTTTGGTCTTGGGAGCAGTGAACTCGGTCCCATGGCATGTGTTCTGGCGATACTGGAATAATCTATGCAGGGAAAGGCTTGGAGAGTCATTTCGATCTTACCTAATTTAGCTGGTCTCTGTGGTCAACTTGGTTTGTACTATTTCCTGGTACAATGTACCGTATGTCCTGGTCAAACAAATACCCCCAAAGCTCGTAAGATTGACTAAAATTACATTCAAGGAAAGAGGATCCAACCACGGTAGAGAATTCTATAACACAGATTTTGGACTCAAGATCTGGCCAGCGATCTAGCTTGCACATTGCAGTGCGAAGTGACAAATCCCATATTTTTCTTACATCTCTATCATCCTTCTTAACCTGGCCAGAATAGACCGGTAACACACATCCAAGTAATTCTGCTGAATTCAGACTTATTCTGCCAGGTGATATATTTCTAGTTTAATATTTAATAAACTCTGGACACAGGAGTTTAAGAAATGTACTCTTGCTATTTATATCACAACAATGTGAAACTCCAATTGCAATAAATTGTCATAGTAATTATGTGTAATTATGAAGTTAAAATAGTATCCTGTGACTGGCAGCGGTGCTTATCTGTGCAGTGTCTATATCTGCTAGTGGACCCTCATGCCCACTTAATAAGCCAGGTGCAAAGTGTTACAATCGATGCCACTGCATATGTGTCATTATATTTGACATTTTTGCTAATTTGCTAATTGTATCGCTGCATTGTTACAATCTCAGGCAACGTATTACTTCTCTTCTTGTAGATCTTCTTGTAGATCTTCTGTCAAGGGGGGGGGGGGGTCTTGAGTTGAAACCTCTGCAATGGCTTTTTCTGTCAATGTGATTCTATGCAAATTCAGATTAAGCATGTTAATTGGAGGCCGCTAATTGCAAACTGAAAGGCCCCATGATCCTCCGGGCCCTATTTCACACACAGTACAGGTTTAAGGATGGGATTTCTGTAAAAGACTAATGCTGAAAAGGCTTTAACATTTCTATGACCCGAAAAGTGCTCCATATTCATCTGTGGGGTGACCTATGGATCACACATAAAAATGAGGGTAGTAGCAGAGAGAGACAGTCTGACCCGACAGACCTGCAACTGCTCTCATTGGCTGATCACACACTGAGCGGCAGAGCTGAGTGTGACCTCACCAGGAGTAGTGTAACCTTTGTTACTAGTGATCTGTTACACTTGGATTCTAACTATTGTGGGTGAGCTGGCACAGTCAGGTTACCCTGTACAAGGCTCTCTTTATAAGCACAACTGGGCTGCACAACAATCAAACAAACTTTGTATATATACATTGAATGTATCAGTAGTCAGCCAACCGTAATACCTGACGGCTGTTCACTCTGCTCGGGGGCTGGCCCCTCAATCAATATGCCATCAATAAAAGAAGGTTGCAGTTATAGAGCTGAATCTCAGTAAATGTAAGCAATTTATTAATCCATATACATATGCCGAGAAGTTGCGTGCCGAGGTCCAGCCCTTTCTCAAGCTCAAATACAAACACAAAATGCAACATAAATAAAACATAAAAAAAAAAATACATATATATATACGCACATCCTAATTTTAGGACACTTTTTAGGGTTGCTTTTAAAATAAAATAATGTGTCTATACTGGTAAATAAAGTAATATTCCAAGTGAAGCAAAAAGTACAACAGACCCAATCGAGTCAGACAACAGACATCCCAAACTGTGGCTATACGGGTGCAGATGCTAACTAATACTTTACTTTTTTTTTTATATATTTCCTCTTAAATCCAGATGACAACTTATGAAGACATTATTCCCTTTTATCAGCTTGCGGCAGTGTGACAGGCATCATTCATTGTTTTCCTCCCCAGCTTTATTAGTTGTCATATCGTTTCCCTTTGTATATTAAATTGATAAGCCCGTCAAACGGGCATCATTGTTTACCATTCCGAGACGTTGGCTAATGAATGGAATTGGCGGACAGATGTCAGTCGTGATGTGGACGAGCGCCATTCCGAGAGGAGAATTTGCCGACACGGACAAAATAAATCAAAATACATTAACACGCTGCTTTTTTTAAATTTTTTATAATGTCATTACAGTTTAGAAAAGTATCACCCGATGCCTTCCCTTTCGAAGTGCACGCAATCATTGAATAATAACGTCGCCTTAATCTCGATTGGCAAAAAAAAGAAAGAAGCGAAATAGCCGGGAAAAAAAATAAGTAATTTAGAGACGTGCGAAAGAATTATCAATAGATATAAATATGGCAAATATCCATAAAACAGAGTAAAAGCTTGTAAAATTATATCTGGTAATCACCTGTTCTGTAATTGTTCCATCAATATTTCAGGGACTATCCAGATGCGCCCCCTGGAACATCATTACGGGTTTCTGCCTACTAATCGCAGATCCCGCGGCACTGGTGTGAAGGCAGCTGCTATCAATAACGCGTATTTCAATACTCTTTAGGGAAGAAAAAAAAAATCTTTAGCCCATTTGTAGTTCTGTGTCACTCGCATTGATATCGGAGATTTTTTTTTTTCTCTAATCCGCCGGTGGTCATTTTCCAGTTGAGCGTCGTAAATACAGACGCAGTAAAAGGTAAAGCACAGGTTTGGGGATATGCAGGCTTGAGGGTTCAAGTTGGCTTTTATAAAGAAAAAAAAAAACAACAACAAAAGAAACAAAAAACCTTTTATAAACCACTGAAGGATGCTTCGGGCAAAGTCTAGAGAAACCTAGAGGTAGCAAAAAGATTTGCAATGTTTGGAGGCTCCTGGGGAAACATGAGTACAATGCAGGTAAACCCACCTCAAGCTCAAAAAGACCACTCTGTGAATGGAGAATTTGACATTCAGGGAGCGATGGACAACTAATGAGAGACTAAACTCTCCTAAACCAGACTGAAATCCACTTTTTTCTCATTAATGATTCTCAGCAGCGTTCAAATGATACCTAGTTTGGGTTGAAGCCTCACTGAGACAGGCAGACATGTTGTGGTGCTTCTCGTAATGACTTGCAGCATCAGATTTGCTGCCACATCTTTGTAAAGGTTTTATGTAAATATATACATAAGTGTTTGTGTGTATATATGTATATATATATATATATATATATATATATATATAAAGTAGCTTATTGAGCTCTCTTTGCTCTGTACAGCTCTATCAGAGGGCAGACATATTGGGTCAGAGCTTCATGCTTCACACCCCAAGACTCTAAACAACATGCCCACTCCCTGATATAGCTACGCAGAGCAAAGATTTTAAACATAATGCCCACTCCCTGATATAGCTACGCAGAGCAAAGATTCTAAACATAATGCCCACTCCCTGATATAGCTACGCAGAGCAAAGATTCTAAACATAATGCCCACTGCCTGATACTGCTATACAGAGCAAAGATTCCAAACAACATGCCCACTCCCTGATATAGCTACACAGAGCAAAGATTCTAAACATAATGCCCACTGCCTGATACAGTTATACAGAGCAAAGATTCTAAACATAATGCCCACTACCTGATGCAGCTATACAGAGCAAAGATTCCAAACATAATGCCCACTCCTTGACACAGCTATACAGAGCAAAGATTCTAAACATAATGCCCACTCCCTGACACAGCTATACAGAGCAAAGATTCTAAACAAAATGCCCACTCCCTGACACAGCTATACAGAGCAAAGATTCTAAACAACATGCCCACTTCCTGATACAGCTATACAGAGCAAAGATTCTAAACATAATGCCCACTCCCTGACACAGCTATACAGAGCAAAGATTCTAAACAAAATGCCCACTCCCTGACACAGCTATACAGAGCAAAGATTCTAAACAACATGCCCACTTCCTGATACAGCTATACAGAGCAAAGATTCTAAACATAATGCCCACTCTCTGACACAGCTATGCAGAGCAACAATTCTAAACATAATGCCCACTCCCTGACACAGCTATACAGAGCAAAGATTCTAAACATAATGCCCACTCCCTGATGCAGCTATACAGAGCAAAGATTCTAAACATAATGCCCACTACCTGATGCAGCTATACAGAGCAAAGATTCCAAACATAATGCCCACTCCTTGACGCAGCTATACAGAGCAAAGATTCTAAACATAATGCCCACTCCCTGACACAGCTATACAGAGCAAAGATTCTAAACAAAATGCCCACTCCCTGACACAGCTATACAGAGCAAAGATTCTAAACAACATGCCCACTTCCTGATACAGCTATACAGAGCAAAGATTCTAAACATAATGCCCACTCTCTGACACAGCTATGCAGAGCAACAATTCTAAACATAATGCCCACTCCCTGACACAGCTATACAGAGCAAAGATTCTAAACATAATGCCCACTCCCTGATGCAGCTATACAGAGCAAAGATTCTAAACATAATGCCCACTACCTGATGCAGCTATACAGAGCAAAGATTCTAAACATAATGCCCACTCCCTGACACAGCTATACAGAGCAAAGATTCCAAACATAATGCCCACTCCTTGACACAGCTATACAGAGCAAAGATTCTAAACATAATGCCCACTCCCTGACACAGCTATACAGAGCAAAGATTCTAAACAAAATGCCCACTCCCTGACACAGCTATACAGAGCAAAGATTCTAAACATAATGCCCACTGCCTGATACAGCTATACAGAGCAAAGATTCCAAACATAATGCCCACTCCCTGACACAGCTATACAGAGCAAAGATTCTAAACATAATGCCCACTCCCTGATAAAGCTATACAGAGCAAAGATTCCAAACATAATGCCCACTGCCTGATGCAGCTATACAGAGAAAAGATTCTAAACATAATGCCCACTGCCTGATACAGCTATACAGGGCAACGATTCTAAACATAATGCCCACTCCCTGACACAGCTATACAGAGCAAAGGTTCTAAACATAATGCCCACTCCCTGACACAGCTATACAGAGCAAAGATTCCAAACATAATGCCCATTCCCTGATACAGCTATACAGAGCAAAGATTGTAAACATAATGCCCACTCCCTGACACAGCTATACAGAGCAAAGATTCCAAACATAATCCCCATTCCCTGATACAGCTATACAGAGCAAAGATTGTAAACATAATGCCCACTGCCTGATACAGCTATACAGAGCAAAGATTCTAAACATAATGCCCATTCCCTGATACAGCTATACAGAGCAAAGATTCTAAACATAATGCCCACTCCCTGATACAGCTATACAGAGCAACGATTCTAAACATAATGCCCACTCCCTGACAGAGCTATACAGAGCAAAGATTCTAAACATAATGCCCACTCCCTGACACAGCTATACAGAGCAAAGATTCTAAACATAATGCCCACTCCCAGACACAGCTATAAAGAGCAACGATTCTAAACATAATGCCCACTGCCTGATACAGCTATACAGAGCAAAGATTCTAATCATAATGCCCACTCCCTGACACAGCTATACAGAGCAAAGATTCTAAACCTAATGCCCACTGCCTGATACAGCTATACAGAGCAAAGATTCTAAACAACATGCCCACTCCCTGACACAGCTATACAGAGCAAAGATTCTAAATATAATGCCCACTTCCTGATACAGCTATACAGAGCAAAGATTCTAAATATAATGCCCACTTCCTGATACAGCTATACAGAGCAAAGATTCTAAACATTATGCCCACTCTCTGACACAGCTATACAGAGCAAAGATACTAAACATAATGCCCACTCCCTGACACAGCTATACAGAGCAAAGATTCTAAACATAATGCCCACTCCCTGACACAGCTATACAGAGCAAAGATTCTAAACATAATGCCCACTACCTGATGCAGCTATACAGAGCAAAGATTCCAAACATAATGCCCACTCCTTGACACAGCTATACAGAGCAAAGATTCTAAACATAATGCCCACTCCCTTGTATTATTTAATTTCTACTTAAAATGTCTACTCTTGGTGCAATCTTTCAGTTAAACATAACTTATTTTTTAGCCGACAGTTTTCCGTTTAAAGATTATAAAATTATATACATATATATATATATATATATATATATATATATATATATATATATATACAAACATACATACACACACACATACATATATATATATACACATCTACATTTGATACAAATTCCAATTACACAGAACTTTTTGTGACAATTGTCCTTCAATGTGACACCTTTAAAGAAGACATAAGGTTCTGCTACCAATGCATGTGTTTGTTTTTCAGGGATCAGTACAAATTATGTGTGCTTTAGAAATCCACGTTAACATTTAAGCCACAAAAAAAGTGCTTTTTTTTTAATGTGACGGGGTAAAGATGTTACGGGAAATGTGTCGACCTTTCGTCGACGGATCTTAGATGACTTCACTAAAGCAAAGGATGAGAAGAAGAAAGAAAAAAAAAAAAAACAACAAGCCCAATATACTCAGCTTGTGAAGACAAGCTCTAACCAAAGTGAAACAATGAGAGGTCACGGCAGGTAAACGCATCTAGTCGCAGTACAGATAATAAGATGTTTGTGCCGAGACAAAAGCAATCTCAAGGCGCACTCAGGCTTAAAGTTTCTGCTCACTGCTCCCGTGAAGCTCTGGAAGTTTGGAAAATGCCAGCTTGATTTAAACTAATTCCCAGCTGGGACCACACAAGACCCGCAGATCATATAACTCCATTACAGGGGGCTTCAGTCCAGCAGGTATAGTTGAAGCCGACCTCTCATCCATTTGCTTACTGAACACAAAGGGGTTATCAGTGCGCTAGTAGAAATATAATATAAAAGGTCTTAGGTGTGCCCCATCATGTGATAAGTGAGACAGTATGTGCACAGTAAGAATACAAAAGGGTACCATACAACTACAACTAGATATATATCTGCAGATGGTATTTCCTCAGGTAGTTCTGGTGGTTCTTGTTTGTAAGCTGTATATGAGACACAAATAGTGCAATATATATATAGACTTTCAAATAATGGTATGTGTGATATGTATTGCACTCACAAACACACATGGTACATGCACCTTGAGATCACACAGATCATAGTAGGTCCTTTGGGTGCGATGGTAGGTAGATCTATACCATGGATTATCACAGGGGATATATATATCTCCGTTTGTAGCAGATCATATATAGATAGACAAGATGTTAGGGTAAATGAATAAGAATAAATATTTAATGTATAAAAGTACCGTATTTGCTCGATTATAAGACGAGGTTTTTTTCAGAATTTTTTTCTGAAAAGTCCCCCTCGTCTTATAATCGAGGTTGTCTTATAATCTGACCTCAAATCGAGGTCAGATTATAAGACATGGATCCATCGCGCAGACATCCTCCGCTGCCCCACTAGCCACCAGGGATAATCGGGCAGCTGGGGGATGTCTGCACTATACGTGCAGACATCCTCCATGCTGCCCGACACCTCGTCTATTATGACGGACCAGCTGTCCGTCATAATAGACGGAGGTGTCGGGCAGCATGGAGGATGTCTGCATGTATAGTGCAGACATCTCCCGGCTGCCCCCACTAGCCACCAGGGATATTAAACAAGTGAGGGGGAGGGAGGGGGTGGAGGAAGGGGGGAACCAGAGCAACAAGGGGAGGGGGGACCAGAGCAACGAGGGGAGGGAGGGAGGGGGGACCAGAGCAACAAGGGGAGGGAGGGGGAACAGAGACAAGGGGAGGGAGGGGGGGAAGAGACAGAGACAAGGGGATGGAGGGTGGGGAAGAGAGAAACAAGGGGGAGGAGAGACAAGGGGAGCGAGGGGGGAGACAAAGGGAGGGGGAGAGAGAGACAACACTAGGGGGGGGAGAGAGAGAGAAATCTGGGGGCAAGGGAAAGAGGGAGGCAGCATTGGCACATAAAAGGAAATAAAAACAAGAAATGTATTTTTTTATATCATAATTTTTTATTAAAAAAGCAATTTACATGTGAATATATACAAGTTGAACTTTTTTCCTATATGGTAGTCTTATATTAAGGCTTTTAGTTTTTTTCCTAATGGAATATCCAAAGTTTGGGGGGTCATTCAAGATGAGAGTACGCGGTATATGGCAAGCAACGCGTTTCGCCTGTCGCAGCGGGCTTTTTCCTGCCTTTGGAGTACGATTTGCTAGGTGTGCAGAACATTTATTTTTGGCACAGAGATTGAAAGTACAGCCATTAATGCTTTGAGGCCCAACAAAGCAGCAGACTGCGATCCAGTGTTAAGATGATGTATAGTTCTGTCCTTATCTAGATGCACAAAGTTTCCTCTTTTCACTATTTAAATTTGCAACAACAACAAAAAATGCTATTGAAGCTTTTGGTGATGACATGTTTTATAATGGTGTGTTAGCCTGAGACTGCGCTTATTGCTGATCATTAACCAACCCGGTGACCTCATAGGAGCACAGCATTCTGGTAGTGATGACTGTTTAAAGTGGAGGTGCTTGGATATGTGTTGTGGACTTCTAGTGAATGAAGGCGCTTCTGCAAACACCTACAGTGCTATGTGTACTTAAACATGTTTCATTTGAGGGGGTTTTTCTCTTTAAGTTCTGAAAGGGGCAATAAAAAAATCAAAATGGAGCAACCAAAGAGGACTGCAGTACAAGCGGTCTTGAATCAGGACTGCCCCACGGAATGCAGGACAGTTGGGACCTATGGGGTACATACTGCTGTAGATATGCTTCCCTGGACTACCTGCTTCCTTGCACATCTTTTTTTTTTTTCAGATGGTTACATAGGCTTGCTTTCTATCACAATAAGACTCACTGCCATCTGAACAGGCAACTGAGAGTGAATCTCCTCTGTGCAAGACATGCGGGGGTTAATATATTAGCAAAGAATATAAACTCTATTTCCAGTGAGTTGCAGACATCTCATTTTAGCTATGAACATTTGGAAAGGTCTTTATTAGTTATATGACAATCAAATCTTTTGACCTCTCCGTGGAGCATTAGAGGGGTTATAAATAATTCCAGGACTTTAAAAAAATGTTTTTACGAATTTCCGAGGACTAGATAGAAAGTTTCAGACACAGTATAATGAGAGAGAGGGGGGGGGTTCACTGAGGCTGCTTCATCCGAACTTGGGAAGATAAGTATAAAAAAAATAAAATAAGGCCATGAAATAATCACTTACATTACAGCATTAAAAGGAAAGGTTTCAAAATCAAAGCGAAATGTGTAACGAGAAACTTTTACAGCACTGAGTGACAAGTATAAATCTCTCGAACGCCAGCAGAAATGGTTTCAATCAAGGCACCGTATTTATGATGACAGATACAAACGACATCTTGCAAATGCGAGGGGAGGCCATCCAGATCTCTAGACATATTTGAGAGCGCTTTCAGTACTTTCTCTTGAGGAAAACGTGGTGTGTCCCGCTACACCGGCAAGCCAACAAGGATGTCCTGTGCAAGTCAACACATGCCTCAGGAAGATTCCCCTGTGGTTATCTGCGGTGAATTAATTAAGTGGTAACTAGACGAGCATTGGAAGCGGTCACAGCTTGGCAAAGAGTATTAAACATAGACATGTCTGCTGCCCTGTATGTAGAATGTAGAATTCACATGTGCTCATTGTCCCTTAACTAAGAAGGTTCCATGGGATCCCTTCCTAAACGATCCCCCCCCAGAGACTGGCCTTTTAGAACATGTTTTGTCATTTTTGCGGTTTTTGTGTTTATCTGTATTTTTTTTTTTTCCAGGATAAGAAAGGCTTTTCTTTATTTTGATAATTCCATATAATTTACTTCAAAACATTATAAAATATGATGAAAAATAAAACATTTTTTCTAACTTTCACATGAAAAATATTTTATACATCTACAAATGCTAATAAACCCCCCCCCCCCCCCCCCCTGCTGTATAGATTCGTATGTTTGTCATGAGCTTAGCAAAATCCAATAGTTACATATTTTTCTGTTGTGTTGTGCAAGTTATAGGGCAATAACTAAAAGAAGCATATTGCTTTTTTCCTAAACATTTTCTCCTACAGTGATCTTTTAACCCTAAATCTAACCCTAGCACTGACCCTAACGCTAACCCTAGAGGCAGTCTAGCAATACTCCTTGAGCAATAGAAGTGATCAATGATCATGATCACAACAGGCCAGCCCCATAGTGAAATAGCATGCTTTTTGCATTGCACCCTGGGGCCAAATTTAGGTGTTGTTGGATGCCTCGATATGGAGGCATTGCAGCATCACCGGCTGAGTGTAGGATGTTACCATTGATAGATCTTTATGCTTGTTTCACCGCATGACATGCCAAGCACATCAGTTGTCACTAAAAGCATGTGATGTGCCTTCGATATCAACTGTGGTGAAGGGGTTAATTAATTCATTCCCTCTGAACACAACATTCTGAATTCAACCTATTTCGGAATGTAAAAGTTGCAGACCTGTCGAACGTAGATGCATTGCTGTCTAATTTGCATAAGACTGCTAGTCCATGCTAATAGTACCGTATTTGCTCGAATATAAGACGACCCTGATTATAAGACGACCCCCCAAACTTTGGATATTCCTTTAGGAAATAAAAGCCTGAATATAAGACTACCCTATAGGAAAAAAGTTTAACTTGTATATATTCACATGTAAATTGCTTTTTAATAAAAATTATGATATTAAACAAATGCATTTCTTGTTTTTATTTCCTTTAATGTGCCAATGCTGCCTCTCTCTCTCCCCCTCCCACGTTGTCTCTCCCTCCCCCCAAACGTTTCTCTCTCTACCCCCTCCCTCCCCTTGTCTTTCTCTTCCCCATCCCTCCCCTTGTCTTTCTCTCTCACCCCTTGTCTTTCTCTTCCCCTCTCTCCCCCCTTGTCTTTCTCTTCCCCCCTCCCTCCACTTGTCTTTCTCTCCCCCCTCCCTCCCCTTGTCTTTCTCTCCCCCCTCCCTCCCCCCTTGTCTTTCTCTTCCCCCCTTCCTCCACTTGTCTTTCTCTCCCCCCTCCCTCCCCTTGTCTTTCTCTTCCCCTCTCTCCCCCCTTGTCTTTCTCTTCCCCCCTCCCTCCACTTGTCTTTCTCTCCCCCCTCCCTCCCCTTGTCTTTCTCTCCCCCCTCCCTCCCCTTGTCTTTCTCTCCCCCCTCCCTCCCCCCTTGTCTTTCTCTTCCCCCCTTCCTCCACTTGTCTTTCTCTCCCCCCTCCCTCCCCTTGTCTTTCTCTTCCCCTCTCTCCCCCCTTGTCTTTCTCTTCCCCCTCCCTCCACTTGTCTTTCTCTCCCCCTCCCTCCCCTTGTCTTTCTCCTCCCCCCTCCCTCCCCTTATCTCTCTCTGCACCCCCCTCACCTTGTTTCTTGCTCCCTGGTGGGTAGTGGGGGCAGCCGGGGGATGTCTGCACGATACGTGCAGACATCCTCCATGCTGTTGACACTTCCGTCCATTATGACGGACAGCCGGTCCGTAATAATAGACGGAAGTGTCGGGCAGCATGGACGATGTCTATGCTATCATGCAGACATCCCCCAGCTGCCCAAATCTCCTGGTGGCCAGTGGAGGCAGCCGGAGGATGTCTGCACGATACGCGCAGACATCCTCCGCTGCTGCCCGGCACTTCCCCCAGGACTTTTATGATGAAGCCGGAAGGACCCGGCTTCATCAGAGAAGTCCCGGCGGTCGTGCCGGGTGGCAGCGTAGGATGTCTGCGTGCATCCTGCAGACATCCTCCGGCTGTTAGCGAGGGGGATACAGGTCCCCTGCAACTCTGCGGGGGACCTGGATCCCAGTCTTATAGTCTGACCTCGATTTGAGGTCAAATTATAAGACGACCTCGAATGTATTTGCTCTGAAAAAAACCTTGTCTTATATTCGAGCAAATACGGTAATACATTCATTCCCCTGCCCCTCGAGAAAAAAGCATTAGAATAAGTAACATGTTAAAACAACCTTGATGAAGGTCGTATAATGTGACTGAATCTACAATTATCTATTCTCAGATAGATGTTTTTATGTGGCTTTAAGACAATTTGGAAGAAAATCTGCAGTTTGTTTTGTGTGGCTTAAACTGATTATTCCTGCTGACGCCACCCTCCCCTGTCATATCTGCCACCATCCCAGAGAGTTATTCTAGCTCCTCCCTAATAAAGAGGGGGGTGCTCTTTAACACCTCCCCAAGCACAGGTGGGGTGCTCGTTATTACTTCCCCAAGGCACAGGTGGGGTGCTCGTTATTACTTCCCCAAGGCACAGGTGGGGTGCTCGTTATTACTTCCCCAAGGCACAGGTGGGGTGCTCGTTAATTCCTCACCAAGCACAGGTGGGGTGCTCGTTATTACTTCCCCAAGGCACAGGTGGGGTGCTCGTTATTACTTCCCCAAGGCACAGGTGGGGTGCTCGTTATTACTTCCCCAAGGCACAGGTGGGGTGCTCGTTATTACTTCCCCAAGGCACAGGTGGGGTGCTCGTTATTACTTCCCCAAGGCACAGGTGGGGTGCTCGTTAATTCCTCACCAAGCACAGGTGGGGTGCTCGTTATTACTTCCCCAAGGCACAGGTGGGGTGCTCGTTAATACTTCCCCAAGGCACAGGTGGGGTGCTCGTTAATTCCTCACCAAGCACAGGTGGGGTGCTCGTTATTACTTCCCCAAGGCCCAGGTGGGCTGCTCGTTATTACTTCCCCAAGGCACAGGTGGGGTGCTTGTTATCACCTCCCCAATGCACAGGTGGGGTGCTTGTTATCACCTCCTCAATGCACAGGTGGGGTGCTTGTTATCACCTCCCCAATGCACAGGTGGGGTGCTCGTTATCACCTCCCCAATACACAGGTGGGGTGCTAGTTAACTCCTCCTCAATGCACAGGTGGGGTGCTCGTTATCACCTCCCCAATGCACAGGTGGGGTGCTAGTTAACTCCTCCTCAATGCACAGGTGGGGTGCTAGTTATCACCTCCTCAATGCACAGGTGGGGTGCTTGTTATCACCTCCCCAATGCACAGGTGGGGTGCTAGTTATCACCTACCCAATGCACAGGTGGGGTGCTAGTTATCACCTCCCCAATGCACAGGTGGGGTGCTAGTTAACTCCTCCTCAATGCACAGGTGGGGTGCTAGTTATCACCTCCCCAATGCACAGGTGGAGTGCTAGTTATCACCTCCCCAATGCACAGGTGGGGTGCTAGTTATCACCTCCCCAATGCACAGGTGGGGTGCTAGTTATCACCTCCCCAATGCACAGGTGGGGTGCTAGTTATCACCTCCCCAATGCACAGGTGGAGTGCTAGTTATCACCTCCCCAATGCACAGGTGGGGTGCTAGTTATCACCTCCCCAATGCACAGGTGAGGTGCTAGTTATCACCTCCCCAATGCACAGGTGGGGTGCTAGTTATCACCTCCCCAATGCACAGGTGGGGTGCTAGTTATCACCTCCCCAATGCACAGGTGGGGTGCTAGTTATCACCTCCCCATTGCACGCATTGGGTGGGGATAACAAACCGTGTGAAGGCCCTCAGCACCAACACCAAATGAAGTGAGAGCAGTCAGTGCTCCTTTCTATGTATTTGCTGCATACTCACGCCTGTGTAATATGAATCATATTGTATATGAGTGGTGTTTGAGTCTGCGACAAACTTCGCACACCGCCATGTTTCTGGTTTCCTTATAAATACTTGGGACCTTTAATATTGTACATCAGTGCTTCCATTTATTGTATAACGTACCCGGACCGCCGAAAGGAGGGCTGCCAGGCATTTCTGCAAAGAAACACTGCACAGAATTGAATAAAGGGTCAATAGCTCGGCGGTGTTTGAAGAGGTAATATATAACTAGTTACTGACGTCCCGTACAGCGGTCTTCATTAAACCTGCTGCCCGTGAATGATACCTTAAATCAAAGAAAATGCAACAAAGCTGAATTAATATATTCCATCTCAGGTGAATGTGTGAGGCTCAGATGGATTCTGTGAAGTAACCACTGTTCCTACAAGATATACAGCGTTCTTATTCATTATGCAATCAACTCCAAAACTAGATGGGGGGGGGGGGGGTGGGGGGGGTAGAGTGCTGATGTACACAGTAACGGAGTTATATTTGAATGCAGCATTTATTGAAAATATGTGAACAATAACATAGATAAATGATACAATAAAAAGAGAAAGTATCAGAACATGGGGGGGGGGGGGGGGGGCTGGGTTCCTCCACATCCCTATTATTGACTTATACAGAGTCTTTGCCTCAAGGTGATTGGCTTTGAGGTGCATTGCAAACGTTTGGTATTCGTGGAGGAGGCCGTGGTATCTGTGAGGGTGTTAATGGATGGGGAGCGAGTTTATTATGTTAGTGCATGCTTGGACGGGACTGGTAATTACACTTTTTCAATGAAGAAAATCACCTGATCATGCACTGCATACTCCCTGTGGTCTAATTGCTAAAGGTGAGCGGAGGTGCACATTGCATCTCACCGTTTAAACCTTACATTGTGCAGGTAAGTACCTGACGCGTTTCTCCACGCTAAGCATACACACCGGGACTGTCCCAGCACAATGTATAGATAATAGATATAGAGTCATCTTAACTCATCTCACCATTGAACATAGACGGTGTCACTGGAAGATGAGAACCATTTGGCCCATCTAATCTGCCCAATTTTCTGAATACTTTTATTAGCCTCTGGCCTTATCTTGTTAGTGAATAGCTCCCTGCGAGATGTTTATCCTCCAATAAAATAAACTGCAAAATGCGGTGTGAACATGAATAAATGGATGTGAATGCAATGCATTGGGCACTTCTCTGCTTTTACTCAGGTGTAGGAATAGGGCAGAAATTAACCTTTAATACCAGGCTTGTTTAAAGCCCCTTTCGACCCTGCAGGTGGAAGCGTACCATCGTATACGAGACCAGAAAGAACATTTTGATAGTTGGGGGTTTTCGTAGCTATTCCAGAAACGCGTTGGGTGTTCTTTCTCTAGCTTGAACGCAGGTTGTACCCTGGCATAGCTTGCATATTGTACCTTATTCTTGCTGATATTTTGCATTTGTGGAGATGTTGGCTCTGTGCAATTTATTTTGAGATGATCATTTCACTCCCCCCCCCTCCCCACCTTTACAGATAACTCTCGTTGGTGGTGGGGGGGGATTATTAAACACATCTGCCTTTATTACTGCCGAACCAAATCCTAGTCCTCATACCATTAGCAGTGACCTTTAGAAAAAGCCATTTCACCTTTGTTTTTGCAGCTAATTCCCTGGAAGCAGCATGCCTAATAGACATTTCATGCATCTATAGCTAAACAGACAAATGACCATTTTTAACTTCTGTAGCCAACATCATTTGGTGTAAAGAGGAGCTTTAGTGCGTCAAACTCGCCCGATTTCCTGACTTATTGGAATTAAACGCCCAGACGGAATGAATTTACAGGATGACATTGAGGTTTGGTGGCGGAAACACTGGCGGTTTTCTAATTTTTATTTTAAATGCCGAAATCCGCTGTGACCGTGATAATTAGGGTAAGGGAACATGGGAAAGGAGGAAACAAAAAACAAAACTGAAATAAATTAGCTGGTTCTACATTTGCTGAGCCGTGCTTAGGTTTCCTGCCATTGCACACTTGCCAGCCGATCAGTGCAAACATTTCTGCTGTTTCAAGGGCCCCTAGAGCTTTTGGTTGATTATATTGCCAATGGTGTGGAACTCCACGATTCAGCTAATGCTTTGGCAGGTGGTTGATGTAAGGGACCATATTCAAAATGTGTTAGCCTTGATAAAGTGGCCATTTGTCGTGCACAGGATCAAAATGACATTTTTTATTTATTTCATTAGGTTTTTCTTTTACAAGTTCTGGAAATCAATCACAAGCCAGAAATTAATGTTCCCTGTAAGAGATGCAGGCGCTTTTCATACACACATAGCAATCCTTGCCATGATCCATTTGCTGTGATTCCAATCATTGCCCACAGCTGTAAATGCATGCTCCTCGGGAGTTGGCTAGCCAGCATTTCTAGATGGCTGCCAATCACTCACACTGGCACAAATAATACAAGGATTGCTTGAACCATGTGCACAGTGAATGGTAATTTGTAGGAAGGCCTCTAGCTGCTGCAGAACCTCAGTAACTAGGCTTGTGAAACCCCATGTGCTGTGGTGGTCTGCGTTGGTTTTTCTCTCACTCCGAGGATGCCCATCAGTAGGTCAGTAACCCACTGGACCTATGGGAATATCAGTCATGCCATGCTGAGGGGGCCAGTGAAGGCCAGAACATACATCTGTAGCTGCTGGCTCCTTTGAGGCCATTAGCATTTTTGGGTCTAGAACTCTTTTATTGACAAGGACAGTCTGTCTTTCCACAAATGGAAAGGTCTTCTCTGTAGTGATACAAACAGCTTCATTTGCGAGATGCTCCAGAGTGCTCTACCATCCCAAAGGGCAGGATGGGATGGCTCTCTTGAGCTGGGCTCACAGACTTATCTTGTTTCTCAGGACTGTCTAGAAAAGTGCTTTCCAGACAGGGGGGCAAGGGTGTGTGATGCCTCCAGGCAGAGGCATCACCAGGGTTGGTATCACACGGTGCGGTAATTTCAATGAGATGGCGTACAGGAGCCCTACAAAATACACAGGAGCCCATTAACTATGCCACACAGAGGAGCTCCACAACTATGCCACACATAATAGCCCCATAAATTATGCCACACCAGAAACCACAAAAATTGTGACTCACCTCGGAGCCTAATTAATTATGCCACACACACCTGAGCCCATTAATTATGCCACATACAAGGGCCCTATAGTTATGCCACACACAAGTGCCCCATAGCTATGCCACACATGGGGTTCAATAAGTATGCCACACATGGGACCGCCATTAATTATGCGACACACGGGAGCCCTGCGAGGTGACAACTGTACAATTCTAAAACAATACATATCTATAGATAAAGACATCTCTCTCTATCTCTCTCTCTCTCTCTCTCTCTCTCTCTCTCTCTCTCTCTCTCTCTATAACTAGTTGCATTTATTCTTACTTTAACTTTTTAATATTATATTCAACTATTTTCATATGTAATAAAAATGTTATTGAAAAATAGCATTCCTTGTTTTTATTCCCTTCCTTTGCACCCACATTGCACCTAAAGGACTTAACACAGCACCATACAGTACCCACAGCACTTGCCATGCACCCATATTACACCCACTGCATATTGCACCTACAAGATTTGGCATGCCACAGTGTCAATGTCCCACAGAACATACCACAGTGTCACTTTGCCCCACAGAACTGCCCCTACAGAACAGGCCAGTGTAACTTTCCCCATAGTACATATCATTTTTCCCCACAGACCATGCCACACAATCACTTTGCCAATTAAAATAAGCCAATGTTTTCCCCATTAATATGCCAGTGTTAGGTGACCCATAAATATGCCACACCAATTTGCCCAATAATATGCCAGTATTATTTTGCCATTAATAAGACACAGCCAATTTGCCCAATAATATGCCAGTATTATTTTGCCATTTAATATGCCACAGCCTATTTGCCCAGTAATATGCCAGTATTATTTTGCCATTAATAAGCCATAGCCAATTTGCCCAATAATATGCAAGTATTATTTTGCCATTTAATATGCCACATCCAAATTGAAAAGTAATATGCCAGTATTATTTTGCCATTAATTTGCCACAGCCAATTTGCGCAGTAATATGCCAGTATTATTTTGCCATTAACATGCCACAGCCAATTTGCCCAGTAATATGCTAGTATTTTTTTCCCATTTAATATGCCACAGCCAATTTGCCCAAAAATATGCCAGTCTTCCCTCGGAGGAGGGAAATACAGTTACTGGATATGATGTAAGGTGTGAATGATTTTTTTGAATCTGAATTTAGCGGCCGTGGCTGCCAGAAGAAAAAAAAAGTTCAGCAGTGCAAAGTGCTGCAGGAGGATGCCGGCAGCCAATTTGCCCAAAAATATGCCAGTCTTCCCTCGGAGGAGGTAAATACAGTTACTGGATATGATGTAAGGTGTGAATGATTTTTTTGAATCTGAATTTAAGTTCAGCAGTGCAAAGTGCTGCAGGAGGATGCCGGCATCACAGGTGTCACCCCCCCCCCAGGGGTAGGGAGGATGTGAGAACTCCAGATCGAATGCCAGGATATTCTGTATTATTACATGCATACATAAATTCCCTTGCTGGCTTTTCCTAGGGCAGTGATGGCTAACCTTGGCACTGCAGGTGCTTGAAAACTACATGTCCGATGATGATCAGTCAGCCTTATAACTGACAGCATTATGGGACATGCAGTTCCCAAACATCAGCAGTGCCAAGGTGACCTATCCCTGCCTTTGGGGAAAGCAGCTTGGGCTAATAGCATACAATATAACATACACTATTCTATGTGTGAACAAAAACACAAACCCACAAGGAACAAGGAAAGAATAGATTCCATGACTTCTTCCTTCCACTTCGCTGATGTTTCTCTGTTTCTGCCTTGCTCACAACTATTGATCCTTACAGTACCAAAGTGGTTAATCTACCACCTATCCCCCCCCCCCCTCCGCTGCAGACCTCACCCCTCCCAATAATCCTTCCTTTTAACAATGTGTTAGACATGTCAGCTGTACACAGAGCCATGTAAAAGATCCTGTTAGCTCTGATTTATTCTCAGCCAGACCTCTAAATGCCACAAGAACATATTCGCTGGGAGATTTCGGATCAGCTTTGCCCTTTCTACTCCCCACGTGTTTGTTTGATTTGCACCTGCAACAGAATTAGAATGTGTTTGCTCTGTGGCCTAATGTGACCCCCCGAATCTCCATCCTGCGAGCCTGTAAATGGCTGTAATGTTTACTAAATAGACCTGACAGCCGAGCAGCATTATACTGGTGATACCCATGACTTCTCTGTAATCCTGTGCTGCAGCTCACACCGCTCTACCATACATATTAATAGGGACAACAATGTGTGCTGACATCATGCTTTATAATCTTCTACAAATAGCATGCTCTACAGTGTATACAGTGCATGTATAGGTGCAAATGTATAGGTGCAAATGTATAGGTGCAAATGTTCCTCATTATTATACTGCTTCCTGAATATTATCCCCTGTAATTAAATAGATTTGATTAGAGTATTCGGAAGCTTACAGATATGTTTACCTTTAGCTTAGTTATGCAATAAAAAAAATCATCATAAAGCTATATTGTTAACAACCTATATGAATACAATAAAGAAAATCTATTTGCAAGCTTCCTAATTCTGTAAGGTAAGGCATTGTACAAATCCATCAGTGTGTAGCACCTACATAAATATTTACTTTTGTATGTAGGTGATATCAGATGGGGGATTATTAATAAACTGGTTATTGTTGTCACAACAGTGGCACAATGTTGCCATAATTAATGTTTGAGTGTATGTATGGCATGATTATCGCCAGAACACCCCCCCCCCCCCCCCCCCCGCCTCCCCCAGCTCTGTTTGGTTGTGGAATTCGCAAAGGCTGATATCCTTGAACCAAATATGGCTGAAAATTGTTGAGTTTCTGAAATTCGTCTTTTTTGACCAATCTGGCCCCATTTTGTAGACCCTAGTGACTCCTTGCATTCATCTTCGGTCTGGTTCCCGATTTCATATGTTTTTTTTTAAATAATTTTTACTCATCGGCTCTTCTGTTTTGCACTGCTGGTTTGTACAGGCTGTCTAAGAATTGGGCTGCTCGGAGGATTGACTCTCTTGTTGGAGGTTTTCTTTTTCGTTCCTTGGAGCTGAAATTTGTCTCCCGAGTTTGTTGTGCTTTTGAATAATTGTAGGATAATCCTTGGCTCTGACATTGATTTATTACCCATGTCCTCGGGCATGCCACAACTGTCCCACGATGGCATGCTTCAGTGGGCTGTCACACTTGTCAGTATATTCTGCCAGCAATAAGGTGTGGAGTTTTCTGCAGTATGCGAAATGAGCTGGGATAAAATGCGCCGGCACAAACCACTCCGCACGGGGGAAACAAATGAGTCAGGATGCGTCTAGAGCTGACATGTGAAGATTTACAGGAGGCCCTTCATAATTCATAATAATAATATTATTATTAAACCCCTGCTATTCCGGCCCAATGGAATCTGTAATGTTTATTTAGGGTGCGACATTCGCTCTCTAATAGGCCTGGTTTATTGGATTTATGGGGGCAATGATGGCATTTACTGCAGGGGGAGTCTGCTCAGTCGCAGATGCAGGTTCCCACCTATCTTGTATCTCTCTCTAATGGTCCTACAAGACATCTTTAACCTCTTTGTGACCCATGACGGTCCTGGATCTTCATGGGGAAAAACTCCCTTAGTGACCAATGACGGTCCGGGACCGCCATGCAGATCCGATCTGGCATACCGCGATCGTGATTTAAACGGCATGGCTAAGTGTCTCGATACTGAGACACTTCAGGCATGTGGGCTGAGCCCCCCCCCCCCCCCCCCGGAAACATCTGGGCACCGTGACAGCCAATCACAGTGCCTGGGCAGGGAGAGACTAAATATAGTGCTGCAAGCCACCCCTGGTCCCTCCAAGCCCATCCAGCCCCCCAGGTTTTTTTTAATAAAAAACATTTTTTACATTTTTTTTATTTATATTTTTATTTTGCTGACCTTAACCCTTGGGTTAGGGTTAGAGATCATCAAAACCCTAATCCTAGAGTTAGAATTAGGGTTTGTACTAACCCTGAACCTAGGGATAAAGTTAGAGTTGAAAATAAATTTAAAAAGTAAATAAATTCAAATAAATAAATAAATAAATAAAATACTATTAAATTAAATAAAAATAAGACGTTAATCCGTAGAGGACCAGTGACATGTTAGGTCTGTTGGTGGTCCTCTATTGATATGTTATTTAAAAAAAAAAAAAGACTGCTGTGGGGTCAGTGCTTTGCATTGGTCCCAGCAGTAGATAGGGACCCCCCCAGCAGCTGGATATATAATCCATGCAACCACAAGGTAGCAAGGATAGCAACAATCTGTGCTTCCTTCTATAGACTACATTCCCTATGATGCTACGGTCACTTTTGGCTGGCTGAGCATGATAGGAAATGTAGTCACAAGCATTACATAATAAATACATGTTTTAAAGCTGCAATGACCAAATCCTACATTTTGCCCTGTATCTGCCACATACACCTAGCAAACCTATACATGTGGGGAACAGCTATACTCAGGGGAAGTTGCAGAACATATATTGGGGTGTTGTTTGGCAAAAAAACAGAACAACCCCTTTAGATTCATACCTAAATACAAAGTGTGTGGGGAAAAAAAACACACAAAAATGACTATGCCAAAACTTGTCAAAGATTGGTGGGAAAATAACTGCATGAAAAGTGTCAAAATACCCCAGGTTGAATACCCTGGGATATCTACTTTATAAAAATGTGTACATGCGGGGGTGATTCACCTATGCATGACTGATATCGGTGTTACAATGTCAGTAACACTTATTTTGGAAAAAATGGTTTCGAAAGCTATGGGCTACTTGTATTTATTACACTATAACATTTATTAAAAAAAAAAAAAAAACATATAAACATTGGATATTTTTAAACTCAGGATCAATATTAGAATCTATTTAGCAGGTTTTTTTTATTTGCTTTTGTAGCTTAGTAAAAGATTTTACAAACAAAAGTAAGGAAAACTGTTGTTTTTATACATTTTTCACCATATTTTTCTATTTTTGTCATACAAATATAATTGATATGAACAAAATAATGGCATTAAAAGAAAGCCCTTCTTGTCCTGAAAAAAAAAAAACTATAAATCATATGTGTTGGTACAGCAAATAACAAAGAATAAAATTACAGCTAAACACAAACACCTCAGAAGTGTAAAAACAGCCACGGTTATTAACACATAACATTCCAAAACAGTCTGGTCATGAAGGGGTTAATTGTTGCCTGAATTTCTTTGGATCCTGTTACTGTTAGAAGGCATACCAGGGAAGGGCTGGTAACCTTTGTTGAAATGCAGTATAGTTTCCCATGGTACAGCCTCACTAGCTCTATGCACCCACATGCATAAACAGCATCCCATATATCCCATATATATATATCTATACACACGCATATACAGCATCCAGGGCTTGTGGCATGTTAATTGGTACCTGACAGTGGCTGTTTTTTTTTTTTGGCACATTGATTCTGTGGCATGTTTTGTGGGGCAAAATAACATGTGCTATGGGGCAAAGTGACACTGTGGCATGTTCTGCAGGGCCAGTTCTGTGAGGGAAAGTGAAACTGTGGTATGTTCTGTGTGGCAAATTGACACTAGGTTATGTTCTGCATGACAAATTGATACTGGCATGCCAAATCATGTGGGTGCAATATAAGTGCATGGCAAGTGCTGTGGATTCTGCATGGATATACAGCATCCTACATAGACAGTATCTATACACACACACATACACACACACATACATATACAGCATCCTATTAGACAGTATCTATACACATACACATACAACTTCCTATATAGACAGTATCTATACACACATAAACATGCATACACAGCATTCTATTTAGACAGTGTGTATACACACACACATGCATATACACCATTATATAGAGGGTCAGAGGATTTAACCCCTTGGGTGGCTATACAGATATAGGCAGTGTCAGAGGAGATAACCCCTTGGGTAGGTAGACAGATCTCGGCAGTGTCAGAGGAGTTAATCTCGTGGGCGTCTAGACAGATATAGGCAGTGTCAGAGTAGTTAATACCTTGGGTGGCAAAACAGATCTAGGCAGTGTCAGAGGAGTTAACCCTTTGGGTGGCTAGACAGATATAGGCAGTGTCAGAGGAGTTAACCCCTTAAGTGGCTAGACAGATAGAGGCAGTGTCAGAGGAGTTAACCCCTTGAGTGGCTAGACAGATAGAGACAGTGTCAGAGTAGTTAATACCTTGGGTGGCAAATCAGATCTAGGCAGTGTCAGAGGAGTTAACCCCTTAAGTGGCTAGACAGATAGAGGCAGTGTCAGAGGAGTTAACCCCTTGGGCGGCTAGACAGATAGAGACAGTGTCAGAGGAGTTGACCCCTTTATTCACTCACACACATACAGTCTGTCATACACACAGTCACACTGACATACACACACTCGCTCACACTGACATTCACACTGCATGGAGCAGCAAAGTGCCGCCTCTGCCAGCTGCCCCAGTCTGCTCCATTAAAGGCCCTGCCCTGGGCACAAACATGGTTGGGGGGGGGGGGGGGGGGGGCAAATGCCTCCTTACCCCTCTTCCTAACCACCCTCTCAGCAAAGTAATATTACATTTCTGACCACAAAAAAACATTAAAATATTAAATATTTCCAGCCTTTTAAAAAGCTTGAGGTGGACCAAATATATGTATATAACTAGTTGCATTTATATTTATACAAACTTTTTAATATTATATTCAACAATTTTTTTATGTAATCAAAATGTTATTGAAAAATTGTTAATTTCTTATTTTTATCCCTTCAGCTACTCCCACATTGCACCTAAAAACTTAACAAAGCACCATACAGCACCCACACGTTTTGGCATGCCACAGTGTCAATTTACTCCCCCTGAACATACCACAGTGTAACTTTGCCCCATTGAACTGCCCCTGCAGAACACACCACAGTGTCACATTGCCTCATAGTACATGTTATTTTGCCCCACAGAACATGCCACAGCATCACTTTGGCCACAGTCAATTTTCCCATTAGTGTGTCACTATTAGCCTGACCATTAATATGCCACTATTAGCCTGGCCATTAATATACCACAGCCAGATTGCAAATTAATATGCCACAGCCTGATTGCCTAGTAATATGCCAAAGCCAGATTACCCAGTAATATGCCACAGACTGATAGACCAGTAATATGCCAGTCTAATTGCCCAGTAATATGCCACAGTGTAATTGCCCAGTAATATTCCAGTCTAATTGCCCAGTAATATGTCACAGTGTAATTGCCCAGTAGCATGCCAGTCTAATTGCCCAGTAATATGCCACAGTGTAATTGCTTATGCCAATGGGGAGTTTTCCCGATGACAATACCTGAAATTAACTCTGCTGCAGGACGAAGCCAACTGCACATGTTCAGGGGGGGACAGTTTCTTACTGTGAAACAGCTTTAGAGATTTCAGATGTATTTTCCTTTCCTTGGTTTTTATCACAGATCAGCGCATGGGTTGTGCGCATATATCTGTGTAGCGTGTGAGCACAGGACGAGGTGACAGCTTCCTGTTGTGTTGATGCAGACACTGTATATGTTTGTAATGGAGCCGTTGGTCTCTTGTAATGCTTTCTTTCATGTTCGAAGACGAGAGTGGAACAAACGCATACTATGTTTTTGCAAAGCGATTGTGTTTACATATTTTGCCCACATTCTCTGAAAACTATTACACTTAATATTTATCAAGGGCCTTGTTCTCAATTCAAGCAAGGACGGGCATTTTGGAACTCGTTACACACAGTCTGTAAAGTACCCATGTTATCCCAACAGTCTAGCAGCTCTATATGTCCCTAAATAAGCACAGGTAGCTTGCTCAGTTGGACCATGTTTACAATCTCACAGTATTCCATCTCTAAGCCGTACAACCACAGGACACATATAAATGAGCGATACCTAGTGCAGAACGGAGCGAATGATGAGAGATGTTCCAGCTGTTGCTAAACGACCACCTTTTTCCTACACGATCAGGAATTTGAGCCCATAAAAAAAACGTGTTAAAGGGACTCACGCACCTAAATATTGCTTACACTGTGACGGTGGAGAATCCATTAAGTGAGAACTGTGTGCAATTTACACATTTCTCATTAAATTTGCATATCAAGCCACAGGTGATGTCATAAACAGGAGACTCCACAGACACATGGAAAGCATATTTCTCTTAATCTATACATTTGCTTGCAACACAATCTACAGACCATTTTTTATATCTTTTTATTGGACAGGAAAGTAAAAGTAGTGACCCTATATTCTCTTCTTTTTCTGTTTACTTTCTTCATATACGTGTTTTTTGTTTTTTCTTCTTTCGCACTATTCCTCCTTGTTTTTTCCTTTTTCCTGTTTAATAGTCTATTCGTTCAATGATAGAAACATTTTTAGGTATAACACAGGGGCCCACGTGACAGTGTGACCTGCAGAATGCCTCACCATTTCTTGGACATTTCTAATCATGTTATTGAGCCACGCGATGCATTATTGAAGGACAGCTACATTCAGAAATAGAACTGTTGGCATTTTAAATGGAAATGCTTTAATGTAAGAATATAAATAGAAAGATAGAAGGTGTCGCCAGATGAACATAATTCAACCCATCTAGTCTGACAAAATCAAATATCTGAATACTTTCATTAGTCCCTGGCCTTATACTATATCTAGGATAGCCTTATACCTATCCCACGCATGCTTAAACTCCTTCACTGTATTAACCTCTACCACGTCTACTGGAAGACTATTCCATGCATCCACTACCCTCTCAGTAAAGTAAAACTTTCATTAGTCCCTGACCTTATCTTATATCTAGGATAGCCTTATACCTATCCCACGCATGCTTAAACTCCTTCACTGTATTAACCTCTACCACTTCTACTGGAAGGCTATTCCATGCATCCACTACCCTCTCAGTAAAGTAATACTTTCATTAGTCCCTGACCTTATCTTATATCTAGGATAGCCTTATACCTATCCCACGCATGCTTAAACTCCTTCACTGTATTAACCTCTACCACGTCTACTGGAAGACTATTCCATGCATCCACTACCCTCTCAGTAAAGTAATACTTTCATTAGTCCCTGACCTTATCTTATATCTAGGATAGCCTTATACCTATCCCATGCATGCTTAAACTCCTTCACTGTATTAACCTCTACCACTTCTACTGGAAGACTATTCCATGCATCCACTACACTCTCAGTAAAGTAATACTTTCATTAGTCCCTGACCTTATCTTATATCTAGGATAGTCTTATACCTATCCCACGCATGCTTAAACTCCTTCACTGTATTAACCTCTACCACTTCTACTGGAAGACTATTCCATGCATCCACTACCCTCTGAGTAAAGTAATACTTTCATTAGTCCCTGGCCTTATCTTATATCTAGGATAGCCTTATACCTATCCCACGCATGCTTAAACTCCTTCACTGTATTAACCTCTACCACTTCTACTGGAAGACTATTCCATGCATCCACTACCCTCTCAGTAAAGTAATACATTCATTAGTCCCTGACCTTATCTTATATCTAGGATAGCCTTATACCTATCCCACGCATGCTTAAACTCCTTCACTGTATTAACCTCTACCACTTCTACTGGAAGACTATTCCATGCATCCACTACCCTCTCAGTAAAGTAATACTATCATTAGTCCCTGACCTTATCTTATATCTAGGATAGTCTTATACCTATCCCACGCATGCTTAAACTCCTTCACTGTATTAACCTCTACCACTTCTACTGGAAGACTATTCCATGCATCCACTACCCTCTCAGTAAAGTAATACTTTCATTAGTCCCTGGCCTTATCTTATATCTAGTATAACCCTTTACCTATCCCATTAATGCTTAAACTCCTTCACTGTGTTAACCTCTACCACTTCTACTGGAAGACTATTCCATGTATCCACTCCCCTCTCAGAAAAGTAATACTTTCATTAGTCCCTGACCTTATCTTATATTTAGGATAGCCTTATACCTATCCCATGCATGCTTAAACTCCTTCACTGTATTAACCTCTACCACTTCTACTGGAAGACCATTCCATGCATCCACTACCCTCTCAGTAAAGTAATACTTTCATAAGTCCCTGGCCTTATATCTAGGATAGCCTTATACCTATCCCACGCATTCTTAAACTCCTTCACTGTATTAACCTCTAAAACTTTTACTGGAAGACTATTCCATGCATCCACTACCCTCTCAGTAAAGTAATACTTTCATTAGTCCCTGACCTTATACTATATCTAGGATAGCCTTATACCTATCCCACGCATGCTTAAACTCCTTCACTGTATTAACCTCTACCACTTCTACTGGAAGACTATTCCATGCATCCACTACCCTCTCAGTAAAGTAATACTTTCATTAGTCCCTGACCTTATCTTATATCTAGGATAGTCTTATACCTATCCCACGCATGCTTAAACTCCTTCACTGTATTAACCTCTACCACTTCTACTGGAAGACAATTCCATGCATCCACTACCCTCTCAGTAAAGTAATACTTTCATTAGTCCCTGGCCTTATCTTATATCTAGTATAACCCTTTACCTATCCCATTAATGCTTAAACTCCTTCACTGTGTTAACCTCTACCACTTCTACTGGAAGACTATTCCATGTATCCACTCCCCTCTCAGTAAAGTAATACTTTCATTAGTCCCTGACCTTATCTTATATTTAGGATAGCCTTATACCTATCCCATGCATGCTTAAACTCCTTCACTGTATTAACCTCTACCACTTCTACTGGAAGACCATTCCATGCATCCACTACCCTCTCAGTAAAGTAATACTTTCATAAGTCCCTGGCCTTATATCTAGGATAGCCTTATACCTATCCCACGCATTCTTAAACTCCTTCACTGTATTAACCTCTAAAACTTTTACTGGAAGACTATTCCATGCATCCACTACCCTCTCAGTAAAGTAATACTTTCATTAGTCCCTGGCCTTATACTATATCTAGGATAGCCTTATACCTATCCCACGCATGCTTAAACTCCTTCACTGTATTAACCTCTACCACTTCTACTGGAAGACTATTCCATGCATCCACTACCCTCTCAGTAAAGTAATACTTTCATTTGTCCCTGGCCTTATCTTATATCTAGTATAACCCTTTACCTATCCCATTAATGCTTAAACTCCTTCACTGTGTTAACCTCTACCACTTCTACTGGAAGACTATTCCATGTATCCACTCCCCTCTCAGTAAAGTAATACTTTCATTAGTCCCTGACCTTATCTTATATTTAGGATAGCCTTATACCTATCCCACGCATGCTTAAACTCCTTCACTGTATTAACCTCTACCACTTCTACTGGAAGACTATTCCATGCATCCACTACCCTCTCAGTAAAGTAATACTTTCATTAGTCCCTGGCCTTATCTTATATCTAGTATAACCCTTTACCTATCCCATTAATGCTTAAACTCCTTCACTGTATTAACCTCTACCACTTCTACTGGAAGACTATTCCATGCATTCACTACCCTCTCAGTAAAGTAATACTTTCATTAGTCCCTGACCTTATCTTATATATAGGATAGTCTTATACCTATCCCACGCATGCTTAAACTCCTTCACTGTATTAACCTCTACCACTTCTACTGGAAGACCATTCCATGCATCCACTACCCTCTCAGTAAAGTAATACTTTCATAAGTCCCTGGCCTTATCTTATATCTAGGATAGCCTTATACCTATCCCACGCATGCTTAAACTCCTTCACTGTATTAACCTCTAAAACTTTTACTGGAAGACTATTGCATGCATCCACTACCATCTCAGTAAAGTAATACTTTAATTAGTCCCTGGCCTTATACTATATCTAGGATAGCCTTATACCTATCCGACGCATGCTTAAACTCCTTCACTGTATTAACCTCTACCACTTCTACTGGAAGACCATTCCATGCATCCACTATGCTCTCAGTAAAGTAATACTTTCATTAGTCCCTGACCTTATCTTATATCTAGGATAGCCTTATACCTATCCCATGCATGCTTAAACTCCTTCAGTGTATTAACACCTACCACTTCTGCTGGAAGGCCAATCCATGCATCCACTGCTAACTTTGCCCGTCTAATTATAACATTATGTCTTCTTGTTGTGATAGTTTTTCTTCTTTTAAATATAATCTCCTCCTTTGCTGTGTTGATTCCCTTTGTGTATTTAAATGTTTCTATCATGTGCCCCCTTCTCATATTTATTCCAAGCTATACATGCAGGGCTGTATTTAGTGTGAAGCAAACAAGGCAAGTGCCTAGGGCGGCACTTGCCTTGTATGCCTTTAAGGGGCGGCACAAATGGTGATGGAACATGTATTAAGGGTGATGGGGACATGTATTGGGGTGATGGGACATGTGATGCGGGCATGTAAGGGGGGTTATGAAGGCATGTAATGGAGTGATGGGGTAATGGAGCATGTGATGGGAACATGTAATGTGTACAGTATATAATGGAGCGATGGGGGCATGTAATGGGTTGATGGAGCATTTCCTGGGTGTGCAATAGGGGTTATGGGTCATGTTGTGGGTGTGCAATGTGGGTTTCGAAAGGTGCCCAAATTTCCCCTTTCCAGGTAAGTTTTATCCTTCAATCAATGCACCAGTTTAGTAGCCCTTCTCTGAACTCTCTCCAAAGTATCTACCATACTGACCCAATTATAGGCCACGCTCTTTTTCTCATAATTTAATCTCTTAAATAAGGGCGCGGCCTATAATTGGGGTTTAAGATTTCCTCCATTCAGGGTGGTGAGGGGGAATTCATACATTTCTTGTGAATGGGCACAACATTTTCTAATTTCCAGTCCACTGGGACTACTCCCAATATCAGTGATCATTTCAATAAATCTGCTAATGGCTTTGCTAGTTTAACCACTAAGCCCTTTTAGTAATCAGAGCACCTCTTTGCCTTGTATAGCTTTATCAGGGGGCTGACATGTTGTTCGGAATCTTGAGTCAGATCTTCCTATATTCGACCATGAAGGAAGATATAACCCAAGATTCTAAACAAAATGGAGTCTATTCAATGGCCTGAGTTAATTTATCTCATGCCACTGAATGACAAGAACTGCAATATAAAAACATGAGTGATGTTTTGTGTCATTGGGCCAGGCCCTATGCCTACTTATTGAGCTACACAGCGCAAGCTCAATACATGACTTTATTTGGATTATTTTATTTCATTAAACATTTCTGTTTAAAGCATTTACACTTGAAATAATATTTCAATTAAATCTAAGTTCGTTTTTTGCCTACAGTGCTTTAAACAGCAGAGATAAGGCCGAGGCAGGAATCTTACTCTGTGATCTCAGTCTTGCTCTCTCCCTACGTTGTTTTTGTTGTTCTGGAATGTCAGTGGTTCGTTGGCTTGCAATGTTTCGTATTACATTTTCTGTTCCAGCGTTAGAATTTGACTCCTTGCTGATTTCTCTGCAAATCTCACAGCAGGAGCGATTCTAAGAGTGAATTATAATGAACGGATGGGATGGGATGCTGCCCCTTCTCTCGGGCACACATGCTGTATCTTCGTAAATATGGCAGAAAATAAAGGAATAATAAATGATGATATCTTGGACGTTTGACTCCTTCCTGTTTTCGTTTCATTACAGCCTGCAGGTGTAGCACGTCAGCCATGATGAGCCGTAGTAATTGGAGTTTCATGGCAAATACGCTGATCTTAACATATAGACTGTGCGTAACTTTGTAACAATGTGGCCTCTGGTAATATTCCCGCAAACAGAAGAGATGCATTGTTGTAAGATGTGCTGTGTCATAGGGCCTGAGAGTGGCATTGGAGTAACGCCCATGCCTTTAACATGACATGTCCCTTTCTCCTATTCATGGAACTTGCATGCTTCAATCTGATCTAGGGTTGCCACCTGGCCGGTATTTTATTGGCTTGCAGCCAATGTTAAGCCTATGGAGGAAGTAGCGTGGCCGGTAATTTTTTTTGTAGAAAAGGTGGCAACCCTAATCTAATCTGGTCACGCACTGTCCCCTGATCTCCTCATTACCCCGTTTGCCAAGTACATGGCAATACTGATCATTCACTGCTTGTATTTAGTAAGGCGCACTTGTAGACAAACACTGTGTGTGTGTCCTCGCCCCCCCCTCCCCCGGCTGAAGGTGAACACACAGCGTTCAAACTGAGACACAGAATAGGCTGTACATGGTAATACTGATCATTCACTGCTTGTATTTAGTAAGGCGCACTTGTAGACAAACACTGTGTGTGTGTCCTCGCCCCCCCCTCCCCCAGCTGAAGGTGAACACACAGCGTTCAAACTGAGACACAGAATAGGCTGTACATGGCAATGCTGATCATTCACTGCTTGTATTTAGTAAGGCGCACTTGTAGAC
This sequence comes from Pelodytes ibericus, assembly GCA_036172795.1. Classification (NCBI taxonomy): domain Eukaryota; kingdom Metazoa; phylum Chordata; class Amphibia; order Anura; family Pelodytidae; genus Pelodytes; species Pelodytes ibericus. The sequence goes on along the minus strand of CM069862.1, from coordinate 198,420,702 downwards.
AAACACTGTGTGTGTGTCCTCGCCCCCCCCTCCCCCGGCTGAAGGTGAACACACAGCGTTCAAACTGAGACACAGAATAGGCTGTACATGGTAATACTGATCATTCACTGCTTGTATTTAGTAAGGCGCACTTGTAGACAAACACTGTGTGTGTGTCCTCGCCCCCCCCTCCCCCAGCTGAAGGTGAACACACAGCGTTCAAACTGAGACACAGAATAGGCTGTACATGGCAATGCTGATCATTCACTGCTTGTATTTAGTAAGGCGCACTTGTAGACAAACACTGTGTGTGTGTCCTCGCCCCCCCCTCCCCCGGCTGAAGGTGAACACACAGCGTTCAAACTGAGACACAGAATAGGCTGTACATGGTAATACTGATCATTCACTGCTTGTATTTAGTAAGGCGCACTTGTAGACAAACACTGTGTGTGTGTCCTCGCCCCCCCCTCCCCGAGCTGAAGGTGAACACACAGCGTTCAAACTGAGACACAGAATAGGCTGTACATGGTAATACTGATCATTCACTGCTTGTATTTAGTAAGGCGCACTTGTAGACAAACACTGTGTGTGTGTCCTCGCCCCCCCCTCCCCCAGCTGAAGGTGAACACACAGCGTTCAAACTGAGACACAGAATAGGCTGTACATGGCAATGCTGATCATTCACTGCTTGTATTTAGTAAGGCGCACTTGTAGACAAACACTGTGTGTGTGTCCTCGCCCCCCCCCTCCCCCAGCTGAAGGTGAACACACAGCGTTCAAACTGAGACACAGAATAGGCTGTACATGGCAATGCTGATCATTCACTGCTTGTATTTAGTAAGGCGCACTTGTAGACAAACACTGTGTGTGTGTCCTCGCCCCCCCCTCCCCGAGCTGAAGGTGAACACACAGCGTTCAAACTGAGACACAGAATAGGCTGTACATGGCAATGCTGATCATTCACTGCTTGTATTTAGTAAGGCGCACTTGTAGACAAACACTGTGTGTGTGTCCTCGCCCCCCCCTCCCCCGGCTGAAGGTGCACGCACAGCATTCAAACTGAGACACAGAATAGGCTGTACATGGTAATACTTATCATTCACTGCTTGTATTTCGTAAGGCGCACTTGTAGACAAACACTGTGTGTGTGTCCTCGCCCCCCCCCTCCCCCAGCTGAAGGTGAACACACAGCGTTCAAACTGAGACACAGAATAGGCTGTACATGGCAATACTGATCATTCACTGCTTGTATTTAGTAAGGCGCACTTGTAGACAAACACTGTGTGTGTGTCCTCGCCCCCCCCTCCCCCGAGCTGAAGGTGAACACACAGCGTTCAAACTGAGACACAGAATAGGCTGTACATGGCAATGCTGATCATTCACTGCTTGTATTTAGTAAGGCGCACTTGTAGACAAACACTGTGTGTGTGTCCTCGCCCCCCCCTCCCCCGGCTGAAGGTGCACGCACAGCATTCAAACTGAGACACAGAATAGGCTGTACATGGTAATACTTATCATTCACTGCTTGTATTTCGTAAGGCGCACTTGTAGACAAACACTGTGTGTGTGTCCTCGCCCCCCCCCTCCCCCGGCTGAAGGTGCACGCACAGCGTTCAAACTGAGACACAGAATAGGCTGTACATGGCAATACTGATCATTCACTGCTTGTATTTAGTAAGGCGCACTTGTAGACAAACACTGTGTGTGTGTCCTCGCCCCCCCCTCCCCCGGCTGAAGGTGCACGCACAGCGTTCAAACTGAGACACAGAATAGGCTGTACATGGTAATACTGATCATTCACTGCTTGTATTTAGTAAGGCGCACTTGTAGACAAACACTGTGTGTGTGTCCTCGCCCCCCCCTCCCCCAGCTGAAGGTGAACACACAGCGTTCAAACTGAGACACAGAATAGGCTGTACATGGCAATACTGATCATTCACTGCTTGTATTTAGTAAGGCGCACTTGTAGACAAACACTGTGTGTGTGTCCTCGCCCCCCCCCTCCCCCGGCTGAAGGTGCACGCACAGCGTTCAAACTGAGACACAGAATAGGCTGTACATGGCAATACTGATCATTCACTGCTTGTATTTAGTAAGGCGCACTTGTAGACAAACACTGTGTGTGTGTCCTCGCCCCCCCCTCCCCCGGCTGAAGGTGCACGCACAGTGTTCAAACTGAGAGACGGAGATGACTTTTTTTTTCATCACATATCATGTTTGACTGAAGTTCTGGAGGGAAATCAAAGCTTTGGAGCAGGAATAACGATTCGTTTCATTCGTCGGCATCTGCAAAACAGGAGGACTTAGGAATTGGTGTCATGTTAAATATGCACAGCAGGAAGACAGCTAGGTACTTGAACTGACATGATGGATTTCCCCTTCTCCTGCTGTTTCTATCTCATTAAATAAAGTGATTAAAGAGTTATCAAATTTTAATACTTCAAATTGACTGCAGCAGGCAACTTTCTGTACATGGGAAATCATCCTTGAAGACACACAGACTTTCATTTTATTGAAATGCTGCCATCGACTCTCGAGCAGAGAGGAAACGTAGAGAAAAACGTAGCTTAATTACTTTTAACTTGCAAAGATTTGTTTCCCTTCTGTTTAAAGTGGAAAGTTATACTAAATTTCTCCTAGTTTTAGACACAGTTTGATTTAATGGGCTGAGAATGTCCTTTTGTCCTCTTGCCTCCATAGAATGGCCTTAAGCAACCCTACAGCCTGTAGCTTACCCATAATATTAACAACAGCCACATTTTAACTAGAAACAGTACATTCACATTTAACCTGTTTTTTCAGCACGTCTTGGGTATGTTACTCATTTTAACTACCTCGGAAGAATGAAGGGCCTGCGTTGACCCTGCCAGGAATCGAACCAACCACCCGTTTTCTACAGGTGGAGCATTATCCCTTTCCGGCTTTCTTATGTCAAGATTTCAGCTACAGCGGTCCTGGGGATCACATTACGCAAGAGCGCTCTCGGATGCCTCTCTGTAGTCATCAAACCCCCTTTCTGATGCTTTGTTCTGCAAGACAGAATAAGCACAAGATTTTTGTTTTGCCAAACCGATTGCACAGCAGCCATATGCTTTAGCTACCATAGGGGAAATATCCATCCAGAAGCAGAATTACACTACTGAAATTGCTAATGAGGCTAAAGCAGTTGTCAGTATGGGAGAAGTCCCATGCGAATGCTATGTTTCTGTTACATCTCAGTGTTACATCAGTTTTATATTGTGATTTGTGTTTGCTCCTCTAACATTAGGGCTGCAGTGATTGGTCAGATTACGTCCAATCTCCCATTAGAAGTATTTTATCGGCTAATGTTTCATGACTCTGTTTGGCTAATCTCAGTAGCATCCCTCGTACAGGGGAGAAACATGGATCCCAGATTCATTTTGGTGCCATTGGGGGGGGGGGGGGGGGGTATGGGTTTGCAACAGTCCCCTTTAAATTATTCCAGGTTTCCTGTTGGAGTCCTGATGTCAGGAAGGGGTTACTATGTGTAAGTGGATGGGGAAATGATAGCCTGGATCTCTGTCAATACGCATTCATTGATCAGTCCCCAGCTATGCATACTAAGCCGCAGGTGAAAGGGCATCTTGAGTAATTAGGTCAATTAACAAAGTTCCGCAGTCAATAATGCTTTTATAAATATTCACAAACCCCGTCCTCGTGTCAAATGAATTGCCTGCCTTCCAGCTATCCTGACAGTTATACAAACCTCACGATGATATGAAACAAATAAACTTCAGGAGCCCATCAGATCCATGTAAGAGTCCAGGGAAATGGTACAATCATACAATTCGAAGTAGGACAATGCCCAAAAAATGTAGGAGCCAGTAGCAAATCTGCATCCTTAACATATATTTATGCTGAAAATGCTTCCAGCCATGACACGACCTCTGTACTAACCTAGATAATGATTGGTTGACGCTTTGTCCTACCGAAATGAGTTAAATATTACTTTTTAAACCTTGTTTTATAATGTTAGATATTATCCTTAAGGGGTTAATCAGTAACAGCGTGTAGACCATCTATAAGTTATCCGCACATCCATCCGAAGTGGCTTAGCTTCTTTTAATATATTTTAGTCTACTATAAGTCTCTGCATGCTATGGGCATTTTGAATACCTGTCTATATACTGTCCCCTTTCTTTTCCTGGCTCTCTAGTGTCAGTGTGTGCATCTATAGATCACTATTGATTCTGTGACCTTCCCTGACCTGGTAAAATGCCTACACTTAACCTTAAACAAATGCCATTAATACTGTGGGGCAGAATGCCAATAATTTGCTGACTTTGTTAATAAGTGTCAGCATTGAGAGGGATGCAATGTAACATTGGGGGATTTATTAATGTGTAATTGGCCAATAGGTATACACACGTTTTTTAAATGTTTCATAATAATTTGGACTTTAGGTTGTGTACGATAATAAACCAACTTCGAGGTAATGTCCCTTTAATGTCAATGGCATCAGTGCTACCGCTGACACCAGAGAAAAAGATGGTATGCAGGATTGAGATGCTGAATCCTGATACCCTGCCAAGGACTTGTGTCCTGAGAAACTGAGGAGGAGATGCAGTGGGATCTGCATCGCAGGCTAGGTAACATTGGCTGGAGACTTGGGGCTCTGGCTGATAATTACAGTCATTTTAGTATTGAACATATGGAGGTCTGCAGTTGGACTTCTAGGGGAACAAGGTAGAAAATCACAAATAATTTGGTGGTGCAAAGCTTATTGGGATATTAAAGGAGAACTCCTAATTGCACAAATTAAAAAAAAAAATGTTAGCATGATCAAGATGCCAAAAATGGATGCTGGGAGTATAGCAAGAAGGAAGTGGGAAGTAAATAACCAAAGTAAATGTGCTTCAGGTACAAGCTTCAGAACTTTGTAGCCACACCAAGTGCCCTCTCTGCAACAGATTGATAAGTGTATTGTTTTTAAAGATTTTTAAACCATAATAGAAAAAAAAAAAGAATGTTTAATACTTTGCCCCTGTTCTGGTGAAGCATTAAAATTTTCTTTTTTTTTATCATATTGAATGTGTAAGATATAACTAGACCAACCAGTATATTACCGGCAGGCTTGATGCTATTGTTAGGTCTATGGAGACGATAGAAGGGCCGGTATTTTTTTTAATGAAAAGGTGGCAATTCTAGATATAATGAGTTAATTAGGGGTAATATCGATAGGAGACGTGCTTCCTGCAATCTGCGGCAATGGTTGTGGCCTGTTAAGTCAACAGACAAGTCTTGGTAATGGAGGTCAGCAAGCAAATTCTGACCAATAGGAAAGCACTTGCACACATCATAACCACAAGCATACAGTGTAAGTGCTCCTCCTAGTGCTTAGCTTCCTCCATACTTAACCACCAATATCTTTTAAACAAAAAAAATAAACAAAACGGTGATTGAGAATTTAATTAAGTCAGCAAAACGGGAACAATTTATGTTTCGTTTTGAAATTCTGGCCTTAATTCTTTCTTAAGTCATTCATTAGAGGAAACCCATTCAGCGCTACTTTGTGTATTTCCAATGAAATGCGAGAAGACGTTTCTCTTTATTGAAACGCGGGTATGATTTGTACGTTTAAATCACAGCCTTCAGGGGCACGAAAAAATAAATAACTAACATTAAAGTTTCAACAATAGCCAGGTTCACATCCTGCCTGGATTTGCAATGCAGACAGTGCACCCGTGATGGGGTATCGAATTCCATAAAGGGCAGTTTGACGTGAATACAATTGGTTTCAAGGGAAGAATTTAATAGCTGACTTATAATGACCTGCTAATGTAAACAGATCTGCTCCATAGAGGCAGTCTCCCCAATTCCCCATATTAGCATATGTCAGGCTGCAGACAATGGCCAATGTCAGGCTGCAGGAACGCGGGCGACGCAATTAATGCATGTGTGTATGAATAGGTGTTAAATATGTATGCACATTCACCATTTGTTTCTTCTCCTGAATCACACCTAACCCTGGATGATTTCCCTTTGGCATTGCTGCTGATTTGGCTTTGTTTTGTGTGTATCTAATACCGTGTTCTTATTCCTTCTAAGTATAATATTATTATTATTATTATTAATAATCACACCATTCAAAAGACCTCTTTATTATCCAGCCCAGACAAGTCTTTTAAAATAATAGTATTGCTATCCTATATTTAACACCAGCATGTTCTCTGGTGCTGCTCCATTTGGTTGGTAATACACATATAATAGAAACAGTCTAGCCTTTGTAGTGGTTTTATGCAAGTTCCCTGCTTGAGGGGGGGGGGGGGGGGCCTGGGCTTTGTGAGGGTCTCAGCCTGCGAGCTTACAATCTATTCCTGTCGGCATGGATTGATTATGAATGAAACTACCAAGATCCGAACCTCAGATTGCCTTGGGCAAAATTCCCTGTCTTAAAAAAGGACAACCACTTAATCTTTTTAAAATATCCTTTATTTAGCTCACAGTGAGATGACCATTGTGCTGAGGCTTGATGAATGGAACCCTGACACGTTTCACTAGAGCTTCCTTTTTAGAGCACTTTTTTGCAGTGCTGGATATTTGACCTACTGAGAGCTGATGGTGACTGTGCTTGTGAGCTGACATTCTAAAGGACCTGATAAGTAGAGTGAATACTTAGTGCTGATTTTCTTGAAGACAGCTGTATAAAGAAACCCATTAATTCCCACGGGCTTTCTAAGAGACCTGACATTTCTACAGGCAGAATAATTCGGCATGGCCTTTTCCATACAGTTTGACTTGGCTTGTATCAAATGTAGGGCTAAAATGAACACTTAATAAGCGTTTTACCTGACTACATTGATTTCTTTTCAGTCACCAGAAAATCATTGGAGACGACAATCATAAATTGTGTGTTTTCCTTTAGCAATTTCAGTCCAAGGACAATCGAAATACACAGGGGGTCTGTGACGGTTACTCTGCGTCTCAGACACCCAGGCCTGATGTATTTTATCATTAGGTGATGGATGCTGTGACTGGGGGGGAATTAGTATAATGCAGTGTGATGTGTAGACACTCTCTGACATACGCACAATAGCCCTTTTTTGTCCGACCTGCATTTGTCGAATGTAAAAATGTATTGATTTTTGTATGTTCTTTTTCCTTCAAATAAAGGGGTCATCCAGATATGAGTTTCATGTCTTCAAGGGGCATCCAGATATGAGTTTCATGTCTTCAAGGGGCATCCAGATATTAGTTTTAAATCTTAAAGGGGCATTCAGAGTTTAGTTTTAAATCTTAAAGGGGCATCCAGATATGATTTTTAAATCTTAAAGGGGCATCCAGATATGATTTTTAAATCTTAAAGGGGCATCCAGATATTAGTTTTATATCTTAAAGGGGCATCCAGATATTAGTTTTATATCTTAAAGGGGCATCCAGATATTAGTTTTATATCTTAAAGGGGCATCCAGATATTAGTTTTATATCTTAAAGGAGCATCCAGATATTAGTTTTATATCTTAAAGGGGCATCCAGATTTTAGTTTTACATCTAGTGCTGCATTCGTTCCAAGTAGTGGTATTGCAGCATTAGACTCTGAGTATGCATTCTCCTCCTCTGTTGTCAACAGGATGGGTGTTTCCACACAAAATTTGGAAACCAATCACCAATTACAGCCTGATGTATTTTATCATTAGGTGATGGATGCTGTGACGGGGGGAGGGGGATTAGTATAATGCAGTGTGATGTGTAGACACTCTCTGACATACGCACAATAGCCCTTTTTTGTCCGACTTGCATTTGTCGAATGTAAAAATGTATTGATTTTTATATGTTCTTTTTCCTTCAAATAAAGGGGCATCCAGATTTAAGTTTCATGTCTTAAAGGGGCATTCAGAGTTTAGTTTTATATCTTAAAGGGGCATCCAGATATTAGTTTTATATCTTAAAGGGGCATCCAGATATGAGTTTTAAATCTTAAATGGGCATCCAGATATGAGTTTTATATATTAAAGGGGCATTCAGATTTTAGTTTTATATCTTAAAGGAGCATCCAGATATTAGTTTTATATCTTAAAGGAGCATCCAGATATTAGTTTTATATATTAAAGGGGCATCCAGATATTAGTTTTATATCTTAAATGGGCATCCAGATATTAGCTTTATATCTTAAAGGAGCATCCAGATATTAGTTTTATATCTTAAAGGGGCATCCAGATATTAGTTTTATATCTTAAAGGAGCATCCAGATATTAGTTTTATATCTTAAAGGAGCATCCAGATATTAGTTTTATATCTTAAAGGAGCATCCAGATATTAGTTTTATATCTTAAAGGGGCATCCAGATATTAGTTTTATATCTTAAAGGAGCATCCAGATACTAGTTTTATATCTTAAAGGAGCATCCAGATATTAGTTTTATATCTTAAAGGGGCATCCAGATATTAGTTTTATATCTTAAAGGAGCATCCAGATATTAGTTTTATATCTTAAAGGAGCATCCAGATATTAGTTTTATATCTTAAAGGAGCATCCAGATATTAGTTTTATATCTTAAAGGGGCATCCAGATATTAGTTTTATATCTTAAAGGGGCATCCAGATATTAGTTTTATATCTTAAAGGAGCATCCAGATTTTAGTTTTACATCTAGTGCTGCATTAGTTCCAAGTAGTGGTATTGCAGCATTAGACTCTGAGTATGCATTCTCCTCCTCAACAGGATGGGTGTTTCCACACAAAATTTGGGAACCATTCACCAGCCTCCAAAAGCATACCCCGCTACTGTTCCGATTCATTTCTTCGGGGCACCATACAATGAATACTGTCCATGCCCGTAAGGACTGACGCTACTCTCGTGATCTCTGTGAGCATGTAGACAATGTAAAGATGCTCAATGGCTGTCCCATCAATACTCTGTTTAAAGCGACACAACGCTATTTTTCATTGGTGCTTCTAATACAGAAGTTTGATAGTACTTTTAAAAGTACCCGCCAGTTTATCCTCTGACCGACAGCTGCCATGCCTCCATAGGAAGCCCCCGCTCTGATTGGCTGTGCGCGTGCTGACGATCTAATCTAATCTATAAAGATACAGGTCGGGTTTACTTAAATTTCCCAGGACATGTTTTGTTTAACCCTTGCCTTCTTCAAGGAAGCAAGGGTTAAACAATGTTTAATGTTCCTTTAAGAGTACTTTGCACATGTTTGGATTGCCATCATTGTTCATGCTGAGTACTTTTCAGTTGGGGAACAATAAGCACATTCAATTTTAGCTGTACCCCCAAAGGGTAAGTCTGCATCCTGCTGATTGTGTGCTTTTTTTTTAAGGAGGAGATTTCTTTTTGAATCATATTTTTTTTTTAAAGTATGTAATCGGCATCCTGTAACGCATCACCTGTATATTTTCGGTAAGACAGAGTAACATGGAGGATTTAAATGCACCTTTCTCCACTATGTCCATGAGAAAAAAAAAGATTTGGGTGGAGCGGCACTCTGCTGTGAGAGCCCTAGGTTATTATTTGATTGATTAAGCAGTTTACAAAAGGATTGCTTTTTTTCACTAGATTTTATCCCATCGCTGGTGCAAATGTTAAAGTAGTTCCGGGATGGGAGGGAGTGTGCTGATGTGCCTTATAAAGCAGAGAGGGCAGTGATTGAATAAACCCCCTTGGCATGATGGAGACAAGCAAGTAAGAGAACTGGTATTTTCAGTGCCAACACTATACCAGTAATTATTTAGAGAGCACACGTTTTTATTCTGACGTCTCTCTGGCCTTGCAGGGAATACGTGGCATCTCTTGACTTGAGCCAAAGACCAGCTCTGTGCAAAGATGAACTCTCATTCTTCTTTTATTAAAGGTCTCCTGCTGTCGTGCCCTAATTCACTTTACTTTTGGCCACGAGGTTGCAATGTTGTTTCCAGCTAGATGCACAAATAAGATCTGGCCTCACCGTATAGATGTGAATACCTTTTTTCCTATAGCTATAATTATGTAAGCTAGCTGTCAGAATGGTTATTGCCTCCATTGATTGAATCCGACAATTCATGATCCACTTGTCCACACATATACAAAGCAACATTCACTCTTGATTAACCATTAGTACATTTGCAGTGATTCCAATTACCTCCCCCCCCCCCGTCCCTCTTCTCTCTCCCGAATAAGAAATGCGTTGGGTTGTGTTTCATTTGTCATTGAATAAGCGTAGGATAAAAGTGGGAATAAAGATGAGATCAGCCGAGTACTGACAAAATATTTGCTGAATTTCGGGGTCAAAAAGAACAAATCAGGAGCCATCCTAGTTATTTTTAGGAGCCAGGTCTTCTGTACATATATATGTATGTATAAGACAGTAGGGATTTTGTGAGCCCTGGGTCATGGGGTTTGTCAAGACCTGGGCTAGTAATTTTGTTAAAACTACTAGGCCAGGTCTTGACAAACTAGTAGAACAAGACAAAAAAAATTGTGTGTCTTTTAAATGCAACATACATTTTCCTTTAAAAAAAAACAAAAAAAAAAAAACACATAAGGAGAAATATATTCCGGTTGTTGCCCAATATTTGAAGAATTTCTGCATCTAGGAGACTAGATTTTTATTTTCATATTTTTGAGATGTTTATTACAGAAATCACCTCTTTTGCAAGTCCAGACTTTAAATGCTCAGAAACTACTCAGAGAGCCACTGTTACTCAGGCATGAAACCGTGGCAACTGAGCTGGGTAATTTATTAAATACATGTGCATGTTCATCGAGCTGATATTTAATTTATAAATATTACAAATGCTTTGCTTCTACGCAGACCACTTCATCACCGGCGTGAGCTGGCATTCATTATCCGTGCAGGGCAGTGACTATGTTTTCCATCATTTGGGACAACTGACAAATTAATTGCAGACATCGGTCCCAAGATGCACTTAGGACAACGCTTCAGTCACGTGATATATTCTCTTTTTTGGAGGAGTTTTGAGACCTTCTTTTATTTCACCCAGAGCGTCTCAATCCAATGTGTATGATGGCGCCTCTCGTACCTGTATCATTTGATTTTATTGACCACATTTTATAAAAAAAATGTCCCACGTCTATTAGTAAAAAAAAAAAAGAAAAAAGTGTATTAAATCAACGCAGGAATTTTTCACAGTCGATTTAATAAAATATGACCTGACGCAGACCTTTAAAGGAACTGTTAAAGTCAAATTCGCCAAACGCATGAAGAGAAGAAAAAAAAAAGAGAGTCAATAATAAAAGACCCTCGTGAAACACTGCAATCCCATACAAGTTCCAGAAGGCGGCTCCATCTAGGGGTGGGGGAACTTCTATCATATTGACTATGGAAGTGCACTGAAATTATGTATGGATGTATCTTTGGGTTCTGCCTGGGAAAAAAAGAGAGTGGAGGCACTCCTCATTCTAGTTGGGAGGTGATTCAAAGTCTCATATTCCAAAAAGAAGGGGAACATTTTTTGCATAATAAAGCAGGAGTTTTACACCACTTTGAGAGCAGGTTAAAGAGAGACTAAAACCTAAAATCAGTTTTCAACAGGCAGAAGGCACTTCTTATTTTCTTGGTTCAATCCTTCAAATATTTAAATACATATATTTGCTATATGTGAATTACGGTACGTGCAGCTAAATTCAGTTTTTTTTTTACCGGTAACATTCTCCCCCAAATTTTCATCAACATGTACAGGGCTAAAAGGTGTGCAGGGGTAAAATAAAGAGGTAAATGTGATTCTCCCCAGCCTAATCTGCCACACGTGTATAATGTGCTACCGGATGGCTGTTGAAATTGGGAAAGCTGTCACCTATTGATGTTCCCGTCAGGATGATAGATTGGCAGCGAAATGTCCTTAATTGTTGGGAAATGATTTGGAACATCGAAATCATTTGGCCCATTCACAAAAAAAAATGAAGACATCAGCAAAGGCGACGGGGGGGGGGGGGGGGGATTTGGGGGGGGCGGCTGATGGAGCTCTGCTCTTCTCCTGGCCGAGTTCTGTCTACCCTGGTAAAATGTAACAATGTCTTAATGTTACTGTTATGCTTCTCCGATAGGTGCGGGCCACAGGTATAGATTTTTTTTTACCACCTCACTGTTGAGGGGTTTTAGAGGTACAGTACTGTTCAGAAGTTTGGGGTCACTTAGAAATGGTTTTCAAAGAAAGGCTAATTGTGTCTGCTAAAATAACATGTAAAATAACACAGTGTAGACAATGTTAATATTGTAAATGGCTACCGTTTGATCATTAGAAAACCCTTTCACAATTACTTTAGCACATCTATAAACTGTTGTGCTGATTAAACAACCTATAAAATTAGCTCTTTAGAATAGTTGAGTGTCTGGAGCATTACAGGCTCAGAATGGTTAGAAATAAAGTACTTTCTTCTGAAACTCATTAGTCTCTTCTTGTTCTGAGAAATAAAGATGTTGTACAATGCTGTGTACTACTCACTTCGCAGAAAAGTGCAAACTGGCTCTAACCAGAATAGAAAGAGGAGTGGGAGGATCCGGTGCACAACTGAGAAGTAGGACAAGTACATTAGCATGGGGGGAAAAAGTGTTATCGACAGACAGATCTAAGTTTTTTCCTTGTTCAAAACCCCCCCAAAACATTCACGAGACACAGACCAAATGAACAGATGCTGGAAGAGTGCTTGATGTCATCTATCAAGCATGGCGTAGGCCATGTGATGAGATTTTTACAAGGTAAAGAAGGAAGACTATTACTCCATTTTGCAACACCATGCTATACCCTGTGGACGGCGTTTGATTGGAGCCAATTTCCTCCTACAACAGGACAATGACCCAAAGCACAGCTCCAAACTATGCAAGAACTGTTAAGGGTAGAAGCAATAAGCTGGTCATATGTCTATAATGGCATGGCCAGCACAGTCAGCCTATTGTTGAAGCAGTTTCGCCATATGTTATGTAAGAAGGGACCATCAAGTCAATCCAAGGTGATGTGCTTCAGGAAGCATGGGGGGAAATCTCTTCCGTTTACCCCAACATACTGACTACTTAAATGCAAATGATCTTCAAGGGCGTAATTTCTGGAGGATTTATTCAATGAAAGCAAGGTTTGAATTACACAATTATTATTTATATTTTTAAAAAAATCATTATTTCTCATCCATATCAGTGTCTTGACTGTATAGCATATTCCTTTTGGTGCAGGTTTTCGTGGAAAACAATGACCTTTCTAAGTGACCCCAAACTTGGGAACTGCGGTGCATTTCTGGTGTGCACTGCTGGATTATTCCTTTTCCTTTGCCAAGGTCAATCAGATTGTTTGTTTGTATCCTGTAGTCCAATACGCTCTTTAATAATCAGCAGAGTTGTGCAACAGTCGCTACGAGCATCATCATTCAAGGACCCTTATCAATCTGGAATCCACACACGAGCCAACCTGTTTGAGCAGCCCTTGATGAAGTTAATTGTGAAGCGATACAGATTGAATTTTAATAAAAATAAAATAAAAAATACATTTCGAAAGGCAAAAGTCGTAAAAAATAATATAAAAATGTTCTTTTTCCCATCCATTGTTTTTCATTCTATTTAAAGGCACGCTTGTTTTCTGGAAATAAAAAAAAAAATAATACCTTAAGAGAGCATTAAAGAAAATATCCCATTGCAGTGTTAATACGTTTTTAAAGATTTTTCTTTTATGTTATTTTTCTTTTATAGATGGTTGACTCAGCATCAATGTGGTGCCTCTGAATTACAGATGTATTTGGATACCATCTGTGGCATTGGCACCCGAATTTCGAGTTACTCAGGTAGTGTCTTTGTCCTTCTGAATATGTCCGCAATTTGGAAATCATAGCCGAGACCCCACCGATATCTCCCGACTACGACATAAGCCAAAATGCACCACAAATAAAGAGGTCGTCTCGGTCCTTCCCATAGATTTCTATGGTTTTTATTGGGGCCAATTTGGGAGGACATTGGCCATTACAAATATAGCCGAATTCCTCCCATAGAAGTCAATGGGAGGAGTTTGGCATATAGCTGAAATAGCCAAAGTACTCCCAACATGGCCCAAAGTGTAATAATAAAAAAAAAAGACATCAATTAAATGCATAAAAATAAAGTAAATGAACATAAAATAATGTACTACAAAGTATACTATTATAATCTATAACACAAATTCATTATAACTGTATATAAATGTTTTTGTGTTTAAAATATGTTTACTCTATTTCTTTTACACTTTTATATTCAGTTCACCATCTGGAATGTGGAGAATTGAAATTGGCAAGTTTCCTGAATTCAGAGTGCGTTTGTGTGATCGACGCATGTTGTGTAGCCGAAATTCTATGGTATTTATAACAAATGCTGAATGCTTCAGTTTCCAACGGTCCAAACATCTGATTAGTACCTGAATTCAGAGACAATCAGTAGCCGCTTTCCATGTCATTAGTACCTGAATTCAGAGACAATCAGTAGCCGCTTTCATCTGATTAGTACCTGAATTCAGAGACAATCAGTAGCCGCTTTCATCTGATTAGTACCTGAATTCAGAGACAATCAGTAGCCGCTTTCCATCTGATTAGTACCTGAATTCAGAGACAATCAGTAGCCGCTTTCATCTGATTAGTACCTGAATTCAGAGTCAATCAGTAGCCGCTTAACTTCTAATTAGTACCTGAATTCAGAGTCAATCAGTAGCCGCTTAACTTCTAATTAGTACCTGAATTCAGAGACAATCAGTAGCCGCTTTCATCTGATTAGTACCTGAATTCAGAGTCAATCAGTAGCCGCTTAACTTCTAATTAGTACCTGAATTCAGAGTCAATCAGTAGCCAGATTCCATCTGATTAGTACCTGAATTCAGAGACAATCAGTAGCCGCTTTCCATGTGATTAGTACCTGAATTCAGAGACAATCAGTAGCCACTTAACATCTGATTAGTACCTGAATTCAGAGACAATCAGTAGCCACTTAACATCTGATTAGTACCTGAATTCAGAGACAATCAGTAGCCGCTTTCCATCTGATTAGTAGCTGAATTCAGAGACAATCAGTAGTCACTTAACATCTGATTAGTACCTGAATTCAGAGACAATCAGTAGCCACTTAACATCTGATTAGTACCTGAATTCAGAGACAATCAGTAGCCACTTAACATCTGATTAGTACCTGAATTCAGAGACAATCAGTAGCCGCTTTCCATCTGATTAGTAGCTGAATTCAGAGACAATCAGTAGCCACTTAACATCTGATTAGTACCTGAATTCAGAGACAATCAGTAGCCGCTTTCCATCTGATTAGTACCTGAATTCAGAGACAACCAGTAGCCGCTTTCCATCTGATTAGTACCTGAATTCAGAGACAATCAGTAGCTGCTTTCCATCTGATTAGAAGCTGAATTCAGAGACAACCAGTAGCCGCTTTCCATCTGATCAGTAGCTGAATTCAGAGACAATCAGTAGCCGCTTTCCATCTGATTAGTACCTGAATTCAGAGACAATCAGTAGCCGCTTTCCATCTGATTAGTACCTGAATTCAGAGACAACCAGTAGCCGCTTTCCATCTGATTAGTAGCTGAATTCAGAGACAACCAGTAGCCGCTTTCCATCTGATTAGTACCTGAATTCAGAGACACCCAGTAGCCGCTTTCCATCTGATTAGTAGCTGAATTCAGAGACAATCAGTAGCCGTATTCCGGAGTGTTCTGAAATTAGGATAACTTCCTCGATCTGATTCCATTCCGAGACAAAATCAGTGTATATTGTATAATATGTATTTTTATTCCTTCGTTATTATATAGAAAGGCGTTATGTGATAGCTCTCCCCAGGAGGACATGGGCTTCAGATTTCATCCATTCCAATTGCTTTGGCATGCAGCACATTGGCTGGTTAATTGATCTGTACATGCACAAAATCTTGTACGTGTCTCTAAAACTGAGACTGCCCCACCCAGTTGTGTATTTATACCACAGTACACACCCACAGATCTAGGACACTATAGTTTGGGGGCTACATATATTTCCCCTCTATATTATTTGGAGTTTCTGTGCCTCTGTCAGATATATTACATTACATTGAAACATTTTATTTTTGTTCCTCTATAGTTCTATTTGGTAATGTTGTAATATACTGTTTTTGTTAACGCTTTTTTCCTGGCTTAAAAAGTTAGCTAAAAGGCATCATATTATTTAGAGGGGGGGGGGGGGGGGATCATCATTGTTTGACATCTACCTTATGGCACTTTGACATAAAATACTTTTTTTTAATGACATTGGTTGTTAAAAAAAAAGCAAAATCCTTGCTAAGAGTGAAGGTTGCTAAAATGTTACAGATTCTTTTTTATTTTATCTTTTTTTTTTTGTGGTATATTAGTGCGTTTTAAATAGGAGAGCTGCATGTATCCTTAAATTGGCTCATTACTCCCAAACTGTACAGATAATAAGTTATTTTGCTATCAAATTCATACACATTGCATGTCTCTCTCTCTCTCTCTCTCTCTCGCATTTATAGATTTCTGGAATATTTTCCCCTCTTTTGAGGATGAGAGGTCTCTTAGGAGAATATAAAACAGTTGCAGATTGTTTTTTTTTCCTCTCTCCTCTCTCTCTCAATTTATCACTAAGTTACTTTTTCTGGCAGTACGGAATAATGGTTTGCATTTGCAGGAAGGAACTTTTAAAAAAATAAAAGGACTGTAGCCCCCCCAAAAAATAAATTTGTACTTAAAGAAAGATTGCTACCAAAAGGATTTGTGAAAAAAAAAACTTTTCACTGCAGGGGCCCTTGCTTGACCCCTGGGCATCAAGAAAGTGATGTTAGTGGTTGGCAATTCTTTTGTAAAAGTCAGGAGCCATACAGATTATATTCAGGAGCATTCCATTGGGGTAAATAAGGACTAAACCCCGAATGCAGATTTATTCAGGCAGAAAATTAGTACTGCCTGATTAAAACACTTTTTTCCCCCTCCTTATCAGAGTACACCTTTCAGAATATTTTGCTGTTTTTTCGCCAGTCTAATGAAAGACTTCCCGGCTGCCGTTTCTTGGTGGAATTGTCCTGAGCGCCCGCATGGAGAGGGGGGGAGTGGCGTAGCGGCAGCATACAGCAGTCCTGGAATTGATAGGAAATAACACAAAATGAGAGGTTAGCATCTGTCTCCTTTCGGGTTGGCAAATGAAGCCGCAGTAATGGATATTGGTTGATTTCCCTTCTGCTGTCTCAACAATATCACTTTATTGGATGTACAAGGCGGCAGCTGAAGTGTAAAGATATCAGCGGAGTACAGACTTTGTTCCGTACTCTCACCGACTTTGAAATTAGATAACCGGGCGAATCGCGTGTTCCAGAAGTAGGAGCACACACACACACACACACACACTCAAAAAAAGCGAAAGAAAAAGGGACGGTTATTTTTACCCTTTTTTTTAATTATGAATCTTTTGTACTTCGGAAAATGTTCTTTGAAAACCTGCGGCTGCATTATGCCGCGGTGATAGGAGCGCACGCACAGAAGCCCGGCATAATTAAGCCAGTCACATAATACATTTAGCTGAGTGCCATTCTTTTGCAGTTGATAAACGTTGATAGATTCCTCGGGTGTTGCTGTTTGCTTCCATCTTTCAGCACTTTGTAAGTTGGATCCTTATAGTCAGCTAAATAATAAAAAAAATAAAAAAAAAAGAAATCTTTGAAAAGGAAAAGGAGGCTTCTGTATGGAACTGTCAGTGAATGGAAACCTATTGGAACTGATAGCTCAACATCCTGCCTTCAGCTCAATGAAGAGGAGCCTGATTTGCATACGCATTATCGTATAACACACACAATTTCTATTATTGGGAGTGAAAGGCTAATGAAAAACTCTCCACTTTAAGGATGTAGTCAGAAGAGCAGTTCTGAATATACCTACGTATATCAGGACATCAGGAGACTTTGTTGTTCCGACAGTATGCCATGCTACTTGCGACCCCTAAGGATTGTGGGTAGTGTTATGCTCCATTTTGTCTTTGACATAACTGTTATGCATCCATTGCTTACATACCTGTTATGCATCTGTGTTTATGAACATGGACCAGGAGCTCTGGCAGATAACTGGGAGCCTTAAGCAGCCATTTTCTGGCGACCATTGTGCAATCCCTTAGTATATATGAGGTATATTGTATTAATCTGTGGCATGCTCTTGTACAATCACTGGATTCTGTGATGTAATAAAGTGCATGAGAACTGTGTGTATGAAAGTAGATCTCCCTATAAAAATATAAGAACTGGCAAGATTTACCCAAAGAGAGAATAATCCTTTCAATCAACTTTGAATCAGACAGAATCCCAACTTCTGCCTGATCAAAAGAGCGTTCAAACTATTCTGTTCCAAAGCAATTCTGGAAGTCGCTATGATAAGGTGGCACTAATTTGGCATCTCAGACCCTGAACACACTTTCAGCTGAGGAGAAAGTGCTAATCTCTGTCCCCGGGATTCGCTGTGTGCGGCATGATTGACATGCAAACAGACCAATGACGGAGAGAGCTGGTCACTCCTTCCTAGAGAAGTCTTCTGCTTCATCAAAAATAATTTTAGTGTTCAGCGCCCTCTATATTTATAGCTCCCCATCCATCCCCATTAATTAACGTACTCATAGACTCTTTATCTCCTTGGACAATTGCAGATCCCCCTCCTAGATTTTACCGCTCTCCCAGTGCAGATTCAATGCAGAATTGCAAAATATAATCTTCTTCCTTGTAACAGTCTGTCTATTTAGTCAATTCCCCTCCTGTTTTTATCGCTTGGCTTTGTGTGCATTTAAATCCCTTTATTGCGGAGTTTGCTGGGTGTAGGATTTCACATGCCATCGAAGGTTCGGTTTGTACAGCTTGTCCCTCTGCTCAGGGGAATCACAGACGCCCTGATGGATATTACGGATGCTCCACTGGTCCATGGCTGTTTTTCAGTAGTGTGGAGACAAGTATGCAATGCAAATGAGAGCACGCTGTGAAGACATGGCTGCTGGTGGGTGACATTACTCTCTGGAAGCATTTAGTGATTTCCAAATTGCTGACTCTATGGGACGTCCTTGGTCTGCTCTGTGGGTTCTCTCACTGCTCAGTGGCATGATACAGTGTAATAATGCACGGACGCTGGTTTCACAATATTTTTACCTAAAGCATCATCACCTGTCCAGAATGTGCTCAGCCTTTTCCAGTGATCACCATCCTTTACCTGGTATCCATGCGTCCCAATTGTCCCTATTCCCCCCCCCCCCCCCCCCCCCCAGAATCCCTCTGTCCTCCTTTCCTCCTCTGCTTTGCCTATATTCTAGGAGCTCAGAATTTTTCCGATCTGTATGAGTGAATCACAGACTCCACAGGAATAAAACTCACCGTATATTTTGTTTGAAATACAATAAATGTGATTATACATTGTTTTTTTTTTTTTTGTAAATAATATGCAATTATTCTGATTCTAAATAGCTAGCCCGATTTCTTAAATCTATCCCAGTTGGCCTAAAAGTCACTTAAAAATGCCCCACGCAAAGCCACACCTTCAGTCCCCCCTCGCCCCCTGAAATCTAAAATTGTCCCTCGTTGGCCATTTGAAATACTAATAGATTAGGTGATAATACACAACATATATATCTATATATACTCTCTGCGCGTCAGTGTTTTATCCATCTTTCTACCAGCTGTCTTATAACCTGTAGCCTTTTCTTCTCAGGTTTTAAAAAAATATATTTTTCTTCTTCCCGTGTATCTATATATATATATATCTCACATAACAAATGTGATGCTTCCTCAGATCCTTGCCATCATAATATATGTTAATGGCATTGTGATCGCTTGGTCTATTTCTGTATTCATTTTATTTCAAATTTAGCATGAAAATACCTGGATTTTGATATATCTCCCGTTTCCGAAATCATCCAAAATGTACCGAAACAAAGCACCCTTGGTCCTCCCCACTTCTTCAGCTTATTTTGGGGCCATTTCAGTAGAAATTCAGAGTTTCTCCTATAGAAGTAAATGTCCTCTATACATGGGCCAAAGTATAATAAAAAGAAGGAAAATCATTCAAAATAATAATAAAAAAATTATAAAAAAATAACAATATACATGAATTAAATACATTCAAATAAAGTAAATGAACATATAATAATATATAAAAAAAATTGTATGTAAATGTAAAAATGCTTATATCAGTGTAGATGTACTATTATAATATGCAACATGACTATATTAGAATTGTATATGTATATTTATTTGTTTTCAAATATTGTTACTTACATTTTTATACACTTTTCTATTCAGTTCTTCAAATAAAACCTGGTGAATCGATATGTGCGAATGTTGTGTGTTTCACGAATTTGGAGTTGGAGCGATCAGCGCATATTGGGGGGGGGGGGGGGCGAAAATCTATGGTTTTCCTAGCAAGACTGACCCGGCCTGAATGCTTCCGATACTTTGGTTTCTGCGAATTGGCTAACTTGCCCAAGATGAATCCATTTCATGCCAGATCAGTCTATATTGGGTAGACCCTTATCGTGTTAGCTTAAACATATAAAGACTAAGGTACAATTCAAATTAAAAACAGCCATAAGAAATTCCAATTTTTTTACAAAAGCTACATTTATCAGCTATTGATGCTTTAGGACATCGATGGCGAATGTTTCTGATCCTGACAAAATCTTCTTACAAAATGCATGTAATGCACTGAAAACTGTCATTGTATACAGGTCTTATCAGAGCACCCACCAGTTTTGCAAGTTTTGGGAGGACTTGCCCAGAACTCAGATTACACCCACAGCCCTTGACAGAGCAGCCGGATTGCACACATAGGACTTGCCCAGCACCCAGATTGCAACCACCGCTTTTGCCAGAACTCCCAGATTGCAGCGACAGCTCATGCCGGAGAGTCCACATTGCACCCATAAGACTTGTCCAGCACCCAGACTACACCCACAGCTCTTGACAGAGCACCCAGATTGAACACACAGGATTATCCCCAGCAGATAGACTGGATCCACAGCTCTTGACAGAGCACCCAGATTGCACACACAGCTCTAGCTAGAGCACCCAGATTGCACACACAGCTCTTGACAGAGCACCCAGATTGAACACACAGGATTTCCCCAAGCAGACAGATTGGACCCACAGCTCTTGACAGAGCAGCCAGATTGAACACATCGCTACTGGGAGGATGTCTTTTTTTTGACACACCAGGTCTCTGGGGAACTGGGCTACAGCTGATATCAATGCATGCAGACAGTGAAAAGATCCCCCCATCTTTCCAGAAATGCCTTTGCATCATGGGTATTATACATACAACATTGAACGCAATCCCCTCCTCCTCCTTTAATTTCTAATATAATTTTAATATCTTCTCCAGCTTGTCAGAAGATATACTTAAAATCATATTTGAATCATTTATGCTGCACAGATGATCAAGCATCCTATTTTATAGTCTTTTTCATCCTGTATAATTTGATCCGGGTCTGACGAATTCTCAGCTCTTCAATTCTTTGCTTTTGTAAGACTTTTGCAGGAAAAAAAATACCCTTATGGCTAATTTAGCACACTCAATAGTCACCTAATAATGAGGAGCAAAGGGGGCTCTATTTCAATTAGAAAGCATGCCAATGTGGTTTGGCTTCAAAGAAAATGTTCATTAAGTTTCTAAGAAATGTCAAAAATAAAAAAAGCATTATTTCTGTTGCATTGGACATGTTATTGCATGTAAACCCAAAGGATAGATCTGGCAGACCAGGAGTTGGTGTCGCCCTGTATGCTTAGTGTTTATTTTTTTTTTTCCTTAATAAAAGCATTTGTAGAGTATATGGATTATTTTCTGGGATCATGCCAATAAACACAGGTTTCTTTCATTGAAAAGAGGGCTGGTGGGATGCTGTGCTGGGGAGAGGGCTGATGGGATTCTGTGCTGGCGAGAGGGCTGATGGGATGCTGTGCTGGGGAGAGGGCTGATGGGATTCTGTGCTGGGGAGAGGGCTGATGGGATGCTCTGATGTCATGCTGGGGAGAGGGCTGATGGGATGCTCTGATGTCATGCTGGGGAAAGGGCAGATGGGATGCTCTGATGTCATGTTGGGTAGAGGGCTGATGGGATGCTCTGATGTCATACTGGGGAGAGGGCTGATGGGATGCTCTGATGTCATGCTGGGGAGAGGGCTGATGGGATGCTCTGATGTCATGCTGGGGAGAGGGCTGATGGGATGCTCTGATGTCATGCTGGGGAGAGGGCAGATGGGATGCTCTGATGTCATGCTGGGGAGAGGTCAGATGGGATGCTCTGATGTCATGTTGGGTTGAGGGCTGATGGGGTGCTCTGATGTCATGCTGGGGAGAGGGCTGATGGGATGCTCTGATGTCATGCTGGGGAGAGGGCTGATGGGATGCTCTGATGTCATGCTGGGGAGAGGGCTGATGGGATGCTGAGCTGGGGAGAGGACTGATGGGATGCTGTGATGTCATGCTGGGGAGAGGGCTGATGGGATGCTGTGCTGGGGAGAGGGCTGGTGGGATGCTGTGATGTCATGCTGGGGAGAGGGCTGATGGGATGCTCTGATGTCATACTGGGGAGAGGGCTGATGGGATGCTGTGATGTCATGCTGGGGAGAGGGCTGATGGGATTCTGTGCTGGGGAGAGGGCTGGTGGGATGCTCTGATGTCATGCTGGGGAGGGGTTGTTGTTACGAAAGTACTAATGAAAGGGTTAAACAAATTGTAAGCAGAATGGTGCATATGCATTCAAGACACATTTCAAAATCACAGATGCTCTGATAATGGGCATATGGTGGGGTATTAGGTTTAAAGACAGTGCACGCCCCACAGATCCTCTGGCTTGACTGCTCGTCTTCGATCCTCCTGGACGCTCTGTATACATATATATATATATATATATATAATATATTATATATTATATATACATGTGCTTTGCTTTGTGAATGCTGCACCCATACTTGATAAGAGGGACAGGTTCATCCTCAATTAAAAGCATTAATCTTTCTTGAGCGTAATAAAGATCTACACCTCTCCCCTTCCTGTGCCACGTTATTAGACCTCATCACACACCATATGTAATGCTCTTCTGATGGGGTGGGATAGATCATTAGGCCTCGTGTACATATTGAAGGCAGATTAAAACCTGCTTTGCTGGCCAAGTAAATTCCATTTCTAATATTCCTTGAGAAATCTCCCCCTAATATATGCAGATGTTTGTGTTATGCCCAGGCAGAGGGGCCTGACAGCTGTATCCTCGACTACCAGGCTGTATCTTTACCATTAATAGTAACCACATGGCACAGATGTAGTGGGTAGAAAGGGCCACAGCCATTTTATTTATTATTACAACGTCATTGCCTCCAACCTTTAAACATAACACATCATAACATAATCACATATGTAAATATACATTAACATAATAACATAGGAACACATCCTAAACCAACTTGCTCCCCAGGGGTCCCCATATGCACCGAAACCCACTGCCTGGCAGCACCTTCTGCCCAGCCCACCATTAGGCTAAGAGCCCCCATCTTGGCTCAAAACCTCTCTGTTATACAGCTCGGCTATGGCTGCCCCCAGATTATCCAGCCATAGACCCCCACTAAGGAGCAAGTTACCGCCAGCTGTGACAAGCATGCTCCAGACTCCACTCCTGTGCCGCTCTGCATCTGAAACAGAGGAGACAAGCGGCAGAATCCGAAATACCAAAAACACAACTTACAACCTAACATAGGGAAGGGAGGGCGGGAAATTCTGGTAGGAAATATTTGTTAGAATGAGATTTATTCCCATTGTCCAGCCTTATATTCCCTCTGTTCTCCACCCCCACTCTCCCCCCCCCTTAACCCTTAAACCAATAGAAACAGCCTTGCTCAGCACAAGCTGTCAAGGCCCTCCTGCACCTAGGCGTCTCGTGGGCTGCATGTGTGGCGGTGCCGTGTTTTCTTACTGTATGTCACTGCTTGATCACAGATACTTTAATAAAATGGCTCCTGGCATCTGCTGCAGAAACTTTTCTCCCAGTGAGCTGCTGCCAAGGCTCCTCCAGACCCTGGCCATCGTAACAAACCCCTGGAAAAGGACAGGACTACAAGTGTCTGCTTTATATTGGCGCAGTGTGTTCTCCACCTTTTTTACGTGTCCGTTTTACCTGTTCAATTTAAACACGATCCAAATTATTGTAAAGCAGCCATTTCTGTAATATTAATGTCCGATGTTATAAAACTGAAAATAAACACACCGTTCTAGGATAAGGGTCTAGGACACTTCATCGCCGCGGCTTCATCGCTGACAGTTCAGCGCGGCTGTTAGAACGCTGAACAGTCAGCAATGAAGAATAAAGCGGCCGTTTGATCTCGGCTATGTAAGGGCTGACAGTTCAGCGCTGAACTGTCAGCCCTTACAAATGTAAAAGTAAAAAGAAAATACCCCCCCCCCCCTAATAAATGATTCCCCCCAAGTGCCCACCCCAAACCCCAATACTAAAATTAACCCCAAAACCCAATACTAAAGTTAACCCCCTAAACCCTAATACTACCCCCCTAAACCCTAATACTAACCCCCGAACCCTAATAATAAAATTAACCCCTAAACCCTAATACTAACCCCCTAAACCCTAATACTAACCCCCGAACCCTAGTACTAACCCTCTAAACCCTAATACTAACCCCCTAAACCCTAATACTAACCCCCGAACCCTAATACTAACCCTCTAAACCCTAATACTAACACCCTAATACTAACCCCTGAACCCTAATATTAAAATTAACCCCCTAAACCCTAATATCAACATTAACCCCGAACCCTAAATACTAATTCTAACCCCCTAAACCCTAATATCAACATTAACCCCGAACCCTAAATACTAATTCTAACCCCCTAAACCCTAATTCTAACCACCCTTAACCCCAGTACTAAAATTCTAATTCTAACATTCTATCTTCTACTTCTAACACATTAAAACTCACCTTTAGCGATGAAATGTCCCGCGATGAAATCTCCTGCGACGAGCTGTCGTGTGGTGAAGTGACGGCGGTGAAGCGGCTGCGCGGATGCAGCCGCGATGAAGTGTCCCATCCCCTCTAGGATATAGATATGTATGTATGTGTGTATATATATATATATATATATATATATATATATATATGTGTGTGTGTGTGTGTGTGTGTGTGTGTGTTTGTTTGTATATAAGTATGTGTGTGTGTATGTATGTATGTGTGTGTGTATATAAATATATGTGTGTGTGTTTATATGTATGTATGTGTGTATATATATATATATATATATATATGTGTGTGTTTGTATATATATTTGTGTATGTGTGTGTTTGTATATGTGTGTGTGTGTATGTATGTATTTAAATGTATATTTGTATATATGTTTGTATATATGTGTGTGTGTATGTATGTATGTCTATATATGTATATGTGTGTGTGTATTTGTATGTATGTATGTATATAAATGTATATATATATATATATATATATATATATATATGTAGATAGATAGTGTGTGTTTGTGTATATATGTGTGAAATCTCCTGCGACGAGCTGTCGTGTGGTGAAGTGACGGCGGTGAAGCGGCTGCGCGGATGCAGCCGCGATGAAGTGTCCCATCCCCTCTAGGATATAGATATGTATGTATGTGTGTATATATATATATATATATATATATGTGTGTGTGTGTGTGTGTGTGTGTGTGTGTGTTTGTTTGTATATAAGTATGTGTGTGTGTATGTATGTATGTGTGTGTGTATATAAATATATGTGTGTGTGTTTATATGTATGTATGTGTGTATATATATATATATATATATATATATATGTGTGTGTTTGTATATATATATGTAGATAGATAGTGTGTGTATGTGTATATATGTGTGTGTGTATGTGTATATATTTATATATATATTTGTATATATGTTTGTATATATGTGTGTGTGTATGTATGTATGTCTATATATGTATATGTGTGTGTGTATTTGTATGTATGTATGTATATAAATGTATATATATATATATATATATATATATATATATGTAGATAGATAGTGTGTGTTTGTGTATATATGTGTGTGTGTGTGTATGTGTATATATTTATATATATATATATATATATATATATATATATATATATGTATATATGTTTGTATATATGTGTGTATATGGATGTATGTCTATATATGTGTGTGTGTGTATTTGTATGTATGTATGTATGTATATAAATGTATATATATATATATATGTAGATAGATAGTGTGTGTATATATTCTCACTAAGAACTCAATATCTAATGTATGGCCTTCATTCTGTATAGGTTTCAAACAGATGGCATTGATTGAAGGTTTTTCCGACTCCTTCCCCCCAACATATCATCAAAGATCTCTCGCTCATTGTTTGATAGCAATCATGTTTCTTATCCAGGAGAAATATTACTCAAATATAAACCACATTAATATGAAACTGAGGAACTGCTCCAATAAAAGAACCAATACCTGTCTGCTGTCGGACAGTATACACAATCGGAATAATGTTCAATAAAACTTCCTCACCTATAACACATTCAGCTTCACACATCATTCCTCGGTTTTTTTATTTTTTTTTTAAATGTTATTTCTTCTTTTCCTTGGGAGACGATTTGTAAGAAAATAAGAGGTGTTAGAGGAATGCCACAGTTATATTTAATAAAGTGCTTACTTGGAATAAAAGGCATTATCTCTTACATGCCGCAAGAGTCTGCATAATGTTCTAGCCACGCGGGTGTCTATTTCGTCTCATTATGCAGACTGCTGGCTAATTTATGGACTGTAAAGAAAGAAAAAGGGGGAAGAAAAAACTAGCTGGTTTAAAAAAAGAAATTTACTTTTCTTCCACTTAATCTTTTTCACAAAATGTGCACTGTAATTAACATATTAATCTGTAACAAATAGGAAGAAATGCCCCAGTAATCAGCCGTCCATATATTACATTTTAATTCTCCGTTATGTTGCTGTATTTTTTTTTTCCAGGCTTTTCCCATAGGCACGGCACTATAAATAAGAGGAGCAGTGAGTTGAGGCTGGTTAGCTATGGAAATCATGGCTTTTTTTTTTTATAGGATTAATTTGATTTTATTAAGCGAGGGTTTTTTATTTTTTATTTTTTTTTAAATGTGATTTGCATAACATTAAAACTGATTGCGTTTTGCAGTGGAGTAAAATAGATAATGGATTTGGGTTTGAATCCCGAAAGGTCTGGGGCCATGTATTAAAAGAGATTCATTTAACCTGTGTTTTTATATATTTTTTTCGGTGTTCGTTTTATTTGGGAGTGGGTTGCTGATGTTTTGTGAGAAAATGGTCTTCTCGGGTCAGGGGTGCATCATTAGTAGTCTATTTGGTAAGGGTCAGTGGTGGTCATCTGGATGGGTAGAATGTCTGGAAGCGATGGTTTGGTTCTCTTTGACTCTCATTGACTACCTGAGTAGAAGTTGTGTCGGATCCGATCGCCTCCTATTTACGAACCTCCTCCTATCCGTATACACAGATACATCGTTGTTGAGTCTTGAAGTTCCTATCATATTTATATTGGAATGGTGAAGATTAGTAAATGCTCAATCAATTGGCGTCTGTTTAACACGTTTGGTTCCCACGGTTACACAATAACAATGGAAGCCAAATAAGCATAACCTCAACAACAAATTTATACAACGATTATATTATTCCATAAGGTATTATTAGAGAGTTATACTCAATAACTAAATAACAGAATATCCACACACTTGAACATGTACTTTAGGTTAAAGCATAACAAAGCTTAATGATAACTCTACAACAATATCTACTATAGGTTATACAAATAAACAATGCTAAAATACTCAATCTAATAGAAACTAGAATAGTAAACTCTATTCAAGTAAAAGAAAGTAAAGTAAAATATATAAATGCTGATACTTAGATGTTACGGTACCAGGAGAACTCAGGTGGAAAGACTGGCTTCAGCTTATGTGATGTCCATTGTTGGAGCTTCAGGAGAGTTCTTTAACTGTGTATCTCTTTTAACATGAAGCCCTTGTTGGTACAGCTTTCCCATAGTAACCCATGTCAGGTGACCAGACTGTCAAACTGTCAGACTCCATGTTGTTTACAGTCCAGTCTTGAACAATAGCCAGTATGTTACCTGGAAACATTGCTGCTTAGACCACCAGCCACCTGCAGATACCCCACACATATAAACCAATATATATTGCTATTTAAGTGATATCTGTGTATAAGACCAACAAACTAGCATAAATAAAATGCGTGTATATAACAATATTCCTTGCTGCCATTGAAGGTTAGCCGCAGGAAAATATATTAAATTGTGTTTAACTGAGCATCAGGTGTAGACATTTTAAACCGTAATGCTTTAACGAAAGAATGGTACCCTATTGAGCCCTCTTTGCTACGTATAGTTATATCAGGAGGTGGACATGTTTCCAGCCTAAGTTCACTCTGACCCAAGATTCTAAACAAAATGTCTGCCTTGGGAACATTTAAGGGGTGGTGAAACTGTCTAAAATTACCTGTGTATAATCTTGCAGTGGCGTATTAGAATGATGAAAGTAATATACACATCAGACAAAAAAAGGGGGGGGGGCGGGGGAGCCCCATCACCAATGAGAATGGACAGCACTGAAATAGTCTGTCCAACAGGATGGTACCTACTGGCTGGTGTGGGGTGTGGGATTAAATATCTTCATTTTACTGGACACATTTTATTAAAGAACTTAAAAATTCTTCTGTTTCAAGAATATCCTACAAGAAATAAAAAATGCCTCAGCTTCATAGTTACACTATCCCCTGCGTCATACTATTCCTGATTGGGGACGGCTTTCCGGGGTTCTAACTTTATTCTTCAGTTTCACAAATTAACTAGAAAAGAAAAAAACGCTAATACTCCGCCTTGTAAGCCACACCCCCTTGATATCCTGTGTCTCGCGGCTTAGGCATATTGATAGGTAGGATCCAGGATAGAACGGCCTCTCACTGCTTTCCTACCGTAGCTTGCTTTCGATGCTGCTCTGTTGCTTCTGGCACTGGGTTTGAGAGCAGTATCCCGTGGATTAATCATAGAGTTTGTGACTGCATTAAAATAATGTTTACTTCTAGAGCAGCAGCCACTCATGCAGTGCTTTGTACATAATGCACAAGGTTTGTTACAAAACTCAATCAGACACACCCAAAAAACAAACAGATACACACGGTAGGTCGAGCCTTGCTTGCAAGCATAATAAATAAAGACTTTTGCTTGTTTGTTTGTTTTTTGTATACAACATAATAAATAGTAGATATAGCTGTATTGTTATCTGTGGCAAATCAGTATGTTTTTTTCCCCTTTTATTATAGATATGTAAGTGCAACACATGATCCCATAAGTAAGTTTGCCGTTGGTACCAGTTAGATCATTCAATGATCTGTATGGAATCTTGTTGGGCTATTAACATGGCCCCCAGATCATTCTAGCATTGAACCATCGACCTGACTGTGCAGAGTTATAACATGAATGTAGCTCTGGTAATACAGCTCTGATGGGTGACCCTGGGATAACGAAATGCTTGTGATTTTAAAGGAGCTGTTCCTCCTACCCTATTTGCAGCCGTCCAGTCCCAGTGTGCTCCGGCAGGATGATAACATTGGGTACCACTTTATTGCAGAGATTGCACAAGAAACTGATCTCCTGAGGAAGACGACAGCAAAGCCGGCGAAACGCGTTGAGTGGATCCAAGCTGTTTCCCTTCTGAGGAAATACCTGAGTACCTTACCCTGGTGGCAGCAGGAAGGAGTTTCAAACGTCTTTTCAGGACATTTTACGCAAGTTGCACTTTTGTGCTATACATTTTGTACGTGTCTTTGGTTTTAAAAATGGCCACTTTGTGTATAATACTGCGCAATGGGCTTTTAATATGTCTTTTTAGATGATGGATTAAACAGGATGACCATACTTCTCTGATGAGCTTGAATCAATTTTCGTTTGTGAGTGTATTCCCCTAGCACTTTCGTTCTATATAAAGTTAATTTACTGTGTTGCACTATTATTGTCTGTTTTTTCTTCCCGGTACATGCGCCTCAATTTTTTTTTTTTTTGCTGTCTAAAGTGCCCGAGGAGCAGTTGAATTAGAGCTGCAGTACCAGAGGAGGGGTATATATTTATTATTTCACTGTACTCACGATTGCACTGTACTTACTTGTGTTAATGTCACATTTTCCTTTTCCATGATGACATTGGGTTCAAGGCATTTTTTTTAGTCCAGCAAAGTTTGTATTTGATTGAACAAAAAGAGGCAACCCTACCTGTGAGTTGTGATGCAACACAAGAAAGGAGGGCTTTGAAGACCCCAATAAACTCTAATACACTTCATATACAGTATTTAGATATTAGGAAAAAAACAACTGGAAGATTTGTTACTTTTACCATATTTTACCTTATCCAAAAATATTAGTTTTTATACACTGTAGGATCTGACGGCCCTTCTAATCACTGTATAGTAAATGATTTTAATCCCGAGTCAAGTGTACGGTTAATAGGCTCCGCTCGTGCCTCCAAGACCCGATCGACACCCTCTCCCTGTGTAATATACGTATCACCACTGAGATATGTTTGCACGGACCACATCTGCGAGCAGATCATTATACTGAGATGGCAGCCGTGACTGTGAAAGACACAGCCTTCGAGAAGACGTAAAGGGCAGCCGTAATTAACAACGGTTCAGCAGCAAGGTGTGCTGATTATCCTGCAAATGGCGTGAAGATCACTGAACCAGCCAACGCAACGACCAATGTCACCAGAAGAGGGGAAAAAAATGACTGGAAGATACGGGAGCTCAGTGATGCTCCTTAATAATGCATTAACTAGACGTGATAACAGATCAATACACACACACACACATGCAGACAATGAAAGAGATGCTTTAACATGCAGCATTCATGTATCACCTTCTCTTAACCCTTAAAGTACTTGTCACGGTTCCACCCCATTTCCCAGGCTCCTGTATGTTTGTATTCTGGGTTTGTGGCTGTTTCTTCTTCAGCCTCTAGTGGCCGCTGTTCTAGTGTTTCCATTCTCCTCCTGTTGTGTCAGCTGCCTCATTATCCTCAGCCCTTCCCTATTTAAACCAGCACCTTATGGCAGTCAGTGCCTTTGCATTGCTCTGGTTACAGCCAGTATCCCGCCTCTGAGCCGTTTGCTAGCGTACTTGTTATATTTCTATTTGATTTCCGTTGCCGAGTCCTGCTTGTCCTGACCACTCCTGTTTGCTGCCGGTCCAGACCTATTTCTGCTTTCTTTGTTTGCTGCCAGCCACAACCTTTGCTTGCCTGACCATTCTGTTTGCCGGTTCCTGGTGTGACTTTGCCATTGTTGGTTTTGCCTCTGCTCCTGTGATCCTGTCTCATCTGGGTTTAGCTTCGGTGTATTAGTAATCGACAGAGTGCAAAAGACCTGGGGGAATAAAACCTGTGACTCAACCATAAGGTGGATTTCTTTCAGGCAGAATTATTCTGTTATTTTTCTATAAACCCGTAGTAATGCCCTGTACCTACTCTGTAAAGAGGTTGCACTTCCTCATAACTGTCACAGTTATCCAGGCCTGTGTCCTGCTCAGAGTGCTGCCGGTCCAGTCTCTGCATCCTGTCCTCAGCTGAATGTCCTGCCCTCGGCTATCTGTCCTGTCTCAGCTGCCAGTCTCCACTACCAGTCCTGTCAGAGAATTCCATCCAGTCCACAGTTGTGCATTGTGGGGTGCAGACAGACCTCACGCCCTGGTCTTTTATCCCAGGTTGTGACAGTACTACACTCCCAGGAACAAAGAAAGCGCTCATAAGATATCTTTTATCCATTCTATGAACATGTGCCTACTTATTACATCATTCCTCACCCCATTTATGTGCCCACTTCCTTCCTAGAAGTCGCCAGCATGTTGTAGTGTATACACATAAATGCTGCCTTCCCTATGATTCCCATTTGTGTAGAGTCCTAGCCTAACTAGTGCTGCAATAGCCAAATGATAATTCCCCCACAGCCTGCGTGACTGGGGCTACTGGAGGGCCCTGAGGCCCAAACACCTCCCTGTGGACTATGGACCTTGTCTGTGGAAATGCTAGGTTTTGGGGTACACACTTTGGGGGCACCAGAGACACGCTGCTTTCAATACAGCTGGACTTCAAACACAGGGTGCTCATTTCAGGCTCATTCAGGATGTCAAGCAATTGTACTAGTGTTTTCCTGTCCTGAAAACTTCCGTCTCTCAGGAGGTGTTAAGTAATGTTATTATATGTTAGTGTAGAAATGTGTACTTATCTAATCAATACGTGTTTACTGTCCTGTGAGCCAACTATCGTCTCTTGTGGATGTCTGTATCTTAAGATGTTATGTCTAATTAGGTTGTGACTTATTGTATTTAATTACCTGTTTTAAATTAGGGTTTCTATTATTTGAGGCTTACCATGTTATTATTAGTTCCCATGTGCCTCCCCCTAGTTTGTATATGTGTCTGTATATAAGTCTGTGCTTTTTCACAAATAAATGTTCATTCTTTCAAGGTTCCAGGGAGGACTTACTGTGTGAATGCTGAGCTATAAATGAGGGCTAAGGAGGACAGAGACAGTCAGTCACAGAGACAGACACATAGACAAACTCACGTACAGAGAGACAGACAGACAGTCACAAGCCAGCCATTCATTTTATTTTTATAAAGAAAAAAAGGTACATCCTTCAATGTGTCCCCCCTCTCTGCTGCTCTACCTCATTGCAGGAGAGGGTTGATCACTTATATTCCAGGCTGGTGTTTGCCTAGCAGGCACAGACCATGTCCGCGAAGGGGCGGAGCAGACAGTCTGTGCAGCTGGCACATATTTGGCCCCCTCACTGTGCTCCACTTCACTGAAAATCCCGCCCAGCAGTGAGGGGCCCCATGTAGATGGCAATACCCGGGATTTGTCGAGCCCTGTCTTAAGTATACGTGTGCCCTGGCATTCTTATATCTTTCCAAGGCTTTATAACGAGTGTCTATAGCCCACATGGGAGGGCTGGATATCTGTATAAAAGTAGCTTAGCCCTCGCTGCTAATTAATAAATGTAATGTGGCTCCTAAATCTCTCTGGGATTTTTTGGACAGCAGATAATTGTTTCTCGCAGATGGCACTTGCTTATCAAATCCATTCCAATATACCCACAAGTGGCATCTCCGTTTTATACCTGTCCTCTGTCCTTTACTCTTATTTTTGGGCCTTTGACTCCGCAGCACTCTCCAACCATTCTCGAGTAGTTCTGAGGCTAGCATCTTAGCTGCTTTCTTTAAGCAAGACCCCTAGCTTCTTGGCTATTACCGTGACACAACGCAGTACAGTGTCGTGGCAAATGGATGTACACAACTCCCTCTGGCTGTTCCTGGCCGCGCACAGCGAGCCAGCAATTAATTTACACTTCCATCTGCTCATTGGTACTGTGGGTTCCTGTGCGAAAGGCCTGATAAAGTGACATGGTGTGGGCTAATAACTGGTATGAAAGCCAGAGAATCTTAGTGACCCTCTCATTGTTCCCTTCCAGGCTAACAGAGCAACTTCTTCTGCAAATTATCATTTTATTTCATTTATTTATGTTTTTTCCCTTTGTACTGTAACTCTCCCAATCAGCCGAAGCGAGGCCAGTGGCTCGGTAAACAAGATAAGGATTTACAATGATCCGCCGTTCCCCAGAATTGAATGTCTGATCAATTCAGCTTTAATTACCACTTAAATCAAGCCGTAAATGTCATGAAATTATTTCATTAGCTCCGGAATGTTGAAAATAAAACAAATACAAGAGAAAAAAAAAAAATGCTATTTGGAAGCCTGAATCCCAATTTCTCATCAACACAACCCATGCGCCCCCCATCATCAGATATTGAAGACCCTGGCATTGTTTAGGAGATGAAAAGGGGGGGGGGGGAAGGGGGAGAAAAGAAAAAGCTCTTTAATATTCACAATGTGAAGTTAAAACAAAGCCACTGAAAAGCTGAGATTCACACAAATGTGACAATGACAGAGGTTTACAGACTCTGTACAACAAAAGGAGGCTGACTGGTATTTAGGTGTGCATTCTCAGACCTCTGCTAGCTTGGCAATTAACGGCAGTAAAGGAGAGGTGATTGGAGAGGACTGACTGGCTCATGGATAAAGAAACGAACAGCAACCAATGTTCTGGGATCAAATACTAAAATCGGCTTTAGGACGAGGAAGTGATGTGGGAATTCTGTACCAATCCAGCGATGGCTAACCTGGGCACTGTGGATGCTTAAGAGCTACATTTCCCAAGATTCGTCATGATTCTTGTAGTTCCCAAACATCTTAATGGGGTATGCAGTACCCAAGCATCTGCAGTGCCAAGGTTAGCCATCACCACCCTAGAATATGTTGTAGGAAAGCCTGGTAAGATTGCCTTCACTGTGGAGAATACAATTGGGTGGTTTATAAGGGACTTTTGGGCAAGAATCGTTATCATATTGGCCTTTAGGATTCCTCTTTTATTTATTTATTGGTCTGGAAAGCTTTTGTCATGCTTTCCCATGTTTAGCCCCCTGTAAGGTCGCCACCCGGCCGGTAAAAAAATTTGCATCAAGCCAATGTTAAGTCTATGGAGACAGTCACAAGGCCGGTATTTTTCAGAAGAAAAGGTGGCATCCCACTGTGAAGGAAAGCAATCAGGTATTCACTGTGTCCGTTTGGCTGGACGGTCATCTGGAGGGCATGCAGTTTATAATCTGTCTGATCTCAGGCGTTGCAACTCGAAATCATCTGCGTATGAACAGCGCAAGCATATATAACCAGGGTTTAACACGTAAGTGTAGAATTTATATTTATATAATGAGACAGCACTATATACACAAAAAATATATAAAATAATAATATAGACTCTGGAGACAGATATATATATATAAAATATACCAATTTTCCAAAGAAAAATATCGGTATGACATCTACCTCAGCTGCTGGGCGAAAAGATTTGCACTTTCGCCCACCAGCTGAGGTAGAAGTCGAAACGCATCCTGTGGGGTATAGTTGCTGTCTTTTAGTGCAAACAATACCCAATTGTTCCAAGTACCTGGCCAGGTGAACAAACCCAGTGGGTAAGGGATTTTTTATATTTATTTTATGTATCTGTGGGTATTTTTTTACCCCTCCCCCCCTTTTTTTTTAGCATGTCACCTTTTGTATTTTAATAAGATGTATGTTTAATATCCATGTGATCACCTACATATATATGTTTAGTGGCCTTGGCTGTCTACTGTTGCTGTTTATTTATATACCGATATTTTTCTTTGTAATAAATTTGTATATTTTATATATATATCTGTCTCCAGAGTCTATATTATTATTTTATATCTTTTTGTGTATATAGCGCTGTCTCATTATATAAATAGCTGTTCCTTATTTTGCAGTGGTGTCTTCCATTGCATCTCATAATTAAGACGAGCTGCTTGCAATCTATTCAATTGGAGTCATTGTTGCTTCTCATGTTTCTGTTAGATTGTCAGTCCGTGCTCCTCCGGCCAACAAACCCTTATACCAGTTTATGGGTTAGTATTTTATCTATACTTTTTTTTTTCGGAGTTTCTCTTTGCACTTTCTCTTTGCACTGTTTGACACTATTAATATTTTTATCTCACTAGCGCTGTGCCTATACCTTTTGTTTATGTGTATAATTTAGGAGCAGACAATTCAGGAGCCGGCCTACTTACTACAGGTTAATCCCTGATCCAAAATGCTCGGGACCAGAAGTATTTTGGATAATGGTTCATTTTCACCATTAAGATGTATTAAAGCCTCTCAGCTCTCATGAAATACAGTAATATCAATGTAAATACTGTATAAAGCAAATGAATCACTGTTACTGTGATGTGAGGCATCACATGGGAACCTGCCGTTGGCGTGTCAGGTCTGCACACGTGTCATTGTATTACCCTTTGTGGTCGTGGGGGAATCCGAGCATGCATGGAAAGGCTATATCACAGCTTAAAGGGGGCTGGACACTGCATAAACTGCATTCTGACAGGTGTGTGTGTGTGGAATTTACAACATGTGGCAAAATCCCCAAATTTTGGGGGATAACCGACCATTTTGGATAACAGATTTTCGGGATCAGGGATACCCAACCTGTATTATTAAGGGTCAGAGAAATGGAAGCTTCGTCTCGTTCTATGTAAAAACAGGTTAGAAGCCAGCAGTAGGTACTCTCTGTCTCCTGTGGTTTGTCCAAGCCTTGCATACGGGTATGTAGAGATCCTTCCACGTTATACTCACCCCACATTGTGACCAGACCACTGGAATAACAAGAGGTTCCCCCCTTAGCGTTCACCTAATGTGCCTGTTGTGTCAGAATCCGTTTCTAGCCTGACATTATGTATACCGCGCAGGCCTATACTCGGTTACATTTATATTAATTTCCAGCTCACAATCTGCTTGATACTTCTTAATTACTGTCATTAAACTGTACATTAGCTAATAATAAAAATGGACTTTGTGACAGTGACACGTTGGGTGATTAGCGCTGTTTATGACACAATACTGGCAATTCCCATTAATTGAATAGATTGACTTCCTCCGAACGGAGACATAAAATTAACAAAGACAAATAAAGGGAGAATAAGCACATTTAATTTTCTTTTCCTATTGCAGTAAGCGTGGGAAATATGGTAAACACGCGCCATTCATTCCCCTAGTAATGGGTGACATGCCTAACAAGGCTGGTTATTTTTATTTTATGTACTTGAATTATAATAAGTCACGTAGTGCTCACACGAACAGTGCGTAGGGTTTGTGTTGGAGGATTTGTGTAGGCCAAGGGCGCTGTGCTCTAGCAAAACATGAATGTGCCTACATGTGTGGACGGTAAGCGCTGACAGCATGGAGGGCCACAGTTGGTCACCCAGTTACTTTCCAGAAATCTGGAACTGGCTCTTTTAGATAAGGTATCTGTCCGGAAGGTTAGAGGTTACGGACATTACATTGAACCAGGCTTTTCTGCCTCAGTGATGTATTCCTCCCTCGTCTGAGAGGATCACCTTAGTAACATAGTAATTTAGGTTGAAAAAAGACACAAGTCCATCGAGTTCAACCCTTCTACCTATCATTCCAGCTTTTGATCTAAAAGAAGGCAAAAACCCCTAAGGAAGCTATGTGGAATTTTGCCTCCTGGGGGAAAAAATTCCTTCTTGACTCCAAGGGGCAATCAGATTTCTCCTTGGATCAATAAATTATTAATAGCCCTGTATGTTCTGCTTTTCTAAACAAATACCCAGACCATGTTTAAATGCATCTATTGTGGTTGATAGCACTACCTCTCTTGGCAGTGAGTTCCATAATTTTATTGTCCTTACCGTAATGAATCCCTTCCTTTGCTGTCTATGAAATCTTTGCTCTTCCAATCTCAGGGAGTGACCGCTTGTTCTTTGTACATTTCTGTTAATGACCAGGTCACTGGAGAGCCTTAAAGGATTATTATCTGTCTGGCTAAATATACATTGATTAGCACTGTTCTATATAACCGACTGTGAAATAACTACATACTAATGGGAGCTATACTGTAACA
This sequence comes from Pelodytes ibericus, assembly GCA_036172795.1. Taxonomy (NCBI): domain Eukaryota; kingdom Metazoa; phylum Chordata; class Amphibia; order Anura; family Pelodytidae; genus Pelodytes; species Pelodytes ibericus. The sequence goes on along the minus strand of CM069862.1, from coordinate 198,383,206 downwards.
CTACATGTAGGGGGTGGGAAAGTTCACCTTTGCCTAGTGTGACAAAAATCCTTGCACCACCCTTCCTGGCTAACCAAGGAGGCCATCACTTTAATCTACGCATCTCCTGGCATTTCCTCATTTACTGTCCTGATCGCGAACTTGTTATCCACATGTTTTTCTGATGACAAACTCACTATACCATGTTTATATGCTCTGTGCCAGCGGCAGCACCCATGCATGGTAGACTATTATTCTATATTCATTTATAATCATATCTCTCATGTGCAACAGACAAAGTGCAGTAATAACCTACGGCTCTCCGTACCTGACGTTTTCCAGACATGTTGCCAGAAATATAAAAAAATACATAAATATTGTGAGTTATGAGAGGGAGATCAGTACCAGGGACGTTAAAGGCTTTCTCTCCCCGATATTCCGATGTAGGTACATCATCTTATTTCTTATTACTCATCTTTATACACAGATTTGGTCTGTTTTGAAGGGGATGCTCTCACTCATTCTGTGATGGGTCTAGAAGTACCATCGGCCCCCTCTTTGGAAACCAGAGAAAGAGTTTGTAACTCTGTTTCATAAGCGTGCTCCTTTTGCATACTGTTCCCATGTTAGGTGATTGCAGTTGACCCTGTCTGGTTTCATACCTCCCAACATTCCAGAGGTCCAAAGAGGGACACTTTTGTTGTTGTGGGTAGTGGCTGTAGGCGGGGCTTTTCCGGAGCTTTTTGAGTAACTTTATGACCAATTAGTAACGATTTAAGTCATTGTATGAGTCATGTAGATCAAGAATTATGTATTTATTTCTGAGCTCCCAGAGGGAGGAGGAAAGAGGAGCAGGGGAATTGGGTGCAAATTAAGGGCTGTCCCTCCTAAGTAAGGACACTTGGGAGGTATGTGATTTCATTTATACTTGCAATATAGCCCGCTTTTTGAATTCAGACTCTTCACATTTCACATAAGCCACATTTGTTTAGCACTTGCAAAAGCATACCCCCCCCCCCCAACCCCCTTCCTTAGGGATTTCCTTTATTTGAAGTGATTCATATTTGTTTCTCATAATTCATAACGGGATGTGGGTTTTCTAATTTCCTTTGGCGAATTACAGTATCTAATCCCTTTAGAGATTTTTTAGGTCTGTGCATTCAATTTTTCTGAAATTAATCATATGTCAATTTCATATTAAAGTGGAGGTGTCACCCACACGGCTTTTACTGTTATTAAATCCATTTATTCAGACTACCTATAGCTTGTAGTTTTAGTTTTTTTTTTTAATCACTGAGATCTTTGTCGAGACTTTTACATTTTTTTTAAATTTATTGTTAAAAAGTTTAAAGATTACATCAGAAAAGTTGGCAACACCCAGAGAATCTGAGATCTATGGATTTCATGGCCCACTTCAGACATGTTCTGCCCAGCCAGTGCCCAGGCCAATTAAAAGTTTGGTTTTGGACGGAGATAAGACTGGACAAGCTTTCATACAAAACAGACGCAGCGAAAACCCTCGTCATCGCAAGGAAAAAAAAACACCACTAATTGCAGATGTCGTTACAAATTGCAGTTTGACCCGACACGTTTCGTGTGCGAAGAACCCTTCTCCCTCTCTCCAAAATCCGTCTATATTCGAGAGGGAGAGAGGATAAAAGGACGTTTTGAAGGAGACTTTGTCATAATTAAAAGTACATCGATCAAAGCATAAAACGCTGCCCGTTACGTCATTTTACCCTACATGTGTCGCGGCGCTGGGGTGATTAGTAATAGTCAGCAAATTATTACCAGAAGACATCTAATTGGTGAGTAGCACGGTATGCCAAATACAGTATATTTTGTTGAACAAAACATGAAAAGAATTCCATGATAATTAGGAAGCTCTGCCCTACGTTTTGCATATATTTTTGGAAAGTGGAACTGCCCCTTTTATAGACATACAAAGGCTGTCAACCTCTTGTCTTCAAAGTTGTGAACCAGTCGTGAATCAGCCAATCTGGGTGAGGAATTTGCACGTTGAAATCTCGGAATAACTCTCTGCTTTTTCCAGTTTTTGGCGAATCTGTTGACAGAGAGACAATGTTTCACAATCATTAGAGGCACTGCTGTCTTCTTACCCAGGCACGGGGTACAAGTGCAGGGTGTAACTTCAGCTCTCAGAGGCATCATTTAATTCAAACCAGAAAGCACTCTTAAAAAAGGAATTTTTCCTCTTTTTAAACCCCCCCCCCCAAAAAAAAAACCATTATAATTAATACACCACAGAAAGCTCAGTATATATAATCAATTTACTACCGCGAGTCCATTAATCTAACATGAAATAATGGCAGCAATATATTTCACTGCTGTTTTTCGGCTCGTAAAATGATGACCATAAAATGCTTGATAAATCTCTCTGGCATCGCTGGCTCTCTGAGAGGAGTCTGGTTTCCCGCTTGGTTGCTGCCGGTGATCACATTGAGTGATCGACTTAAGCGTTCTTCATGGATCAAACTGAACGCTTGCAACGCCCTATAGATTTCATCTTACGCCCCCCTAGGATTTGGAGTACCCGATGATTCCAGTTGTTTTCAATGTAGCTCACCTGTGATAACGCTTATATTACCAAGTGAAGAGGGCAACCTGGAAATCCCAAACTCTGCAAAGATAGACAAAGTAACGCGTTTAACGAAAAGGCTTCATTTCTGCTGCACTTTGCACCCTGCTAAATGCGTCAGGCTTTTGTCCTAAGCCTGTTCAAAATAAAGCCATAACAACCTCGAAGTAATCTTCTGGCAAACACAGAGACATCACCACTAGTGTTGAGCGAACCCGAACTGCACTGTTCGGATTCGTACCGAACTTTATGGTTTTTGGACCCCGGACCTGAACACGGACATTTCACTGTATGTCCGTGTTGGAGTTGGGGACTCTATTTCGGTTTATAGAATAGCAATAGCATTACATGTATTCCATAAGCCGAAAGTCTATAAACCGAACGACATTCTGTTTATAGACTTTCGTTTTATAGAAAGCCAATAGCATTACATGTATTCTATAAACTGAAAGTCTGTAAACCGAATGTCTTTCGGTTTATAGACTTTCGGCTTATGGAATACATGTAATGCTATTGCTATTCTATAAAAAGAAAGTCTATAAACAGAGTGTCTTTCGGTTTATAGACTTTCAGTTTATAGAATACATGTAATGCTATTGGCTTTCTAGAAACCGAACTAGAGTCCCCATTCATAAGAATAGGTCAATTGACCTATTCGTATGAATGGGGACACTCACCCACATTTCATTTTGCAGCACTCTAGCCCTTTCCAGGACTTTTTTAGAGGCATTTTAGTGGCCAAAAGTTCAGGTCCCCATTGACTTCAATGGGGTTCGGGGTCAAGTTCGGGGTCAAGTTCGACTCCGGACTTTTTTTCCGAAGTTCGGCCGAACCCGAACATCCAGGTGTCCGCTCAACTCTAATTACCACTCTTACCGCTATTTCCAACTTATATACATCCTTTTTTTCTTTCAATGCATTCTCTTTAATTGAAGGTGTGCATCCCCATCTCCCACTGGCGCGTGTAAACCTAGTTATAACGCCACACTTCTTATCACATACTAATTTATTTATTTTTCTATTGCTCGTTAGGACTCCGCTTGAGTAGATTTAGTTTCCGATCTTCACATTTGCTTGTGTGGCTCTTTTTACTGGTGCCGGGCTGTGCTTGCAATACGACTGAGTACTAACACTGCGTTCCTGTTTATTAAATGTGAACATTTCAAGGTTCACCCTCCCCCTGGCCTGTGCCTATACACCAGAGCATGTTTTCCAAGATCTTATTAACCTTTTCCGCCTGGTGCAGTCTAGCGCTGATTGCATTTTATATGTCCATGCCAGTTTGCATCCCTCCTTATCGTGTAGACTGACATGCCCTCTGGTACACGTCTTCACCCATATTGGTTTTGTACTTTGCCAGCTTCTGAACCGCTCCGTATCCAGCTACCCCTAGTGATATTCTGCAGATGTTCCCCATACTGGATATGGCAGGTTTGAGCTGCTCGTCAAAAACACCTATTTGTAAAGTTTCGGAGCCCGGAAGAACAATTCTGCAGCCAGCATGGTTATGTTTTAGCAGACGACAGGTAAATGGTTCTTCCATAGATTTGTAAAACAATCAAAAAAGTTAGTATCCAGCAGCAAAGATTTAATTAATATATATATATATAATATGTCAAGCCCCGGATCCCTCTCTATCCGGAGTCCTCGGTTGAGATACTGGAAGTCCTTAATGACATTTTTGTGGCCATTGGTTTATAGATTGGGGTAAGGCTTAGATACATAACAAGTTCTATAGGGGCTGAGCTGCCGAATAGATCCATGTTCAGTTAGTGGAGACTGTAGATCAAGGGTAGGCAACCTGTGGCACTCCCGATGTTGTGGACTACATCTCCCATAATGCCTCTTACAGCTGGGGAAAGCATCAAGGGAACTGTAGTCTGCAACATCTGGAGTGTCGAAGTTTTGCTATTCCTGCGGCAGATAGGTTTAGCTGGGTGACTGCTATGGCATCATTTTCCACACGGTTATCTTCTTAGCAAATAAAATATGTTCAAGTCTCTCTTCATTGCCGTTACTTTCGCTCCGCTATTTCTTTCCCATTTTCTTCCACCGTGTTATTTGTTCCCTTTTTGGTCTAGACTAAAACGGCAAGAATAGACTTGCTTATACAAATCCACAACAGCCAGCTCTTAAACCCAGGCCCCCCAGACATACAGTCAGCCTAGTATAGTATTATTACATAGGGGTCTATAGGGTATCGGTGTATCGCTTTCAGTTCGAGTGATAGACTTAAACACTAAGCACATGGATCCCAGACATATACGCCACTTAAGAGATGATTGCAAGGCCCTGCCGAGAGAATTTTTAACTTAAGTTCAAAGTAGCCGATTTGAAAAAAAGTGAATTGGAGAATTTTTCCAACTCGGTCTTAACTTTAATATCCCCTTCTCAATTGCCTGCAATAACCTCTTCGTTTGTAATCTGCTGCAATCAGTGTTACAGATCCTACTGTGCTCGTATCATCCGTGAACTTTGCATCTTTCTGTCCTCACTGTTGCACCAGAAAATCCTGTTAACGATTGTGGGAAAAACCAACCGGGCGAAAGTCTGTACTGTGTCTTAGTAAATGACATGCAGCAGCTCCGTCGGTTGCAAATCAGCCGGGCTGTTTTAGCTGAAGGTTGTGCAGTTGATTTATAAAGTGGTGTGTGAAATGTCACAGAGTACTCCGCATTGCTATCTGTCTCGCGGCGCAAGACTTGAACGAGCGCGAGCAGTAACCTGCCAAAGAATAACCCTGCAGGCCATTCCCATCTGGACCGGAGTCTCCGAGATGCTGCGTCCCCATCGCACCTCCAGGCAGCGGTGTAAAGCGCGACCTTGATGAGGGAAACACATGTGGGGGCATAACTAGGCTTGATGAAGCAATGTGCATGCTAATTACAGAGCTCCTTCCATATGCTTGCCAGAGTCACATTGCGCTAACTTGCAATATTTACCTTGAAATTGGAAGCCGGGTGTGGTGAGGGTGGGAGAGAAGGGGGGGGGGGGGGAAGGGGCTTCAGATCTTTCCGTTTGATGCATTGCAGTCTCTTTCTCATTTTAACGCCATGGTGACCGGACTATTTATTCCAGTGTTTTACCCTTGGTGATAGAGGCTATTTTAACACGTCGGTGTTTGTATTTAGCTGTAATTTTCCTCTTTCTCACTGAATGTACCCACACATGTTATAGATTGTTTTTATCAGAACAGAAATACTTTTCTTAAGATACCAATAACATGTTTTATCATAATTGACTATTTAATTTTTTTTTTTTTTTAATGTGATCTAATATTTGATGGACGGCTACAGATCGGCGCCATAGTGGAGGGGCATGCTGTCGTCCAATGTGGTGCCCACAATCATTCCGTGGTGCAAGCGTGGTGGTGGATTTTGGTTGCCAAATATTGGTGTTGCTTAAACAGGATCATTGATGACATCATTGCTTAATGACAGGATCACTGATATCGTGCACCGCTGCGTACGTCCTGTATGAAGAACCACTGCAGGCCGACGTGGGACATATGTAGTACGTCCTTTTGTCACCAAGAGGTTAATCATCTCCCTAACAGTGGCTTAAACAGGTTTGTTGCTTTGCAATATGCTACATGCCAGTGAACGAGTGCAGTAGAATCTGTTCAACCCTGAGGGTTGCAGGTTCCATTCCCGGCAGGGGTGACTCAGCTCTTCACCCTTCTGAAATGACCTTCTCCGAGGTGCGGCTGATAAGGGATACTCAACCTGTATTAACTTCTCATTAAAAAAAAAAAAAACTAGATTTGGGGTCAAAAGGTTCCAATAAGGGTTACAGCAGGATTAGGGTCAGGTTTAGTTGCTAGTGTTAGATTTAGGGTGATTATTAGGGTCCAAAGGTCTCTGTATGAGAAAATGGTTAGGAAGCAAAAAAACGTCTCTTTTGGTTATTGCCCTATAACTTGCAATAAACATCAGAAAACCATGTAAACATGGGTATTTCTAGACTCAGGACAAATATTAGAAACTATTTTGACGGGGTCTTTTTTACCATTTGTAATTGTATAAAAGATTTTCAGATCAAAGTTGGAAAAGGTGTTTTTTTTAACATTTTTTTTTACATTTCATCATATTTTATGATTTATTTTTTTCATAGTAAATTAGATAATGGCAGCTTTGTGGACTTTTCTCCTCACAGTACAGCCACAGTGTTTTGAAATCTCTGTTTTTCTCCACTGAGCTAGGTCTACCCGTGATGTAAGCAGATGGTGTTTTAGCCTCTCAGTGATGCTGTGTGACCTGGAGCGTGGAATGGTAGGGTGTCTATCCAATCATCACTCAGCACTCCCACACAGAGATCACCTGACTCCCGGCCAACGCCAAGCTGTCTCTACTTTGCATGTTAGCATGTAGCTGGGTAATTAGTTAGATAATCATCTAATGCCTTCCTTTTCCGTACTATAGCATTGACCCTTTAATAATAGACATCATGTTATTAAATTATCTTTCATATAGCTACTATTTCATTTGTAGCCTCTCTCTCCAAGACCAAACCTTGTATTGAATGAAAGCTGCTTATAATGTACGATAAATTTCGAATGAGACTGAAAAATGGGGAGAAAAAGTCTCTTTAACCCCAAAACTTAATTAAATACTTTGTTACAAAGAAGGAGCACTATTCGCTAGTGGAATTCTGCCTGATCAAAACAAAATGTAGGGTTTAGTCCCCGGAAATTGGGGTTCGAAGACCTTCGCTTTAAACAAAACCCCAGTTAATTCCATAGTGAAATGGAGATTAATAACAGCACACATTATGATTTATCTGGATAGCGGCCCTCTTGTTAGTGACCAAAGGTGTATTAAAAGCGAGGCACGTCCTTTCGGCAAATTCGAAAATGTTTCAAAATTCCCAGTCCATTCCGAGGGCCATTTGTAAAAGTGCTTTATGATTCCTGGTAATGCCAGTGATAACTAGCCACAAACTCGGTACAAAACTCAATGCGGCAGAGAATCCATCACTTAAATTAGCTCAATCAGTGCATGGACTGGGGGCAGGCAGCTGCTGTACACAGGTATCGGAAGTAGCACATGAAGCCGCTTATTAAATGTATTATTTTTATTGTTCGCTGGCTGTAGCAAGCCACTGCGCGGTATCTGGTGAATATTAATGATTTGCCGCTATGGGAACAACGAAGGCGGTAATCAGATCCACTTTGGCTGGATTAACTCTTTCAGTGCAACCTACGGCTAAACGAAGGAAGAGTGGCTACTGACTGATTACAGGAAAGCTGTTAGGGACATGCTATGTGAGAAAGTGTACATATAGGTGCCGATAAGTGCAAATACAGTGGGATTACGCCAAACAGTAAACAATCCTAACTAAAGACCGACCTTGCTGCTCGCATCAGCTTATAGGGGAGGACTGGCAAGAGGGGCAGGAGGACGGTTGCCCCCTGGGCTGCTCTCTAATCTTACTCAAGAAGCTGCACCACTTTTCACTTTTTAAAGCCCCAGTGCGTAGTTTATTGGATTGGCGGCCTGTCTGTGCCTCATCTGTCAGTATATCTGTCTATCAATCTCTGCACCTTATCTGTCAGTATATCTGTCTATCAATCTCTGCACTTTATCTGTCAGTATATCTGTCTATCAATCTCTGTATCTTATCTGTCAGTATATCGGTCTATCAATCTCTGTACCTTATCTGTCAGTATATCTGTCTATCAATCTCTGCACTTTATCTGTCAGTATATCTGTCTATCAATCTCTGTATCTTATCTGTCAGTATATCGGTCTATCAATCTCTGTACCTTATCTGTCAGTATATCTGTCTATCAATCTCTGTACCTTATCTGCCAGTATATCTGTCTATCAATCTCTGCAACTTATCTGTCAGTATATCTGTCTATCAATCTATGTACCTTATCTGCCAGTATATCTGTCTATCAATCTCTGTACCTTAGCTGTCAGTATATCTGTCTATCAATCTCTGTACCTTATCTGTCAGTATATCTGTCTATCAACCTTTGTACCTTATCTGTCAGTATATCTGTCTATCAATCTCTGTACCTTATCTGTCAGTATATCTGTCTATCAATCTCTGTACCTTATCTGCCAGTATATCTGTCTATCAACCTTTGTACCTTATCTGTCAGTATATCTGTCTATCAATCTCTGTACCTTATCTGTCAGTATATCTGTCTATCAATCTCTGTACCTTATCTGTCTGTATATCTGTCTATCAATCTCTGTACCTTATCTGTCTGTATATCTGTCTATCAATCTCTGTACCTTATCTGTCAGTATATCTGTCTATCAATCTATGTACCTTATCTGTCAGTATATCTGTCTATCAGTCTCTGTACCGTATCTGTCAGTATATATGTCTATCAGTCTCTGTACCTTATCTGTCAGTATATATGTCTATCAATCTCTGTACCTTATCTGTCAGTATAACTGTCTATCAACCTCTGTACCTTATCTGTCAGTATATCTGTCTATAAATCTCTGTACCTTATCTGTCAGTATATCTGTCTATCAATCTCTGTACCTTATCTGTCAGTATATCTGTCTATCAATCTCTGTACCTTATCTGTCAGTATATCTGTCTGTCTGTCTCTGTACCTTATCTGTCAGTATATCTGTCTATCAGTCTCTGTACCTTATCTGTCAGTATATCTGTCTATCAGTCTCTGTACCTTATCTGTCAGTATATCTGTCTATCAATCTCTGTACCTTATCTGTCAGTATATCTGTCTATCAGTCTCTGTACCTTATCTGTCAGTATATCTGTCTATCAGTCTCTGTACCTTATCTGTCAGTATATCTGTCCACCAGTCACTGTACCTTATCTGTCAGTATATCTGTCTATCAGTCTCTGTACCTTATCTGTCAGTATATCTGTCTATCAATCTCTGTACCTTATCTGTCAGTATATCTGTCTATCAATCTCTGTACCTTATCTGTCAGTATATCTGTCTATCAATCTCTGCACTTTATCTGTCAGTATATCTGTCTATCAATCTCTGTATCTTATCTGTCAGTATATCGGTCTATCAATCTCTGTACCTTATCTGTCAGTATATCTGTCTATCAATCTCTGTACCTTATCTGCCAGTATATCTGTCTATCAATCTCTGCAACTTATCTGTCAGTGTATCTGTCTATCAATCTATGTACCTTATCTGCCAGTATATCTGTCTATCAATCTCTGTACCTTAGCTGTCAGTATATCTGTCTATCAATCTCTGTACCTTATCTGTCAGTATATCTGTCTATCAACCGTTGTACCTTATCTGTCAGTATATCTGTCTATCAATCTCTGTACCTTATCTGTCAGTATATCTGTCTATCAATCTCTGTACCTTATCTGCCAGTATATCTGTCTATCAACCTTTGTACCTTATCTGTCAGTATATCTGTCTATCAATCTCTGTACCTTATCTGTCAGTATATCTGTCTATCAATCTCTGTACCTTATCTGTCTGTATATCTGTCTATCAATCTCTGTACCTTATCTGTCTGTATATCTGTCTATCAATCTCTGTACCTTATCTGTCAGTATATCTGTCTATCAATCTATGTACCTTATCTGTCAGTATATCTGTCTATCAATCTCTGTACCTTATCTGTCAGTATATCTGTCTGTCTGTCTCTGTACCTTATCTGTCAGTATATCTGTCTATCAATCTCTGCACCTTATCTGTCAGTATATCTGTCTATCAATCTCTGTACCTTATCTGTCAGTATATCTGTCTGTCTCTGTATCTTATCTGTCAGTATATCTGTCTATCAATCTCTGTACCTTATCTGTCAGTATATCTGTCCTGCCTAGCTTGCCTGTGCCTCTTGTCCTCCAAACATGGGCCATGGGAGCGCACACTAGGTTAGTGAATGGATTTGGCTCCTTAGTCCAGGAACGTGATGTCAGTCCTGTTAAAACAGACCCTGCTTTCAGGAGTCAGAGGTTTCTCTTTTTCACTCACAGCTCATTGCAATGTATGTGTAACACAATGAATGACTGTAGTGAAGACCAGGATCACCCCCTTCATTTTGGGTTTCATGGTTAAACTGATCCCATAATGAGACCCCAGACCCCACTGTGTTAATGAATGAGAGACAGAAAATGTATACAAAGGAGATAAAAGTCCAGAGATCCTTTATTTGAGCATTTCACAAATAAATTACAAGTTTCTTTTTGCAACCACATCATAAATCAAAATGCTTATTTACACCTCAGTAACAGCAAGCAATTCAGCAACTAGGGCCTTATCCAGGAGATTTGAATAGAATTGACAACAAAAAGATCCTCTCGTTCACTTCTACTGGGGAGGGAGGCAGATCATTGCCAAATGGGGGGCTAGTATAACGTGTACGCTGCGCTCTAGTTTCAGTCACGTCTTCAAGGTAAAAAAAAAAAAAAACCCAAAAACCCACCCAACAACTTACACTTTAACACGATGTGCAAGGGGTAGTATTAAAGATTAACACTGCGGCAATCCGCACTGGACTCCATGGTGACTGCAACACACTTAGAACTCACAGAACTGTTCTCTATCAGTGGTCCGCATGTGTTCTAGAGCAAAGGAACTTGGGAACAGATGTACATACAGTGGGATGTGAGTTTGCCAGGACTGGCTGCCGCTTTATAACTATAGCTGGGGACAGCTGAGGTTTATAGGATTGGTAGTTCAACACTAGCCAGACTGCAAAAGTAACAAAAACAGGTCAAACGTAGGATTGCATCCTAATTATGGGTCCGCTCCTTACGTGTGCCTGGTAACAATGCCATGTACCTTACAGACCTATTCATGGGGCAATGTGGCACATTAACATGGCCTTCTACTAGAACGTGTCCCCAAATTATTTAATACACACTCCCCAGTGTAACTCAGCATTGCTTGTAAAAGGATCCACTAGCTATTATAGAGAATACTGATGGATGATTCTATTGCAGCATCACTTGTAGCTTATTTACTTATCAATACACTTGTTTTTCTAATAAGCAAGAATAATACACCTAGTTATGCAAATGCTGCTCTCTATATGTATATATGACTCAGTGGGGGCTTATGTATAACGAATAATTCTGCTGGTACAGTCCTGTATTATCCATACTGATTGTGTCACATTCCCAGCTCTCGCATAAATGATCTTTAAAACATTGCATTATTCCCAGGTGTAATTACTGTACCAGGCTCCACATACCATTATGACCATGGTGTTGTTTTAAAAGGTATATGTCTATTTCTCATTTTTAAAGTAAATGCAGCCATTAATAGCAATTCATTAGCAGTATTACTTGAAGGATACTCTGCCTTAGAACATGTATTCCAGGTGAAGAGACCACCTTACCAAGGGGAGTGCTCTACCCCAGATCTTTCCAAATGCTTGGAAACGATCCATGATTCAGGCAGGGCTCGGAGGGTTTAAGCTCGCACATCTGCTATTCATTGCTGTCATCTTCCAATACTGGCGCTTCATTCCAATGTATAGCGGTGCATTCTATAATTATTATCTCCATGGGCAAAACCTTTTATTCGCCTGTATCTCATGCATACCAGTTGCTTTTAGCAGTTTCAAGGACTAGAAGGTGAAACAAGACTCTTTGCGTTCCCCCAGACTTAATGATATGCTTTGTATTATCCAAGCGGGAATGTAAACGGCTATTTAAAGAAAAAAAAATCCATATCATAACAAAAAAACACATTATGTTGGGTCCCAGCGACCTCTGTATATTGTGTATTGTGCTCTATCTAGTGACTTCTTGATAGTTCAGCCTCCTTTATCCAGATAACATTTAATTTACACTTGGAACACTGGCATAATTACAGGAGATTGTACATGTTGTAGTGCAAACTAAATTACCTTTATAATCAAAGTGTGTGGACAGAAACGTGACATTGATAATGCTGCGGCAGATGTAAACAGTGACATAGTGTGCTGTAATCCTGACGGGAGTCCTACTGACGCACAGCTGACGCTATGTCATATATAAGCTGATGAAGGGGTATTAAGCGGTTGGGATGGGGGCACACCTAATACATTTAGATTCTGGTAACACAGTCCACACGCCAGGGCATGGCAAACCTATTACTAATGGACGTTATGATGTTTCTACAGATGAACCCCTTGGGAAGATATTACTGGTATAAAAGAAGAGTGTGCTTTATCCTTGGCCTAACTAATATAAACACATGTTATAATGTTTACAGTGTTGAGCTAAGCTGGCCATTAAAAAGCAGTTTGGAAAATGTTCCCAATATTGTCTGGTTTCTGGTTATAGAAATCACAGAGGGGCGGCACTATGCTTCTCGTGGCCAAGCGGATGTGGGGGTCACAAGGTGTTAGCCCAAGTTACTTTGTTCCTTTTTTCCCCAGGTCAGGCAGGAGTCTGAAACAGGACTGTAGGTAAATGTATATTTTTGTGTGTGATGCTGTGATGTACACAAGGGTCACCCTTTTCCCAACATACCCAGAGTTTACAGGAACATGCCCAGCCCCCCCCCCCCCAAAATAAACAGGACTATCTCAGTAAATGTGGGACTGTTGGCAGGGGTGGGTTGTGGCTGGGTCTCTGTCTTTGTTGTTTCGTGATACTTCAATATCCATTGCTGGCCTGGGGTATTACTGGGGATATAATGTGCATTATGGAATCCAATATCTATGGTACCATTACATCCATGGTCCTGCTTACATTCGTCAAGTGTAAAGCCAGTAGATCTGTTTTTCATTAGGGTGGAGATCAAAGTGAGCACATTACAAACGTCTCCATATTTAACTAAATCTAAATGCTGTTGTTGGAATAAGACTAACACTTAGCTATTGTACAGCATGTTATAACATCACAGCACTCCTCTGCATCTCAGTAGCACTAGTCTGAAAAGCTTGCACTTCTAATGAATGCCCACTTCATTACAGACACTACGTGGAATAGTCATCCTTAACATGTGTTTGAAAGACTGAATACATAAGAAATGCTAATTAAAGAATACAGCTGAAAGTTTCTAGTTGCATAATAAAAGCTTTTTTTTTTTTTTTATATATATATATATATATATATTTTTTTTCCTATTTTAATTTTTTATTTTTTTCAACTAACTTTATTGACCCCATTGATGGTGGAAATCCCTTTCCAGCACAAAGGGGGTTAATTAAAATGGTAAGACACTTACTTTCCCCTAGTTGACTGACTCAAGCCGCTGTATATCACTCGCAGAATATTTTTATAAAAATTTGGTGTGAGCTTTGATGGCATCATTTACAGATCATGGAGCGGGTTACAACTCTCAACATTTAACACATTGTCTAGTTGTTGTTTTTTTTTTGTTTTTTTTATTATATATATTTTTTTTTGCATTTGTGACATGCTCACAAAATAAAACAGAACTTTAATTTCTAGAACGCTTTCCAAAGACGGATACAAAATATTTCCTATTTTATTCTTTTGTTTCTTCTTTAAATAAGTGTTTTGTATATATGCACTGAGGGCGAATGTGCTTTACTTTATATGTTTATGCACCAAAAAACAAACAAACAAAAAAACAAACAAAAAACCAAAAACAAACAATAAAAAAAAAAAAAACTAAAAACCACATTACCATTAGAAAAATACCCAGCGGAGGCACCAAAGACCATAACATCCTGCAGAGAAAATACAATGCATTATGCATCTAGCCCCAATATCTCCCAATATAAACATGTGCAGGTGACGTACATATTGATCCTTTGCTGCCAGAGCCCCCCGCAGAGGATTACATAGCAAGCTTATCTAGCAGTAAAAGGGTTAATCTATTCTGTCTTCCTGACATTTTCTATGACGGTCAGCTTTTTATCGTTAAAACACATCATTGCCCTTTTCTATCTCTTTCTTACTGGTACCGTGCATTACTTAATAAAGGTGAACCTTGATTTTGGGAAACCTTGCTTTTAATCCCCCCCCCCCGTGATTGCCGTGTATGAGATTGCACATTCCTCAAACGCCTTCCGAGCCAAAAGGGATGCGCAGGATAGGTTTGAATAAGCTCTCTTGCAGACCCCTTTGCGCTAGGAAGGTTTAATACAAACGTCCTCACACCTGCGATAAGGATGCAGAACATGCGCCAGACTTGTGCCTTGCAGAGAGGAACCGGCCCTTTAAATTGGCATCCGAGGGATGCTTTCGCCCGGGCGGAGCAAACGAGTGCCATTCTCCTCCTTCCAGAAAGGAAAGGGTGCAGGGGAGTCTTAATTATGTCTGACAGGCTTACAATGTGTTTATGTAAAATCGTATTACATATTACTGGCACCGTGAATGTATCTTTAATCTGTTACTTTCAACATCACAGCTCTGCAATGCTTTTATTCCTGTCCTATCTTGATTGGTAATCGTTTTAACATGAACTCATTAGGAAATCCTTCAGTGTATTTAGCAGTGTTTTGGTTCAGTGCACACAACATGTTTTTTTTTTTTTCCTTGAGTGGCGCCAGTTACAGCCAGGAGTGCGCGCCCTCGGGCGGGGTAAGGGGTAAAGTCTCGCATCTGGATTCAAATGACGGACACGCGGGTCAGACAGACAAAGTGCTCTTAGGTTGGCTAATCCGTACAGTGTCATTAAAATGTAAAGGTGAGTCGATGTAGGCGGCCTGTACCCAGCGCTGTGGAAGGACGAGTTCAAAGTAACGTTTCATCCAAAAACGTCTCGTAGTAGCATCCGTTGAGATATAAACAAAGGCGGGAGCAGATGCCGTCAAGGACTTGGTGTGTGTGCCATTTTTATAGACTAATTGAGGTTGCAAATTAAACACAGTCTGGAGCAGTTGAGGCCTAGTCGTGAAGGAATTGTAAACGGCAGTCTTCCGATAACACTTTTTTTTTCTCTCTCCTCATGTTGCCATGACAATGTGGTATCCGCCAGCTTAGAAAAGTCACCGGCGCTCACAGACCTAGAGAAAAAACAAGAACCACTTGTTAGTGTAATACCCCAGCAAAGCATACAAGGGAGGCCTGCATTACAGGTTAGGAGTTTGGAACTGGGTACCAGCATCCTTTTGTATCTGGGTGAAATGTTATTGACGGGGTTCAGTTTGGATTATCCAACAACTACACATTTATACCTGCATTTTCTGAATCCCTGCTATCTTTTGCTTCATAAGGCACAGAGCGGTGCAAACAGTGATCCTCAAGCAGTTGGAACCAGGCGGAGGGGTGTGTGGGGGGTCACATGTCATCATTTAAACTAAGTCTACTAGGTATTCATAGTTTAAACACAATGATGTTTGTGCCATCTTGTCTGGCCGGTATGCACGGTGCACAAACACATCCTGCTGCATCGTGGGAGCTGTAGTTCCTTACCGCCGCTAGGGCTGGCGGTATATATCACGCAGACGTGATTATATGAACACTTTTAGGTATTAATGTCCCCTGTGCTGTCCCTAATAGTACAAACTGTAGAGAGGAAGCATAAGCAACATATCTTGCTGTTGGGAAGCATAATTAAGCGTAATTAATTCAATAAAGCATTTAAAACGAAGGTCATAATATGACACAGCGCGCTTGTTCTGAGCGGAGATCTCGTGCCTGGGGAGAGGGGATTAATATTTTCGAGTACATGAGGTTCTGGTGTTGCTCGCTGACAGAATTAAACTGGAAATATAGGGCAAGTATGTTAATTCGGAATGTGCCCCAATTTCACAGCTGGAGAATTGATATCTCAGGAGGGCGGACTGCCTGTCTAACCTATCATCAAGCTACGCACGTAGTAGAGATTGTTAATTAACATACATTGAGAATACAGGAGAAGGAAATGTAAATCCCATTATATCCACGTACTGGTCACTCACTAGTTTCTTTCATCCAGCAGTGCGTGAGGGAGCATAGTGTGTGCACTGGATGCACAGACTTCCTGCTCCGCCCCCTCGCACACCGGGTGTGCTCAGGAGGGCAAAGATGGTATGTGCCTGTGTTAGATGCACAGACCAAGTTGGAAAGGAAATGTCCTTCTTCCCTGCAATAAGGTATAGTAGCAGGGAGGGGGGACATATTGATAGATATGCACTTTTTTTTCCCCTCTTAAAAAAACACAAAAATCCTGATGACTTGTGTGTATATGTATGTGTGTGTGACTGACTGTGTGTGCGTGTATGTGACAGACTGACTGTGTGTGCGTGTATGTGACAGATTGACTGAGTGTGACAGACTCTGTGCATGTGTATGTGACAGATTGACTGACTGTGTGCGTGTACGTGACAGACTGACTGTGTGTGACAGACTCTGTGCATGTGAATGTGACAGATTGACTGACTGTGTGCGTGTACGTGACAGACTGACTGACTGTGTGTGTGTATGTGACAGACTGACTGACTGTGTGTGACAGACTCTGTGCATGTGACAGACTGACTGTGTGTGCGTGTATGTGACAGACTGACTGACTGCGTGTAACAGACTCTGTATGCGTGTGTATGTGACAGACTGACTCACTCTGTGTGTGTATGTGACAGACTGTGTGTGCGTGTATGTGACAGATTGACTGACTGTGTGTTCATGTGTGTGTGACAGACTGTCTGTGTGTGCGTGTGTGTGTGACACACGGTATGTGTGTGATTGAGTGCATGTGCTGTTGCCTGGCTCCTAAAACTCAGTTAAGCCTTGCATTCACTTGCCTTGAGTGCTTTTCGAATACCAGGCATGCGGTACAGAGCCATATATACATAATCACAGTATTATTCCAAACACCATGGTGGTGGGGAGGAGGGACGTATTCCATGAAGGAGAGAGAGGTGCTCTGATTACTTTCTCAATAGAACCTTTCATTTAACATCATGTACTTCTGCATCAAACAACATTACCCACATCCTCTTTCCCTGCTGAAAGTCACCTCTCACATATCATTAGTCTCATAGAAGGAGTGTGTCCTCGCTAGCCTGTAAACACTTGTGTAGATTACAGGTGTCACCGATGCCATTCTCCAATCATACTTTGGCAAACAAGAATTGTTATACATTTTTTTTTTTTTTGCATTAGTCAACAGCCATATTAAGAGGCATTGAAGTGAGCACTAAATCATGCTCTTGATAGGCTGGTACTCAAAAATAATTGCTAGGTGGCAAAGAGCTCAACAAATTTAGGAAAAATATTACTTTTCCTACAGAGGGGTAATTCAGACGTTGGAACTGTCTGCTTAAAAGCTCTGTATTGTAAGATGTTGGCACTGTGGCATTAGACTGGAATACTAATGAAATAATATGCGTAATGGGTGAACAAGCCTTTTCTTCCAGCTGAGAGCTGTGTGAGAGAGAGAGAGGGAGTCGGTATCATTCCTTATATTCTCCAGACATAACATTAGCACTTGCAACAAAACAGCCTTTCGATGTGCAGATTGCTAAATACCACAGTATGTGTCCTCTGCCTATCCTGGATTATACATCACTTTCGAAGCAGTTGCAGGGGACGGATGCCAGCCATTCCCACAATGGTTCACATGCCACACTTTACCAGCCGGAGCTATATTTTTGCCCTTGTAAGTATTAAACATAAAATTCCCATTACAATTTTTGTAATGTTTCACATGTTTCTTTTAATAAGACACACTGGAATAATTATTGGGTGCCGGGTAACACAGAGTGGCCGATTCAGTAAACAGACAATGGCATAGCAAAGATTAAATGAACATTAAACAATGAAGGAAGCAAGCTTTAAACAAAACATGTCCCGGGACATTTAAGTAAATCCAACGCGTATCTTAATAGATACACGCGGGTTTACTATCTGATGTCTCACATGCGAGACACAGCAGTTCCTGGTTGTCACATGCTGACAACGTCAGCACGCGCACCGTCAATCAGTGCGCCCCGCTCTGACATCCAAATGTGAGGGTCTCTCACTACTAGCACAGAAAGAGACTCTCGTTTTTTAGCAGGGGGACCCATGGTCACCGACCAGATGGCCGGTCTTCCTACGGAAGCATGGCAGCTCTCGGTCAGAGGATAAACTGGCGTGTACTATTAAAAAACAACACGCCAGTTCATCCTCATACTAGGGACAACTAAAATTTCACTCGTGCTCCTATATTAAAAGCACAAGTGAAAAATAACGTTTAGTGTCCCATTAAAAGAGAGGCGTTAGAAAAGTCTCAAACTGTTCACAGTTTAGTGATAGAAACACGTTTTTCCAGCCTGATCATTTGGTGTTATTTTCTTCTAAAATCAATGCTTATAGAATAGAGAAAGGAAGGGAAAAAGAGTCCAGAAAACCGAGAAGGTGCTGAGAGAAAGCAGACATGCAGTGACTGGGATGGTCCTCACGTTGTGGCATTGTGACGAGATGATGAAGGAAGATGTTGGGTGAGTTAAGAGGCAGGCCAGATATCAGATGGGGTATGATTTACAGAGCAGGACAGGTGGTTTGGATGTGGTGCCCGTCGGGCATTGATGCCAATCAGTGGAATGAGCTCCAGGAGATACTCGGCACCCATGTGTAGTGCAGTGTTATTTCGCAGTGACTTGTGCCAGCCAAAGCACATCAAGTGGAGCTCTCTCATTGTCTAATAAAAGCTCAGCCTGTCTGGATTGCAGCTGTGTTTGAAGCCGGCTGAGCGGAAAGATAAACTTGTTTTATTGGAGACCAGGGCAGAATAACTTTGATAGAAATCCTCCGTACTTGGCTAATGTCTATGGCGGCTTCTCCTACACACATCCATACACTAAAAATTCAATTTATATTAATGAATCTGCACAAGAGCCACTTACTCTCTCACCAGTTGTCTTGTGATCCTTTTGATGTCTGAACGGCTGAAGCTGACTCCACGGTTTGAACATCAAAAGAATACAGATCAGCACTAAAAGGCCTTGAAGAGAATCCTTAATATACACAGGCAAAGTTTAGCTTTCTGGAGTATGCAATGTAAGTGGACCCTCCAGGGGTTTGCAAACACTAGACAGGACTCTAAACATTCCCATTAGTTCGTATGATACAGTGTGGTTTGGTTTTTTTTAACCCACTATTGCTTCTAACAAGTAATTGTAATTCAGACATGCATGCTGAGTATTATACAGAAATGTGTGTTGTTTGGTTACACACTGCACTTTAAAATCATTTTAGCCCGTTAGCCATGGACGTGGACAACCAGAGTTTTAATTTAACACAGCGCCTCTTCACTAGATCAGATGTGACGTGTATCTTTACTTGTGTGTTTACTGGAAGCTGAGGCAGATCGGATACCGGCGTGGATAGGGTTGCCACCTTTTCTTAAAAAACATACCGGCCATACTAGTGCTTCCATAAGACTTAACACTGGTGTCAAGACAATTTTTTTTTACCAGCTTGCCGGTAAAATCCCGGCCAGGTGGCAAACCTAGGCGTGGCCTGAGAGTTCCAGAGTGGACGACCACCGATTACGTCTTCTCTAGGTCTGTCGGATGCAGTAGTCTCTCTCTGCTAGTGCAGTATGAGACCCTCGTTTGTAGATGCCATCAACAGATGACCTAATTAGTACATCACTTTAATTAGTTTCCCTGCCCGCACCGGCAGAGAGAGATCACCAGACCTGACAGACCACAATAGACGCGACCGGCCTCCTTAATGCGGTATTAACCAGATTAGCTTTGCCTTTTCTTCAGGGAAACATGGGTGCCGATGATCAAAGAATATACCTAAAAAGTAGGTGCCTAATATTTATTCTTATGCTATGGCCGCTAAGCTTTTTGTCCCTTTAAAGTGATCCATTCTGGAGTTATCCTTCACCTTAATTTCCCTGCCTAGGTCAGGTGGTTAATTTATTTAATATCCGTATTCTGCAGAAGCTGCTGAAACATTCGGTGACTCATAATTTGCATTGTATGTGTCTCCAAAAATGTGAGATTAACAAAATAGCATTTCTTCTCTTGTATTATATTTTGACATGTCCGAAACTGAGGCGTTAACAATGGCTTACTTGGGGGGAAAAAAAGCATGTCAGCCGTCTTTAAATAGCTACATTACTGAGCAACCTTTTGTCCATAAAATGACTGCCGTTAATGGTCCCCAATTAGCAGGTACGGCAAACGCTGGTGTCAAAATGAACGGACATGTGAAAGAAGACAAGTTAATGGTCAGCTTTTTTCTCCACTCAAAGAACTCCTAAAAAAGAAATCTCTGAGCTGTGTGCTGGGCGGCCGCAATATTGTATACTGTATTAACAACTTGAAATAATGCTACAAGGGCGCTCGCGGTTTGAGTGCTGGGGCGGGTCGCGGCCCCCAATAACCTTTCAGGAGCTTGGCTGACAGCGAGTAATATTTTATGTGTTGACTCATTAAAATGCACTTGTCAAGAACAAGCGTGGACACTTGAAAGGCTATCACTACTTGATCTAGGCGTCTGCTGCCGGATATATTCTATCCGTATGTCACAACTACTACAATGAAGAGGTGTTGGATTAGGGAGACCAACCAACATGTATACTTCAGGGCTAGGAGCATGAATGAAAGAGGCATAAGGCTATTCCACGTACTATAAAGGCCAGGGACGAATAAAGGTATTCAGAAACTGGGCCGACATATTCCATGTAGCACACCCAACGCATTTTACGGATATTACTGTGAGATATAAACGTCAAAAAGACGCACACCGAAGCACACCCTAACCAGCGCTACCCCGTCTAAAACGACACAGTGTGACAAATAGAACAAGCTGGACCCCTAGACTGAGCAGCTCTCATTCGTGTGTAATTGGATAATTTAGCAGCTCTGCGGACTAGGAGATCCAGGGGCCTCACTCCTTTATAAATACGGCTCTATCTATAATACTCGAATGGTACTAATAACTTTCAGATGTTATAAACAAATTCCCAGAATCTCTTTTTGTTATTGTTTTTTTTTTATTGTTGTCCTGGCCATTTCTCATCCTCCTCTGTAGCAGCCTGATGGTGTTCTGGCTTTGTAGCGGATTAGATTTCCCAGCTCACTACTTAGCTTGTGTTTTATTAAACTGGAGAGGTTCAGGTGGATGGTAATTCAAGAGGTCTGCCTAGTCCTTCACTGCCTAGTCCTCGCACTGTGTGTGTAATGCTGATATCCTCCATTTGTTCCATGTTATTTTGGACAATGGGGGGGAGGGGGGGTTAAAACCCCAAAGTCAAGAAAGCAGATGACAAAAGTGTTATAGCTGAGATCTTACTATAACGGTGAACTGTCAAACCCAGCAAGCAAAACGCAATTATTATTCAGTATAATTCAAATATTTGAATTATACTGAATAATAATTGCGTTTTGCTTGCTGTAAGAGTTAACAAACTGAACCAAGCAAGCTACGAGTATCCTCACTCTCTGTGTTAATTGATTTATTTCCATCACCTAATCGCAAGTCCTTCATTTTCCTACAACTCCCATCGTCCCTGAGGAAGTGACGTTGTCCGTCACGAAACGCGTAGGGTGGGAGTGTTTTAAGCGTTTCATGAACTCCAAGCCTCTTCTTCAACTCCGCTACCTCCTTCCATCTACACGGTGACTAGTCCGGCCGGCTTATCACCACCAGCGCTTCGTTTGAAGAGAGAAGGCTGCACATTGGCAGTTCATTTTTCGCTATTCGTCTTATTTTCCACTGTATCTTGTAAGTTACTTTTTTTAATGCGCTATTAAACCTATTTTTATGGTACACACTATTTTTGGTTTTATTTTCTTTCAGGTTACACATTCTTTTGGAGCAAGCTATTGAAGATTATTTTTGGACTTTATTTATTTTGTATCCTTTTATTGCAGGATATTGTAATATTTTACTTGTTCTATTATCAGTTTATAATTATTGTTCGATTTGCCACATTGATATTTATCATTTTTCCACTACTTTTTTCAGTCTATATTGCACTTTATTTCAAGTACTTCTATTGCACTATATTTAAGTGTTTTATTCACACAAGTGCTTACATTTAATTTAGTCTTATTGTCTCTCTTCTTTTGGATATTTGGGAATGTATTGAGTGTATTCACAGATTTTATTCTGTATTTACACTTTTTCTCACACAATGACAGAGCAGCGGTGACTGAATCCCTGGCGGTGTTTCCAGAGTCAGACATCCGATCCATCGCCTTCATTACAGCCATAGTGAAACGCTACACAGTACCAACAGCTCACAATCCAGCGGTAGGAACAAAACAGTAAACGGCTTCGCCTTGAACAATGCATTCCCAGCATGCTCCGGGGGGGGGGGGGGGGGCTACAAATAAAGACATCACTTGGGATATTTCACACTATCCCTTTAAAGGCAGACGCATACAAAGTAACAGTACTTACAAAACAAACTGGAGAGGGACACTACGAGGAAGAGCAGCAGGCTGACGTGAGGGGTGTCAGCTGAACTGCAGTCCATTTTGTTCTTCTTGCAGGAACACACTTGTATCTTTAACTCTGTGCTGTTTGTTAGCGGGGGTCTTCCGGCGTCTGTCACCAAGACGGGCAGGTTGTAATTGGCTCTCTTCAAATGATGAAGGAGGCTGACCTGGGCATGGGTATCTGTAAAAAGAAATACAACACGGGTTATGTGTTAATTAGGACCAATCAGCAGAGAGGGCAAGCGGTACCTTATCCTCGTTATTATTTCCCAGACGATTGTGCACGGTGCGGCGTTTAGATCAAGAGATAGAAATACTTCCCTGGGCCTGTACGAGTGAATACAATGAGCGCTATACACCAGATAAGGGGGCACGTGACTAACTGTGTGCACAATGGGAGCCTACAATATACACCTTCACCTCTCGCTGCGGAGGAGGCTTCCGAGAAAGAAAGGGAGTTCAGCTCCTTTCTTTTCCAGTCTTTTGGCTTCTTTGGGAGGATTTTTTTAATTGACAGACGTTTCTGTGACTTGTCTTAAAACCTAAGTGGAAAAGTTCCAATCCCAGAATAGAACTGGGGTCATCTAATCCTGAACAGACCGCGGAGTTTAAATACTGCCTTATAACCGTGCTCCACAATCTCCTTCCAGCCAATCGGCTTATAACACAGTTAACCCAGTGGTTTTCACACAGGGGTCCGAGAACCAGTAGTATTAACTAGTGTTAATCCCAAATCCCTACACAGCTAGTGACAGTGTGTAGATCACTGGTTTGTAGCCCCACCAAAAAGGGCATAGTGAGTCCATCACCAAAGAGTGCCTTAAAATTGTAAATTGATCTTCAAAAATCACTTCCCTGCCCTAACATATAACCAGCCCCCCTGTAAACATCAGCAGTGGATTTACTGCATGCATTTGTATGACCGTTATCTTTACAGGTTGGACACTATCAGATGCATCAAACTTAAGGTTGAAGCTTGAAGTGTCCCTTTAAGACCACAAACTCAGATGTGAGCAATTATTAGGTTATGAACCATCCTTCAATTATGATGAAGTTTTTTTTTTTTTAATAATTGAATATATATTCTATGGGTCTAAGCTGGGCCAAAAGAAACACTTTTCCTTAAGAAAAAAAAACCCCCCAGTGCATATGTGATGTATGTGTAAATTATGGGTGGAATTAAAGATAAACACACAGCACAAATGTCACCCACCCCATATTTACTATTCAGTGAAGAACATTTTGACCCAAACCGAATTCCGGTCTATTTATTAATCTGTGTTTACTAACTTTGCACCATCAGCAAAAGGAAAAGGTCACACTACATGTTATGAAACTGACAGAAAGTAAATAGCAAACTGTGTTGGTGTTTTTAATGAGGTACAGGGAGCTCAGCAATCCTAAAATGTCAGTTTGACTTTCCCTTGGTCCACAGAACTAGTTAATCTGCAGTGGGAAAAAAACATGTCTACCAACTGAAATAAAGATATATATAAAGCATGTTATCTATT
Organism: Pelodytes ibericus; assembly: GCA_036172795.1. Lineage (NCBI taxonomy): Eukaryota > Metazoa > Chordata > Amphibia > Anura > Pelodytidae > Pelodytes > Pelodytes ibericus. Next base: position 198,358,880 of record CM069862.1, on the reverse strand, counting down.
AAACTCTATGCAATAATCCTCGCTAGCATATAACTATAATTTCATATGGCAACTTATTTAATCATAGATTAAAATGATACATTTTAATTAATTGTGGATATTCACCTACATTAAAGACTCCATTTTATGTTTTATCTGCTGAAATGAGCAGACCCGTATGTAAGGTTGCCACCTTTTCTTCAAAAAAATACCGTCCTTGGTACTGTCTCCATAGACTTAACATTGGCCTGATGCCAATTTTTTTACCGGCCTGCCGGTAAAATACCGGCCAGGTGGCAACCCTACCCGTACGGAAGCCCAGAGAGGCCATGTATTTGAAATATTTTTCTGACTTGTTTTCTCAAGATAACAACTTGTTAATATTAACATCCGTGGCCTCTCTGGGCTTCCTTGCACACGCCTGGATTAGTTACGTTTAAACTTTCTCTATGAGGACCACCATAGAGGAAGGTCACACCAAGCATGACAACTGTCCAGCCTCTCAAATACAAGGCACAGGAATAATTACAATAACAAAGGGGATTATCTAGAAAAAGTCCTTTCTGGGGCAAAGTTCTAAAAGTGATGTAAATGTGATGTTTCCATGGTGACTAGAACAGTTTAGAACTTTCCCCGTATTGACCTTTATACATTAACCCTCATAGTGTTTAAATCAGTTTTGTTCAGATATACTCTGGTTATTAACCCTGCTAGGAATTGAACCTGCAAGCCTGGGAGAGGAACAGATTCTACAGATGGTAAACTGGCATTAGACAACGTTTCCACTCACTGTTCAGTGTGGTGATCTTCCATGCTTTATCCGGTCCCGTCTGTTTGCCCAGCTCAAATCTAAATGAATCTGAATTGAGGTGGAGGTCCCGGTCGGATGCCCCCAGGATGACTACGTTCAGGTTCTTTGAGTCTTCACACACCCTTGCTAAGGTTGGGTAGATGAAGGGAGCGTTGTCATTCACATCCTCCAGCATCATCTGAAAGGTCCCTGTGCCGGTGGCTGGCGGGCTGCCTATGAAATAAGTAATAGACATGCATAGTGAGAAGGCAGGATAATACACTCTGCGTTAAGGGGACACAAATGAAGATGGATCCTCTCGTGTTGCACTTTTCTGATAGTATCAAACCTTCCCTGTTTCGTGGAATAGCTCTCCGTATGTTCATTAGCATTTGTTTGCACCTCAGTATAGTCTAATCATAAAAACTTTTATTTTTCTGATTTTTTTTATGTGTGTGTTAGTGGTGGCTGAGGCGAGGATGACTTGGGGACAGGGCTTGAGTTATTTAATTCAGTTTTAGGAGTCAGCAAAAAAAAAAAAAAAATCTAGGAGCCAGCCAACATCACATACACACACAATCACATAGACAGTTGACACACACACAGTTACACTCACGTAGACAGGCAGATGCACTCACATACCCAGACGGTTACATACTCAGACAGTTAGTCAGACAGTTACACTTGCATACACAGCCATCACAGAGACAGACAGTTACACTCACAGACAGTCAGCTACATTCACAGACAGACAGTCACAAACTTTTTTTCTTTTTTACAGGGACCCCCTTTGCCTCATTGCAGGGGAAGGGGTCACTTCTACTGCAGCCTAGTCCGTCAGGTACAGACCCGCTTGTCGTCCTACTGAGCACCAGGATGTCATGTGACACACGGCGCTCTGACAGTCTGTGCAGCGACACAGACTTTGTCCCCTCGAGCTGTGCTTCAGTGAAAAAAAATATATGTTTCATCAGTAAGGGACACCATGTAGATGGCAATATCTGGGATTTGTCCAGCCCTGACATACGGCGCTGCATAAAAAACCACTAACCAACCCATTGAGAAATGTTTCTATAGGTCTGGGAGCCACACACAAAAGTTTGATTAAAATGGTCAAAGAGGGGGCACTGGTTTGGCGAGCATGGTTAGCAGTGTGTCTATCTATGGGTGCGGCACTGCAGGGAAGTTTTATTTCACTTTACAGCAAGTGTATAGCTATTTACGATACAGAATACATTATATTATTTACATAAAACAACGTAGAAACACCTACTGCAGTGTAAACATACTTTGTTGCGAGTTGTATTGCTGGATAGTGCCTCGAAAATGAGGCATAACAGAGGAGGAAAGAGGGATTTGGATCCATAACAGGGAACATCGCATGGTCAAGGTGACTTTGAAAACAAGTCACCTTTAATTATCCATTTTCCATAAAGCCTCTCATTAACCCATCTATCAGAGGCGCGGTAATCTGCATCGCCACTGAAGTGCTTTGGGTTTGTGGGTTTCTGTTTGTGCTGACAAAGCCGAACACTAGAACACAGCTCCCATAATGAAATGGGTAGATATGACAGGGGATCACAGAGCTGACACTTAATCCATTTTAATAAGGAGAGTTCAGAAACAGGACTCCGTTCAGCTGTGTCAAAAGAAACTTTCCCAGCCGCAGAAACTCTCGTCTCTTTAATGAAAAAAGAAATTATTTTTCACTTTTTTGATTGGGCTAATTGAATTTGTAATACGAATCCAATACATTTACTTGGATCTTGATATATTATTAAGAAAAGGCATGAGACAGAATGGATGAAAAACACAATAGAGTATTTGAAATATGATCATAAAAGTCAGGCTTTCATGCATTTAATTAAATTGCTGTCTTTAATTCTGAATGCATTATTTCCAGGCTGGACTGATAGTGTCTGATCCACCGTCGTTATCTCTTTCCCCCATATCCCCCCCCAACCCCTCAGTGATATTAAAAAATAAAATAAAAAAAAAAAGGAAAACGTGCGTTTTGGGAATTAAGATGCTGGCAGCCATGACGCTTCACTAGTATTATTTTTCGTTATTTGCACGCGCTGTGTAAGATTTGATTGATTGCTCATGGACCAGTTAACTAATAGAGATGTGGACAGAAAGGAAAAAACTACATGAAGAAATGATACTGTATTACAGCCATAGCTCTCATCCATTTATATCAACATCATTATAGTAACATGATATCAATGGAATCAACAATGGCAAACTATATACTGGTGAGCTGGTGAGGCTTTCCCAACCCTTTTCAACTCTACCCCCATCCCTATTGGTCATCCGTCACTTCTACTTACTGCGCTAGGTCTTTCTTCTTCTTCTTGATATTACTCCCCTATGTTTGTAAGCTTGTTAATAGACCAATTAAGTATACTGAAAATGCACACGTCAATGCTGTGCCTGGGTGGGAAGTACTGCTTTGTCTTTTCTTAATCCTAGCGGCACATGAGACTATTGCTGAAGTGATGTTTGGGGAAAGGTTATTTCGAATACGGTCGAGATGCGCAGAGTGTATGATGATGATGGTAATATGAGGTTGGGGGCCAGGTATTTGAGGTGTGATTGAGTGCAATGCCAGGGCTCTGTAAAAGTGATAATCTGCGAATAAGGAGGAGCTTTGATCTTTTGCTGCTGGTCTCATAATGTGAGCATCTGGACACCAATATCTATATGACATGTTTTTTTTTTTTAATATTTTTTTTATTTTTTTTTGCTGAACAACTGCTTTTACTGGAATAATATGTTCACACACTGCTAGGGTTAGAACAAACATTGTAAATGCTATATGCGGCTAAACAGGGGAACCATGTAGTCAATTTCCAATCTCTCTCCGACTTACTAACCAGTCCTGTGAATGAGGCACTGATTCTCTTTATTTTCTTAATCAAGGTTGCGTGATGACAAGTTAAAGCAATATTTTCAATCATTAAAATTGCAGAGACGGACGCATCAGGAGCAGTACATTTCTTAATTATGGCAGCGGTGACTGAAGGATACGGGGGATTAGTTGTGTCTGTATCAAAACAAATTGTCTGTGGTTTTTTTTATTTTTTTATTTGCCAAAACAGGGAACGAGAGAGAGATCCAATTAATCTGTAATCAGCCAGCTACAAAATCAGTCCACAGACAGACAATATTATTCACACCACATAATATTATATGCATCTGTACAGCATGCTGTATGGACTTTAATCTCATTAAATGGATTTCACCTAACTAATGCAATAGAAATAATGTTTTTAATATACAAATTTGGCATCTACAGCAATGAGACAAATATCTTCAGTATCTAATAGGAAGTCGGGGAAAAGCTCGGAACAATGGGGGTTATTTATTAACGACTGCACTTAAAGAGTTACGTATAGCTCCTTTTTTTATACATTGCAGCAGTTTCCAGTGAGTGGGGGAGAGTCTCAGGCATGTTTCATTGCAGAACTAGAAGAGGGAGTGCGGATGCCTGGAGTTTGTACATTGTCTCACATGCAGAGTGCCCCGGTATTTGGCACTGTGTGTGCTCCATGTTCATACTACACCCCCAATGGGCTTGAGGGGGGAGAGATAGAAACATAGAATGTGTCGGCAGATAAGAACCATTCGGTCCATCTAGTCTGCCCAATTATTTTTGAGTACTTTTATTAGTCCCCCGTTCCCGGTCTTATAGCTAGGATAGCCTTGTGTCTATCCCATGTATGATTAAACTCCTTCACTGTATTAACCTCTACCACTTCTGCTGGAAGGCTATTCCATACATCCACTACCCTCTCAGTAAAGTAATACATCCTGATATTACTTTTAAATCATTGCCCCTCTAATTTAAGACTATGTCCTCTAGTTGTGGTAGTTTTTCTTCTTTTAAATATACTCTCTTCCTTTACTGTGTTGATTCCCTTTATGTATTTAAATGTTTCTATCATATCCCCCCTGTTACGTCTTTCCTCCAAGCTATACATGTTAAGATACCTGACCTCAGCCATGGAACTTGCTATTTATTAAGTTAGACAGAGTCTGAATTGCAGTCAGTGGGGCGAGGTTCTATTTATTTTGGGAATATCATTCTCATGCACCCCTCATTATTAAGCCGTTCTGACCTATTCCATAGCAATACATTAGGATACTCACCATCGTCTATTGCCAGGATCAGTGCAGTGTACGTATTATTATGGACGAAAATGGATTCCCGATCCAGAGAAGAGGTGGTGTTGATTGTGCCATTCAGTGGATTAATATACAGCCAGCCTGCCTCATCCTTCAGTATGGAATACCTGTGTAAGAGCAGACACAGTCAGACAGGGATACACCAACAGCACACACAGTCACAGTAATACATTCATTAATCCATTGATCATATCATTATTTCAGGACTCTATACTGTCATGGGATGCCCTATACATTGAGGCACACAGCATGTTATAGACATTCCAATGGTAAATACATAGGATATCTTAGTTACAGGGTACTGATTACCAAACGTGCCCTCGAGTATCCCCCAAATTCTAACCTGTTATGGCTTCTTGAGGACTGGTTTGGAAACCAATGGTCTGAGCACAGTGAGAAGCAGATCTCAATGACTACAGTGGAATAGCATTGACACCTATGTAACAACAACAGGGACTGCTACATTTAACACAGGACCAGTGTCTTAATGGACCACCTTGTGATGTCTGCATTGACTTTCGCTGGTCCCTATTCAGTAACATCTTCCATAGACGTTTATTATAATATTTAAAGGGAAAATCAGCAAAAAATGAAGTTCGGCCTCCTCACCCCAGATTCTAAGCTACGTCTTAACATAACAAGTAACACGACAGAGAGATAGTGGGATATAGTTTTGTTTTTTTTCCAGACATGGAAATAAAGAAAAGGACAAACACCAACACAATATCCAGCGCAGGAATTGCGTGGTGTAAATCTACGATCACTCCTCTATAGCCCTCTATTCCTGTCTTTCAATGACATATATTAATTTACGAATCGCTTGAGTCCCGCGAGGAATCTCAGAGGGGAAGTCATAGTCATCTTGTATCAATCTTCGTTCTCTTAGTACAGTCTAACTATGCGGAATATGTTGAACTAGGGCGGCCCATTCAATCCAAACGTTCCAACTTTCATTCGTGCGCTGGAGCCTTTGATTAGCAATCAATCCCCTTTCCATTTTGAATTGATATACTCTTTGCTTTTTGACCACCGTCCGATTTGGAACATTATGAGTCTTCCAGTTCCGAGCGGTAGATATTTTTATTGATAGTGAATGACAAATCTTTCCTCCTGTGGCTGCATTCTCGGACAGTTTAGATGCAGTAACCCGCCGCCTGGATAGATCGGTATTCTTATATTACTCAAATGCTACAATTTCTCAAACATTATACCCCAGAATTTCCCAAGAGGGGGAGGTGTAGGACCACCAGGTATGAAGCATATCCCCTTTGTGGGTATCTCATCTCCAGCATGAGACATGTACAACCTGGGTACATGCTAGACAAACAGCTGGGGACTAGGTATAATCTATTTATTATTTTAAACTGCATTTTCTACCAGATTTATAGAACATGTTAAAATATACAACCTTTGGAACTGTCACCCCCAAGTCGGTTTCCAACTTGTTGTATGCTTTATAATTAACTACTTCAGGTTGAAAGCTTAGTACGTGTCTACACTTCCTTAGTGGGATATAGTTTTAAATAATTATATCATGTTATAATAATACGCAAACATCCAATACTAATGTGCTAATACACTGTATAATTATATTCCTATTTCATGATTGCCAGTACCATACAATAACATCCTGTAAACAATGTATTAATGGGAAGGTGTGTACACAGAGTACATACATATACATGTGCACAGCTAGACATGTGCATTCGTTTTCGGACTAATGCATTTTCTTCCGAAAATAGCATTTTCATCCATTCGTCCGAAAAACGAATGGTAAATAAACGAAAATCATTCGTCCATTCGTGCTATTGGCATTCTATAAACCGAAATAGAGTAGGTTTAAAGAATACCAATAGAATTACATACATTCCATAAACCGACATAATGAACGACTTTCGGTTTATGGAATACATGTAATGCTATTGGCTTTCTATAAACCGAACTAGAGTCCCCATTTATAAGAATTTCTTATGAATGGGGACTCTAGTTTGGTTTATAGAAAGCCAATAGTATTACACGTATTCTAGAAGACGAACGAATAAAACGAAACGAAAATAATGAACGAATTTCGTCTGAAACGAATGCAGTAATGAACGAAATTCGTTTTAGACGAAATAAATAACATTTTCGTCAGAATGGACGAAAACGAAACGAAAATTTTAGTTTTGCACATGTCTACTAAAAACCATAGACACTATGCTAAGGTAGGGAGTGTCTTATCTCAATGTCTTATCAAGATGAATGATACATCTTCCCTGGTGACAGGCACTGATTAACTCTATGGTTATTTGGAAAGCACAGCTGATTAAATAAGCATCTTCTGCCATCGCTGCTACACCTACTAGATTCCCGCTAGCTGACTTACAGACCTGTATTATACACCCGGATCTGACCCCACAATGCAGATATATCATCGAGTCTCAGATGAGGCGGTATATCTATTCTACAGGCATTGTGACTGTTCCTGATGGCTATAGTAGAATATATACACACTAGCTGGTTGACCTCTGACCCTTAATACAGGGCTCGACAAACCCCGGGTGCCAGGTCGCCATGGCGACCAGGAAATCAGACCTGGCGCCCGGGTATCGCCAGCCCTGCGTGGTTTCCTCGGCAATGGGATCGTTTTTCTTTTCTTGATTCCAGCAGCGGTGTGCGAGGGAGCAGAGTCAGTGCACCGGCTGCACAGACTTCCTGCTCCGCCCCCTCGCGCACCGATATAGTGCTGATCACCGGGGAGGATAGCAGGGAAGCTGCTCTGTGCCACCGGGCTGCAACTGCCTGTGTGTGACTGCGTGTGTTTGTGTTTATGTGCCGTTGTCTGGCTCCTAGATTTTTTTAGCTGGCTCCTAAAACTAAGATCAATTTGTCAAGCCCTGCCTTAATATTCTTCCGTATAAATATCATCCATTTACTGCCATCCGCTCGATGTCTCTGACCTTCGGTCATAGTGGTTTCATGTGATGGGGCAATGTAACATGGGAACTTATTTCCCCTATCTTACTTCTATCCCCAAATCCTCGCAGCCAGGGCCCATCTCTTTCTAGTGCAGAGTACTGATCAGACCCGTGCATGGCTAGCAGCATGGCTATCACAACACAGCTGATGACTATAAAATAGAAACTACTCTTGTTTACATCCAGTACATTGTTGAACAAAATTAATTGGTGTGAGGATCACTGACATGGCATTCAATGCCATCACAGAACTAGTTGTGATGCTGAGTCCATAAGGCCAGAGATAAGAAGGCACAGACCCAGGAGATGGCACTGCACAGCCGCTGCCAAGAACGTTGGGCTCAGAAGAGCAAAAGACAGCAAAACCCAGCATATTGAACATATTGAGAGCACCAGCAAATAGGCGAGACCGCCGCCAACGCATCCCACAAATGACAGGTATTTGCCAATTTCATTTGTCATATTCTGCAGACTGCAGGAATTCAGTCCAGGTCGACCAGCCGGCCATTTCTCACTTGCTGCAAAGTCAGTTTTTAGACGACCGACGTAGAGGGAAATTGGTCACCTGTAAGGACGAGGGGGGGCAAGAAGGGGGAGGAAAGTGAGCTATTTCAGAAGATGATCTGTTGGGAGTACCAATTCAGCAGCTATCATCGTAATAAGGAAAGCAGGGATACGCACTGAAGGCATCCTACAGACTCTCAGTGGCCAGCATTAGATATGCGTTGGGTAAGAACAGAGCTATGTAACACGGATCTTGAACATCGCCTCCTACAAGCCATAGATATGCGCTAACATGGATAACAGATTTGTGTTGTATTTCCTCGCTGCTACTGCTGTGTCAGTTTGGGAATAATATTCCTTTATCGTGTTTCTCAGTCGGTCAGATTTATCAGGGGTTATCTGGTATTCCAAGTCTTCTAAAACAATGGGCAATTATTCACTTCCAAACCAATCCCCCAAAACACAGACAAAAAGGCAGAACAGAAAATGGTGAACAACTCTGCTGTCAAAATCCTGTCCACCAACCCCCCCCCCCCCCCCCCCATAATAAAAGCAGCACCTGTTTGAACCAGCATGGTGTATGATGGTGAGAACTGTCCTCATTCTCACATTGAGCAATGCTATTCGGCTGCGTTATATAAACCCTCTATTGGCACACCTGAATTAATATGTGAATGTATGCATGTGAGCACTACTCACGTGTCTATTACACGGCTATACATTACACAGGGGAATGACGTGTCACACTGATTAGTAAAAATACCAGTCCATTTTGACCCTGTTCCATACCATGCGCCAACATTTAGTATTGTTTTAATACCGCATTGACGCGTTTCGTTTTTGACATACTGCCACTCATCAGGTTAGCGCTGGTAGGGTTATATACAAGGAATAATAATGGGACCAATGGTGGATCCTGGTAGAAGCATACTCCCCTTCTCTACTCTGAGAAGCATCACCAACCGGACAGCTCTGCTCCAAACAATTACAGCACAGAGTATAAAAGTATCATTTATACAGTGCAGACAAAACATGTTTCTCATGAGCACATGGGCGAGGGTGGCAGGATTTGCCAACTGCCTCACTCGTTTTACCCTTAGTCACAGGCAAATTAATAGAACACAAACATACACTTAAATACTAGAAAAAAAAAACTTTACTTACAAACCCCACCTTGCAACACTGGAGTGTATGTGCTCACTCATTATAATTTACAGGCATGTGAGGTGTGTGTACCTTGTAATGCAGACATTGGTATAGCTGCCATGTATTTATCAGAAATGTATTAATGACCCAAACCATTTCATTCTATGACCCAGCCTTGGACTGGAAGGATTTCAGAGCTGTGGAAATATAAAATAAGGTATGTTTGCTACTGGCGATGATTATGTTCATATCCAGACATATATAGTGTTCTCTCCTCCATGCCGTACATCTGTTACATATTGGGTATACTGCAGCTAGAGACATATAGCTAAACATATGCTGCTGAGCAATCACGCGGGGAGCAGCTTATATCTTATGTTCGCTGTACATTGGTTTCTAAGACAATAGCTAGGCTGGTCCTTATTTTCGGAGGATATATACTGTACTCCCAGAGTCAATGGCCCTTTAACCATGATTTATAGACATTATATATATATATAATGTGTAATCCCATTGTGGACTGGGTACCCATACCTGAAAATTATAGAAATCTCAATGTATTCTTCCTGGTAAAACACTTTCTAAACAAATAAAAAATAAAATAATGGGAGAAACACCTACTGTCTAAGCACCAATACAAATCCCACCCTTTGCACTGACCTGCGATTTAATGTACATTTCTAGGTGTTTATGGAGTGATTTACATGTATTTACTCCTGATTAGTGTTGAGCGAACCTGAACCGCACTGTTCGGGTTCGTACCGAACATTACGTTTTTTGAACCCCGGACCCGAACACGGACATTTCACTGTATGTCCGTGTTGGAGTTCGGTGTTCGGCGATTACATTGTATGTAATGCTATTGCTATTCTATAAACCGAAAGTATATAAACCGAATGTCTTTCGGTTTATAGACTTTCGGCTTATGTAATACATGTAATACTATTGGCTTTCTATAAACCGAAATAGAGTCCCCATTCATAAGAAATTCTTATGAAAGGGGACTCTATTTCGGTTTAGAGAAAGCCCATAGCATTACATACAATGTAATCGCCAAACCCCGAACTCCAACACGGACATACAGTGAAATGTCCGTGTTCGGGGTCCAAAAACCGTAATGTTCGGTACGAACCCAAACAGTGCGGTTCGGGTTCGCTCAACACTAATGGTGATGTTTCCTACGCAGCCAGAATGTATATGTCACATTTCCGTCCCAGCTTTCAGCCAGTCTGTGTTCCCAGCAGGTAAAACCTCATAAGATCTCTAGTTTCTATGACAGTCAGTGCTGATTGTTCCTCTCACACTATTGGCTGTATAAATGTAAACATGAATTGCCCCAAGGGCGGCAGTGCAGAGGTTCAAATCAGGACTGGCCCCCTGTAACAGGGATGGTGTAAATATAGGGGAAAGACAATTTTCACTATATCTTTGAGTAATAGTGAAGAGAAATCAAACCTTTCCAAATCAATGTTGTAGCCATGAAATATATTCCAGTATTCACTATACTTTGGGCGGTTTATCATGTGATTTTCTCATTATTTGACTGATTAATAGTTAGGGTAGACTGGAATATCGCACAGTATTAATTCAGCTACTGACGGCATCATGGGGTTACAATGCACCAATAGCCAGTTATCAGCAAAGAACAAAGACTGATCTCTACTGATAACATCCATTATCTGCAGCCCAGCTGAAATAGAAACAGGAGATTGGAAATCATTTTCCATTGTATGAAGCAAAAAACAAACCCAGTGTCATTGTTTGGGAATTTATAGTTCTCTGGCGTGTTTGAAGCAGGTGCTAGCGCACTTCAGAAGCTCGCTGTGTGCAGGAAGCCACGATCGCTAATGCATGGCTTCTATACGCATTTACTTAATCCGCATCTGCTACCTCAAACCAACGGTACATTAAATCACAAGGAAAAAACAATCCCATGCAACATATGTTCCAGCGATTCAGCAGTTTACCATGGTTTTTATAGTGTACATGAATCAGAAACGGATGCATAGGAATCTATACCTTCCAGCATCCCAGGACCATGTCCCAGTATGTAGCGGGGGCGATGCTGAAAGTGACAGGGATATATGATGTCAGAAGGTGTGTACTGGCAGCCTGGATCTCATTTATTTGCCAGTTTGATTCTGTAATCTTGTAGACATGCATATTAAATGCAATGTCAATTGTGCACAGAGCAAACAGGACCGTCTATTCAACAGGTAACACTTGACAGGTGCTTGCCGGCTCCACTTACTAGCAATTTGTAACTGATATCCCATTTTGAATGGAAAGGCGGGTGCTCCACAACGCTGATCAAGCGTGAATAGTACACAGGAACGCAAATGATGTGCTCCACACTCCAATTGATGCTAATAAGAAGGTGGTTTAATGTGTGCAAGGCAGATTGAGCAAAAGTACAAAACAGTAGGACAGGGAAAAGGAGACCACACCTGAACAGGTGGACCCTCTATTATCTTAGATCATGAATGGGCCCTTGAAAACACACAGTCTGCCGTGGCAATCACAGCACTTTTATGCTGTCGGCCGGCTTTTGAACGCGTCAAAGGAGCATGCATGAAGAGGTTAAAGAGGGAGTAATAGTAACATTTAAAGAGGGTAGATATAAGTGATGTAGGAGAGGAGAAACCAAGCACTAGGACACGTCCTTTCTCCAGGGAGATGTTAGCCGGTGATACGCTATTCCCATGATGCTTGGTCTCTGCCCTACAAAACATGATAGAAAGGTCACTGAGAGAGTAATTCAGAGGGTCAGTTTTAAGAACTTAACATTACCCCCTCTTTACAAAGACTGGAATCATAAGACAAACCAACCCATAAAGTCCAAACTTACTACATTCATCAGAATTCATCAGGAAGCCACCAACCAGGAGGGGTACTTGGCCCCCCCCACCAGATTATCCGTGCCTCTCCCCCCCATGCCCCTGAAACCGAAATGCTGATATAACCTAGCAATAAGGAGCTTTAGCGGGCTTCCCGAGCTGTACTTTGTGCACGGACAGTGCGGGGGATAGGTACAGCTTCTGTTAATTGCTCCCAGCGTTTTCTCTCTAGCAAGACTTTTGCAGATCCAGCGAGCTCATTTTCTCTATGGCCCTGTTAAATGCATAGAAATGAAATTGAATCGGCAGAAGCCGAGAATGCTTCAAAGGGAAATCTGCCTCCGTGGCCGAGTTAATGAAGTTTAAATCCTGGTCTTCAGGCAAGCTGCTGTAGTAATCAGATATTCTTGCTAACGAAGGCGTAAGGGCTTTGAATTGGTTGCAGTATGCTGAAATATCAGTGAAGGTATTAGAAGCCATAGCTGCTCCTGTTGCCATTGAAATCAATCCATTCTGTATGTTCTACTAACTGAGGGCTTTAATTACACTGGTCTGTCTGCTTTAGAATATAGGACTGACACTGCTCACGGCTTGTTGTGTGGCCCTGTCCTTCCGACATTCTCATGTTTTTATCTATTGAGTGAGTTGGGGCAGAGCACATGTTTAGGTTTGCCTTCACACATGGGGTAACGAGATTTCTTGTGGTATGTTTGGGTGTACCTTGATAACAAAAAGTCAACTTCACAGGACCAGCTCCTGTTTGTGATGATGTTAAAATACCTTAAAATGTTTGTGTTCTGGGAAACAATCGGAAGACATGTTTGACCTTGTGAGTATGATAGGTGCATATCGGAAGGCCTGTTGACCTTGTGAGTATGATAGGTGCGTATCGGAAGACATGTTTTACCTTGTGAGTATAAGAGGTGCGTATAGGAAGGCAGGTTTGACCTTGTGAGTATGATAGGTGCGTATCGGAAGGCCAGTTGACCTTGTGAGTATGATAGGTGCGTATCGGAAGGCCTGTTGACCTTGTGAGTATGATAGGTGCGTATCGGAAGACATGTTTTACCTTGTGAGTATAAGAGGTGCGTATAGGAAGGCAGGTTTGACCTTGTGAGTATGATAGGTGCGTATCGGAAGGCAGGTTTGACCTTGTGAGTATGATAGGTGCGTATTGGAAGGCAGGTTTGACCTTGTGAGTATGATAGGTGCGTATCGGAAGGCAGGTTTGACCTTGTGAGTATGAGAGGTGCGTATCGGAAGGCAGGTTTGACCTTGTGAGTATGATAGGTGCGTATCAGAAGGAAGGCAGGTTTGACTTGTGAGTATGATAGGTGCGTATCGGAAGGCAGGTTTGACCTTGTGAGTATGAGAGGTGCGTATCGGAAGGAAGGCAGGTTTGACCTTGTGAGTATGAGAGGTGCGTATCGGAAGGAAGGCAGGTTTGACTTGTGAGTATGATAGGTGCGTATCGGAAGGAAGGCAGGTTTGACCTTGTGAGTATGAGAGGTGCGTATCGGAAGGCAGGTTTGACCTTGTGAGTATGATAGGTGTGTATCGGAAGACATGTTTGACCTTGTGAGTATGATAGGTGCGTATCGGAAGGCAGGTTTGACCTTGTGAGTATGACAGGTGCGTATCGGAAGGCAGGTTTGACCTTGTGAGTATGAGAGGTGCGTATCGGAAGGCATTTTTGACCTTGTGAGTATGATAGGTGCGTATCAGAAGGCAGGTTTGACCTTGTGAGTATGATAGGTGCATATCGGAAGACATGTTTGACCTTGTGAGTATGATAGGTGCGTATCAGAAGGCAGGTTTGACCTTGTGAGTATGATAGGTGCGTATCGGAAGGCAGGTTTGACCTTGTGAGTATGAGAGGTGCGTATCGGAAGGCATTTTTGACCTTGTGAGTATGAGAGGTGCGTATCGGAAGGAAGGCAGGTTTGACCTTGTGAGTATGATAGGTGCGTATCGGAAGGCAGGTTTGACCTTGTGAGTATGAGAGGTGCGTATCGGAAGGCAGGTTTGACCTTGTGAGTATGAGAGGTGCGTATCGGAAGGAAGGCAGGTTTGACCTTGTGAGTATGAGAGGTGCGTATCGGAAGGCAGATTTGACCTTGTGAGTATGAGAGGTGCGTATCAGAAGGCAGGTTTGACCTTGTGAGTATGATAGGTGCGTATCGGAAGGCCTGTTGACCTTGTGAGTATGATAGGTGCGTATCGGAAGGCCTGTTGACCTTGTGAGTATGATAGGTGCGTATCGGAAGACATGTTTGACCTTGTGAGTATGATAGGTGCGTATCGGAAGGCAGGTTTGACCTTGTGAGTATGATAGGTGCGTATTGGAAGGCAGGTTTGACCTTGTGAGTATGATAGGTGCGTATCGGAAGGCAGGTTTGACCTTGTGAGTATGAGAGGTGCGTATCGGAAGGCAGGTTTGACCTTGTGAGTATGATAGGTGCGTATCAGAAGGAAGGCAGGTTTGACTTGTGAGTATGATAGGTGCGTATCGGAAGGCAGGTTTGACCTTGTGAGTATGAGAGGTGCGTATCGGAAGGAAGGCAGGTTTGACCTTGTGAGTATGAGAGGTGCGTATCGGAAGGAAGGCAGGTTTGACTTGTGAGTATGATAGGTGCGTATCGGAAGGAAGGCAGGTTTGACCTTGTGAGTATGAGAGGTGCGTATCGGAAGGCAGGTTTGACCTTGTGAGTATGATAGGTGTGTATCGGAAGACATGTTTGACCTTGTGAGTATGATAGGTGCGTATCGGAAGGCAGGTTTGACCTTGTGAGTATGACAGGTGCGTATCGGAAGGCAGGTTTGACCTTGTGAGTATGAGAGGTGCGTATCGGAAGGCATTTTTGACCTTGTGAGTATGATAGGTGCGTATCAGAAGGCAGGTTTGACCTTGTGAGTATGATAGGTGCATATCGGAAGACATGTTTGACCTTGTGAGTATGATAGGTGCGTATCAGAAGGCAGGTTTGACCTTGTGAGTATGATAGGTGCGTATCGGAAGGCAGGTTTGACCTTGTGAGTATGAGAGGTGCGTATCGGAAGGCATTTTTGACCTTGTGAGTATGAGAGGTGCGTATCGGAAGGAAGGCAGGTTTGACCTTGTGAGTATGATAGGTGCGTATCGGAAGGCAGGTTTGACCTTGTGAGTATGAGAGGTGCGTATCGGAAGGCAGGTTTGACCTTGTGAGTATGAGAGGTGCGTATCGGAAGGAAGGCAGGTTTGACCTTGTGAGTATGAGAGGTGCGTATCGGAAGGCAGATTTGACCTTGTGAGTATGAGAGGTGCGTATCAGAAGGCAGGTTTGACCTTGTGAGTATGATAGGTGCGTATCGGAAGGCCTGTTGACCTTGTGAGTATGATAGGTGCGTATCGGAAGGCCTGTTGACCTTGTGAGTATGATAGGTGCGTATCGGAAGACATGTTTGACCATGTGAGTATGATAGGTGCGTATCGGAAGGCAGGTTTGACCTTGTGAGTATGATAGGTGCGTATCGGAAGGTAGGTTTGACCTTGTGAGTATGATAGGTGCATATCGGAAGGCAGGTTTGACCTTGTGAGTATGATAGGTGCGTATCAGAAGGCAGGTTTGACCATGTGAGTATGAGAGGTGCGTATCGGAAGGAAGGCAGGTTTGACCTTGTGAGTATGATAGGTGCGTATCGGAAGGCAGGTTTGACCTTGTGAGTATGAGAGGTGCGTATCGGAAGGCAGGTTTGACCTTGTGAGTATGATAGGTGCGTATCGGAAGGCAGGTTTGACCTTGTGAGTATGAGAGGTGCATATCGGAAGACAGTTTTGACCTTGTGAGTATGATAGGTGCGTATTGGAAGGCAGGTTTGACCTTGTGAGTATGAGAGGTGCGTATCGGAAGGCAGGTTTGACCTTGTGAGTATGATAGGTGCGTATTGGAAGGCAGGTTTGACCTTGTGAGTATGATAGGTGCGTATCGGAAGGCAGATTTGACCTTGTGAGTATGAGAGGTGCATATCGGAAGGCAGGTTTGACGGGGGCTATGATGGGGCATTTTGTTTGTACCTCACCATAAGACAGAACTAACTCACCCAAGAAATTAGCGATTTACTTATGTAAGGAAGTACAACATACCCGCATTATCTAATTCTAGTTAATTTAAGAGTCTTGTTTCAGAATTCTACCTAGCGGGAGCTCTCTTCAAAGGGAAAAGAAAAAACAAACTTCTAAATGTATATCCCCAGGACTTGGTTAATTAAACACAGTGTGAGAACGTCACAGTACGCCCCCACAACCGTACAGCAAACTTAAAGAAACAAACAGTTACTGAGGCATAAAATGAGTGGAAGTAAAATAAACAGGACAAGATGCTCACTCGGAATCTAGTAAAAATCTGGCTTCAAAGGCACTGAAACAATAAAAAAATTATGGATATCACGAATGTGTTTTGTTCATGTATGTCTAAACTTATGTCGCTTAATGCTGGCAATATTTGAATTGCCCATTGTACAGCGCTGCAGAATGTGTTGGCATCCACGTATCATAAAAGATTGGTGCAGGTGGATCCTTTATTTACCAAACTCTGTGATCTATATTGCGAGTCATTACTGCACTCTTGGTTTAAATCTTTTTTTTTTTTTAACTCCTTCAGGACAATGGGTTTTCGGTTTTGATGTTCATTTGGCTCAAGACCCAGTCTACACGTTTAGCGATGTCATGTTGGGTAAAAGTGCACGCTAGCTTCTTTTTTTAAGGACAGGTGGGGCTTTCTTTTGAGACTTAACATTTTTTGTACTGTATACAATTTAATTAAGACAGTAAAAATTGCAAAAAAAATTTGTTTTAGTTTTACTTTTTTTTCTGTGACAACAGTGTCTCTCCCTCCTCTCTTTCTCTAAAACAAGTTCAAAGTGTGTCCGTGAGCGAGAGGGAGGATTTTTACAACCAGTGTTCGAAGAAGGGAACCTGACCCTCTCACACCTCCTCTACAGAAGATGACAAAGAGCTGGAACAGTCCAGACATCAGATAACAGTATTCATGAGCTCTACTCCTGCTGCAATAAGTGACTTTATACCTCTGCTTCACTTAAATGTCACGCATTAAAGAGCCACTAGACTATAACAATCATTTCGGCCTCTTTAATAGAAGTGATTATCTATCCGAGAAAACAGTCTTGGAGTATCAGCACAGGAGTATCAGCCAGAGTGATCAACACATGGGATCAATAATGATTACAGGATTCTGTCTATGAACTGACTCTGAAGCTGGGTGCTGGTCAGTATAGGAACTGTGAATGACTGGTGTGTGTGTATATATATATATAATGCAGACCATTTTGCTCCCATACTTGGCTCAATGTTATTTTTTTAAGTTTAGTATCACTTTAATCACCAGCTTTACTGCCCAGTCTCTCAATGTGACAGGTGTTATGGCAAAGGGGGTACATATTCCAACAGACAGAGTCTCAAAATGTTATTTAAAAAAAAAAACAATCCCCAGCTAAAGGATGAGATGTTCCCTTCAAGTTGCGGGGGGAGGAGGGGTTAATATTGTATTCGAAATCTATGAAATCCATTTTATTCTACTAAAAGGGAATGATAGTCTCTATCTCCGTAGATAAAGATGTATTAGCTTTTGGAGATGATTGCTTGAATAATTCCGTCCCTTTTTAGATTTTGCTTTTGGAATAAATAAGTGAGATATGGTAGAAATGTAAAGTTTCCTCGTTGCCTTATCCAAATAAGTGGTACTTATCGGCCATTAGTATTCATGAATTATCTGAGCTGATATAGCGCCCGCCGTCCTATCTCTGAGAAATGACAAGCCATCAGTGTCCATCAGGAACAGGCAATCCTGCTGAATACCTCCAAGTGAGTACATGCCAGAGACGGCCTCGTATCTGATTGGAAATCCATAGGATAACTGACAACCTAAGGTCAACTCTGATTATCAAGCAAGCAATGAAAGCCTGTATCTCCTAATATATTGTAACATGACAGACTGGAAGCTTCCAACGCATCTAAACCATGACACATGCACTTTGTAGGTTTAGCTTGCCCATTGTACATCGCTGCGGTATAGGAGTGCGCTTTATCAACAGAATAAGCCATTCTACGGCGGAAGGAACAGAAAAGGGTGTTTTAAACCTAAAAAACACATGTACAGCATGCAAATGATCTATAGATCATGCTGGCAGCATTGCAAACACATGCCCAAGAGAAAATGCCACCAATGCTTATCACACTCAGTCAGCTGCCTCTGGTCATGCGATCACGGGAGGCCTGTTACTTCTCTCTTTTACATATCAAACTAACAGTGAAAGACTGAGGACTGTGTTCAGTGGTATTTGGGGACAGATAGAGAGATAGAACTGTATAGATAAATTACACCTATACATATCTTAATGGAGGGGCCTGCTAATCTGCATTCTACTTACACACCATTTCTTCACAACCCTGACACATCGTGCTAGAGAATGATACTGTATCGCCAACACTGAGGGACGTTATATTCAAACCGATCAATCCCCGGAGCAGTGTCATTTATCCAACACTTGGCATTGTGTCAGTCAGTTCCGGGCTGTCCTGTGTAACTTCCCGGAGCTCACTGGCATGTTTTAGGTCAGCCCATGCTCCACAGCACAGGTTAAACACTACATATCTTCAATATTATCTCATCCACAAATGATCTCTCATAAGCAGCAGGACAGTTACCATAACATTTGCATAAATAATTAAGTTGCCATCTTCGCCGTAATCAGTTAATGCACCATTACCCCCAGCCTTGTGCTGCAGGCCTGTCTGAAAAACAAACAGGTACGCTTATTAAGTGCTCTGCTATCCACAATCATAGATACACATAGTTAAAATTTAGCTGCTGTGTAATTAGCCACTTGAGCAAAAAAAAAAAAAAATTGAGAAAAAAAGAGAGAAAAAAAAGATTTATAATAACAGAGCTAGTTTTCATCTCAATAATTATCCTTGTGTTTAATTGGGCTTCACAGTTATACATGCAGCTTGCCATAGTTAGACCCAGGATAGTGGATTTTTATTAAATGTGGACAGAGGTGGCAGGCAGGCCCCATAGACTTAAACCCTTTAATGTGCATGAAGAATTCTAATTTAGGAAGTTTATTATAGGCATATTAATAAATAGTAGCTCTATCCAGCTGATGAGGGAGGTAATGACAGCAGATTAATAGAGGCTAATGAAAATGGAACTCTCAGCCAATCAGCTTTTCTACATGTGTGATGACCGTGTAATGCGCAGACAGGCTGGAGAGGGAATCGGCCAAGTCGCTGAAACTCAAAAAAAAAAAGAAACATCTGCCTTTAACAGACTCCCCTTTAAAGGGAAATTTAACTTTGTTTAACCCTTAAAGGACGCAAGGGTTAAACAATACATTTGCCGGTAGACTGAAGTAAACCCGACGTGTCTCTTAATAGATACACGCGGGTTTATTTTCTGCTGTGTCTCACATGTGAGACACTGCAGGTCCCGGTTGTCGCCCCGCTCTGACAGCTGAATGTGAGGGTCTCTCGCTGCTAGCAGCGAGACCCTCTCTTCCTATGGAAGCATGGCAGCTGTCAGTCAGAGGATAAACTGGCATGTCCTATCAAAAGTACATGCCAGCTCATCCTCATACTAGGGACAACTAAATTTTCCCTTGTGCTTCTATGTTAGAAGCACAAGTGAACAAAAAATGTAGTGTCCCTTTAAAACCACCTAATGCCATTAATGGCAGCAAGGGTGGTTTGTAAATGAACTACTTCTTAAATATGTATTGGCAATGGGTGGACCGCACCTGTACAACAGCAAAGGAGAACCTATGTAGCTGTTGTGGACTACAGTTCCTGTAATGCTCAGCCATCTGCATGGAATGTCAGCCTCTAGGGAACATACAGCTTGTTGTAACATTTAAATGCACACAGATCTATCACTGTGAATAATGTGGTAATAATGTGATGTATTGACTCCATACAGTGTTCCCTGCAGTAATTCAGCTTTCCTTGGCTGTCTAATAATAATGCTGATAAGCAGTGTACTGTGCTCAAACCTTTTCAGCACCTCGGACAGCCACACAGCCCTACTGAACCACACAGAGCATCTTCCAATAGACAAAATCCCAGAGAATACATCACCAGGAATAACAATATGTGTTTCCAATGAACCATCATATCCCACAGCCATGTACTAAACACAAACAAATAACATAACAAACTAGACAGACTGGAGCAAGCTGCTCAAACCAACTTCATTATGTAACGTAAGCCTGGCAGTGGGACGGGATTATGGGAAGAGACCAGTCTGGGGGATGTCAGGCCTGTTTTCCGGGTATCTGTTTATCATACTGTATTATATTCACCTGGCTTTATGGAATGAAACCAGCTTAACTAACAAGCGAATCAGTACCGTCTCTGGCTTGGAGGAATGTATGTGCCTCGTGGTCACTGGGGTTTATATTGTTCGTTATACATTGAATTTATTCTGTGCTGTGAGAGGGGTTATCCCGCAGTAAAAGCAGAAAGACAGCCACAGGCATGGCTCGCCCCTCACAAGCAACAAAGGACAATCAGCCTGTCTGCTGTGAACATATCAGACTGCAGGCTGCTGCTGTATTACCCGCCCTGTGTTATAATCCGAGCGGCAGTGCAGAGGATTGTGGGTAGTGAACGACTCTATTATCAAGGTGTGTATGGGCAAGTCTTGAAAGATGCTGCAAAGCACACGGCATAGTTGAAAGTTTAATTATCTACACTGATTAAGAATCTCCAGGTGGAGGAAACCTCTGCTTAAGCGTTTCGTGCCTGGAGTGTCCCTTTAACAGAATGTTTTAAAATAAAACTGGCACATGCAGAAATAGTGGAGCAGCGTATAATGCCAGCTCCCAGCAATGCTCAGGTTTGTGCTAGCAGGGGGCCAGAAGCATCTATACAATCACAGCGATTGTACCTGTATTATACATACCCCTATGTATTTACACATATTCTGATCCCCCTGGTGTCCAGTGGAATGTTTGATGTGTGCTGCCCTATAATACATGTACTATAATACTGTACTGTGCAGTGTGTACTCCAGGCTCTGGCAGTGAGAATCTGGCCAAACTCCACTCCCAAAAGGTATTCAACACAGCCGTACCATACACAGATACCCCACTTTCCGATCCAGGCACTATTCATTGACACCATGGACAGAGCTGAACACAGGTCCACAAACACCAAGTATTAATGGAAGGTCTTACTGAACCCGTGCTAGTAGGACAAACATGTAGGAATCGTACTAAATAGTCCTGGGAATAACACTTAGGAGAGCTGCACATAATACCTGCTCTATCTATGCCATGCAAATCAAACAGCAGTGCATTCTCCCAGTGTGGGGGCTTCACAGGATAGACACAGGGCCAAGAAAGAGAAATTCCCCAGTGTATGTAATCAAATCTTATAGATTCCAGTATGTATATAATGTAAAGCACAGCGTTTCCTTTGGTTGTAGTGCTGCAGAGGGGGAGGTATTACCCGGTCAGTGTATCACAGAATTAATATTTAATATGAAGGGTGGGCATGCTGGCACTGAAAGGATTAATGCAGCACTTCACTGTATGACTGTTCCGGTGAAAGCAAGGGAGTTAGCAAATTATAATAACCAATGTGACATACCTCCCACGAGTTTTAGACCGGGGAATAGTAATCATATGTCTGAAAATTAGCTTTTTAATTGATTTTTCATTCTTAAATATATGTATCTGGTAGCTCTTAATAACTGGCACTCATCCCTAAAGATATCACAAACATGGAAAATTCAATTTAAAAGCAACGTGTCTGCCCTGCACTCCCCGCTGATACGGAGAATAGGAGGTTGGGAATGGCCCTAGCTGCAGGAAAAACATGCTCATCTTTTACAAACATAAACTTCTGTCGTTGGTTCCCCCCTCCCCCCCCCCAATCCCCCTGCGATCACTTTAAACACAAGACTGTAATTATTCCGCAGTTGGCTGCTATCTCTTTAATGACATTCAGATCATCATGAAGGGTTAACATGCCCTGGCCTGACAATCCCCAGACACATAATAAAAAGGGACTATTTAGCTGTGTTTGGAAGAAGATGACTATATCCTGTTCTTAAAGTATGCACAATTTTACCAGCCAACCAATCTCTGGCAGGTACCCTCGAGCTGAGGATTACCAGGTTGGAAAGGTCACTGTGTCCTTTTCCTACAAAGTATTGTCCTTTCCTTGCCAAATCACATACAAGTTGTGTGCTGCACGTCCCACCATCACTCATTAATCCACAATTTCAATGAATTTCTCCCCTGGCTTCCTTTTACCAGTCCAAATTCTCCACTTTAAGCCACTTGTGTCTGGCTGGACCCAACACAATGATTGGTAGCACTGATTTCCTTTGTTGCTCCATTTTTAGAGTTGTATCTCAACTGTGCTTTACACGTAAGATCTACGAGATCCTCATCAAGCTTAATGATTAATAAAATACAGAGGAATGGTGCAATGACTGGTACGAGGGTGCTGGGAGCTCAGAGGGAAGGAAGGCACAGAGGTAGAGTTAGATTATTGATGACTGCGGTTTGATGTAATGTTGAGCTTACCGTATCGACTGGTGCTGCAGCTTGTCTGGATCGGTGGCATTTACGGTGAATAGTACTGAACCAATCGGG
This sequence comes from Pelodytes ibericus, assembly GCA_036172795.1. NCBI lineage: Eukaryota > Metazoa > Chordata > Amphibia > Anura > Pelodytidae > Pelodytes > Pelodytes ibericus. Next base: position 198,335,820 of record CM069862.1, on the reverse strand, counting down.
ATGTTTTCGCTCTTTGTCACGGTCATTGGGTCGGGGTGGAAGAGCGGGCCTTCGTTCACATCTAATAGATTGACCTGCACCGTTGCAGTGGAGCTTGGTCCATACGCTACATCTGGGATCAGAGGGTCCTCGTTCTCCACTTTAATCAGCAGAGTGTGGAAAGCTGAAATCTCATAGTCTAGGGACTGCAGAACGAAAGACAAAGGTGCGCTGTCACATCCTGTTACAACACACTATCCCCCCCCATATGACTGTCAGTCTGTGATGTGAGTGATCACGCGGGGTCCGCTCGATGGTAAGAACTGCATTCCCGGATACGGCCCGGAGACACAGTGTAACTGTATACATTGTCACACTCACTGAATGCACGCCTCGTATTTCAATCTCTTTGGGGAACGTTAAACGCTGTAAAGACTGGATCTCAATATCAAAAGCACAAATTAAGTGTTTGTAAATCAAAATGTGCCGAGTCGATCATTTATTATTATTATCGCTCGGTAATGACCAATAACTGCTCATTAAATATTGATGAATCACAGGCAAGGACGTACAGAAATGAACTTGATAAACGTTATCAAGGCAGTGATATTCTTATACACCGCGGCTCTAATGTTATGTTAAACCCACATAACGAGACTATGCTTCATGTATGGAGGACTTTGTTATATTCAGAGTTAAAATCCAACCCCAGAGAATTATATTTTGAATAATTTAAACGCTAGCATAATTCTTGCCTGTGACGAGACGATCTGCTTTTAGCAGAACTAACAGAGTTATTCATTATAATGAACTGTATTCATTATTTGTGTGGAAAATTAATTTTGTTTGTGTCTTTTCTTTCACTTCAACACAGAGGTTTCGAAACCTTTCCAAATTAGACTGCAGAGATGTTATTACAGCACTTTATCATTAGCACAAAATCTACGTAGCTTCCCCCGTGTAACATTCATAGTCGCAGGGGTGGCAACTGAGAACGGGCGCACAATTTGTCCGCCCCTTTAAGGCCGCGAGCTATGTTATACCTGCAGCTAGCAGCACAGAGAGTGTAGCGATCAATGAATCAGATGACCTCTGACACGCTTCACTAATCCAGCATGCAGGCAGTGACATCATATCAACTTCCTGCATGCTGGATCAGTCTGCACACAGCACACTAGTCCAGAAAGTAAGTGGTATGCGCAGAAGCAGGCTGGCTGTTTAGTGACAAAGATGACACATGCTGTTTGGAGGCAAATATGGAACAGGCAAGGTCTTTAATGGCACTGACAAGCTGTTGGAGGGGGGCAAAGATGGCACAGACAAGCTGTTTGAGGGCACTGACATGCTATTTTGGGACAAAGATGCCACCATCAAGCTCTGTGGGTGCAATACTACCTGGGAACATATTACTTGGAGAGGGGGGGAGGGGGGTACTGTGTTTTCTACTTACATGCACTGTATGAAGTACTTGTCAGATTTTGGAATTTCTTATATTTGAAGGAAACAAATAAGGAAAACACACTATCTTGGTGTGCTTTTACAGAACTTCCATTTTTACTGATTTCTTAAAGAGCCACCCCAGCCAATTATTGCTGTATTTGGCTTACTATGTTGTATGTCGCTTTAAGCATGACCTCTATTTTTCCCCCCCACGAACGATGTGCCTACTTTTCCGCTGTATGCTCAGAACTGTATATCCCAAGCCCCACCCCCCTGTGAGAAATGACCTCTCTATTCAGATGCTGTGAGTGCACATGAAGTAACCCCTGACTGGCTCCAAAGAAATGCTGCAGATGTCCAAGGCAGTAAAGACAAGTGGATGCCTGCGAGAAACGCTACTGGAAATACTAATCTAATCTGCATGAACCAATGGCTGGCGTGATCCTCTAGTGAGCCGGTTCTTACTTTCACTACAGAGAGCATGCCTTCGTTCGTCTGAGGGTTTGTATGGATTTCAAAGCTCTGGCCGGGGTTCCCATTGATTATGGTGTACACTGCTCTCCATGCTCCTGTGGTTGGATCATCTTGGTCGTCCACAGTGAGATTGATCATCACGCCCGTCACTCCTTCCTTAACTGTGGCCTGAAACTAAAACACAAGGTGTCATTAATTACCACTGTGTGAACACTATGATCAGACATGTAGCAGTCATGAACATACATGTACCTTGGCACTGCACAGCTTTTGGAACTACATATCCCATTATGCTCATTCAGCCTTCAACCTTCACTGGTCTTATGTCTATAACCATTAGACCATTGCTTCTATGCCTAGAAGCACTGACCCCAGATTGAACAAATGATGACATTTTTTGTTGTATATATATATGTCAGCATTAATTCTTACCGAGCATCATGGGATATGTAGTCCCCAAACATATATGCCAAGGCAACATGTCTATAAGTCAACTATTACTTGATGCCCACACTTCACATCGATGAGATTAATGACTTCACCACTTATTATTATTGATTATTATTACCGATTTCACCAATTATTACAAAATACAGAGTGAAATCTGTGCTAATATTATAAGGATGTATTGAAATATAAGAATAAGTTCCTAAAAAAAAATAAAACAACACATCACAGTTTTCTTTCCAAAGCGTTAGAATAAGTGATTTATTTCTTGCCGAAGTTCATTCCCTTCACCCAAACACAATGCATTTGTTTAGATAAAATAGTCAAGGATATTACTCTTTAACAAGCTCTACTTTTGATAGATTGCATCCTTAGACTGCACGCCAAATAGTATTGAAATGCTGTAAATCTCTCCATTCAGTTGAAAATATAATATATGCAGAAAAAAAGTATCCAGCGCCAAATAACACAGGCTAGAAGAACAGAGGGGTCTGTGCCATGCTTTCCACGGATGCCACTATTTGTATTATATGCTAGAATTACAACGTATTTATATACAACATGTTAATTACTCAACACCATAGATGTAAAACCAGCTATCCTTTCTATTATTCCCAAACAAAATCCAATAGTCATTGAGTTATTCCATAAGACTCTGGTTTGTGCTCGGCCAATCACTAACGTGTATAACACAACCTGAGTTACATCCGCTCCCGCTGTACAAGATGAAGACCGCGGGAAGCTCTGAACGGAGCCAGTGTTTAAATTCTAATTCCTTTCCTGTGGGAAATAATGATGTACTGATAATTCACCGACATGGGTAGGAAACACGGCTCGGATTGTTTGTCGTTGGTATTTTGTTAGCCAGAGAACATGCCGCCTGTCTTCCCTGCTCCGCTGCCTGGGTGACTAATGTGGGTTTGTGGGATCCAATCGGGAGAGAATTCCTCAAATATATTGGCTTATTTGTCAATGTGACAGGACCTGGTGGATGCCATGTAGCTTCATGTTAATACACAGGATTTGTATCTGTATAAATCTGCTCCCTATATAATATGTTACTGCAATGCCTTTCCTTCCAGAGGGGATGGATAAGGTAGGATATATTGACAGTGACGGAACAAGACTGATATTTATTTGACTGTCGTCCACTGTCTCTCCCATGAATAAAGTTAATATGCTGGTAAGATACAAATTAGAGCCCCTATGTGTGTATATATATATATATATATATATATATTTATGGTGAGAAAAGAGATACAAGTAGCTGGTACAATCAGTAGTGTATCTTCCACAAGGCTAACAAGGCACTCGCCTAGGGCGGCACTTTGCCAGAGGGCGGCACTTTGCCAGAGGGTGTTGAAGCACACTTCTGGTGCTTGAAACATTTTTGCACCCTCCCCTACCGTTCAGCAAGCTTAAGCTCCTTCCAGTTGATCTGGGTGATGGGGGCATGTAATGGACGTGGTGCGGGTATGAAATGAGGATGATGGTGGCATGTAATGGGGTATTTAGTGTGTATGAAATGTGGGTGATGGGGGCATGTAATGAGGGATGATGGGGCATTTAGTGTGTGTGCAATGTGGGTGATGGGGCATGTAATGGGGTGATGGGGCATGTCATTGGTGTGCAACGTGGGTGAGGGGGCATGTCGTAGGTGTGCAACGTGGGGGGGGGGGGGCGAATTTTGTCTGCCTAGAGCAGCAGAAAACCAAGATACACCACCTGGTACAATGCCAGTGAATGGTGGTCCTTACCACTCAGGAAGGGGGGAACAGAGACTATTAGATGTTGCTGGTTTACTTGTGAGACTGAAGGAAAGAATGTGTAGGATCACAGTATATATATATATATATATATATAAATAGGTAGAAATTTAATAAAACACAGATTTAGTATATAAAATGCACTAGAAATACAGATCCAAATTATTTGCAATAGAGCACAGTGCTGTCTAGGGCCAGTGACCTTTCGCCCCGGGGCTTCATCAGAGGTCAAAGTTGTCAGGTTAGTGTTACATGGAAAGTACCGTGGCCCCTGTCTTGTATTCCGTCACAGGTAAAACTAGGTGTTGGTTTGTCTATTATCAATACACAGTGTTTTCTCAATGTTAATTGGTCTTGTGCGCACTTGTGAATTTCCTGTTGTATGTGGTGTGTGCTTGGTTTAGTCACGGCTGCTTTACCTGGCACAGGGTCCGTTTTTAGAAAACAATTAACAAAATGTAACCCTGAGCCAGCTAACGCAGCTGCATCTGACAAAGCCCCAGGGCGAAACCCGTCTCTGGGTTGCTGGTGTTAAGTAAATAAGTCAGCGCACAAACCAGCAACACCTGGCAAAGCTAACGTTTTTTCTGGCTGATCTTTGTGGGAAATGCAGTCCACACAGCATGCCAAGGCTGGTCATTGGCCAAGGCGTTCCACATATGGGGACTACACTTCTCATGATGCTGAGCTGGACATAAGGTGGCTGAACACTATGAGGAATGTAGTCCACACAGTAGCCCCCCCCCACCTCCAACATCTTGCCTAACTTTCCACAGGGAGGCAACATGTAGGAGTGTTGGGCCTGGGATCTCATTTTGATAAGGAGAGAGCTAGCTCTTTGGGAGAAAGCAGGCAGGGATGACACAGATCATTTAGAAGCTTAGGATGGAGGATAAAACGCAATTAAATGTGCAATACCACATGGGCACAGGCGTCAATCACACACCACACAGCCAATCACTGGGTTACAGACACTACACACCACTCAGCGGGAGAGACCCGCCTCCGCATCATGGCAGACAGGAAGTCATGAATCACTTCTCTATACTGATCCATAGCAGCATCGCACACAGGCGTGGTCTTCTTCTTCTGTGTGATAAAACGATGACATGGAAGGTTTAGTCCCTCTTTAATATAGGCCTCATAATCTGCTGCATCCTGCCAAACAATCGTGACACCAACACATCATTGTCTCACTCTCCATCTTTTCAGTCTGTAGCCCCCAGACAAGGTCGGGGAGGGGACGGTCATGACAGGGTGCTGAGGGGACATCTCCAGCCTTTTAGTGGAATAGTGGGAGACGTTGGGAAGTTTTAAAAGTTAGGGAACAGGAAGTTGGGGAGCCATTTTAAAAGTATAAGGTTCCCCTACCTGTTGTCCCACCCACTCTCCCTCTTTTTTCTGGTTGTGTATCCGGGAGGGTTAATAGAGGAACGGAATGGGGGGAGTCAATCGGGACTCTGGTGGGAGGTTCGAGGGGAAAGTGGTACCTAGAACCTCAGGATATGAGGGGGCCTTGGTATATGCCCAGAACATGGAGTCATTCGGCAGCCCCCTGGATACTCGTGCATGCTTGGTTGGTTTTCTGATGTTATATGGAATGTTATGTTTAGTCATTGTGTAATACTGAGATATGTGTGGAATGGATACAATGTAATGCAATGACTATTTAAATAAAGTGCTGTTATTTTACCCCACAGTCTGGTTTTAAGTTATCAGTTATTTCTAGGCGAATACATATCCCCGATGATCGAAGCTACCATGCCATGCAGCTCTGTGCCCCCCAAATCCACCGTTACCTTGGAGCAAGTTTCCAACTAACAAGGCTTCCAGTGGATCTATAGGCAAACGGAGCCTGCCATTAAATCTCAAGTGATACAGGCATGGAAGGTATTACACCGGGAAGTACATAGGTGCCAAATATACTGTGCAGAGTAGGACTTTGCTGGAATATGTCATTGCCGTTGAGAAACATTCTCAGGAATGATTGCGATTGGCTTCGACTCGTCAGAATACCCATGGGAAGTGATTACCAGTCAAGAGCAGGGCGTTTATGATTTACCTTGCCAGGATTAGCATATCAATTCAGGGGAAATCAAACGTTACAATGCAGCTTTCATATCTGGTGCGGTGGGATGCCGAGCACAGGGGAGGGGCAGGACAGATAAGGGAGAGAATAACTTTACTCTGTATCAATACGACGACCACCTGTAGCTTTAATGAAAGAGACTATTCTGCTTTCTGGCTCCATTAATCTGTTCATTGTGCGGTGGAACGAGAAGAGGGATGCGGCCAACGCTCCTGTTAAAAATGTTTGCTTGAAAAGGAACAAGACTATAACTATATAATTAGATCTCACAGGGCAAATTAAGCAAGTTGAATTTAAATGACGGCACATGAGGTGCGCGGATTAACCGTTCAAGGTGTATTTTATAAGGGTAACATGGCTTCCTTCGGGAATCTCACACACATTCAATGCAGCGTTGGGTGAGGCGGACCCATAGTTACAGACATACTGGTTGAATTAGGTTGGGTGAGACGGACCCATAGTTACAGACATACTGGTTGCATTAGGTTGGGTGAGACGGACCCATAGTTACAGACATACTGGTTGAATTAGGTTGGGTGAGACGGACCCATAGTTACAGACATACTGGTTGCATTAGGTTGGGTGAGACGGACCCATAGTTACAGACATACTGGTTGCATTAGGTTGGGTGAGACGGACCCATAGTTACAGACATACTGGTTGCATTAGGTTGGGTGAGACGGACCCATAGTTACAGACATACTGGTTGCATTAGGTTGGGTGAGACGGACCCATAGTTACAGACATACTGGTTGCATTAGGTTGGGTGAGACGGACCCATAGTTACAGACATACTGGTTGCATTAGGTTGGGTGAGACGGACCCATAGTTACAGACATACTGGTTGCATTAGGTTGGGTGAGACGGACCCATAGTTACAGACATACTGGTTGCATTAGGTTGGGTGAGACGGACCCATAGTTACAGACATACTGGTTGCATTAGGTTGGGTGAGACGGACCCATAGTTACAGACATACTGGTTGCATTAGGTTGGGTGAGACGGACCCATAGTAAGAGACATACTGGTTGCATTAATGCAGCAGACCATGTTTTCCAATCTAGGGATACCTATAGTGTCCTAATGCACCAAAACTCAAGCAGGCGCTTGCTTCAGCCGAACCATGCTAATACAAGAGGATGGGACAAAACAGATCGGGCAGCAGAGATGTCACTGAAAGCATTGCTTTTAAAGTGTACCTGTCATGTACAAATGATACGGTCACGGTGGTGTGTTAGCATGTGCACATATAGATCATTTCATCAATGAACCTCTATGGCACATAGGTGCCCCCAAGACATCAGCATCCCACCATGCTCGGCATGCCGCTCACACACTATGGGGAGGTGGGTATCAGTGTTTTGGGGGTATCTGTTACCATCAAAACAGAAGGAGCCACTATACCATGGGAGACAGCAGTTCAGTTTAGGAAAGTACATCTTTTGATGAATAATATATACCAGCCTAAATCCAAACTACAGGTAGGTAGACCCCCATACCCCATCAGTGAGCAGCTACACAACTTGGGGGGGGTATTCATTAGAGGGGAGATGTACCAAATTTGCTATATACTGTGCAAGGGCAAACCTAGTTACTTTCTCTCACTTTGCATAATGTGTCGCTAAACTGGTGAGATGTTTGGTGAACAGGACTCACTGGTGTGTGATTGTATCTCAAGTGCTTACTCCTCTGAGCTCAGCAGATAGATAGATAGATACCGTGTCATCCCTCCACACACCTCCTGCTGACAGACTGCACAGATTTATGTGAAGAAACATCATTTAACTAAATGACAACATTTAAATGAGTTCAGCCCCATAAATCTCTGCTGTGAGTCAAACTGCCTCCCGATTCATCCAACGTCTCATCCTCGTGACTAAGAATAGATATCGGTAGAGTGACTGTCCGCGGCCCCCTCTGCCGGGACTTGGTTCACACACAATGCCGTGTTTGGGGATTCATTTCGGCAAAGTCTGGACATTCGTATAGGTGGCGGCGCCGCTGCATTGTAGTTTTAATAGAGATGGAATGAATAGATAGATGTGATATAGTTAGATACCTGCAGGGCGAATACAATGGGAGTGAGTTCACTAGCTGTTCCTTTGTGCATGGTAGCTGCAGTAACATGTCTATACTACAGGGAGACTGTGCACTGGAGATAAAGACACGGCCCTGCAATTCTATAAGCACACTAGAATTCTATAAGCACACTGGAATTCTATAAGCACACTGGAATTCTATAAGCACAGTATAAGGCCAATAAAACTCGGTATACATAATATTATCTATATCCCTATATTGTCACTGACACAACTAGTATTGCTGATACCCTGCCATATAACATGCTTTGTATAAAGGTAAATACAATTGTCTACTCAATAAAGAGAGAATTACAGGGAACTGAAAGGCGAATTGAAAGGGGGATTTACTAACACACCATATAGATCATTTTCAGTAATTTTATATTCTCCACATTCACAGTAAACACATTGTTTAGGTGATACCGTCCCTTTAAACAGATTCCACAGCGGGTGCATTAACCCTGTGAGCCAGCCCACTGCGTATACCTTTATAAATGTCTCTTTAAAAAGAGTGTTGCCAGAAATGTAATGTTACATCGCTGGGTATCAGCAATACTAGGTATGAAGTGTAGTGCGAATAATACCATGTGACGGCAGTTTCAATTCCTGGCAAGTTTAAATCTTAACACGATTAACCACTTTCATCCTCTAGAGGTTGATAAAATGGGTGCCATTAGGCTAGACAATAACATCCCCAGGGAATATCTCGGTGTTGCTTTCCTGGAACCAGGATTACTTAATATTATTATAATTCCCCTCTGCATTACGATGTAGCCATGATTACGTAATATTATTATAATTCCCCTCTGCATTACGATGTAGCCATGATGACGTAATATTATTATAATTCCCCTCTGCATTACGATGTAGCCATGATGACGTAATATTATTATAATTCCCCTCTGCATTACGATGTAGCCATGATGACGTAATATTATTATAATTCCCCTCTGCATTACGATGTAGCCATGATGACGTAATATTATTATAATTCACCCTCTGCATTACGATGTAGCCATGATTACGTAATATTATTATAATTCACCTCTGCATTACGATGTAGCTATGATTGTATTATTTCGTTTGCCTGAGATCTCTGGACAAGTAATTCTGTGCCTAATGTGAAAATGATTTATTTTCCCTGTAACGTCTAGAGGCGGGTCAGTCAGGATTTATGCAGTATTTTGGGATCTCATATGGTATTTTTGACACAAACTGAAAGGGAATTTATTACAGAGTGTAAATGGTAATTGATGATTTGTTGCATTAATGAACAGGATCCATAATGCTGGAGGTTATCGGCCATCAGCCCTGCTAGATTTCTATATTTGGCTGAAGCTTTCCAGTAAGAGATTTAATACATGCATTTCTATTGAACTTCATGTTATTGCCAAGTAACCTTGATATCAGAGGCCGCGTTCAGCTCCAACCTATGACATCACTTGCACCAGCCCTAGATAACAATCTGGGACCCAGACCTGTAGCATGCTACTGGGAAGACAAACTGAGCGGAATCCTGGGACAAAGTTCTAGAAGTAGAGCTGTCACCATGCAAACCAAAACAAGGCTCCTGCTGACTGTAAGACACAGCATGGCATCCAAAGCAACACCAGCATCGAATGGGAAACTCTGCATTCAGAGACAGTGTCTGATTCATCTCTGTCAGGGGAGGCAGAGGTAATAAGGTTCTAACAGCCTGCATTCATTAGCACACATGCATGCTATTCCTTATATCCTCTTAGGCCTGGTAACCTTTTGTGGGCTAGTGTAATAGTCCAAATACATTCCCACCAGGCTCACAGATCTCAGATGCTCTTAGAGGCTCCAGATGGATATATATATATATATATATATATATATATATATATATATATATATATATATAGGGTAGAGCTCTGTCTGCCTTGTATTGAGCAGCGTTGAGGAGATGGGATATAAATGGTGCTGAGACTAATAGTCTAAAGTGAATGAAGTGGAAATAGTGCAGTTCTTTCTTTTAAGCCCCCAGAGTGATAAATGTGTAACGGGATTTCGGGAAGGAGAATGTCTTGACACATGAGAAATGGCTTATGAATTTAGATGGTGGTTTGATAGAAATAGATTGTACACGTGTGCATCATTCATCTCAGTGTCTCACTGCCGGGATGGCCTCTAATTATTACCCCATAGTAGTGTCATTAACACGTGTCATGTTTGCTACTTAGAAGGGGCTCAAAATACAGTGATGAAAGTGTCACAGGATAATGTGTAGATCACTGTGTCCAGTGCCACACAACTTTCACAATGAGTCTAGTGCGGGGGGAAGTGATGTGCACTATAAATAGTAGTGTTTCATGAATTACATGCACTGACTGTTTGCTGGTGGTGTGGGTGGTCTGTGATGGTTTGTGGTGGTGCGGGGTGGTTAGTAATGGTTTGTGGTGGTGCAGGGTGGTCTGTAATGGTTTGTGGTGGTGCGGGTGGTCTGTAATGGTTTGTGGTGGTGCAGGGTGGTCTGTAATGGTTTGTGGTGGTGCAGGGTGGTCTGTAATGGCTTGTGGTGGTGCGGGTGGTTAGTAATGGTTTGTGGTGGTGCGGGGTGGTCTGTAATGGCTTGTGGTGGTGCAGGGTGGTCTGTAATGGCTTGTGGTGGTGCGGGGTGGTTAGTAATGGTTTGTGGTGGTGCGGGGTGGTTAGTAATGGTTTGTGGTGGTGCGGGGTGGTCTGTAATGGCTTGTGGTGGTGCGGGGTGGTTAGTAATGGTTTGTGGTGGTGCGGGTGGTTAGTAACGGTTTGTGGTGGTGCAGGTGGTCTGTAATAGTTTGTGGTGGTGCAAGTGGTCTGTAATGGTTTGTGGTGGTGCGGGTGGTCTGTAATGGTGGTTTGTGGTGGTGCAGGTGGTCTGTAATGGTTTGTGGTGGTGCGGGTGGCCTGTAATGGTTTGTGGTGGTGTGGGTGGTTAGTAATGGTTTGTGGTGGTGCGGGTGGTTAGTAATGATGGTTTGTGGTGGTGCGGCTGGTTTGATTTTCAACATGTCTGTGGTGTTTACCATTTAAGACATCATCTTGTGGCTTAATATGTAAACTGATGTTTCCCATTCACACATCAAGGCGTAAGTTGATGTCCTACACAGGAGACACCAGTGACACCCCCCCCTACCCATTTATCGACACTTCTGCAAACACAACACATAGATTATTGTTATTCTCTACAGTCACAGTAAAAGCAATGTGTAGGGGTTATATATAGTAACATATATCTCAGACTATAAAGCAGTAAACCCATATTAAATCCCAGATGCATGAAAACTAATTACTACAATTATGGAGTTATAAGGAGGGCAGGGTGTGTACTGGAGAGATCCGAGGGGGCTCTTACAAGTTTAGAGTAATGCTTTAATATACATGTACCCTGTCTCAAAGAGCATATCTAGAGACAGTAATAATGTATATGTGTAAGCCAGATGGAGCACACATTTTATAATAGACATTTTGTGTTCAGGGTCCATGATTTGAATTCTTTGTTCTTGGAACATTGAGGACCCAGTAGAATTTGGTCAGTGGGCTTTTATCCCCAGTGCTATCTTTCTGCCACACTCATTAACTTCTTTTTAAACTTGCTGAGTTCTTTTCAGTAATAAAACCCAAAAACGAACCAAACAAGACCCCGCTACAGCAACAGACCAGATCCATAACTTTTACACCGACTTCTGAACTTCCCCCGTAAAAGCCATTTCTATTAAAGCATCTGTGACCCTCGGAAAGGACGGGATGTTCCAGATAGTGTGTAAATATTCAGAGCCGGTTACAGCTCCCGTCTTGCTCGCTGAATGTGTTTTTAATCATATTTCTCCTGCAAACCAAATAGTTCAGCAGATTCTCGGGGACAGCTCATGCATCAGTGTGCGCCATGATCGAAAGAAGCGCTCCCCCGTAATAACGTTATACGATAGCGGCTCTCGAGAAGCCGATAAAGCAAGGGATGTGCTTTGTTTACGTCTGTCCATCATTATTCATTCGTTTGTAAAACACTGATAAGGTCAGAACCGCAGGCGTAATATATATCGCCCCTTCGCACGCTGAATACATGTATATTTTGATGTGGTTTTTAATGCATGATTTTTTTTTTATGGATAGCTCGGTGCCTTGCAATAAAGTCTAGGCAGATGTGTAGTCAGCGGATTTTGGATGGAGCTGCAAAGCCTTTATAACACCTGTTCTCTACATGGGTCTGTATACTTTTATTTCTGCCCAATTCTGCATTTAACCCCTTAGTGGTAATGCTCGATACAGTGCCTCTTCATAGAGAGAGGGATTAGTGTGCATCTGTGATTCATGGAATTAGCTGTCCATTATTACTGATTGCCTGACCTTCTAGTAACAATAGAGCTGATTTAGCTAGCACTTCTATATACAAGGGAGGGACCCCCCAGAGGCAGAAATAAAGTAAATTACTGTACTCAACCCCTTTTTGACCTGCTGTTTTGGAATTTTTTTGCATCCTTTGTAACAATAGTGATTTTAGACACCCATTTAATACGTCTGTGGTGTTTTGTGTCTAGCTGTAATTTTCCTCTCTCACTTACTCTACACAAACAAATTACATATTTCAAATTGTTTTCTGGGTGGGTTAAGAAGTGCTTTATTTAGATACAATCTTTTTTTTTTTTTATGGCTGTACACATCCAAACCGGTGTGATTGGCTGTCAGAGTGTTTGGATATGTTACCGGAGGTGTTGTAGGGCTTTCTGTTGTTCTGTGCTGTGTGAGAATAACTATAATTTAACAGACAAACATTTCACACAGGGTCTAACAAGCTGATTACACAAATCAACTGATTAATTAAGACGTCTATGAAGTGACTGGAGGAGTGATTAATACATTGCACAATGGAAGCGGTTTATATATATTGGGCGCTGCCATTGTGTTTCCAGGCCGGTAAGAAGTGTTTGCCTTCGTACGGGAAAGTCGCTTTATGTAGTTCATAATCTCACAGAAGGAAATAAAGACTGTTGCCTTCCACGGCAGAGAAAAATAAGACAATACCTGGTTGAAAGCAGAGCGGCGGTGTCTCCGTGTGTCTTTTCATTAGTAATTTTACAGACCTCTGTGACTTGTGTCGCTTCCTATCTATGAAAATAGCATGCAGTTACTGGAACCTTAGCTGAAGGCCTATTACTTCTGCCGCTGGCACACTGTGTACTTGAAAGCGCCGTCATTTGCCGTCTTTCAATAATCTACGTTAAACAAATTCGGGATCTCTAACCAGAAAACACTTTCCTGATCGTGGAGCCTGCGGGCCGACTGGTTCCCCATTGGATGCTGCGTGTCAAACTATTGAAGTGCGGGGGGAAATCACTAGTGCCTGTCCCTGGTGGTCAGTAGTGTTCAGAAAGTGCCAACGCCTTTCCGTAGTGCTGTACAATGTAACATAGCTCGTCTGTGTGTTCAGTGAGGGGCAAGAGGAGGGACCAGCTCAGAGGGAATAATTAGGCATTAATGTAAAATAGGCCACAATCCCAATCTGGCCTTTGCAACCTATATGCAAACATGAAAGGGCCCTAACTACTTACCAGAGGAGCGCTATAGGTCTCTGCGAATACAGCAGGGAAATACATGCAGCAATAGAGTGTGTGAGATCTGGTGCACAGTCATTACTTAGGTAAAGGTAACTGTTACTAAATGGAGTACATCATTGTGTCACTGTATGTAAATACATCACTCATTAGCATGTCTTGCCACGCAGTGAGGTCATATATTAACAACAAATAGAAAGCACCTATTCTCCGCTTGTGCAATGTACTAATCATTTTATGACCCCCTTTGACTAGTTGATTCTGTAGGGGTGTTGCAAACTCCTAACTAATGGAGTTATGAACTACTGTCTAAAGGCCACTGGCATTAAATCAGAGCTTCTCAAACCTGTCCTCAGGACCCCCCCAACGGTCCAGGATTTTGGGATTACCCAGTTGTATTGAATTAAGAATATGTACACCTGGTGTGGTTCCCTAACCATTAAGCTACCATACCAGGTGTTCTACATATTCTTATTTAAATACAACTGGGTAATCCCTAAATCCTGGACCGTTGGGGGGTCCTGAGGACAGGTTTGAGAAACACTGCATTAAATGCTTAATGCAAATGGACTGTCCTTATTTGTAACAGGTTTACTCATTCAACTTTGTTTGCCTTTTTTTGGGGGGTGTCTTTAGCCTCTTCACCAGCCTGCCAAACCCCCAACCCACCCCACCCCACCCCACTGCTCTTTCTTTGTAGCCTATCAGTGTCTATCTGCTTACTACTGCCATCTACCTGCAATGGTTTAAATTAAATGCATATAATTCCAGTGTCAGCTCTTCCACTAGCATCCTCTCTGAATACTCACCACTGCACCTCCAACAAGCGAGAACAATTCGTACAAGCCACCCATGAACAGGAATCAGAAAGCACCTATAGTAACACCCGTGTATTCCATTATACTGGATAATATGGGAATTAGCTCCCCTCTCTGCTGAGACCCAACATGGAGGATGTCCTTATTGTGTACGATGGGTAGGCAGATAAAGGAAGCTAGCTCTCCTTACAGATCTACATGTCCAATAGCAGTGCCACCTTTAACATGATAAACTACCCGCTGTTAGTGTTGCCCTCACCAAGACATTATCCAATCACAGGGAACAAGAAATATGTCTGATCCTCAAACAATATAAGAAAAGAACAAGGTTGTAAACATCACTGTTCTGATAATGACCCTTCCTGTGCAGCTTTCCCTGCATTGGTACTTTGTGCACATAAACATTGTAACACTCAGAGCTATAACTTGCCTGGTACACAGGGCTGCTCCTTACAAGTCTTGTAAATCTGCGGTGGTTTATGTGACACAGTAGGGAAGATCAGCTTTGTGATATCCCATCAAGAAACCCACCTCCTAACACCAACTGGTGAAAGTTACCTCGCACGGGCTGTTGTGGTGACTCCATTGAGACGATTTCTATTACTGGATTTGCCTGAATATAAGAGCAAATGTTCTGAAAAAGGTCCGTTACTTTTGGGCTTCATCTTATAATCAGATGTCAACGCATAAGGGCCAAATTCCTTATCCTTTTTCTAAAAGCAAACCCAGACAGTATATGGAGTAAGATGCCCAGGCAGGCATACTGTACATTGTTCCCTATATGTGCATTATTAAACTCTACACCCCTCGTATCAGTGATAAGTATACAGTCAGCTAGTGGGAATAAAACCCACAGGAGCGTGCAGGAGAGAGGTCACATACTATTCAGGTAGAATACTCTATACAATGGAGCTCAATAGGTACTCTACTCTAGTGATGGGCAAGTGTTACCCTGAAATCCTAGGGGGCCCTCTGCAGCCCCCAAGTAAAAGCAAGTTAGACAAACCAAATGTCACTTGACTGAGCAAACACTGTGAATGCAAACAGGTAAGAAAAGGGTGCTCACAAATTAGCACTTTCTGACAGTATCACCTTAAAATTAGCAACAGTAATTATTCACATACCAAAAAAAAAAACGATTCACACAATTGTTAAAACGGAAGAGTGTAATGTTGGGTGTGTCGTGCACAGCTTGATTCATCCTGTATCCATCCTGTGCAATCTCTCCGTGTATTGTCAAGGCTTCATAGTATTGGGGGTTATAGTGACTCTATCACTGCATGCGCCAATGTATATACAGATTCAGGCACTTGGAAAGCCTCTGAGGCATTATATCCTGCACTGCACAGTGTCGAGAGGGGGAAAAAGGTTTAATCTGAGTTATACATAATATATTGGGATTGTATCTTTTTTTTATTTTTTATTGCCATCAGATTTGCGTTACCTGGATTAGTATATCTATCTGTTATAGGCAACTTCTCCACCGGTCGTGTTTCATCCTTTGGCTTCTTTTTTATTATTATTGTGATTGTGGGATAGACACAAGGCTATCCTTGCTATAAGACCGGGAACAGGGGACTAATAAAAGTAATAAAAATTGGGCAGACTAGATGGACCGAATGGTTCTTATCTGCCGACACATTCTATGTTTCTATGTTTCTATTGTCCCACCGTTTTCTCTTTTTTTTTTTATAACAAAGGAATCTTTCAGGACCGTAATAAGGGATTTATTTATTTATTTGTTTTTATTTATTTTTTTATTATTTTTTTATTTTTTTTGTGTGTGTGACCGTACTAATATAAAATATTCTTTATCTTAACAAATATACACAATAGAGCTGGTAATTATTTTATCCAGTATATCTACCCCCTTCCTCCACCCAGTGACCCCGGATTGTATCTTTTTTTAAACTTCCCATCCCTTGTCTTTATCGATACACCCCTTTGTATATTCCAGTGCCATAAGATAAGGGAAGCCGTAAATACCTCTTTCTTGGTGAACTCGGGTGGGTGGTCGTTTTTGTCGTCGATTATAATGGTAGCGGTGGCAGTGCCGGGTAATCCCACATCCATCCCTGCCATGTCTTTGGCCTCAATGGTAAGTTCATACTTGTCAGCTGGCAAGGTCTAAATAAAGGGGGGGGAAAAAACAGGAATATTTTATCCATCTGTTTCACACACATACAGGTAAAACAGTAATGTAACACTCAGATTTCTATTAGCTTTAGAGACTTAGAATAATGACACAAAACAACATTGACACAACAAAGCTCTAGCCGTGAGGCTTTATTCACAGCTTGCCTCTGCCTGGAGCTTCCCCAAGGTATCCATATCTTATGATAAAAGGGATTTCACTTCGAAAAGGAGGACATTCTGATTTGCCAGAGAGTTTTCACAGTACAATGGGCATTGACAAAGTTCTGTGGTCTTTAGGATCCAGCCTGGAGTCATAGAAATCAAACTTTCTTAGAGTTCAATGTAAAACAGTCACAAAGTTAGGAGTATGGATTATAGCCGGGGCTCGACAAGTCCTGGGAGCCATGGCTCCTAACTTCTTTTTTTTTTATTGTTTTACATTGAACTCTACAGAAGATCCATTTTCCTCGCTCCTAAAAATAACCAGACTCGCTGCTGAATTTAGACTTTGTTTGCTTCTAAAGTCTATAGAAGTTTGCCAAGACCTGGATCACAGGATCCATGACTTCCTAGGGAATCCCAGGGATTTGTCAAGCACGGCAGTCGGGTAACCTGATAAGGACTTGGGTGCGGTGGACCCCACTAAGTGATCTCACAGACGTAATGCAGATTTCCGGTATGGAAATTCACAATACTACTCATCTCTGGCCTATTTTTTTGCACAAGTGCGGTCTCCTGTGAATAAGGCCCTGTATTGTTGTAGTATTTGTACTAATCCAGTAGATTGCACAGACAGGAAACCCAGCCAGATATCTCAGAAATGATGCTGGGAATGGTGCGGGTTCTGTAATGGAGAGTATCTAGGTCAAACAGTGAGAATGTGAACCTCTCCTTAGACCACTAATTAGACCTGTCACCTCCGATATAGCGCTCTCTCTGGAGGCTTTAAAACAAGCTTTCTTATAGAAATATATAGACCAAGGCCATGTTAAAATCATTGTTTGAAAACATGGCAAAGTACATTATTGATTTCAGACGAACTTCAGCTCCTGACGAGCATCAATATTGTCTAACTTTAAATCCCTCCTCAAAGTCAAAAACGATTCCATCAGAGAACCAGCCACTAATGCTAAACTCTGTGGCACTGGGTGGCTTTGATTAGTTTTTATATCGACTCTCTCTCTACTGCTCTATTACTGAAACTCTTACTGAAAGTATTACGCAGTCATTTCCAAAAAGAACAAATGCCATTATCGCAAACCTCAAAACTTCCACTGATACGGCCTGGGGACCGCTGTCACCGCGCGTGTATCCGCATTACTTCAGAGTGATGGATTGCGCTCCCATTAAATAAATTGTACAGTATGGGTCCTTACGCTTCCCTCCCCGCTCCTGCAAATGTAATATTGCCATTTGCTTTTCAGAAAGCATTATCTCAAGGAGATTGCATGCGCGGCCTGGATACACAACGGCTCTAGGAGTTATATCTCCAATATTCTGCCTATGGAAACGGCACAAATGATGGGTGTTTGTGATGCGGGAAATTAAGGCGAGAGTTAATTTTCTTGGCGCGGCAGTCGGCCCTGCAAGTTATGTTTATTTAGTTTTGCAGTGAATCGTTTGTAATGTGAGGGCTTCTAAAAATCCCAGTCTGACTGCGTTCCAGAGTGCTAACAAATGATATGTCCCGATTTGTACCAACAGGTAATCTTTGTGGGATATGCTGGCACCGTCCGAACAATACCGATCAATTACGCGTTCATTCACCAGGCCCTGAAACTCGTTAATTAAGAGCTCTTATAAACGTGGCACCAGAGGCTTCTCCAGTGTTGTTCAACTGTCTAATGCGAGGGTCACGTACAATGAACTTCTTCTACCATTGAATCTATGGGCGGAGAGACACGTACAGCCCCATGGCACCCAGATCAATCAAACTGGACATCAATGACCATTGGAAATACAAGTCAGAGGATGTTCACTGATGGCCTAGTAATGATGAGACTGGCAAGCCCCTAGGCCAATGAGGACTAACCGTCACACTGCAGATGATTGGGAACTACATATCCAATGATGCTCAGTCATTTCTCAACATCTTCAGTGCCAAGGTTGGCTATCACGGGTTCAGTCCAACTCAGGCTTTATGAATGGCAAGTCCCCGCTCACCGTATGATTACATTTGACTTATTGTGCAGTAACCACTAAACATGAGAACATGTCATCTCACCCACGTCACTATACATGGGGCAGGGACACACGTGGTCTAGCCGGAGCGTCTCTGACTCTGGCCCTGCACAATGTATAGTGAAGTCAGTGTGATGAAAAGTTCCCTTTTGTGAATAGTTCCCTATATCAACCAAAGACCATACATGCAAAGAATCTAGGGATTATAGGAGCAATGCTCCCTGGCTCCCGACATGTGTCAAAGTCCTGGACGGGAATATTCAGTAATTAGTTATACTGAAGTGCTATACTGTGAGCGACAAGGAACTGTAATTGCTGTATAAAGCTGAGGCAGACAGAGAACATTGATACTAAGTACTGCACTCACGTAGGCCAATAAAATAGCATTATCCTGAAGAACAGGTATAATTTAAAAATAATAATAAAAGAAAAGTTATATGAAAGCAGTTCCTGCTCGGTAACCATGAAGAAAACTGCAATCTCAGCGATTCCAAAACATTCGTTTTCAAATTACAATAGAAGCGTTGAGGATACATTTAGTCTTATTTCACAGCGGGAATCCTATCTCCCCGCAGAGGAGGCAACGCTTGTTTTGTTAAAGGAGAAATTCTTTCGTTTTAGAGCGCCATGGAGCTTGCGGCTCTCCTTCCCTCTCTTTATTTTTAATAGATCTCCGCTTTCTTTATAGGAGGGAACTTTTTGGAGAAGCCAATTTACCAGCTAATGTTGTTCCAAGACATAAGAGCTGCCATGATTGACTGAGCACAAGGAGCCTTATTTTAAAGGTGCACAAGGAACGTGGGAGGTGGTCTGTAAAATCTCCGCCAAGTAACGCTAGTTAAATGAAACGGAAGAATAATAGATGCTCTGTTCGGCCGGCAGCATCTAACAGTATAGATACATTACAAAGTGTAAACAGAAGTGTACAGGTTACAGAGAGAGGTAATGTAATGTACAGCCAGCACACAAACCCCCAGAAATACACGAGTTACATCCGAGGGGCCGACGGCAGCTCCGAATTCGGCAACAGAGTCACCTGGCACACATGGAGCATCCGCGCCTGCTTGTTGTAAGTAAACATTTGCATGGATCACTAAGGCAGAGTATGTGGAGAGCCGGACGGGCCAATGGGAAAACTAGAACAGGGTTTTCCCATCTAGTCCAGGAATAAGATGCAAACTGGTGTCAGACCTGCACATTTATTATCTGCAGGAGCAGAATGAGGAAGAGGCGTATTATACAAAGGGGCACTATAGACCCCGACATTACCCTGACATTAAGCCAGAGAGATCTCAAGTGAGAGTTACACTTTTACAATGTATTTGTGATATATATAACCAATACTAACTGTGGGTGTTTGCTTGCAGCATATGTTCACTTTGTATATTATACCCAACCTTCATAGGATTTAATGGGACAAGGTTTATAAACCAGCCAATAGTAGGGCTGGGACAGGGAGGCTTCTGATTGGCTGACAAAGGCACTCCGCTAGGGTTGCCACCTGGCTGGTATTTAACCAATAGCGTTACATACATTCCATAAACCGACACAATGAACGACTTTGGGTTTATGGAATGTATGTAATGCTATTGGTATTCTATAAACCAAAATAGAGTTGAAATTGGTCAATTTGTATGAATGGGGACTCTATTTGGGTTTATAGAATACCATTAGCATTACATGTATTCCATAAACCGAAAGTCTATAAACCGAATCTCTTTCGGTTTATAGACTTTATGTTTATGGAATGCATGTAATGCTATTGGCTTTCTATAAACCGAAATAAAGTCCCCATTCATACGAATAGGTCAGTTCGCATGAATGGGGACTCTATTTCTGTTTATAGAATACCAATAGCATTACATACATTCCATAAACCGAAAGTCGTTCATTATGTCGGCATGTCTGTGGGTTTGCTAATTGGAGGATTATCTCCCGAGCAAGGCAGTATGCAAATTGGCTGACTCGCGGCGCGGCCTGTCTCCAGGAAGCGGACTGTCATTTCATTACATAATAACCCATAGCTCCCAATCACTCCTCTCTCACCGTCAAGGGGAATCTATAGGAACCACGGACAACACAACAAGAGCTGGACTTGACATGAGCCTGTAAAGGGTTAATCTTCGCACCTGCGGAGGGGATGGATTGCACCGGCACATAATGGGTCAAACCGCTGGGAATATAAGCACACATGTACATTCTGCACACCCAAACACCCAGAAACAGCAGAGCCGTGCATAATACAAACACAACAGATAGATAGAATCTGCAATAAATAATAAAGACACTACAAATAAATGTGGGTCTGAGGCCTGAGCTTTGTTTAATTCCCTGGAAGTTAAAGAAAGAACCAGGGCTCGGGATAAATATATGACTATTTATTTCCAATTAAATGACATAAGTATGGTGAGAGAGAGAGCCTCTCTGCAAAGCATCACATATATTAAATCATAATCTCCAGCAGAGCACATAAACCCGCGTGTTGTTCAGATGTAGGTAATAACACATTAGCACTTGCACTGCCCATCTCCTGGCAGGTAAATCTGAAATCTATTAATAAAATAAAGATCTTTAAAACTGCTGAACCGGTTTAAAATGTGAGCGCATCATCTCGACTATTTTTACGCTCTACCGATTAACGGAAAAATGTATCTTTCACTTATGTTAACCCCTTGGCATGCAGGACCGGCCAATCAAAGTTTCATTGCGATGCACACCTTCCCAGCATCACCCGAGACGTACACACTATAAACCAGTCCACAAAATCAGCACAATACTCCCGTGCTAGCCGCTGGATTATTAGACACTATATTTCCTGAGAGCCTTGAATACGTATTTCCCTGGTCTGAGCTATGGCATCATCCATAAAGAGCGAGGATCATTGAAATCGTCTTCGAAGGCCATAAATTGAGGCAGCCGCGCAAATGATATTACATTTTATAAAGGCAGAATATCACCATCTGTAATAACCTCCTCCTGCCTTGTTCAACTTCCCTTGTTCTTTTCCCTGTCTGTACATTTATCTCTCTGTCTCCCCAGAAGTAGACCACTGCTGTTAAACTGTATATGATACATACGGAACAACAGAATGGCTTATTAAGCTGCCGGTGTTGGCGTAAGATATGATGATATATATATATATATATATGACAATGGAAATATGGCTGCCTTTCAGATAGAGATGAAGCAGCTTAACCCAGTAACCATGTATCCAGAGAACAAGGGTTTAAAGGCAGAGCTTGACAGATATTTCCAGCTGTTAGGAGGCAGTCTGGACATTCTGGGAGGCAGTCTGGACATGCGAGGAGGCAGTCTGGACATTCTAGGAGGCAGTCTGGACATTCTAGGAGGCAGTCTGGACATGTGAGGAGGCAGTCTAGACATTCTAGGAGGCAGTCTGGACATTCTAGGAGGCAGTCTGGACCTGCGAGGAGGCAGTCTGGACATTCTAGGAGGCAGTCTGGACATTCTAGGAGGCAGTCTGGACATTCTGGGAGGCAGTCTGGACATTCTGGGAGGCAGACTGGACATTCTAGGAGGCAGTCTGGACATTCTAGGAGGCAGTCTGGACATTCTGGGAGGCAGTCTGGACATTCTAGGAGGCAGTCTGGACATGCGAGGAGGCAGTCTGGACATTCTAGGAGGCAGTCTGGACATGCGAGGAGGCAGTCTGGACATGCGAGGAGGCAGTCTGGACATTCTGGGAGGCAGTCTGGACATTCTAGGAGGCAGTCTGGACATGCGAGGAGGCAGTCTGGACATTCTGGGAGGCAGTCTGGACATTCTGGGAGGCAGTCTGGACATGCGAGGAGGCAGTCTGGACATTCTGGGAGCCAGTCTGGACATGTGAGGAGGCAGTCTGAACATTCTGGGAGCCAGTCTGGACATGTGAGGATGCGGTCTGGACATTCTGGGAGGCAGTCTGGACATGCAAGGATGCGGTCTGGACATTCTGGGAGCCAGTCTGGACATGCGAGGATGCGGTCTGGACATTCTGGGAGCCAGTCTGGACATGTGAGGATGCGGTCTGGACATTCTGGGAGGCAGTCTGGACATGCGAGGATGCGGTCTGGACATTCTGGGAGCCAGTCTGGACATGCGACGATGCGGTCTGGACATTCTGGGAGCCAGTCTGGACATGCGAGGATGCGGTCTGGACATTCTGGGAGCCAGTCTGGACATGCGAGGATGCGGTCTGGACATTCTGGGAGCCAGTCTGGACATGCGAGGATGCGGTCTGGACATTCTGGGAGCCAGCCTGGACATGCGAGGATGCGGTCTGGACATTCTGGGAGCCAGTCTGGACATGCGAGGATGCGGTCTGGACATTCTGGGAGCCAGCCTGGACATGCGAGGAGGCGGTCTGGACATTCTGGGAGCCAGTCTGGACATGTGAGGATGCGGTCTGGACATTCTGGGAGCCAGTCTGGACATGCGAGGATGCGGTCTGGACATTCTGGGAGCCAGTCTGGACATGCGAGGATGCGGTCTGGACATTCTGGGAGCCAGTCTGGACATGCGAGGATGCGGTCTGGACATTCTGGGAGCCAGTCTGGACATGCGAGGATGCGGTCTGGACATTCTGGGAGCCAGTCTGGACATGCGAGGATGCGGTCTGGACATTCTGGGAGCCAGTCTGGACATGCGAGGATGCGGTCTGGACATTCTGGGAGCCAGTCTGGACATGCGAGGATGCGGTCTGGACATTCTGGGAGCCAGTCTGGACATGCGAGGATGCGGTCTGGACATTCTGGGAGCCAGTCTGGACATGCGAGGATGCGGTCTGGACATTCTGGGAGGCAGTCTGGACATGCGAGGATGCGGTCTGGACATTCTGGGAGCCAGTCTGGACATGCGAGGATGCGGTCTGGACATTCTGGGAGCCAGTCTGGACATGCGAGGATGCGGTCTGGACATTCTGGGAGCCAGCCTGGACATGCGAGGATGCGGTCTGGACATTCTGGGAGCCAGGGAAATTACATTTCTAAAAACTTCTATCACAAAAGGTAAAAGCCAAAAGTAGGTGTTGTAGGAACGGTGGCTCCCTGGCTCCTGGGATTTGCCAGGACCTGTTTTAACGGGACTCTAGTTACCATTGTGCAAACATCATCTGTAACGACACATTTAGATTGTATGATTCAATTGTAATTGGCATTTTGGATCCAAGGTATTGATTGCAAACCTTTGTAGGGGACAATGAGTAGAGTAATTAGCTCCCTTATTAGTAAAGGAAGAATTGATTCAGGACGTGCCCAGCCAGTGCCACCTGATCTAGATCAAGCAGTGCTCTCTGGTTTAATCTCTCTAAAGCATATGTAACTTTCCTCCAGCAGCAGGAACCTTCCTCAGCATAATTCTCTCCCCTGCTGTCATTGTGTTATATATATGTAGAAAGTGTATGCAAAGGAAAGGTGCCAGGGAGCTCAATTTTCCAGGTACCGTTCATGAATATCTGACAAAATCAGCTGGAGACAAATGCAAGAGCAGAAAATAAATCACTCTGTAAAGAAACACACAATTACCATAAACTAGCGTAAGTAACAACTTTTCGTCTGTGAAAAGGATGTGAAATAAGATACGAAGAATCGAAGGCCATGAATAATTAGGCAGCGGTGCAGTACAGAAGATCCCATTACACGCAGCACATCATTTCACATGACCTGTACACGGGTAAGTGACAGGCTACAAGCAGCTACGTGCTGGTCCACGTTCGGGATTAGACAAATCTACACTGACAATTTCCCTTCCTTGCTGCTCAATACAACATAGCAGTGGGACCTGTCAAGCAGTGGGACCTGTCATGCAGTGGGACCTGTCATGCAGTGGGACCTGTCTAGCAGTGGGACCTGTCTAGCAGTGGGACCTGTCAAGCAGTGGGACCTGTCTAGCAGTGGGACCTGTCTAGCAGTGGGACCTGTCATGCAGTGGGACCTGTCTAGCAGTGGGACCTGTCATGCAGTGGGACCTGTCTAGCAGTGGGACCTGTCTAGCAGTGGGACCTGTCATGCAGTGGGACCTGTCTAGCAGTGGGACCTGTCTAGCAGTGGGACCTGTCATGCAGTGGGACCTGTCTAGCAGTGGGACCTGTCTAGCAGTGGGACCTGTCATGCAGTGGGACCTGTCATGCAGTGGGACCTGTCTAGCAGTGGGAGCTGTCAAGCAGTGGGACCTGTCATGCAGTGGGACCTGTCTAGCAGTGGGAGCTGTCTAACAGTGGGACCTGTCTAGCAGTGGGACCTGTCAAGCAGTGGGACCTGTCTAGCAGTGGAACCTGTCTAGCAGTGGAACCTGTCAAGCAGTGGGACATGTCAAGCAGTGGGACCTGTCTAGCAGTGGGTCCTGTCTAACAGTGGGACCTGTCTAGCAGTGGGACCTGTCTAACAGTGGGACCTGTCTAACAGTGGGACCTGTCTAGCAGTGGGACCTGTCAAGCAGTGGGACCTGTCAAGCAGTGTCAAGCACTGTGGACATGTAGTTAGTGCTGGCTACAAACCATTGTTACGCCCAGTTATTTCCTAGATAGGACATGTTTGGTCTAGGGTTGCCACCTGGCCGGTATTTTACTGGCAGGCCGGTAAAATATTGGCATCAGGCCAATGTTAAGTCTATGGAGACCGTACCAAGGCCGGTATTTTTTTGAAGAAAAGGTGGCAACCCTAGTTTGGTCATATGGATATAAGGTCAAATACTGGGGATCACTAGTAGAATATTACAACAAAATAACATTACAGATATAATAATGTTTCCTATTTTCTCCTACAGTGCCCTGGGGGGGCCAACTTTTGGTATTGATGCAACAGCCAAAAAGCATAGGCAGCGACCGTTGGTCCGCAGGATTCACCATATAATGTACAAGGTGCGTCCATTGTCACTAAGTGATATCTTTTCGTGAAGTAATTGGTTTGTCAGTTGTCGCAAAGTGGTTAGAATAGTATCCTGGATCACACAGACTCCAGAGATATCATAAAGTCCGTAACAAATGGTGTTGCCACAGGTAAACTTGACATGAGAGGATCTGATTTTAACACAGATTAGAAGAGAGAATTCGTGAAGGGAGCAGAGTGCCAGATCCATTAAAACAGGGCTGAGGAGTTACTGCCAATCCTACCAATGTGATAGTGAAGATATGTGACCTACATCAGCTGTGTATAATGAGGCGTCCTGCACAGATCAGCGAGACTGTACACACAGTGATACATACCTGCTCAGGTGTGATATCCCGAATCACAGACCACACCTTGACGCTTTATACTATACACACAGTGATACATACCTGCTCAGGTGTGATATCCAGAACCACAGACCACACCTTGACACTTTATACTATGCACACAGTGATACATACCTGCTCAGGTGTGATATCCAGAACCACAGACCACACCTTGATGCTTTATACTATACACACAGCGATACATACCTGCTCAGGTGTGATATCCAGAACCACAGACCACACCTTGATGCTTTATACTATACACACAGTGATACATACCTGCTCAGGTGTGATATCCAGAACCACAGACCACACCTTGACGCTGAATGAACTATGCATCCTACAGGATGAAATACAATCTGGCCAATTACATGCTGGTATCACAAGGTCCACAGCTCAATATCTGACATCTATCCTAGATGCTGGGTGACCCCACCCACGTGAGCAAGCCTTTCCTGTGCCTATCTGTATAGTAATGTCACGTGAATGATTCGAACTCCCAGAATGCACTGGCATATTTGCCAACACCGGCCATGTTTCCAGGGACACATATTTGTTCCACATGCTGGTGAAAGACCATGCAAAGTGCAGCCCGGCAGTCTGTACGATGCATATACGCACATACACAATGAAATTAATTAATCTTCTATGAGATCTCCACCCTGATTAATTGGATTGTGTCTGTGCGTATATCCATCCTACATACTGCCGGGCTGAACTTTGCATGCTCTTTCTGCAGCATGTGGAACAAATATGTGTCCCTGGAAACATGGCCGATGTTGGCAATTATGCACTGGATGTGAACACATGGCACCGTCTTCTGCCTGTGTCAAGTTATTTACATGTTAAAGTTGCTTATATCCCTGTAACGTCATGTATATCTGCAGATTTTAACACGTCAGCCAGTAGTCCCGATGGCTAGCATTTCAACATACAGTGCTAATCGAAAAAGAGGAATTGGTGTGAGGTAGGTGGCGCTAGAGAAGATATTGCACGAGCAGCAACTTGTCTAGCAGTTATCCCAAAACACTGCAATAAAACACATATACAAATACACAAGGTGACAGTGCGCTATTTGTGCTATAAAGTGACAGTGCAATCAATCTGCTGTGCAGAATATGCAAGATATATATCCAGTGTAACAAATGAAGGTATAAAAGTGAAGGCAATAAACTTTAAAACACTCACATATAGTCCCTACATATGGGACAAAATTTAAATGTAAGTGACAGCTTTCTTGTCCTGGATTGATGTATTCTCCAAAGGGGATAGGTGATATTCAACTTTCCTGTGTGTGTTTGTCCAGGATCCCTTGGCAACCGCACAGCCCTCCAGGGTAAGAAAACCAGGTCCAGACAAAGTCCAGTTTCAAAAAGGCCTCTGGCCTGTTTATTTTCTGTAGTTTTAAGCAGTCACAGGATACAAAAAACCCCCAGCAACCTTCTCTTTCCACAAAGCACTTCCTGTCTACAGTGCTAATCGGTATCCCCTGCTATACACACACCCCTTGAGCAGACCAATGTCTGTCCGTCCAATATACCATGATAAAAGCACATTGCACATGTCCTTCTCACTCGTTACTTGGTTTAAATAGCAAAGATATAAAACCCTCACCTGATAACCCTGAAGGATTGAGTAAGCCTTTTTAAATACTCAAGGATCGGTGTAGAAGCCAGTCATCCTGTATGTGGGGCATGTACCGTGTATATGTAGCTGTCAGAGTCATCAGACTGAGTGCTGCCCATAAACAAATACACACACAAATACGTGTTTCTGGATCACACAGTTGTATTAATACAAATGAAGTTAGTCTAAACATAACCTTTTTAAATGAGTGAAATTGCTATGTGTTATGTTACCCTGTGGATTTCCCCTCTCTGGTTTTACATGTAAGCGTGTTGTAGCAGCATGCATGTATTAAGGCAGTCCATACTACAGGCGTTTGTACAGGTTTTTCTATTCTGTCTCCCTGTGGTTGGATATAACATTATTGCTCTGTCTGTCACTTCTAATTAGTGTTTGCTTTATCTCAATTTGGCGTGTTTTTGTTTTTCCAGATTCAATTACACGCAGGACACCATGGCGAATAATTCTGGTAGTCTACATGATAAGGTAATACAATGTGTTATTATTAAAGCTATACACACACCAGTGTTTATGGAGTGTGCTGTATCTCTCTGGCTCGTGACCGTCTAGCCCCCCAAGTACCGGTAACACGTTCCTACATTAGGGGCATCCAAGTTTTTTCTGAAGTGGGCCGCATAATAAGAAATGCATGCGTGTGCGACATTAATTTTGTTTTAATTAACAGTAAAGGTGAAAGTTATCTAGAGAAACATGTTTGTGGTTATTAGGCAGTGTGACAAAAACAGCTCCAAAACCTACAGCAGTTCAAAAAATGTACCGTATATACTCGAGTATAAGCCGAGTTTTTCAGCACAATTTTTGTGCTGAAAAATGCCCCCCTCGGCTTATACTCGAGTCGGTGGGGGGAAAAAAAAAAATCTAAAACGTACCTCGTTCCTGCTCTGTCCCCCGGTGCTCTGAAGCTGCGTGGCTGTGAGGGAAGCGTTGTGAGCTTCCCTCCGGTCGCGCGGTCAATAAAGTGTGTTTTTTTTAAACAAACTTTGTTGACCGCGCGGCTGGAGGGAAGCTCACAATGCTTCCCTCACAGCCACGCAGCTTCAGAGCACCGGGGGACAGAGCAGGAACGAGGTAAGTACTGGGGTCTGGGGGAGGAGGGTGGCATAACGAGCATACTAAGGGGCAATCTCCTGGCATATTGGGGGCAATCTCCTGGCATATTGGGGCAATATCCTGGCATATTGGGGCAATATCCTGGCATATTGGGGGCAATATCCTGGCATATTGGGGCAGTATCCTGGCATATTGGGGCAATATCCTGGCATATTGGGGGAAATATCCTGGCATATTGGGGGCAATATCCTGGCATAATGGCATATTGGGGGAAATATCCTGGCATATTGGGGCAATATCCTGGCATATTGGGGGCAATATCCTGGCATATTGGGGGAAATATCCTGGCATATTGGGGGCAATATCCTGGCATATTGGGGGCAATATCCTGGCATATTGGGGGCAATATCCTGGCATATTGGGGCAATATCCTGGCATATTAAATGGCATATTGAGGGCAATATTTACCAGTAGCTGCCTCATTTTCCACCCTAGGCTTATACTCGAGTCAATATTTTTTCCCAGTTCTTTGTGATAAAATTAGGTGCCTCGGCTTATATTCGGGTCGGCTTATACTCGAGTATATACGGTACTTTATTCAAACAAGAGTATATATTTATAGTGATAATGAGAAACAGGCAGTTATGTCAGGTGGGCCCCTGTCCTACATCCTGGGAAGCCCCTGTACTGTCTGGATTCAAACTACTGGCATATAGCACAAAATGTACACTCGTGAACAAAGTGGTAAGCGCTAAACAATTTCGTATGTGAACCAATGCAGCAAACACTAGTGTGCCTTCCCCAAAAACAACACAGTATATACAATAGTAAAGTGGTAAAGTGTTGCGCATGAAGATATGAATTAAACAATAGTGAAAAAACAAACCAATATATTGATACTTATCCTAAATATCAGGCACACTCATATGCAGGATATATGTAAAAAAGAAAACAAAAACAGAAAAAATGATAGTGTAGTATAAGGAACAACGGGAGATGTATCCACAACTGTAGCCCCCAATGGAATTAGACTCACGTGGTCCAGAGCCTAAAGACCGGCTCTAAGTACAATCAGCCAAAGGACTACAAGTCCTATAATCCACACCCGAGCAGGTATATGGGGAAGAGTCCTCTCATAAGCGCAGGATCTCAGATATGGAGTTTATCTCAAGAGAAAAAAAGAGGCATATAGGTGCCAAACATAGTGAAGTATATAAAAGTAGGAAACATTTATTGGCCCCCTGTATTCTTGAGGCTTACATTAAAACAAATAGAATGAAAGTTTTTAAAAATTACCAGTCCTGTGGTGCAGGGCGATGAATCCGCTTGAGCAGAAAGAAAACGAGGATTCCACGTGGATAAAGTCCGACAGCAGAGCAGTAAAACGGTGAATAGCAGCTGAGAGGTGAGGTAGTCTCGTGTGGCGTCAATACCTTGAAGAAGCCGACTGAGGCGAAACGCGTCGCAGTAGTGACGCCACACGAGACTACCTCGCCTCTCAGCTGCTATGTATTCCTTCTATGCTTTTTTCTCTTCCGTCTGTTTGGGTGGGTATCCAAGTAATGGAGAGAACTGTGGTTGTATGTCTTAGGGTGGTCTGTAGCATACTCCACAAATTGTCACAGTCAATGACACAAATTGACACAGTCAGCCTTTTCATGTTATTTTTGTCACCCCTAAGCTAACATAGCCCCCCTCTCAAACCACCCTGTGCAGTTCACAGCAATAGGACAGAATTACAAAGCCTGCCCCACCGGAAAAAGATAAATACTGCAACTCAACCCATGGGGGGGAGCAGTGTCATCCTCTAACACTACTGAAGATGTCACACACTGTACTGGCCAATGGTGGAGAAGCACTGTCGTATTTCTGAAAATAGTTTGATCGTATCTTGGAAACCATAGATCACAGAACAAACATAAAAAGGTGTTTTAAAAGACCTTAATATGAGCTTTTTTTAATAATAACAAAGTTTTTGTTTTTACTTTCTCTTTAACTGACTGATCTCCTCTTCCAGATGTTTAGCAGTATCTGATTTATTTCAGGTTCACAACATGCATTTGGCAAATTTACCAGCCTGCCTCTTTGTTCAGTAACAACAAAAGGGATAAGATGGATTGGAATTTGGACACACAGGTCAGTGTGGTTTTTTTTAATTAAGAAAAACATAAAAAAAAAATAACTCCATCCAGCCCCTGGCTATGTAATTATAATCTGAGTCCATGTAAAATCCCATGCATATTAAAACTTCTTTCTTTGTACCCTTTACACAGTTTGCTGTGTCCCAGGTTCCTCTCTCCAGAAATAATTCCAGGTAGCTTTTCAAACCAGATATCCTGCTGTGCATGAAATGAATTGGAAAATAATACTGTCTATTCCTGCGGACAGACATATGAAAAAAAAAAAAAAAAAAAAGGAAAATCAAAAGGCTAATGCTTTGTTATTGAGATATCACTCTTGAATATAAATTGGGCTAATTCTCCGAATTATCAGAGAGAGAAATCAGGTGGAATGAATTTCAATTATCCAGTTGCTCTTTTACTAAAAAACGAAGTATCAGGATATCAGAGAGAGCGATAAATTGTGAGCCAAAAGATAATACCAATATACATATATATTAATAGCAGACATAGCTTCATTTCTTACTCATCTGTTCCCTTCCAACAAGTGTCAATCACTGCACAGAGTCAAAATCCAAGCTGACAAGATATACCAGGACAGACAGCTCACTCAGACAAAAACCTATGGGTCCACTCCATACACAGAGACTGCCTGGGAATTAAGACATGCATTTCAGTCGTAAGGCCAGAGGAGCAGAAACATTCTCCCATTCAGCTGCATTAGCGTAAAGGCTGAAATTCCCATCTTAATTCTCTCTTGATTGAATGGACCCTATAAATAAAACCAAAATAACACAAAACAAACCCCATCTAGTCGGGAATTATGTCTTTACCCTCACTCTGGATGATTAGGTATGGGGTCCTGTGTTGGAGTGGAAGAGACAGCTTAAGGGGGCAACATTATGTGACATCACTGGATGAACCCCAAGGGGTAAAACCCTAGCTTACTAGTACCATATGTCTGAACTCTGAAACCCAGTTCTTGGCATATAGGTTGTGTATGTCTTACACAGGTTTGTATGGTTTAATGCAGACCGTGGGACTGTTGGACGCTACGCAGATATAACCATTTAATAAGTTTGGAAATGAGACAAGGGCTGTCGGAGCAATGAATATCCTGGTTGTAATAGGTAAGTGCGTCCGAGAGCACAGCACGGGGTGAATTAATGATTCAATAAGAATTAGTCATATCATACATCCTTTTCCACATTATTAATACATCGAGACCAGGCTGGGTACAGACACATTGCATGAATCCAGTATCGCAACGTGTGCATGTAGATCACTACTCATTGAGCGGAGTAAAAGTGACTCTCAGGTCTGCACTGAAAGAAGAGTGTGGAAGTGTTGTTTATTTATGATTATTTTCTGTTGCTTGCGAGTGACCTGCGAGGACAGTTTGCGGGGTCTCGGCTTATCAGTTCAGATTGCCATGGTAACCAAGGTCCCTAAACGAAAGAAAGCTCATCAGGGCAACAAACTGAGAATGGAGAGATCCGCAACTATTCCTTTATTACAATGTAAATGCTGCGCAATCACTTGGATAGTCAAACCGAGTTCTGCAGAAGCAAAGACTAGTGGGGCTTCCATGTAATGGAGCATGGCTCCATGGACGACTACCACCTCTCAATCATTCGTGTGTGTGCTCGTCAATCATACCGCTCATAGCCAATAGCGGACGAGAAGATGGAAGATGCAAGGCTAGGACTGAATTTCTGATCCGTGCACCATTCAAACTACAATTTCACAAAGAAAGGGCTGGCTCTCTACCCCCGCTGGAGAGGTGTTTGGCATCACTGACACTGCGCATGAATCAGCCCTGTCAGGTTATAGAGCAGCAGCTCCGTGACATGGCATCATGGAATTATCTTCCACGGGAACAGCATACAAAAGTCTGTTTAAATCAGACAGATGTAGACTTCTGCCTGATGTAGACTTCTGCCTGATGTAGACTTCTGCCTGACGTAGACTTCTGCCTGATTAAAAGCTTAGACTACTAAAAAAACAAAAAACAACACGTGTGAAGGTGTGAACAAATAGATGTAATTATACTGCACCCCTTCATACTCCTCAAGTACATCAGTCAAATAAAACCACCACAAAAGGGCCACATGTACATAGAGGGAAAAAAAAATATAACACAAACATAGTGTAATAAGCAGATCACTGTATTCTGATATATATGCACTCACAAATGGGTATAAAGATCAGGCCCATCAAATGTGTGCTTAAATCTTCTTTAATCAATGGTACTAAAATGATAAAAGGCACACCAGTGGCACCGCATCCAAAGCAGATGTAAAACATTGTACTTATAAGGATAGATGGCACGAACAACATGTGTGTGCAAAAAAAATGCTCAAATCAGTCCCAAACCAGAGGACACCGTTCTACCAACGCATTTCGCTGGTGGGTTTAAGTTCTTCTTTCAACCAAATACAGGTATCAGTACCAGGTATCGGTAACTACTCCAGATAGTTATTAATAGTCTTACATAACATACCGCAACTTCCCCGAATGTTAAAGTGTGTTGTGTGGCTGGGTCGTCCATCTAATTCAGTTTGAGATATATTCTGGAGTCCTTTCATTCGCACATGACTATTTCATTCTGAGAGTGAAATATGCTGTGATTTGTTTTAAATGATAGCGGGTGG
The DNA here is from genome assembly GCA_036172795.1 of Pelodytes ibericus. Lineage (NCBI taxonomy): Eukaryota > Metazoa > Chordata > Amphibia > Anura > Pelodytidae > Pelodytes > Pelodytes ibericus. The sequence goes on along the minus strand of CM069862.1, from coordinate 198,302,173 downwards.
GAGGAAAAGAAATGTGAAACTACAAAGAGTGTGAAAGCCAAAGCCTATAATATCGGAATGTAATATTCCCATGCACTCTGTAATTTGTGTGCTGTAACCTAGATACAATAAGCCAGAGACGTACAAACTGATTTATTATCCTTGCTATTAACTTGCACTGTGATGGATGAAAGGAAAATAATGTACATTTCTACCACTGTTTCTCTCCCTGGGTTTTTTAAACTTGCAGCAGAGATTTATAAAGCCGGGGCTGTTATTTTTGAGCATCTCTGGCTGTATTTCCGGAGATAATTGAAAGGGACTTGATAAAAGGTTCATGTATGTTGATCAATATTGCATGCTGATTGGGTGGCTGCCAGGATAACATTACGTTGGCCCCTGAGAGGTACTGATTACTATAAAGAAATCAATGGGATCATTTTCCATTTTAGAACATGCGCCACATGTAGAACCTTTTAGATTATTTGGCGTATTGAAATGTAGTGATAGTTAGCTGTATACTAATACCGGGTACCACCCAACTGCTTTGCGTGGGACAATCACAATTTGGGAGCCATGTCCCGACGCACTCTACCTCTGTCTGTTTTTCGGGACAGAGGTAGAGCTCAGTGGGACAGCAGGACTTGGGACCGCAATCCCACGGTCCTGATTGCATCCTCCAGTGTCCTAGACACCAGAGAATGCTTACTGGGCATGCACAAGCATTGTGGGCATGCGCAAGCATTGTGGGCATGCACAGTAGGGGTTCTGGCTTCAGAAGCCAGGATCAAAAATGGGTGACAGTGGTAACGCACATGATCGGTAGCACTGATACCTACCTCCCCAGACTCCGCCCCCAGTGTCCTACCCCCTCGCAAGACTCCGCCTCCCAGTGTCCTGATTTGCCGGGGGGCAAAGTTGCGAGGTATGATACTGACAGACGCACAGGTCACTATCCGATTACAGTGTTACACATTTATCAGTAGGCTAAAAATACATATAGGGCCAACAATTTGGAAATGACTGAGCATCAAGGTGTGTGTAGCTACAGACATCTGCAGTGCCAAGATTAGCCATTATTGCACTAAAGGATATGTTTATATTTATGACTAGTGTAGATATTACCCGAATGGACCATATTGGTTTTAATTGTTAAGAAAACAATGAAGACTACTGCAAGTTGGGAAAAGTGAGCAAGTCAATTCATTTTAATGCTAAACATTAACAAAATGTATTCGTTTTGTCAGTTGTGAACTACTTTCCATTGCCCATTCCTGCCATGTCATGTCCCATGTGTACAGCTGTACAGTCTGGATTCTGCATCCATTAACAGGGCGGAACATGCTCCACCCGCTGCCTGTCTTTAGATGGAGTGTGCTTCATAGCGCATGTTCCACCAATTCATTATACTATGTATAGATCATATAGGAGTGGATCTTATTAATGGGACTCTCTGTAAACATTGTGTATAAATGTATCAGTCTGAACGCCGTGTATAAGGCGTGCTACCAGAATAGTATATGGATCATGTGCCCGAATGTGTTCAAAAAGTGTCTTTATTGTCTCCTGTTTAAACAAAAAAATGGGGAAAATGTTTGGACTCTGTGCCCTGAAAGGGTTTCTAATAATTGTCCCCCCCATCCCTTGGGATATCGAACCCCCAGAATAAATGAGATCAGCTTTCATGTTGAAGTGCAGGCTTCATATAATGATGCGCTTGGTTGGAGCTTTGTGGGTTTAAATGATAGCCACCCACGGAAGCCTTTTATTACTCCAGTGTGAACAGCCTTCACCGGACATTACCGGCCATGGGATTTACAAGCAGGAATGATTCCCAGTTATTTTTTTTCTCCGACCACTCCGCTGCTCCTGTCGTGTATCAATGAGACATTGCTACCGCAGACGAGTCATTGTGAAGCGTTGCCCTGGGTCAGATCTTGTCTGAATCTGCTTTAGTCAGTAGAACTGACAAATAAGGACACTGGAAATATAATGTGCTTAAAGCATGGTGAGTACATCTGTTGACTGGCTCATTAATAACCCCAGTAGACCTCTTTGGGGATTTATAATGTGCGGCCCTGCTCTACTCGTAGAAAAAGTGCCATTTATTTTAGGCTTTTAAGGACAACTGTGCTGAGATATTGAACTCCTCTACCCGGAGAAAGGACAGTTGTGAATTATGAGGCATTAAGACCTGCCCGGGTTAAGTGTTTTATTATTTTTATATAGCTTTATTAAAGCATCCGCTAGCTCTCTGATATACACATTAATAGATCCACTATAGAATAAAGGGTGTAAGCACTTCCATACCTGCTACTGCCCAGTGTACAGCTGGGTAACTCCTTGACATAGAGAGCTTAAAGGCCTTGCTGTAATGCACTGTGTGCGTAGGTGGCCCCAGAACAAAACGTGTCCCATAAAATCCGGGAATGTGGGCATATATGCATCCAATCACTACCCATGATATGTCCATATCTATTGTCATTCCTCTGTCCCTGCTTTGTCTCCTACACACACTATACGTTTCATGCAACACAGAGATCTCTGCTGTAGTGTCTCGGGTTATATACAAAGAGCAACTCTGGAGCAATCAGCAGGGACATTCCATTGGTTCCATGGTGACGTTATCAGCTGTTTATATATAACCGTGTTCATGGCATACAGTGCGTGTTCATGGCATACAGTGTGTGTCCATAGCATATAGTGTGTGTTCATGGCATACAGTGTGCGTTTATGGCATGCAGTGTGTGTTCATAGCATACAGTGCGTATTCATGGCATACAGTGGGTGTCCATGGCATACAGTGTGTGTCCATGGCATACAGTGCGTGTTCATGGCATACAGTGCGTGTTCATGGCATACAGTGTGTGTCCATAGCGTACAGTGTGTGTTCATGGCATACAGTGTGCGTTTATGGCATACAGTGTGTGTTCATAGCATACAGTGTGTGTTCATGGCATACAGTGTGTGTTCATGGCATACAGTGTGTGTCCATAGCATACAGTGTGTGTTCATGGCATACAGTGTGCGTTTATGGCATGCAGTGTGTGTTCATAGCATACAGTGCGTATTCATGGCATACAGTGGGTGTCCATGGCATACAGTGCGTGTCCATGGCATACAGTGCGTGTTCAAGGCATACAGTGCGTGTTCATGGCATACAGTGCGTGTTCATGGCATACAGTGCGTGTTCATGGCATACAGTGTGTGTTCATAGCATACAGTGCCTGTTCATGGCATACAGTGCGTGTCCATGGCATACAGTGTGTGTCCATGGCATACAGTGTGTGTCCATGGCATACAGTGTGTGTTCATAGCATACAGTGCGTGTTCATGGCATACAGTGTGTGTTCATGGCATACAGTGCATGTTCATGGCATACAGTGGGAAAGATAGATGCTGAAAAGGTCTTTAGTTGTTTTGGAAAGGGAGTAATGTAAATACTCTTCTGCTGATATAATCAGGTTTCAAATGATTGTTTTATCACAATTAGTATAGAAGCCGTCACTGGTTTTGGTGGGAGCACCAAGCAGTAGGGCAGAGCTTGGCAAATTTAATTTAGTCTTAGGATCCAGCAAAAAAGTCTAGGAGCCAGACAGCAGCACATTCACGCAACCATACACAAACACACACACAGTCAGTCACACACACACACACACACACACAGAGTCATTCAGTCACATACAGAGACAGTCACATTCATATACATACAGAGACAGTCACATTCATATACATACACACACAGTCAGTCGCATATACACACGTAGTCATTCAGTCCCATTCATTCAGAGACAGTCACATTCATATACATACAGAGACAGTCAGTCACATACACACACACACACACACACACACACACACACAGAGACAGTCATTCAGTCACATTCATACAGAGACAGTCATTCAGTCACATTCATACACATACAGAGACAGTCAGTCATAAACATACACATACAGTCACATCCATACACACTTAACTAAACACTCATGAGCCATCAGGTTTTTTAAAAACAAAAAAGGGGGAAAAAAAGTAATGACTCCCCCATCCTTGCTGTTTTACCTCATCTCACTGGAGGAGGGATTTCTGCTGCAGCCTGGTCTATGCCTGTCACACAGGCACAGAGCGTCTGCACGCTACTGTTGAGCGGTGGGATGTCACGTGACACCCGCCAATCCGACTCTATAGTGCCAGGGGGCGGAGCAGGAAGCGCACACACTGTACCCTCATGCTGTGATTGTAAAAAACGTAAAAAAAAAATTCTCAGGCCAAGGGGTGCCATGTAGGGATGATCGTACCTGGGCGCCAGGTACAATGGTGATCTGGCACCCGGGCGTCGTCAAGCCCTGCAGTAGGGGTTTTGTTTCCAGGCACATGTCTGTTTTGTTCTGGTAGAATTGGTCAAGTCACAGCCACAGACCAACACTGGGTAAAGCATTGTTTTCTTGGGCTTGTTTTCTCTGCTATTATCTCATGACAAAAAGACAGCAACATATGGACAGTTAAGTAATAGTTTTGATATTGTGGCATCCCTCCCTCACTTTTTTAATTTGATCACGGTGGCAGGCAGGAGGGTACATACTCTGTCCAGTTGATTTGCAGATTCCTTACCAGTCCCTTTAACTTTTCTTCTCAATCGAGTGTGCCATTCACAGAATACACATATATATGTACATACATATATACGCACACACAGTGGAGTATTTTGGTTTTGTGCTGCCCTAGACAGACTAAAGTCAGACACTCTCCACTCCACCCACATTGCAGACCCAGAACATGTCCCATCACTCACACTGCACAATCAGGACATGCCCCATCACCCACATTGCACACCCAGAACATGCCCCATCACTAACATTGCACACCCAGGACATTCCCCATCACCCACATTGCACACCCAGAACATGCCCCATCACCCACATTGCACACCCAGAACATGCCCCATCACTCACATTGCACACCCAGGACATTCCCCATCACCCACATAGCACACCCAGAATATGCCCCATCACCCACATTGCACACCCAGAACATGCCCCATCACCCACATTGCACACCCAGAACATGCCCCATCACTCACCCAGAACATGCCCCATCACTCACATTGCACACCCAGGACATGCCCCATCACCCACATTGCACACCCAGAACATCCCCCATCACCCACATTGCACACCCAGAACATGCCCCATCACCCACATTGCACACCCAGAATATGCCCCATCACCCACATTGCACACCAAGAACATGCCCCATCACTCACATTGCACACCCAGGACATGCCCCATCACCCACATTGCACACCCAGAACATGCCCCATCACCCACATTGCACACCCAGAACATGCCCCATCACCCACATTGCACGCCCAGAACATGCCCCATCACTCACATTGCACACCCAGGACATGCCCCATCACCCACATTGCACACCCAGAACATCCCCCATCACCCACATTGCACACCCAGAACATGCCCCATCACCCACATTGCACACCCAGAATATGCCCCATCACCCACATTGCACACCCAGAACATGCCCCATCACTCACATTGCACACCCAGGACATTCCCCATCACCCACATTGCACACCCAGAACATGGTTTATTTTTTTTTAAAGGGGTGCGGTTTTAGCCGTTCCCCGCCAGGCCTTGTCTGCCTCGTGCTAAATACAGCGCTACACATATACACATATTTAAGGTTACACATTTCCCTCCTGACAGCTGACTCCCAAACCTTTTGTTTGCTTTAATGAAGTACCATTTCTCTGGCTCCTTAATTGGTCTAAATTCAGTCAATGCAACACAAACATTACTTCCTCTGGTATTTTTGCTGAGACATGGTCTCTGTTTATAAACACTGTAAATTGTGAACAGCTGGTAAATAAACGTATGATTTAAATAAATTACGGCAAATATAACACAAAGAAATGAGAGATTTGTTTTTCTCCCTCTGGTACATACTGTATTTCCAATATGTGCAAAAAGCACTTTCTGTAATGCAGTTTTATAAATCTGACTTAGAGCACCTCTGTCATCTCAGCATATGTTTACATTAATCAGTATACAATGATATTCCTAGCTTCATCTAACCAAGCTCATTTAGATTTAGCTGTTACTATACTGTATCTGCTGATGTGCTCATCTTGGAATTGTATCAGACCCTATAAGACCCCGAGATTTCCCTGGTCCAACTCCATAGAGAGAGTTACTGGGGATTTAAAAACAACCCTGCAGCAACCAATCAGAACGTGGGATCATTTGATTAGCTCTCAGCAGTGTTGAGCGAACCCGAACCGCACTGTTCGGGTTTGTACCGAACATTACGGTTTTTGGACCCCGGACCCGAACAAGGACATTTCACTGTATATTCGGGTTGGAGTTCGGGGTTCGGCGATTTAATGACGCGTTTTGAAAGGCTGCAGGGCAGCCAATCAGAAAGCCCATAGCATTACATACATATACATTGTATGTAATGCTATTAGCTTTCTTTAAACCAAAATAGAGTCCCCATTCATACGAATAGGTCAATTGACCTATTCGTATGAATGGGGACACTCTTACCCACATTTTACTTCATTTTGCAGCGCTCTAGCCCTTTCCAGGACTTTTTTAGAGGCATTTTAGTGGCCAAAAGTTCGTGTCCCCAATGACTTCAATGGGGTTCGGGTTCAGGGTCAAGTTCGGGGTCAAGTTCGAGCACGGACCCGGACATTTTTTTGAAGTTCGGCCGAACCCGCCGAAGCCGGACATCCAGGTGTCCGCTCAACTCTAGCTCTCAGCATTCCACAGTGAAGGAAGAGTTAGAACTGCCTGCTGATGCCGTGTGCCCCAGGAATCATTTGATTTTTAACTACAAAAAATATCAGCACAAAACTTTTGGCAGCTTTTAAAGTGTTACATGATGGTACAAAACAAAAAAAATTCTGATGACAGAGCTTAAACATGAGCAATGTGTAACATGCCACAGGGATTCTCAGTAAAAATAAAAGTGTGAGATCTAAGCAGGAAGTTAGTTTAAAAAGAACTAATGCGTGTGAGTTTACACACAGAAACCCCTGTGTTAGTACAGGAGGCATGGGGTTTACAGCCACGAGGTGCCAGGATTGGGGAAACGAGTCAGATGGGTAAAGGAAGGATGCCAGCCCTGCATTTATTACATACATTCTCAGCCAACACGTAAAGATATTTAACATCAGCATATTTACCGTTGGGGGTACCCCGAGCTGTGCTGGGATTATAGGAGAACTGCGGGACCTATAAAGCCAATTTAAATATGCAGCTTTCCAATTTAATGGTATATTTCATATAGAAACAGTAAAAAAAATCACTAAAACTACAACTGGCGGAGCCATGTTTAATCTCCGGATAAATTGCCACGTGTTGAGTTACACCTTGGAAAAACTGCTGAACAAGATATTACAGAGCACTACATTATGGAAGCCTTGGGAAAACTGCAGACAGCAGCATATACATTCATTGCACACTCTCTGTGATTATACAGTCATTCAGAAAACACCTGCTTCATTGGCTTAAACTGCTGCACTCCTTCAAACTGCAAAACTGTACCACGGGAACATGCTTATTCACCAAGACACCATGCAATCCACATATTCACCCACAATATACCACGGGAACATGCTTCTTCACTAAGACACCATGCAATACACATATTCACCCACACTATACCACGGAAACATGCTTCTACACTAAGACACCATGCAATCCACATATTCACCCACACTATACCACGGGAACATGCTTCTACACTAAGACACCATGCAATCCACATATTCACCCACACTATACCACGGGAACATGCTTCTTCACTAAGACACCATGCAATCCACATATTCACCCACACTATACCACGGGAACATGCTTCTACACTAAGACACCATGCAATCCACATATTCACCCACACTATACCACGGGAACATGCTTCTTCACTAAGACACCATGCAATCCACATATTCACCCACAATATACCACGGGAACATGCTTCTTCACTAAGACACCATGCAATCCGCATATTAACCCACACTATACCACGGGAACATGCTTCTTCACCAAGACACCATGCAATCCACATATTCACCCACACTATACCACGGGAACATGCTTCTACACTAAGACACCATGCAATCCACATATTCACCCACACTATACCACGGGAACATGCTTCTACACTAAGACACCATGCAATCCACATATTCACCCACACTATACCACGGGAACATGCTTCTTCACTAAGACACCATGCAATCCACATATTCACCCACAATATACCACAGGAACATGCTTCTACACTAAGACACCATGCAATCCACATATTCACCCACACTATACCACGGGAACATGCTTATTCACTAAGACACCATGCAATCCGCATATTCACCCCCAATATACCACGGGAACATGCTTCTTCACTAAGACACCATGCAATCCACATATTAACCCACACTATACCACGGGAACATGCTTCTTCACCAAGACATCATGCAATCCACATATTCACCCACAATATACCACGTAAACATGCTTCTTCACTAAGACACCATGCAATCCACATATTCACCCACAATATACCACGTAAACATGCTTCTTCACTAAGACACCATGCAATCCACATATTCACCCACAATATACCACGGAAACTGTATCATCCCAGCTCCAACTGTGCACATCTTACCCAGCACCCCATCACTCACCCCATCACTCACCCCGGCACATTCACTGCATCATCCCAGCTCCAACTGTACACATCTCACCCAGCACCCCATCACTCACCCCGGCACATTCACTGCATCATCCCAGCTCCAACTGTACACATCTCACCCAGCACCCCATCACTCACCCCGGCACATTCACTGCATCATCCCAGCTCCAACTGTACACATCTCACCCAGCACCCCATCACTCACCCCGGCACATTCACTGCATCATCACAGCTCCAACTGTACACATCTCACCCAGCACCCCATCACTCACCCCATCACTCACCCCATCACTCACCCCGACACATTCACTGCATCATCCCAGCTCCAACTGTACACATCTCACCCAGCACCCCATCACTCACCCCGACACATTCACTGCATCATCCCAGCTCCAACTGTACACATCTCACCCAGCACCCCATCACTCACCCCGACACATTCACTGCATCATCCCAGCTCCAACTGTACACATCTCACCCAGCGCCCCATCACTCACCCCGACACATTCACTGTATCATCCCAGCTCCAACTGTACACATCTCACCCAGCACCCCATCACTCACCCCATCACATTCACTGCATCATCCCAGCTCCAACTGTACACATCTCACCCAGCACCCCATCACTCACCCCATCACATTCACTGCATCATCCCAGCTCCAACTGTACACATCTCACCCAGCACCCCATCACTCACCCCGGCACATTCACTGCATCATCCCAGCTCCAACTGTACACATCTCACCCAGCACCCCATCACTCACCCCATCACTCACCCCATCACTCACCCCGACACATTCACTGTATCATCCCAGCTCCTATTGTGCACATCTCATGACAGTGTTGTTGTTTGTCTCTCTCGGTTAGATTGTATTTGACAAGTATTGCTGTGGGGAATCTTTTCTTAATATGTAATGCAGCATTTGCAATTTGCTTGTTAAACAACTGTCTTTAAATTGGATAAGAAGCCTTGGATGCGCAGTCTCCTGAGCTGCGGAGACGGGAGGAGTGACAGAAGTACAGAGTGGATCTGAAAAGACCATACAAAGATTTTCCTTGTTTTGATGTGCCAGTTCATTCCCAAATTTACTGCCGTTAAAATCCCTATGAAGAAAGCTCATAAAGGGGAAGCTTTCATACTGTGCAGCCAACAGCTGTGCTGCATGCAGATATTTATAACCAGCGGCAAAATGTTTTATGGGTCATCTCAAGGGACAACAACACTGAATGCCGAATCAGGGGCCCGGCTCCTATACGGCTTATTACGCTGGTTACATTGACTCTTTAATACACGGCTTTTCTTAGGAATCAAAATAAGAACAGGAATGCTAGGCATTTATTATTCATTCTGCATGCATTAGTCACTTTCTCTGTGTGTTGGCCTTTGGACACTCCAGCTCAATGTACCTTGGGCCTTCGTGTCCGGGCATACTAGACATGAGCATTCGATTTGGGGCATATTCAGGCGAAAATAGATTTTCATCCATTCGTCCGGCAGATGGAAAAACAAATGGAAGCCGAATGAACGAATGTTAGTTGAACTAAATTCCTTCGTTCATTCGGGTGACGACAAGCACTCTGAAGTGTCCAATTGGGCTTAAGTTATTGTATGTAATATTAATAGCATTACATACGCTGAAATGAAGTCGGAATTAAACCAACAGTCAGTATTCATTTCAGATGAATACCATTATAATAAGTGATGAATACTCTGATGACTCTGGTCTGATGAAGTCGCCCATTCAGCAATTCAGTTTAATTTCGACTCATTTATTGTCTCAATTTTCGAATTAAGTTGTATATGTAACTAATAGACTAATGGACAAATTATCAGTGGCATATTAATGAGAAAATTATCAGTGGCATATTAATGGACACATTATCAGTGGCTATTAATGAACAAATTATCAGTGGCATATTAATGGACACATTATCAGTGGCATATTAATGGACACATTATCAGTGGCATATTAATGGCCACATTATCAGTGGCATATTAATGGCCACATTATCAGTGGCATATTAATGGACACATTATCAGTGGCTATTAATGAGCAAATTATCAGTGGCATATTAATGAGCAAATTATCAGTGGTATATTAATGGACACATTATCAGTGGCTATTAATGGATAATTTTCAGTGGAATATTAATGGACAAATTATCAGTGGCATATGAATGAGCAAATTATCAGTGCCATATTAATGGACAAATTATCAGTGGCATATTAATGAGCAAATTATCTGTGGCATATTAATGGACAAATTATCAGTGGCATATTAATGGACAAATTATCAGTGACATATTAATGAGCAAATTATCAGTGGCATATTAATGAGCAAATTATCTGTGGCATATTAATGGACAAATTATCAGTGGCATATTAATGGACAAATTATCAGTGACATATTAATGAGCAAATTATCAGTGGCATATTAATGGACAAATTATCAGTGACATATTAATGGACAAATTATCAGTGACATATTAATGGACAAATTATCAGTGGCATATTAATGAGCAAATTATCAGTGGCATATTAATGGACACATTATCAGTGGCATATTAATGGACAAATTATCAGTGACATATTAATGGACAAATTATCAGTGGCATATTAATGAGCAAATTATCAGTGGCTATTAATGAGCAACTTATCAGTGACATATTAATGTACAAATTATCAGTGGCATATTAATGAGCAAATTATCAGTGGCATATTAATGGATAAAATAACACTGGTTGTGGCATATTAAGTCTTGGATGTGCAGTGCGGGTAATGGGCCAGCAGCAAATCCTGGATGTGCAATACAGGTGATGGGGCATGGGGGTGTATTTCAATAATTGTCATGATAGACAAAGACCTGGATAAAATCAAGTTGGAGGGGGGGGGGGGGGTGAGAGGGAGATGTGGGAGAATGCTGAAATGGCGGCCCTGGGTACAAGCAAATAAAGCTGGTAAAACAAGTGCTATGGAAAACCATCAAATAATATACTGATGTCGGCCTGATTGATCCCCATTTTGGGAAGACACAGGTGACCAAACGGCCGTCTCTCCGTGGCAGCTTGTCACATTTCTCAGGGCACTGCTGGCAGAGTCTAAGCCATTTCTGTGAAATCTGTCCTTTGTTCGACTCTAAACATTAAGTGTGGAAATTGTTTGGATAGTGTGAAGGAAGGAACACAGTGCTCGTCTATCATGGATGCCCCCTTTATACCGGAATAATGGAGGAAATCACTGCGACACACTGTGGCTGGAGCTTTGGGGAATAGAAAATGAGATTGCATGAGGAGTTTGAACAGAGCCATGTATGCCTTTACAGGACACAGCGGGTTACAATAACGTCCCCTATAAATGAAAGCCTTTTCCCTTAAACGAGCAGCTAGAAAATGGTTTCAGATAAGCTCAGATTCCAATGATTGTTTCATAAAATACTTTTATGATTATTCCTCTGACAAAAGGTGTCCTGGTTTACAGAATCAAATGATAGAAATAGCCTCTGCAGTATTTGCGGCGCGGCTATGTTCACTTTGGACCCACGCAGTTCCCGGCTGGCTTTAGGTCTTTAGGAGTCTTCCGTAGCTATTCTCATCACCCAGACAGAATTATACAATAAAAAACAAACTTGTGTTGATATAGGAAGGATTTCTTTTCAGTGTGTACCAAATAAAGGGAATATTAAAGCATGGAGACAACAAGAGTTGGAAGATTTAACTCAGCACTGATGGAGTTAAAAAGTTATTGGTTTCGTTGCCCCCCCCACGGCCCCCGTTATGCTCATTTCAGAGATGCTCAAGACACACATCCCTCACAGCACCTATTTTCATCTAATATCCTAGAGCCAATTTTAAATCCCATTTGTCCTGAACTCTTGGATAAATAAATAAAACAGCTCACATGGCTATAAGCAGCAAAATCAAAAGAGGCCTGAAACACAGACCCTCACATAGGACCACCAGGTCATATCAGCAAATCCCCTGCTTCCCTGTCTGCTGTATACAAAATGCAATATATCATGCCCTTCCAAAGGAAAACCATAGGCCTTCAGTTCAGGCCAAACATTTTATCTGAAAAACATAAAGAATAGAAATGTAAATGCAGAATCTTACCAGATACATCAGCTACTGATATGGAGCCATTATTTGGGGATTTTTGGGGGGATTCTATAACCCGCGCAGGCTTTCCCTGTAATTCCATCTCTCGGATGTAAACCAGGTTCCCTAGTAAGTAATATCATTGAAGCGATTAAGCCCCATATAAGTATTTATTGTTGGGACCCACCAATACAGGAGAGCGTATATACTTTGGCGTATTGGTGGGCAAAAGCATAGTGTGGCCGTATTATGCAACAATCTCCTAATTGTGTTATCTTTTAGAGGTAGCCTTAAAGGATAACTAAACTTTTTTTTAACACTTGCTTCCTCGTTAAAAGAGATGTGCTGCTGGTCTGGGGTAAACCCAGCGTTTGTCTTTAGTAGATACACGCAGGTTTCCTCTCTCTTGTGTCTCACAGCAGATCTGGAGACTGGCGCTCGCTGACAGTGTCAGGGCAGGCACATCCAATCAGAGCTGGGGCTCATCCCGCTCGTCTGATCGGGGTCTGAACATAGCAGGGGTTTTCTCTCTGTTAGCGGAGACAGAGACCCTCACTTCGGCATGAAATCAGCAGAGGGACCCTCCTGATCCTATGCAGGGCTGGTGCAAGGATTTTCGTCTACACAGGCGAAGGTGCATTTTGGTGCCCCCCTGCTCTGATCCGCCACGCCTCCCACACCATTAAGCCTCCTTAAATTATATATATATATATATATGCTCTAAATGTGTCACACATTGAAACCCTTAAACACAAGGACACCCTTGCAGTCACACACTCAGATACCCTTACCACTTACACACACACAGTTACACCAATTCACACATAACCGGAGACACACTATTTTGCCACTCAATATGCCAGTATTTAGCCCAGGGGTCCTCAAACTTTTTAAACAGGGGGCCAGTTCACTGTCCCTCAGACCGTTGGAGGGCCGGACTATAGTAAAAACAAAAACTATGAACAAATTCCTATGCACACTGCATATATCTTATTTTGAAGTGAAGAAACAAAATGGGAACAAATACAATATTTAAAATGAAGTAAAGTTAAATCAACAAACTTACCAGTATTTCAATGGGAATATTATGCCAGTCAGAGCCCAGTAATATTATGCCAGTCAGATGCCCAGGAACATTATGCCATTCAGATGCCCAGGAATATTATGCCATTCAGATGCCCAGGAACATTATGCCAGTCAGAGCCCAGTAATATTATGCCAGTCAGAGCCCAGGAATATTATGCCAGTCAGATGCCTAGGAATATTATGTCAGTCAGAGCCCAGTAATATTATGCCAGTCAGAGCCCAGGAATATTATGCCATTAAGATGCCCAGGAATATTATGCCATTCAGATGCCCAGGAACATTATGCCAGTCAGAGCCCAGTAATATTATGCCAGTCAGAGCCCAGGAATAGTGTGCCAGTCAGATGCCCAGGAATATTATGCCATTCAGATGCCCAGGAATATTATGCCAGTCAGAGCCCAAGAATATTATGCCAGTCAGAGCCCAAGAATATTATGCCAGTCAGATGCCCAGGAAAATTATGCCATTCAGATGCCCAGGAATATTATGCCATTCAGATGCCCAGTAATATTATGCCATTCAGATGCCCAGGAATATTATGCCATTCAGATGCCCAGTAATATTGTGCCATTCAGATGCCCAGGAATATTATGCCATTCAGAGCCCAGTAATATTATGCCATTCAGATGCCCAGGAATATTATGCCATTCAGAGCCCAGTAATATTGTGCCAGTCATATTCCCAGGAATAGTATGCCAATCAGATGCCCAGGAATATTATGCCAGTCAGATGCCCAGGAATATTATGCCAGTCAGAGCCCAGGAATAGTGTGCCAGTCAAATGTCCAGGAACATTATGCCAGTCAGAGCCCAGTAATATTATGCCAGTCAGAGCCCAGGAATATTATGCCATTCAGATGCCCAGGAATATTATGCCAGTCAGATGCCCAGGAATATTATGCCAGTCAGATGCCCAGGAATATTATGCCAGTCAGATGCCCAGGAACATTATGCCAATCAGATGCCCAGGAATATTATGCCATTCAGATGCCCAGGAATATTATGCCATTCAGATGCCCAGTAATATTATGCCAGTCAGAGCCCAGTAATATTATGCCAGTCAGATGCCCAGGAATAGTGTGCCAGTCAGATGCCCAGGAATATTATGCCAGTCAGATGCCCAGGAATATTATGCCAGTCAGATGCCCAGTAATATTATGCCAGTCAGATGCCCAGTAATATTATGCCAGTCAGAGCCCAGTAATATTATGCCAGTCAGATGCCCAGGAATATTATGCCAGTCAGATGCCCAGGAATATTATGCCAGTCATAGCCCAGGAATATTATGCCAGTCAGATGCCCAGGAATATTGTGCCAGTCAGATGCCCAGGAATATTGTGCCAGTCAGATTCCCAGGAATATTATGCCAGTCAGATGCCCAGGAGTATTATGCCAGTCAGATGCCCAGGAATATTGTGCCAGTCAGATGGCCAGGAATATTATGCCAGTCAGATGCCCAGGAATATTATGCCAGTCAGATGCCCAGGAATATTATGCCATTCTGATGCCCAGGAATATTATGCCAGTCAGATGCCCAGGAATAGTGTGCCAGTCAGATGCCCAGGAATTGCTCATTATACCTCCCTCCTCCCCCCTTTCCCAGACCCCAGTACTTACCTCCATGCCGCTGTGCGGCACCCCAGTGACTATATGTGCGGCACCCCAGTGACTATATGTGTGGCACCCCAGTGACTATATGTGTGGCACCCCAGTAACTATATGTGTGGCACCCCAGTGACTATATGTGCGGCACGCAGTGACTGCTGCAGCTTCTACTATACTATACTATAAGGGAGTTAATTACTATATGTGCAGCACCCCAGTGACTATATGTGCGGCACCCCAGTGACTATATGCGGCACTCCAGTGACTATAAGTGTGGCACCCCAGTGACTATATGTGTCGCACCCCAATGATTAGTGACGCCTATACTATACTGTACTATAAGGGACTTAAATACCACTAAATAAAAGGAACAAGAAGGTATAAAAAATAATATCCTAATAGGATTGAATCAAGCACATTATTCCTTCATACAATTTTTTAACTCAAATCTAAGCAAAACTGTAATTAACTCCCAATACGTGAAACAAGAATTAAGATCTCCAGCAATGTTATGGTATTTTAGCCACACAGCAGTGACTGATCACCAGCTCCTTGTGTGTGGGACACCCCTCCTTACAAATTGCTAACTAAAAGCTAGAAAAACATTTGCTAACTGGCGAACACTCACTGTTATTCTCATTTGGAATTTATCTTTGCTCATTAATGAAGTTTAAGTGGATTTTATTGTCGTTTTCTGGCTGAAATCCAGCTTCAACTGAATAAACAGTCTCACTCCAAGCCTTTCAGCCAGGGTGCATGAAAATAGTATGCAATAACCAATGTCTCCCACCACAAGGTAATCTTCTCTAATAACTGGCAGCACTGCCTGGCTTCATCAAATCCAGTCCAAAAGTCATCATTAGATGCTTGTGAAGTTCTAATGTTTGAGATGGTGGACAGGAGATCCAGGACTCATCCATCCAACCTGGGTTCACGGACATTCATTCCATCTTAAAGCTGTAAACAAATACCGGCCAATCCCCAGCTCAACAAAACTGTCCAACACCACCCAACATCGATGGGGCGATGGATGTATCTCACGTCACTCCAGCTAAACATTGGTCACCTGCTATACAAGCACAGCGATGGCAGTCACAGAGGAGTGGCGGGGATCCTAGGCCACTGTGGCCGAGACGTCTTCTCATACTCGAAGAAGACAATGTGCTCTGCACGCCCATTCGATCCCTGCAACAGGTGTACGCAGAAGAAACATGAAAACAAAAATGCGGCACTCAAGTTTTAATTTGGACAAAAATAAACAGCAACTCTTGGATACAGCAGGTGCTTATTCATAAGACATTATCTCAGGCTACCTCTCACACTCCCTGCTCGTCGACAGAAGTCGGAGCATCGTAAGTAAGACTGCAGAGACACGTTGGGGGGGCACACAGACATCTAGCTGCCTAGATACCAGGGAACTCAAGGGAAGTCCTGTGGATGCAATCTGGGTGCTGAGCAAGTGTTGGGGATGCAATCTGGGTGCTGGACAAATCCTGCGTGTGCAATCTGGGTGCTCTGGCAAGAGATATGGGTGGTATCTGGGAGTTCTGACAAAATCTGTGTGTGCAGTCTGGGTGCCAGGCGTGCTATGTGGGTGCAGTCTGGGTGCTAGGCAAACCATGTGGATGCAAAAAGTTCTGTGACAAATCCTGTGTATGCATGTGTGCAATCTGGGTGCTGGAGCAAATCCTGTGTGTGCAATCTGGATGCTGGGGCAAATCCTGTGTGTGCAATCTGAGAATTCTTGCAAGACATGTGGGTGCTCTGGTAAAACCTGTCTACAATGCACGTGCATACATACATACAAAAAAAAAGATATTAACTTGTCAGCTCAGCATCGTTCGCTCCTTAGTGCGCAGGCTCCACATTGTTCTGTCTCTTAGAGAGACAGTCTCTCTTTACCACCTGTCTCCACCAGCTAGTCACTACTGTTATCATGGCAGCCGTAAGGGGAAGCCATACGCTCTGTTAGTTCCGGATATAGAGAAGTTATAGTACATTACTCTGCGGTTATTTGAAACATTTGGGAGAGTCCTAATTGTAGTAACAATATTCGCTTGTAAGAAATTTCCCAGCAGGTCATTATTTTGTTACACTCGTCTACTCATCGTCATTAGACTTCCAACACTTGCTCTCTTATTCATACAACGTATGTGGCCTTGAAAATAATAAACAACATGTAAAATAGAAAAAAAAAAAAAAACTGCTAACAGGAATTCTGAACATGGCTTACGGATTAAGTTCTTACTGTGGAGTAATCAGCAGGAATAAATGATTGGTTCCCATGGTGACTGCCCACCTTTAGAATCTCAGCCAAATAACCCCATAGTGCTTTCCATGCTGTGATATGGTTATTTTCCCCTGTGTTTGAAGCTGGATTCATACTCGGCTTCCATTAGCAGGGTAAATATCACTTATTCAGCTAGTTTCAGCAATGCATTGCTGCAGAAATATACAGTTAATGCCCCTCCACTCACCTTGTCGAAACCGTTTGGAAAACAGAGGATTAAATCAGTTCCTGGTTTTAAAAGTACATGTGCATAGACTAGATTTTATTTAATTTTTTTCTCAAACAAACACAACTATTGATTCATGATGGAAAGGTCAGGATTAAAGAAAAAAGAATTAAAAAAAAAAGGGTAGAATGAGAGGAGCCCCAAGCGAAGCGCCCTGGAGCTTAATTGGGATCAATCGCTCTACATGCTGATGAGATATCATTAAAAGATTGAGTGAATCCAATGTCATGACCAGGACTGGGAACGGAGTGTGCAAGTAGCCCAAATTATACTGATGCTTTATTATTACAGACTAGAGTACGAACCCGGGAGTCTACTTTCCATATATGAAAAGATTACCAGAGTCAGATGCGATCTGAATTATCACCTAAGGAGAGCGCTGACCGCCACTCGAATCAGCCGCGTCCAATCAGTCCCGACAGGTCAGAGGTTAAGTACTGCTTTAAGACTGACTCCGTTGAGCACATGTAATTATAGAGCAGAGCTGTCCAGTACAGTCAATGCTCTAAAAAAACAGGACTCCTTCAGGGCACGGATTGGGTTATGCGGAATTAAAAACAATAGACACCAAACAGAATTTTTTTTTAATTGTGTCATGAGAGCGGAAAACAAGCCAGTGTTCTGTATGGTAACATCAACTGAGCTCAAACCTCCGAAACCACAACAAAAATACAATCAAAGAGCTGACATTTCAGTTAGATAGAAACTGTATACACTTTCCCCTAAATGGACTCTGTCAACCTTAACACTGCCTAAAATCTATACAATCTATACAATGGGATTATGTATAAAAAAAAACCTGCACTAGCTACAGAAGCCTCAGAGTGACAAAAATAGAACCAAAGTGTTTCCTCCCAATGGGGCCTTCCTCAGGACAATCCCTTTAACCTACACTTGTTCACATTCTTCTTTAAAGAGATCACCCCCATTACGTGCCCTCATCCCCCCGGCACCCCAGGACTTACCCTGGTCCCTGGTGGCTAGTGGCAGACAGCATGGTGTCCGGCTCCCTGCACGGTGAGTGCAGATAGGTCACGTGACCCGGCGCATGTCTGACGTCAGAGCGCCTGGTCACGTGACCTGTCAGCAATTCCCCCGTCATACCGCAATGGGGGGGGCGGAACAGGCAGCACAGAGGTTTCTCTGTGAGGTTTGGCTGTAGGACAATCAATAACTATGTTTTTAAAGACGCTCCCCTCTTTCTAGTAATAATTTTGTAATACAGCATGGAGGGCTTAGGAAATAGGCGACAGTCCTGACTTTAAGATTACAGCAATCATTTCATACACAATATTACATGATGTATAGCTCTACTGAAACTGTGAGATTCCCTTTTACACTATTCAACATTTGGCAGAAAAACTACGGTTTAATCTTTTGAAAAATTAGACATTTTAAGACCAAACAAAAACACAAAACACTGAAATAATCCAAATCCCTCTCTTCCCAAACCACTCTAACTATCCGAGATCCTCTTACAAAAGGCAATCAAACTAATTTCCAATTAAAATATGTTGTTTGTCATAAAAGGAAATTAATTTAAATGTTAGCCGAGGGATGGGAAGAGAACGCACAATGCCATGTTTTATAATATCGTTCAGTCCTTGGAAACGCATTTTAATTGTCTGCTGAGAAGGGGCTTCCGTTCACATAATATAATTAAAAGGTTTTAATGGCGGTTTTTTAAATATACATGACAGATGTTTTGTGGAACATTGCACGCAGCCCTGACGCTGATGCTTTCATCCCTTCTGCGCAGGGATGAAAAGCCTAATATATAAGTAATCGCCCCCATTGTTCAAGGCATATGTGTATTAGAAGGCCGTTTCTGCGCTAATTGGCTTTTAATTCAGTCCTTGAAATTGCTTGTTATTCAAACAACTTTATTGTTCTAATACGTCAAGTCGCTACAAATGGAATTAAGTACAAACATGGCGCTTTGTGTATAACACCTACTAAAAACGAGGGTACCGCCAGGGGGGCTTACCTTAAATAGGCTGCGTTCTTGGGTATTCCAGAGAGGGTGAACTGCGCTGGGGGGAATTATATGTAACAGATGATAAAATACCCATGGGCCGCTCTGAATCCGAGCGTCACCAGGGGAGCCGCAGACCGTGAGTATGATATACTGGATTAAGGGTGCTTCATCTGGCTGTTGAAGCGTTTGAGACAGGAAAAAGAAATGAAGATGCCTGCACTCCTTGAAAAAATAAAAGAATTTATTGTGGGTCCGAAAAAAACCCAAAATGAACAGATTAGCAGCGAGGCATATGTTGGAGATTCACCTTACGCGTTTCGCGTGTGCTCACGCTTAATCATAGGCTTTGGTTGTGTTTTTCTCTCTGGTCATTCATTGAACTTTGCCAGCAACAGCTCGATTGCTCTCCCTCTGCAAGAGCACAGAAGGAGTGGGGAGCTTCATCAGCGGAGAAGTAATATAATGAGGCTACACTACTCAATACTGTCACAGGGAGATACGAGTGGGAGATCTAACTACACACGTAGAGAACCCACATTGTGCAAATCGGCTGCCAGTCTGCAGGGCCATCGCAACGCTAAACACATCACTTTACCACGAATGTTACAGTAAATAGTTATTGTAAGACGGGATTAAATGCTCAGACATACAGAAAACCCAATCCATAGATTGGCTCAGAGGAAAGGTGATTAGACTTTGTGTAGAATCTGTAGCATACACTAGACATGTGCAAAACTAAAATTTTCGTTTCGTTTTCGTCCATTCGGACGAAAATGTTATTTATTTAGTCTAAAACGAATTTCGTTCATTACTGCATTCGTTTCAGACGAAATTATTTTCGTTTCGTTTCATTTCATTTGTTCGTTTTATAGAAAACGTGTAATACTATTGGCTTTCTATAAACCGAACGAGAGCCCCATTCATAAGAATTTCTTATGAATGGGGCTCTCGTTCGGTTTATAGATAGCCAATAGAACTACACGTTTTCTATAAGCCGAAAGTCTATAAGCCGAAGGTAGTTCGGTTTATAGAATACAGAGAATTACATGTATTCTATAAACTGAAAGTCTATAAACTGAACGACCTTCGGTTAATAGACTTTCGGCTTATAGAATACATGTAATACTATTGGCTTTCTATAAACCGAACTAGAGTCCCCATTCATAAGAAATTCTTATGAATGGGGACTCTAGTTCGGTTTATAGAAAGCCAATAGCATTACATACATTCCATAAACCGAAAGTCGTTCTTTATGTGGGTTTATGGAATGTATATGTAATGCTATTGGTATTCTATAAACCGACTCTATTTCGGTTTATAGAATGCCAATAGCACGAATGGACGAATGGACAAATGATTTTCGTTTATTAACCATTCATTCATTCGTCTTTCGTTAGTTTAGAATTTTCGTTATTCGTTTTTCGGACGAAAATGCTATTTTCGGACGAAAATGCATTCGTCCGAAAACGAATGCACATGTCTAGCATACACACAGTGTGCACAAAATGACCTTATCAAACAAGAGGCGTTTGTTTCTAAAGAGCAAATCTGGGGCAGGGCATTTCTGCCTTTTATAGATCTTTGCGCCAGAATTAGTGTCCAGGCCCGTAACTGCTAATCTCAGTGCTGCAGATGTTTTTGGGAACTACATATCCCATGATGCACATTGCTAGCCCTTACTGCTCTAGGCCCCCTAAACGCTGACGAGCATCGTGGAGTATGTAGTTCTGCAGTGCCAAGGTGAGCCTTTCTAGGCCTGGCTCCGTGTGGATAACTTCCATTCAGTTTCACACAGTGTGCATGCTGAGTTCATCTCAGAAAAGCCTCGGTTTGCTGTAAATTCACTTATAATGTAAATAAAAACAACTGGAAGAAGCATGGAAGCAGCCGCAAGCCTCTGCGCAAACCCACCAATACCGTCCTGATGCATCGCGCCGGTCATCAATCACACGCTAATTGAATAAAAATATGTATGCTATTAAGGCCAGTCTCTGGCTATAAAGCTTAGCGGTAAAATCATTAATTAGTTTACATGCAAACAGAGATAAAGCTGGGGAATAATGACTTGTATTGAATTAAAGCAGAGTGCTTTCTAAATGATATGGCCACAGGAAGCAGAAACGGTTTGCTTGCTGATGGGTAAAGGGAATCGGACACCGGTCCAGCGGAGAGAACCTGCCCCACTGGGCTGACGAGTGACTTCTGGGACTAGACTGTTACCAGTCACTGTTGTCAAGGCTCCATATCCATCATAGCCACATACACTATACATGGGGTCCAATAATGTCCAATAATAATTACAATCACTGTGCAATTATAATTGCAATCAGTATTTTTCTCAAAACAACAACCATGCACCTTACTGAAGGATCCTAGGGTTTTCTCAATGTGAGTACCTCACAAAATGGGATTCAAATGTGGAGCATCCAATGGGATTCAAATGTGGAGCATCCAATGGGATTCAAGGCCAAACCATCCTTGTGCCATTCCACTGTTGTGTTATTGCACCCTACTACTAAGATCTAAAACATATCACTGAGAAGATATCCCTGCTATGGGGGGGCAAACACCCCCACAAACCTCCGGCAGACTACTGGGCAAGATGTTTTTAAAGCCCACCGTATCTAAAGAGCCAGGTAGAACAATAAAAGGTGCGAGGAACAAGTCAATAATCCACATCAAGTCTGCAATAACCGGCGAATATGAATATTTTAAATGTTAACACTCAAATGAAATGTGAGGAACATTCACTAGAAAAGATTAATATCTTTTCATTAAAAGAGCGAATGCACTGTGTGTTTGTAATTTGCATATAGATGGAGTATGGAATAACTGTATTGACTGCTTGAAGATGCTGGTTACCCAAAAAAATTAGAGGGATCAGCTTTGTCCATCTGGCAGGACGGACAACAAAACAATGCCCACTGGGACGGAGGATTTTTATCTACAAAGAGCAATACAATTGCAAAGCGGAAAACTAGACTTCCGCTGCGTTGCCTTCAGGGGACACCCTGCAAACTCATGTGTGCAGATCCCAGCAACATGCAAACTACTTGCTGCAGTATAATCAGCAGTAACAAGATGTGGTTCATTCTGGGAAACTTCACAGAGTGTGCGAGGGGCCTCCTGGATGTAATAAATATTCATTCAGTCTTGATGGCTGATCGGATATGAGCTGGCCAGATATCTCCAACTGAACAATGCCAGGGCTAAATCTCTGCTTAAACCAGTGATTGTTCCACTGGCTAACTATGTAAAAAGTGATCCTAACCTATGACCCAAGCTGAACATCACTGGAGCCGCAACCACAGCAGTGACAAAAGGCTTAGGGTATATGTTCAAGATTCTAATATTAATGTAGAGTGGTACTAGCTCAGTCAAGTAGGTGGCACTGCTGGTTTTAAAATAAGCCTCTTTCCTGACATTATTACTGTGTATTACATATCCCTCCTGCTTGTAAAAGCAGAGCGAAAATGTTTCACTGTGTTATTTCCTGACCCAGTTTCAAAGTCGGACACCTGTCTGTATCCTAACCGGGTATCAGCCTCCCCGAGATCCCATGGCGTTGTCTTAAAGGATCATTTTGGCTTTCATCTGTTCTTCAAAAGACACAACATCAAATATTTTGGCAAATGCATCTAATCTCCACCTGTCTGCTCTCTCAGGATGTAATTGTAAAACAACCCCAGTCTACAGACTGAATCAGATACAAAAACTGACATTTACCACGGATCCTCGCCTAACCCTGAATATTTAAAGGGAAGCCTTATTAACATCAACTTTTCCTCTTTGTAGGTAAATATATTATTTTACCCTTAGAATGGCTTTATACGGCTTGCCATGAATGGCCAGAGCTAAAAAGTTCAGATAATAGTACTTCTGAGAGGTTAATTTATTTATGGGTATATCCAGTACACGGAGCTATATCTGAAATATATTTTTTAAGCTATCATATTTATTATACAGGGTGAAGAGTACCCTTTGCAAGTTAAAGCTCCGAGTTTGCATACCTTTCAGCATGTCCCCTGTAGCAATGTGGGTTATCAGGGGGAATGGCTCCTCTCCACACTCAGGTCGCCCCTGCCCTCTCCACACTCAGGTCACCCCGGCCCTCGCCACACTCGGGTCACCCTTGCCACCTCCACACTCTGGTCACCCTTGCCCTCGCCACACTCGGGTCGCTCCCTGCACTCTCCACACTCGGGTGACCCCTGCCCTCTCCCCACTCAGGTCACCCTTGACCTCTCCACACTCGGGTCACCTTTGCCCTCTCCACACTCGGGTCGCCCCCTGCCCTCGCCACACTTGGGTCACCCCCTGCCCTCTCCACACTCGGGTCGCACCCTGCCCTCTCCACACTCAGGTCGCCCCCTGCCCTCTCCACACTCGGGTCGCCCCCTGCCCTCTCCACACTCGGGTCACCCCTGCCCTCTCCCCACTTGGGTCGCCCCTGCCCTCTCCACACTCGGGTCACCCTTACCCTCTCCAGACTCGGGTCACCCCCTGCCCTCTCCACACTCGGGTCGCCCCCTGCCCTCTCCACGCTCGGGTCACCCCTGCCCTCTCCTCACTTGGGTCGCCCCTGCCCTCTCCACACTCGGGTCACCCTTACCCTCTCCATACTCGGTCACCCCCTGCCCTCTCCACACTCGGGTCACCCCTGCCCTCTCCTCACTCGGGTCACCCCCTGCCCTCTCCTCACTTGGGTCGCCCCTGCCCTCTCCACACTCGGTCACCCCCTGCCCTCTCCACACTCGGGTCACCCCCTGCCCTCTCCACACTCGGGTCACCCTTACCCTCTCCACACTCGGGTCACCCCCTGCCCTCTCCACACTCGGGTCACCCCTGCCCTCTCCCCACTCGGGTCACCCCTACCCTCTCCACACTCGGGTCACTCCTGCCCTGTAACATTTCCACACAGCCGATCTATCCTACGTTAATTGTGTACATAAGACGCATTAAGCCGCCGATGTTTTGTAGAGAATGTTGTTCAGTCGCTAAGTTTGTAGTAAATCTATACAATTTAAACCTTTTAACACAATGGAAGGATACCTGGTGTTAATTAAATACTGTGCTATTAGTTTTTCCCCGATAGCATTTTCATTTGCACAGTGTGTTGCCCTTTGTCGCATTAAGTAAACTAAATTGCGTTAATAAACATAAAACAGATCTATATTTAATAGCATGCTGAGAAGCCGCACAGTGCCTCTCTCTGGCAGGGCTGTACTAACATTAGAAACAAAAACAGAGTAACCTGACATCAACGTAACAAAAACGATGACAAGAATCCTCTCTATTGTACACGTTACCTGTACCGTGACGTTTTATTACGTATTTGAGATTACAAGCTGTCAAGCTACCTCCTTCCATCTGAAAACTCATAGAGACCCCCTTATATAATTATATTATATTTACACAATCAAAAGATTATAATCACACCAAACAGAAAGCCAACGCAAGAGACATTAGATGGAAAAAGCTTAACATGTGTTCAATGATTATACGTTCTGTAAAAGAACGCTAGCACCCAAATAATACTCAGAATAATCCAAATATCACCGGTAACATAATACACTCCACATGGCATCACCATGGAGATATTGCAGAATAAAAATGAAATAGAGCTGTAACCTCATATCATATGACACCAATAAGACAAAAAAAACGTATCTATGGTCACGATCATAAACACACTCGTGACTTTTTCAAAGCAGAAATGTATATTTAATAGCAGGTTACAGACATTTACTTTTTGGGCCCCAATGAAGCAACTTTTGCAACTTGAAAAACGGCTTTAATGTTCCCCGAAACGTTCAATTACGTAACTGGCTATTAAATATACATTTTTTTTGCATTCAACTAGTGGACTTATATTTATTTTCTGTATTGTACCGATCACAGGCTATAATAGGGGTTCAGCATTTTAGTATGGCCATGGTCTCTCCTCCCCCCCCCCCCGGAACAAAAGTGCAACACTTTTGTTCCGGGGGGAGTGCATTTAGAGATGGACCACCTCTGAGTGCTCTGCTCAGTCTGTTTGCACACTAGCAGCAAACACCCAGGGCTCATTATTTCATCCTGTACTTATTGCTTCATTATAAGCAGCACCTATAGGCTATAGACTTGTTCAAGTAGGGGTGTGGCCTATAATTGTGACAATACGGCACATACACACACAGTCACATTGTCTATATATGCTGTGCCATAAATGTGCAATGTGCAGAATACTATGCTGCTATGTAAGTTCAGACCTCCAGGAAGTCTAGCACATTTCTAATAACTCGTAGCACCATCTCAGTAATGACAGCGTCAAACTAACCCCATTTATGAGGTTTTAATTTACTTTTGTTTACTTGTGTCTCACCAAGTCATTTGTGTGAACTCTTTATCGTTTCTCCATCACGAGAATTCCAAACTGCAAATGTAGCTTTGATTGGAAACCTTAATGAATCCAATAAGGCCCTAAATGATTAGAACACTACTGTCTGTGCGCAAACTGATCGCAGGAAAAACAAATAACCGACTTCGTAAATCGAGCCCGCGATTGTTCCGGCAGTTCATACGGTACTTGCCTCACGGTCTAACAGCTGCGGAGAGACCACCGTCACGATGTCGCCCTTCTCTGGATCAATGTAGAACATGTTCGGGGATGGCTTGTCGGGGACCTGCTTGAGAATATTGTATCGAAGGACGGCATTATCTGTCGTGGGGTCATCGGCGTCGAATGCCACCATGTGCATCACCGTGGTACCTAAAAAAAAAGATGAGTGACCTGGTCAGATGCTTCATGGATCAGTGCAGTTTACTGGCCATGTTTGTTTCATTACACAACTGGAACATATTACCCCGACTCAATGGATAACCTCAGTAGGTAGCAGATTTGTTAGTCTTCACTGACATGAGATGCTGTCCTATGATCTCATGCAGCGATGGCTAACCATGGCACTGTAGATGCTTGGGAACTATGTTTCCCATGTAGTTCACAAACGTTTGCAGTGCCAAGGTTAGCCATACTGCCATTGGGCAATACAGACGATTAGGATGGCTGTCTACGGGGCAAGACTGTGATTCTTGGTTCGGCTTTTTAGGGCAAATTGTAAGTGATTAATTAGACTCATATGATCTGTTCTAATGACAATATGCATTCTGTATGGCTTCCCTTTACACGGTAGCCTCAAACTATCATCATGTAGAGCCGGGCTTGACAAATCCTTGGAGCCAGGGAGCCATGGCTCCTAAAAATAACTAGGCGTGCTCCTGAATTGGTCTGTGTGGCTACAAGTATTTATCAAGCCCCGGAAGAGCTTATTCCCAAAGCAGAGAATGCTCCTACTGATTCTTCAAGTGTTTTTATATAAGATGATATGACTGTCACTTGCATTTTTATTAAATACCCTGGAGACCTCCCATGGCTGCTTTAAGGGTGATATGCCTTTAAACCTTCGCGGGGGGCCGGTAATACTCTTAACAGTCATGCTTAGCACATTACCAAACAAGCACATTTATACAGCGTTTACATCTGACTACCCCGCTGTGTCTCCATTAAACATTTGATATCATCTTTTCCACAATACAATAAGACTCATAATCATCCGCATAAATTTAGGGAACAATATTCAGTAAATATTGTGTTACGGTTATATGAGGACTGAGGAGCCCCTCCTTCCTGTGATCCTGATCCAAAGTTATACCTTAAGGTCCATTTTTCCCTTCACTCCCCCCCACCCCCCCCCCCTCAACTTTCATTCTCTCTCTCTCTCTCTCGTTGCTTTTTTCATTCCTACATTTTCCTGTCTTTTTCCTAATCTGATCCACTGCAGTCCCCCACTCTTTGTTTCTGTTTGCCACTTGCTGGTTTTCACCTCTGTGCAAGGCTATGTCTAGTACACAGTGGCCATTAGCCCCAGGGGGCTCATGTATAAAATGAATATAAAAAAAAAGGTGATCATTGATAACCCTGGATGCATAAGCCTACCCAGAATCCCTCACAGCCATGGCTCCACAGCAAATGTAGAAATACTGTGGAAAAAGCAAAGCCTTTTGTTTTGTTCGGCATGTCTAGGTTTGTGTTTGATGCTTCTTCTACCCCTCTGAAGAGGAGAGGTTTTCCCATCACCTTTTGTTTTCTCATGTTGCCCCCAGGATGAGATACAGCACAGACGCACGCTTACGGGACGTACGCTTGCTAAGGGAAAAAAAGAGGTTAAACCAATCACTAAAATCTGATATAACGTGTGACCGAGCACAGAGTACAGCTAATGCTCCACAATCACGCTTCCTGCTGGATAATGGAGTCTTATTAAGGTTATTTGGCCATGAAGAGGCATGGTAATTATAAGTTTATTCTCAGGAAGATTGCAGAATGGCAGCACAGTGTGTGCAATACACACTTATTTAACAAGCCTGATTAATATGCACATGTACACTTGCACAAAGTATCACATTAGCTTCATGTAGGGTGGAGAATAAGGCTCCTGTTGTTTGCGCGTTTGAAGCATTCGCTGTGTCATTATGAACGGAACGTGGCGCTGTGCTGCTGCCGCCCCTCGATCCGCTGATAATTACAAACTTCATTTAAGGTGTCACAGACGCACGGGGGCGTGGGACAAAGAGAGGGACAACACAGCTACATGCACAGACAACGCATCCCTGCTCTGACTGTGAGAAGACTAGGTCTAGATGGAAATACGTTCACATCTTACAGATCTCAGTGGAGGTTATTTATTAAAAGTCAACACCGGGCCATGTTCTACAAGGGGAACAATCATCAGAAACATTGGTTTTCACGTTGATTGGTTTTCAAACGGTGCCCCAGAATAATCCCAATTGTACCCACAGTAGATGGGAGAGTGGGGGGAAGAATGACAGAATGGGGGAGTGGATGGGAGAGAGGAGGAGGGTTTGGGGGGGGGACAGGGAGGGTTGGTGGGGGACAGGGAGGGTTGGTGATTGGATGGGGGCGTTGGGGAGATGATGGAAGGTTTGGGGGACGATGGGAGGGTTGGGGACAGGATGGGGGGCTGGGGAGAAGATGGGGTTTGGGAGAGTTGGGGAGAGGATGGGAGTGTTGGGGGAGGATAGAAACATAGAAACATAGACTGTGTCGGCAGATAAGAACCATTCGGTCCATCTAGTCGGCCCAATTTTTTTTTTTTTTTGAGTACTTTTATTAGTCCCCAGTTCCCGGTCTTATAGCTAGGATAGCCTTGTGTCTATCACACGCATGCTTAAACTCCTTGACTGTGTTTACCTCTACCACTTCTGCTGGAAGGATGGGAGAGTTGGTTACAGGATGGGAGGGTGTAGTAGCACTAGACTTTCTGCACCCCTATACATGGTCTTGTGATATTTGACATCCCCTCCAACTTCCCACAAAAGATACTAAGCCTTTTCCTTCTCTGATTTCCAACACAGAGATTAAAAATAAAGCATTACAGAACATGTGTTCTTTGGATGACATTCATTTGAAAGCTGCATTAAATGTACGATACCATGGCAGAGTAAGGAGACGGGTTCCATTAATTCCCTTCATCTAATCAAGTAGACTGATCCGTGCACACGGCTCCTCTCCATCACTTGCACTAAGTGCAGCATCCTCTGGATGCAGTACTCTTGTCCCTTTTTTTTTGCTTTTAAAGTAAATTATTCATGCTAAGTGTTGAATAGAGGGATCCCATTATATGAAGTGTCTGAGAAGCCCATTAACACGTTTTGTACTGTGCACTCTAGCTGAATCTATATGATTCCAGTGGAGTAATAACCCATGTTAGATCATTCGGCACTCGTTTCCATTGTGTGGCCTCTCCTGCAGTTGTGCGGATATTGATTCCACACCACAGGGGAACAAGTTCACTTTTTTTTGTTTGTCACTGACCACGATAAAGACAAGGCCATGAAACCAAGATCCCTGCCGGGGCTACATATGGTTTATTATGAGAAATCCACAGATCCACTCCTGCCGTAGTAGGTGGGGGGGATGGATCGTAATGCGCAGCGCTGTGTAATAACACAGAGCACTCAGACATGTTACCGTAATTGTGCTGCTTTGTAATACAATCTCTTTCAATGCCTGGGAAGTCTTCGTAGCATTGTTTAGCAACTCTTCAAACCCGATCCTAAGTGCCTGATTGTGAGCAATACAACCAGCGTGCATAGTTCAATACCTCGGTACTCAAGAGGAAGAAAATATATTACAAATTATATGTATGAAACACGGGATGTGTTAGTTAAAGCCGGGGAGATTCGGTTTTTACAACATCCTCAGGGAATGGAAGAATAATAACCAGGGATAATAAAATCAGGATGAGAGGAGATTGCTAGCTATAGGAGGCTTTCAATGAGCAGTGCATTTAACTGATACAGCAGGTAGAGAGCCATGCTCGCAAGCTTACAATCTAGAACAGTTTAACCAAATCCTGGATACTCTTACCACGCTGTTTACATCATTTATTTGAGATGTTCAGTGTCATTAGAGTTGCCATTCTACCATGATTAAATGAAAGTGGCTTCATGCCCACATGTTAAATCTATGGAGGCAATAGCAAGACCGATATATTTTTATTAAAAGAGTGGAAATTCCAAGTGTCATCTGTGCCTTCTCTGGCTATGTACAGATGCAGAGTAGTGGGTCATTGCCAACAATGGTATTTATAAGGCCTTTCAGAGCAGGTAATGTCTTATCAGCCTAGCACAGTCATGCTAACTGGATGTGTGGAACAGGATTCTAAAGGTGGAAGTATCTGTTGTTAAGTTCTCTTGGATTCGACGACGACAGCTCCACTTTTAGACTTCTAACCGCCAATGTAGGTCTTTATAAATAGTCCCGAGCAAGTCTCAGTAACAAACTATCCACACGTAACGAGACACGGCTTTTATTTACACCACAAGCTGTTACAGGTTTAAAGCATCCATGAAAGAGCCATATGCAGATTTAATGTGCTGACAGCCGTTAGTGGCCAGTCTCGCGGTGCGGCCGCGCCTCTTTTCATGGTTCCTTAGGGTAATTCCTATAAATTAATTTTTACCGAGTCCTGCACGGCCTCGAGTTATTAAGTGGAGTAAATAAATGATCTCACGTGTGAACGTATTGTTCCAGTGCGGAATGTTATTTTTATATTCACTAAATAACATGTTACATGCCATCTCGCAGACATAAGGTTATAAGGCTTGGCTAATCATGGTGTCCTACAGAGGCTGCTATAGGGGCATGCCAGATTCAGTTAGGAGCAAGTCCAATTATCCTGTGACTCATCAAAGAGGTACATCTTCACCCCTTCACACTCAGTGGTGCTTTGATTAAGCTTTGGTCCTTAAAGTGGCCTAATCTGACAGGTGGGATCAACAGTATGGCGGGGTGGGGGCGCTGCACTGAGATGTTAAACTCTAGCTGTTCTATGCAATCCTACAGGCCAGTATTTTAGGACGGTATGGCGTGTTCTACGGGGCGGAAAGGGGTTGAACACTTAAAGCGGCATTAAACCCTAAAAAATAAATGTAATCACACAGAAGGTAACTTCAGTCCGATTAAACTGCCTTTTGATGCTACTGTTGTGCACTGTTCAAATGACCCTTAGTCTTTGCTAAAGTTTAGACTAGGGGGCAGCCATTTGATGGAGCTGCTCTCTGTAGAAGCGGAGGCAGACAGTCTGCTCTCTTTGTCAATCACACTGCACACAACCAATAGCTGGAGGTGTGTTTGATGATGTGTTCGCAGCGTTTCTGAACTGTTTTTAAACATACAGAAGAAGGTGTGTGTGGGGGTTTGGTCCCTCTTTAATAAAGTTGAGCCCCAGCAGTAGCATGTTTAGGTGTCACAGCTAATGGAATTTGAGTAACCTGGATGTTCGTGAACTAGAAAGGCCGACGGGTTGAGTAATGCACCCATATACCTTCAACCATACAGTACAGTCTGAAAGCTCACAATACAGTGAGTCAAATCTTTCTCTTACAGGAGGGCTCTGTATCATTTACTCCCACCCACTTCACAGCAAGCTATGCCTGCTTGTGGTTCGGCGCCACCAATTTTCAAGAATCCTACCCCTTTCCAGCAATGTTGACACCCCCAGTCACTCAGGTCCAAGTCGTTCCACAAGCTATGCCTGCTAGGAGTGCGGTCCCACCAATTTTCAAGACTTCTATCCCTTTCCAGTACCAGTGAAACCTCCAATCACCCAGGTACGGGTCCTTCTTTCCCCCAGGTGAAATGGACCGTGGGGGACATCTCCAGGCTGCCATCTCAGTTGTCCCAACATACCATTGGCGTATTTGTTTGTGTAACACACATGGTGCACGGTACAAACCAACTCGTAGAACTACTTTCATAGAGTCTCCTAATGTTATGTGAATTAGAGTGTTGGTTCCCCGGGGCCTTGCTGCCTGTGTGGAGCTAGAATTGTGATCGTTTGCAAGTTTCCAAGCTCTGGGCAGGATATAAAAAGTGTAAAACCTAAGCAGACAAATGAATACTAAGTCTACACTAATACACGTTTCATGTTTGCTTCTGAGTTCCGGGTTTGGGAAATTAAGTAATTAAGATCTGCTCATTAAGCACAAGTGAATATAAAGAGTTAGGCAACTAATTGAATGCATTGGAGGACGTGGAATAATGAATATTACATTATTACAGTTTAAATGAGGGAAGAAACACATATTTTTCTGTGCTGTTTTATCAGCTCGGTATTTTGATTTAATTTATTGCTGGCTAATTTAGGAGTAAGTTGCATGCTTCTTTTTATACAGATGATTTTTGAAGGGTGGGCTTTTTTTCCCCTGTATTTTCCCCTGTGATAGAACCCACCATCACTCCTGGAGAGGGTTGAGGGCCAGCCTCCTCCCCACAGACTATGGCCCCATCCATCCTGGGAAGGAGTACTATATACTGTCGTCATTGGGTTTCCTAAAAGATTTTCCAGGCATGCAGAAAACACATTTCTGATGTGCAATTTAATATTGCAAAGGGAAGTGTGTACAGACTTTATTTTGTGCTTGCTGGCCCCTAGTATCCCCATTTAAATTTAATTTATTCTACTGTTGTAATAGGTGTTAAGTGTACGTCTGTCATTATGTGAGTCACCCACTGTCTTTTTGTAAAGCAAGGATGTTTAATTATGTTATGTCCATTGTGTACAGTAAATCTCATTACCTGCGTTTGTAATGTGAGTCATACTCTTTCCTGGTGTTTTTATTTTTTTTATTTTGGATGTTCCCTTGTATCCCTAGACACTGCTGTTTTAGTCCGTGGTGTATCGTTTTATTGGGTATATATAAGTCTGTGCAGTTCTCAATAAACTAGTTTTTATTTTCACCCTACACTAATGTTGACCTGTTAGTGGTCTGGGTGGCAGGAGGTAACAGGAGATTCCAGGGCTAAAATCACACTATTTGAGTTTTGTAAGAGTGGTCTGTCCCAAGGAAGCAGCCTGGGTACCAGGGGGTTCCATCATATTCCCTAACCAATAAAGTATCTTTGTTCCTAAGGAAGAGAGAATGAAACTGATTCAATATCAGTTGCCATGAATTTTTTTTTATTTTTTTATTTATAAACATAGTAGAAGTTAGTGTTAGTTATTAAACACAAGTGCTAAAGCCAAAAAGAAAGAAAGTCTCTAATTCAGCGTATCCAACCTGTTTTATAACTTCCCATCTACTAGATCCACCTCCTAACCCTACACTCTGACTATAGACACATCCTTCAGTGGGGGGATCTGTACCAACCTGCAAAGCCAAACGGATGTGGGTCACATGACCCCCCACACGATTGAACTCAGCCTCACCAGTAAAGTTAAAGGCTAAGGGATTAGTCTTTCTTTAATCTGCACACACTTTTAAAGAGGTTTATTAACCATAATGAACTGTACACTCTGCAGCAGCTGAAAGGCAGTTTGACAACTGAACACAACCAATCTAACAAGACATTTTTTTATATAAAGGATCACAATGAGGGGCCTCATTACATTTGCCAGTAGAAACGGCCAGCCTCCATTTAAATGTAAGCTTATTGACATAAATGGCAAGTGGTGGGGGAACTGGGTGAAAGGAGCCTTAAGGAGACGCATTTCGCCTGTACAATCTGTTCATCACAGGTCCTATTGTCACCATACGGCTATTCTTTGGCATGATAGTTTGCAGATTACCGACAAAAAAAAAAAAAAAATACATGTTTTAATAGCCTTGGAAAGAAATTACATGGCTTTTTGTCTCCAGTCGCAATAAATGATATTATTTGAGTTCAATGAAGCCACTGATTTAGAATTCCGATTATTATTCACTAATTAGCCACTTACATCTCATGCAGCCGAGATTGCGTTTTTAATGACTAATCCTTGAACTTGTTGTGCTTGTTGGAATTGGTTGTATAACTGGGGGCACACAATCAGGGGTTACGTATACATGTGCCATATAAGGCGTTCTAGCCACATGCGCTAATGTATAAGGGGGGGGGGGGGGTGAGTTAGCAATATGTGTGGCGGCTCGCCACTTCCTCATGTATAAATAAACAGACACGGTAATGTATCTGCAACGTGGCAGAGATGCGAGGCGCACTCCTTCATCCGACACTGGCGATCACAATCTTTTTAAAGCTTCAGACACTTTCACGTCCAGTACCTTTATATTGACCCCCCCCCCCCCCCCCAATGTATACATGATCACAAAGTGGCACTATGCGCCCTTGGGGGTATCTGAAGCTTCTGCATACACTGAATGGGATATATTAGTGAGGACCGTCGGGGGGGGGGGGGGGGTAAAGCCTGTACTGACAGCACATGATGTGAGTCTGGTTATCGGATGGTGAGGCAGCTCAATGTGATACAATGTTGGAGCCGTGGGGGGGGGGTAAAGCTTGTACTGACAGCACATGATGTGAGTCTGGTTATCGGATGCTGAGGCAGCTCAATGTGATACAATGTTGGAGCCGTGGGGGGGGGGGCTTAAAGCTTGTACTGACAGCACATGATGTGAGTCTGGTTATCGGATGCTGAGGCAGCTCAATGTGATACAATGTTGGAGCAGAGAGGCCATATAAAAACGAGAGTTATCTTCAGGTACGTTTGTCACAATCCCGTCAGAGTCCGTGGAGGTGGCAGCCAAAGGTGGTAACACTAAATGTAGCACTTAACCTCTCACATTTAGTGATTGTGTGTCCGCAGTGTTAATCTTTAGATTTATCCATTGAGGCTGCCTTGATCCATGTTACATTGGGTCCACAGTGACCATAGAGAAGCCTGCCGCCCTAATCAGTATAATGATATATATATATATATATATATAACACAAACGTGTCAGTATGTTTAGATAACTCCTGCTTATCAGTATGTGGGTTAACTACTTATATGCAGTATGCTACTTTCCTAAAGTCTCTTTCAGTTGCCTTTATTACCCAACATGCCCTGCTCCTTGTATTGTCCAATATGCCAGTCTCCTCCGCAGATAAAGCAGTATGAAGATCGAACAGACTTTACATGAGCTGTTTGCTTTGCTAGAATAATCAATGACGTGAAATCCTGTGCGCTGATAGCCAGACACTGGCAATTTGCCTGCTGACACCGGCTTATAGTCACGGTCTCTCTGCTTACTGTATTCGGACCTTCTTATAGACTTCTCCCAACATATGGGAGCTGGAAGATTGTCCTTGGCACTTGCTCTCTTGAGCACTTCCCAAGTGGGAGCCTAGTGTAGGACCCAACAGCAAGTGAAATGTGCATTGGAAAGTATCAAACAATTGCATGCCTAACTTCCCATGCCCCCTAGCCCTGTTGGGCATGCCCTCATCAAGGCACCCCAGGACACCCACACTTCCCCAACAGGCACAGGCAAAGTCTGTAGGGCGTGAGGGCTGTGAAGCTTTATGATGGGCCATCGCCTAAGAGGCCTCTATGACACAGATTACTGTGCAAAGGCTGTCAATCTAACAGCTGTAGACCATACTTCCAATGATGCTCAACCAGCATGGCTGGTTAATCAGGGTCCTAAGTCAGGACTGTCCAAACAAAACACGGGACAGTTGGGAGATATGCAAGTCTAGTGCATAACAAATACAAATGAGGTCAAGGAAGGAAAGCCAACAATGAATATTAAAGCTGTAAAATAATTTGGTGAGGAGATCTGAACATGGCTTTTTATTCTTGCTGTGAGTACAATGTCTAATTGAATATCTCTTCTCCCTGGGACACAGAGCAGAGATGCCTTTGCAATTAGGATATCAGGCGGAAACATATTGACTATTTTAATAACATCTCTGTTGCCGCTTTCCGATCTCCGCGTAATATTTGCAGAATTGATTTTTTTTTCCGATGCGTTGGTGAGACTTGCAGCTGTTTGTCTGACTTTTGGATTTAATTTCACTGTTTGAATTACAATTGGACAAGTAAACACATCTCAAACAATTCAAATTGTCACTATAATTACAGGACTAAAAAAGAAATAAACACAGTAAAGGCTGAACGAGGTAATAAAACGATGGGATGTAATATAAGAAGTGAGCTGCCGTGGCCTTCACAATTGGCAGCTAGAACCTTGCAAGGTGGGTTAAAGGGGAAGTACTTGTGTTCGTTTATTCGTTTATCACTCTTATCGTTTCAATAATGTAAAATAAACCTACTGTGGTTTTATATTGCTGTTTATTGTTACCGAACAATATGTAAGATACCCCTTCAAGTGATCCACCGTACATGGAGCCGTCCCATTTCAGGATTTCTACCCCGGGGTATCCTCCATTGTCCCAGAGAACCAAATACCGTATTTATCGGCGTATAACACGCACTTTTTCTCCCTGAAAATAGGGGGGAAATGGTGTGTGCGTGTTATACGCCGAAAAAAAAAAAATTCTAAAACTTACCTCGTTCCTGCTCTGTCCCCCGGTGCTCTGAAGCTGCGTGGCTGTGAGGGAAGCGTTGTGAGCTCCCCTCCAGCCGCGCGGTCAATAAAGTGTGGGTTTTTTTAAACAAACTTTATTGTTCCGCGCGGCTGGAGGGGAGCTCACAACGCTTCCCTCACAGCCACGCAGCTTCAGAGCACCGGGGGACAGAGCAGGAACGAGGTAAGTGCTGGGGTCTGGGGAAGGGGGAGAGGATGGTGGCATAACGAGCATACTAAGGGGTAATATCCTGGCATATTGGGGGCAATATCATGGCATATTAAATGGCATATTGGGGGCAATATCATAGCATATTGGGGGCAATATCCTGGCATATTAAATGGCATATTGGGGGCAATATCCTGGAATATTAAAATGGCATATTGGGGGCAATATCCTGGCATATTAAAATGGCATATTGGGGGCAATATCCTGGCATATTAAAATGGCATATTGGGGGCAATATCCTGGCATATTAAAATGGCATATTGGGGGCAATATCCTGGCATATTAAAATGGCATATTGGGGGCAATATCCTGCATATTAAAATGGCATCTTGGGGGCAATATCCTGGCATATTAAAATGGCATATTGGGGGCAATATCCTGCATATTAAATGGCATATTGGGGCAAATCCTGCATATTAAATGGCATATTGGGGGCAATATCCTGCATATTAAATGGCATATTGGGGGCAATATCATGGCATATTAAATGGCATATTGGGGGCAATATCCTGCATATTAAATGGCATATTGGGGGCAATATCCTGCATATTAAATGGCATATTGGGCTTCAAAGTTCTTTATTTGAAATTTAAGTTTTTTTTCCTGAAATTTCCTTCTTAAAATGAGGTGCGTGTTATACGCCGATAAATACGGTAATTAAACTTGTGTCTGCGAGGTGCTATAGGCACTGGTTAGGTTATTGAGGTGGGTGACAGCACTACTGACTACCCACTTGAGCCCCCCAAAGCCACACCAGCACAGATTGGAAGGTATGTATGTAGCTTTTTTTTTTGTTGTTTTCTTGCAAATTGACTAAAACATTGGTAGAGAACTATTATTAAAAGCATTATTAGAGAGCAGTCATTTGGCCCATTGATTGGCTCCCAGGAGATATCCAGTGTTCAGGATTCCCACGTAGGACAGAGCTGGTCCCTATATAACTATACATTAGAGGGTGTTACGGTGATACGGTGAAGTCTAACCCTTCAAGTGACATTAAGGAGTCAATTAAGAATGACTTACACGGACATTACAATTTGCTGCTTCTTTAACATGGTGCTTAATTATGTATTGCACAACCTATTAGAATGGGAGCAGTAGAATTATCCATCTGTAGCTGTAAATTAGTTCCGGGGAAGATCCAAGCATGCAAAACTTGTTTCTTTTCATTGCTGGCTAACCAA
Organism: Pelodytes ibericus; assembly: GCA_036172795.1. NCBI lineage: Eukaryota > Metazoa > Chordata > Amphibia > Anura > Pelodytidae > Pelodytes > Pelodytes ibericus. The sequence goes on along the minus strand of CM069862.1, from coordinate 198,263,934 downwards.
TGCAGTGCCAGAGCGGTAAGAAACGCGTCGGTTCACAGATCTGACACGGATTGGCTGGCCGCCCTTCAGATCCCAGTTCATTGCCAGAAAGAGATATTAGTAAAGCCTATGCTAATAATACCATGCTAATAATACTATGCTAATAATACTATGCTAATAATACCATGCTAATAATACTTTGTTAGATGAATTAGATGAAGACAGAATGAATGCCTGCAAATAATAATCGTGATAGTCATGATGTAATAGTGGTTTTCTCCAGGAGAGACTCTGAGCCCTTTACAAATATACATAAGCACAATTAAAACTGGGGTTTCCTGTAAGACAAACAAATTGCCTTATAAAAGAGGTGATTATTGGGTTTTTTCTTTCTGTAATTATGTCTGACACATGGAAGCAGTATGGTCACATATAAAATGCCATGCTAATTATAGGAATGCTAAGTTTAATGCCCTCAAACTTTATTACAGTCTTGATTTTCTGATATGTAGAGTATTGGGGTCTACCTAAAAAACCCACTGGAAGTCTGTGGGCCACATCTGCTGAAAGGCACAGCAAGGTCTTAGAAAAACCCATGCATAAAGGTCACTGTGCATAGCCTTTATTTTATAATACCAATGAAAACATCAAAGGATATTGCCAACAGTCTCGAAAAAGAATCTGCTAGAGCAGTGAGAGGTGAACAAGCCAAGTCTGGTAGAACCTTAAACACACACACAGGGAGTGACTGATGGCCACCGTGAACCTGGTATAAGAATCAATCAAATTCATTTATCAGAAAAACCAAAAAGCTGTCATCCTGGTGGGTGCTTAGGGTTGCCACCTGGCCAGTATTTTACCGGCAGGCCGGTAAAAAATTGGCATCAGGCCAATGTTAAGTCTATGGAGACAGTACCAAGACCGGTAGTTTTTTGAAGAAAAGGTGGCAACTAGACATGTGCAAAATGAAAATTTTCGTTTCGTTTTTCGTTCATTCGGACGAAAATGATATTTATTTCGTCTAAAAAGAATTTCGTTCATTACTACATTAGTTTCGGATGAAATTCGTTCATTATTTTCATTTCATTACATTCGTTTGTACGAATCAATTGACCTAATAGTATTCCATAAACCGAAAATCTATAAACCGAACGTTCGGTTTCTAGATTTTCGTCATTTGGAATACATGTAATAGTACTATGGGCTTTCTATAAACCGAAACAGAGTCCTCATTCATAAATTTTTATGAATGGGGACTCTAGTTCGGTTTATAGAAAGCCCATAGTATTACATGTATTCCATAAGCCGAAAGTCTATAAACCGAACGTTCGGTTTATAGACTTTCGGTTTATGGAATACATGTAATCCTATTGCTATTCTATAAACCGAACATAAGATGTAACTAGATAACCTGGTCACTTAAAACAAACACATATATAAATTATATGCCACTGATTTTTGTTTTTATGTCATTGAATGTATTGCATATAAAAGGAAAAATAAAATTGGGTGTTTATGTCCTGGCTCCATTTTGTGAATATTTCCCATGAAGCAACATTGTCCAAAATCTTGCAGTCAGTCTCACTTTACAGATGTGGCAAAAGCCTGCATGGTGATGTCATAAGTTACTCCCCTGCTCTCTTACTGGCTCCCGGTATCATAGTGGGCAGGACTAGGTGGCTTTGTACAACTTTGTTTTACCTTCCAACACAAAGAGAGTAGATTAACCTGATCAAACAGGATCATAACTCCGCCCCCTTGTGATGTAATAGTTATATTACCCTCCCATTCAATGTAAGTCTATGATCAGAATTCTGACTTATAGACTAAAGACAAAGTGAGATCCTAGTGCTGTAAAGTCACTAGGGGGTGGCACCCAAAAACAATATATTTCACAAAATGGCAGCGCCCAGTCACACTTTTTTAGTTACATATTTTGTTAAATACAGTCACATAACAAAAACAAAAGACATATCTGCAATCAACAATACAAAATAAAAAAAATAAAAACTTTTAATTTTTTGCTGTCCCTTTAAATATTCCAATGGATAATAACGCCAAACGCGGTTATTTTCCAAGAGAAATCCCTGCCGGCGCATTTCATGTGCTTTCCTGATAGGAATCCCCGAGCTCCGTTTGGGTATCTGGGAGTCACAATAAGCCATTCCCGGATTACCGCGCAGGTTATTTCTGCTGCTGTGATCTTCCCCAGCTAAGTAGATGTTAAGATGTCTTCACCTCGGCTTCCTCGCTTTCTAATTTATGTTTAATGTTATCGTTGCCCAAAGCGGCGTAGAAAGTGGAGTAAAATGATTTGCATCACGTCCCACTGTGCGAATTTAAGCTCCCCGTATAATGCACAGAGCAGAGAGCAGGACAGCAGGGAAAGGGATGGAAACCTGGCCTCGTATCTCTCTGCATGGGCGACACTACACTACACCTTACCGATTTACAGGTCCACCCACAAGTAAACAGAAAGAAGTATTCCTTATCCGTCTAGGGCAGTCATGGTGCCACCTGGGAGCCTCTGAGTGAATTGTCACCTCCATCATACATGCTGGTAAGTGGAATGCACGTGGTGCACTGAGAGGGGCCAACAAAAATAAAGGGAACAATAATAGAGAGAAAGGGGAGACTCAGGAAAATGGCACTTAATAACCTGCAGAACATTGAGCACTCAAGCTTAATCCCGTGTACTATCACTGGTCTAGGGAGACTGCACGTCTGTGCTGCAAAAATACCATGCTGTCACTTTAAACAGGATACAGGCTATCTAGACAACACACGAGCCAAATCAATAGCACATGTAATGTCACATTAACTTTCCATTAGAACAATTCCAAACATTATAACTATGGCTGCAAAATGCATATCATAGAAACATAGAATGTGTCAGCAGATAAGAACCATTCGGTCCATCTAGTCTGCCCAATTTTTTTTGAGTACTTTTATTAGTCCCCCGTTCCCAGTCTTATAGCTAGGATAGCCTTGTGTCTATCCCACACATGCTTAAAATCCTTGACTGTGTTTACCTCTACCACTTCTGCTGGCAGGCTATTCCATACATCCACTACCCTCTCAGTAAAGTAATACTTCCTGATATTACTTTTAAATCGTTGCCCCTCTAATTTAAGACTATGTCCTCTAGTTGTGGTAGTTTTTCTTATTTTAAATATACTCTCTTCCTTTACTGTGTTGATTCCCTTTATGTATTTAAATGTTTCTATCATATCCCCCCTGTTACGTCTTTCCTCCAAGCTATACATGTTAAGATGCTTTAACCTTTCCTGGTAAGTTTTATCCTTCAACCCATGAACCAGTTTAGTAGCCCTTCTCTGAACTCTCTCCAAAGTATCAATATCCTTCTGGAGATACGGTCTCCAGTACTGCGTACAATACTCCAAGTGAGGTCTCACCAGTGCTCTGTACAATGGCATGAGCACTTCCCTCTTCCTACTGCTAATACCTCTCCCTATACAACCAAGCATTCTGCTAATACCTATCCCTGTGCAACCAAGCATTCTGCTAGCATTTCCTGCTGCTCTATTGCATTGCCTACCTACCTTCAAGTCCTCTGAAATTATTACTCCTAAATCCCTTTCCTCAGATGTTGAGGTTAGGACTGTACCAAATAGTCTATATTCTGCTTTTGGGTTTTTACGCCCAAGGTGCATAATCTTGCACTTGTCCACATTAAATGCCAGTTGCCACTGCTCTGACCATTTTTCTAGTTCAGCCAAATCATTTGCCATTTGGCTTATCCCTCCATGAATATCAACCCTGCTGCAAATCTTTGTATCATCAGCAAAAAGACATACTTTGCCAACAAGACCTTCTGCAATATTGCTAATAAAAATATTAAAGAGAATGGGTCCAAGAACAGATCCCTGAGGTACCCCACTAGTAACAAGACCTTGCATCGAATATACCCCATTGACTACAACCCTCTGTTGCCTGTCACTCAGCCATTGTCTAATCCATTCAACAATATTGAATGGATGAATATGTGTGCACGCGGTACAGGGGGCTTGGGGAGGATTGGTATCTGGGGTGATGGGAAGTGTGTGTATTGACTTCTCTACTGACACATGAAGACGTGCAGGAACAAGCAATATAAACATAATAGTGGTCCAACCAATCTAATAGTTAGTCTAGCACAGTACCCAGAACTTGGCTCTTTCTGGTTGGATTTAAAACAAAAATGCAAATATAGGTCATTTGGATACACACTAACTAAAATGATCTCCACTCTCAACAGTCACTCAATGGAGTAACTTCTCTAAAGACATCGGAATATAATCAGTCAAAAGCTGCCATGTTCTCGAGTTAAAATCCCAGCTGAACACGAATATCACTATTTAATGCAAACTATTAATATATCATATTCCCCAGAGGAAGAAGAGACACAGGTCTGAAACATGCGCTCGGATCGCATGCAAGAGGATTACAGAGGTGTATCTCCTGTCTTGTTTTATATGTTATTTAGTGCAAGCAGTATACTTTCTGACCAATTCTGAATTAGATAAAAGGTCAGTGCGTTGTCTGAATATCTACAGTGAAGAGATGACCCGAGCGGTAATCCCTATTCCACTTGAGACAGTGTATAGAGACAATGGACGGATGCTGCAGATCTAGCAAATCGCTTGGTACCCACTTCTAGACTAGAATGCTTGACATCTTCTTCCCTGATACACGTCTATACTTTACAGTACTGGACATGACCCGATGCTATTTAAAGTAGTGTGGAAGAAGGCAAGTGAGTTCTAAAGATAAATGGAATTTGATTATTCCTGCTGAATGAACAAAAATAGCCATTCAACCAAAATACACCACCAGTTAAAGGGACAAATCTGTACCGTTAAAAACAGAAGAATGTTTTTTGCGTACCCGGCTTGTGTGTTTACTGATTCACATGGGTTCACCTTCTGCTCAAACGTTTCTTTGTCACTCTCTCGTGTTTGATCTGCACACTGACATTAACACTCCCATCTGACTGAGGTCTGTCGGTTAGGACTGTCTCTCTCTCTACTTCACATAGAGAGACTCATGTTTTGCAAACTATGTGTACTGATTATATGCAAAACCAGAGGTCTCTCACTGTGCTACTAGAGACGTTCCGAGAACGGATCAGAGCCTGTATTCTTCACATGGAGGCTGATGGTCGGAGTATAAAAGGGCATGTACCTTATAAAGTAAGTTTTATCCTAATAATTAGGCCACTGATCATTTCACGTGTACTATTATACTAGATATATGCACATATGGAAAAGGGGTTAGTGTCCCTTTAACTACCAAGAATCATTTGGGGAAATCAGCAGAATGTTCAAATAAATACTGGAATCCTAAGGCCCATGTGAAATTAAATAGTACAGCAAGTGGAGACTAATACAGCAGAACAGTAATCAGGAATCCTCAAAATCAGATCACCATGCCAGGCCCCGACACAGGGGATGGGACTCTTCATCGCGGCTGCTTCCGCGCAGCCGCTTCACCGCCGACAGTACAGCACAAGACAGATCGTCGCTGGAGATTTCATCGCGGGACATTTCATCGCTAAAGATAAGTATTACAGCTATTTTAGTTTGGTTAGAATTAGGGTTTAGGGGGTTAATTTTAGTATTAGGGCTCGGGGGTTAGTATTAGGGTTTAGTGGGTTAATATTAGTATTAGGGCTCGGGGGTTAGTATTAGGGTTAGTATTAGGGTTTAGGGGGTTAGAATTAGGGTTTAGGGGGTTAATTTTAGTATTAGGGCTCGGGGGTTAGTATTAGGGGTTTAGTGTTTAGTGTTAGTATTGGGGTTTAGTGTTTAGTGTTACTATTGGGGTTTGGGAATCATTTATTAGGGGGGTATTTTCTTTTTACTTGTACATTTGTAAGAGCTGACAGTTCAGCGCTGAACGGTCAGCTCTTACATAGCCGCGATGTAACGGCCGCGTTAATCTTCATTGCTGACAGTTCAGCGTTCTAACTGCCGCGCTGAACTGTCAGCGATGAAGATGCGGCGAACAAGTGTCCTAGACCCCGGACACATTCCTGTGACCTCTCAAAACGAAGCCTTATTGCCACCCATAGGGGGGGCACTGCCTTCCCCCCTCTAATGCCACTGTGTGATCATCTAAACCCATTCTCCAATTAAATACCCACTTAGGCGGGGTCCCTGCAATCATATACACATTTAGTAGGGAGGGGATCCTGGGTCACTAACCCACTAATACGCCTCATCCCAATCAGAGAATAAAACACCCGGAGAATGAACCAGGACACATTCAATATTACTGGGAGACACACATCATCTGCTGTCCCAGTAACACTCAATATGTTGTTCCATATGTTCATTTAATACCAGTAACCGGTACATTCATTTGCTTAGAGACCAGATCAGTGCACAATAAATCACCCTCTTACTAGCCACGGTCTGTGTTTGCACTTTCTGGCATAGTCTCCTATGATTGGCCGGGGTCTCATACACAATACTCGATAACAGAAATGCTGCATGTTGCACACTGGGTTGAAAAGCAGATTGCATGACTGTTTGTATAGCTGCCTCTCATTTGCACATAGTGAGGAGATTAGAGGATTGTCATAACATTGGTGTGACGGTGTGCTGTGCATGATGGGAACTGTAGTCCACAATTGCTTTATTAGCCATCAGTGTGAATGTCGAGGACTGCAATTCCCATTATGCTCTGCAAGGATTTGAATGACTGAGCACGGTTGGGGAATGTAATGGGCTACCACCTATGTTAGATAAGTATCCTATACCCCACAACTGCTGTGGATCAGGAAAGGCTGGCTGATCGCCCGGAGTGTTGTGATCCACAGCCTGACACGATTTGATTCTAACTAGGCTGGTCACATCAGGTATTGCGGAGAAATACAGGTGACATCACGGTACTTGTGTTAAGGAGTAAAGCACTTAGCCTGTCTCCAAAGAACAAAGAATCCATGTCTAACCAACGCGGAAACTTGTTTAGAAAAAGCACAGCGTTACACGGCTGCCTTTGATCCTTCTTATTTGTTTGTCAAGTTAATGAAAAGATAATCCGTTCTCCGCTAAATGCATTTGCAGATAACAAAGCCACCTTATCGTTTATTGTTCCCGAGTATGCAAATGTGCACGATCCAGTAAACAAAGAGCCATGCCTTGGCAATGCACAACTCCAAAGCGGCACTTCCAATAATAATGCTGCTCCGATTCCTCAACGTGCCGGACCAGATTCAACTCTACTACCAAGCGAATGGGTCAAAAATGCAACTAACCAATCAGCTGCTTTAATGGGCCTGGACTCAACCAAATATAAATAACCATGCAGACCTCCCAAATGTCCCAGTGTTCAAGGATTATGCTGACTTTCCTTACCCCTGGGGTCCCTCTTTCTTAGAGCTCGCAACGTTTCAATGTTTGGATTGAGCTAGAAAACAATACATCTTGCAATAATATGTTTTTGAAATACCAGGTCACACAGGTTCTCTCTGATGTCTGTAGACACACTGCATACAAGCATCTGGGTTTTTTTAGGTTTTTTTTTTGGGGGGGGGGTCAGTTGAAATGTTGGTAATCTGACAAAATCAAATTATGATACACTGTACCTGTGTGTGCTATAAACCAATTATATCCTTGTTTACAAGTGACACATTAATAGATCAAATAATTAGCTCTGGGATCTAAACCTATTGAGGACCAATGTAAGAGTGACCATAGTCTCTTGGGCAGTATACCATAACATGGGACATTCTTGATTTGGGGGGTCTGTCCTACCGAGTTCTATCTTTGTCCCGCTTTTAGTGATAGAGGTAAAGTTCGATCGGATAGTGGTATTCAAGACTGCAACGCCGTGGTCCTGATCACTTTGTCCGGGGGCTAGTACACAGCAGGGCAACACTGACACTTGACCTTCTTAGCTCCCCCCCTTAGCATCCCGATTTGCCAGAGGACAGGAGAGTTAGGAGATATGGTATGCCTGTTTTGGGGGATCTTCCTGTTTGGTCAGTTCCAAAGAAGATCAGTTTGTGGCATTTATGGACCATGTGTATAATGTTAGGAACAATTTAAGATGAGGGGTATACACAGGGTAAACTATTACTCTAAACAACAAACAATTCGAGGGTTTCAAACTATGTGCAAAAAAAAAAAAAAAGCAGCGACCAGTATACAAGTAAAAAATAGAAGCCAATGAAGCAATAAGGGAATTGCAATAAGGAAAAAAAAAATAACCATAGAATGTCTCTGTAAAGTCAAAAATCTTAAACAACCTGTAATGAGACAAAGAGAAAGGAATGAACTAGCAAATGTCAAGTAATGTGTTTAAAATGGAACAATTTAGTACTCACTGGATTAGCTTTATGTCCCGTCTAATGAAAGAAAAGTAATTCTATAAAGCGAATATTTTTTCCGCACTTAGAAGAAAAGAATACACTCCCTAATGGGAGACGCTGGCAGCTCCAATTTATTCGTGTCGGCGTGACTTCTACAACATAAAGGAGGAAAATAAGGAGTGATCCCATCCAACTGGTAACAGAATGGTTTCCAGGTGGATTCCTGCCATTCCTACACACGTGTCGTTAACAGGGAATGCACTTGTCCTTCCTCATAGACAATGATGTCAATCACTCCAAAAAATGGGGGCTATTTTTTTTCAGGGGATTGCCAACTATTCAAGGGCTGTAGCAATAAGGGGGAGTAGAGAGGGGTATTATCCCCCTGAAAACCGCTAGATGAAAAAAAAAAAGGGATACTCATCTCAATACAAATAGTGCATTTTATTTAAAGGGACTCTGTCCTCATTGTAATACATGTAAATATACATAGGCAATAAAATGCAAGAAGTAAAATAACATTAAGTTAAGAGACAGACCGTCTTAACAATAAATACATACATTATGCAGAAATCAGCAGGTGAGCAGCCATATTTCTGGGAGGATACATCCAGAGTGGAGTTAGGATGTTGAGTTTCCACTCCTATGTGCTGGCAAGCAATGCTACCCGGTTGAGGAAACCTGCATTAGTATTTCAAATGATGTGGACTCCAGGTAGGGGTTCTGACTCACTGTTCTATTACTGTTTGGCTACAGATGTGGCATACATTGTGCTATTGTGGCATACAGTTGCTCACCTTGTCATTTGTAGGCTGAGCATCATGGCTAAATTTCCCACCATGCCTTTCCAGGATATGATTGACGCGTAATGCGTCCCAACCCAGAAGCATTACACGGCCTGTTACAGAAGGTTTTGGTCACTGGACCTAAATCATCAAGATGAGAGACTAAAGAGTATTTTACATATAAAATGGAACCGAGGAGTGGTTAGGACTATTTCCATTATTGGGAGAGCCAATGAGTTGTCCGAGTGGACAAGGTAGCCTGGGAGAGTCACTGCTTGCTGTGGTACTGGGGTTAATGATACATAATGTTACTATTAGACATGTGCAAAACTAAAATTTTCGTTTCGTTTTCGTCCATTCGGACGAAAATGTTATTTATTTCGTCTAAAATGAATTTCGTTCATTACTGCATTCATTTCAGACGAAATTCGTTCATTATTTTCTTTCATTTTATTCGTTCGTCTTATAGAATACGTGTAATACTATTGGCTCTCTATAAACCGAATGAGAGCCCCATTCATAAGAAATTCTTATGAATGGGGCTCTCGTTCGGTTTATAGAAAGGCAGTAGTACTACATGTATTCTATAAGCCAAAAGTCTATAAAACGAAGGTCGTTCATTATGTCGGTTTATGGAATGTATATTTAATGCTATTGGTATTCTATAAACCGACTCTATTTCGGTTTATAGAATGCCAATAGCACGAATGGACGAATGATTTTCGTTTATCAACCATTCGTTCATTCGTCTTTCGTTAGTTTAGCATTTTCGTTATTCGTTTTTCGGACGAATGGACGAAAATGCATTCGTCCGAAAACGAATGCACATGTCTAGTTACTATGTGTATTGATTAATGTGTTTGGAATTAGTGCAGTGTCAGTTGTGACTCGGTAGGATAATGTATGGCAGGCGGATCTCCGTGTACTCTCTATCCATCTCCAGACTAGGAGAACGGCACTGCTGGTTACACAATCCTGCTGCTTTTATTAAGGCTTCAATATTACTGTTTACTAACGCTATGGGAACACCAGATGTGACCTGACAGTTCTGCACAGAGCAGAGCGCCAATGACAAAATCTGCGCCACACATTAAAACAACTCTTGTTTTCATAGTAAACTAATAACATATTTCCAATTTCGAGTGATGGGTGAGCCGGGGGCCATTAAACCAACCAACAAAAAAGCTTGAATTTATGACCCCAGACAGCAGATTGTGCAGACCGCTGTACCAAGCTATACTGTCATATAATAAACATGAGAACTTTACAAATTGCCTGGGGCGAGAGGGACATTCTCTTTATAAGGCGTATTGACCACTGACAAGATGTGTTAGAATGACATTGACGGTATAAGGCAGTGATGGCTAACCTTGGCACTGCAGCTGTTTTGAAGAACCACATATGTCATGTTGCCTCCGTCAGTCATAAGGCTGAGGCGGCATTTGGAGCACCTTAATAACAGTTTAAGCCTTGTTCACCTCTAGTCTGCGGTATTAGCTTGTGTATAATGCAGGGCCTTATTAAGTCTGGAGTAAACGCACGCAAAAATGCCTTTTAAATGGTAATGTATGTTTCTTTAGCTAATAACCCTTCCCCTGAAGCCTCTATCACATGATCACGTACAGCGCAGATCTGGTCAACATCATCATCTGAAAATAGAAATAGATGGAGTTGGAATGGAGGAAAAAAAATCTCCTCCAATCTAAATACACATACAGCTGCTACGGTACCTAATCAGACAGGAATTAGCCAGTAAGTAGTAAGCAGGCACGCCTGTCATTTAACACAGATGCATATTTCTCCAAATCCTTAGCAGATTTGGATCAGAGGATGATTTGCTTTTCCATAATCCTCTATAATATCTCCGGTTACCAATGTCGGGCAAAACCTTTTAATTCCCAACCTACAGCACATCACGCGAAGGCCCGGGATCCACAGGCTATGTCTGCTACTGGAGAACAAAAATATACATCTTAAAGTCAATCTTAACACAGAATTTCGACGGTGTTATTCCTATAAAGGATTCGGTGCCATCACTGTCTTTTAATACAGAGCTTGGTGTTTTGCAAAAGTTTAGTCTGCCGATCATGCTATTATTTAGCATTATCTCAGGCCAAGCGCCGGGCGGAATGAGACCATTAATCGGGAATGATAACATCATACGGGAATGAGACCGTTATACGGGAATGAGACTATTATACGGGAATGAGACCGTTATACGGGAATGAGACCGTTATACGGGAATGAGACTGTTATACGGGAATGAGACCGTTATACGGGAATGAGACCATTATATGGGAATGAGACCATTATATTGGAATGAGACCGTTATACGGGAATGAGACCGTTATACGGGAATGAGACTATTATACGGGAATTAGACTATTATACGGGAATGAGACTGTTATACGGGAATGAGACTATTATACGGGAATGAGACCGTTATACGGGAATGAGACCATTATATGGGAATGAGACCATTATATGGGAATGAGACCGTTATACGGGAATGAGACTATTATACGGGAATGAGACCGTTATTCGGGAATGAGACTGTTATACGGGAATGAGACCATTATACGGGAATGAGACCGTTATTCAGCAATGAGACCATTATACGGGAATGAGACCATTATATGGGAATGAGACCATTATACGGGAATGAGACCATTATACGGGAATGAGACCGTTATTCAGCAATGAGACCATTATACGGGAATAAGACCATTATACTGGAATGAGACTGTTATTCAGCAATGAGACCATTATACGGGAATGAGACCATTATACGCGAATGAGACTGTTATTCAGCAATGAGACCATTATACGGGAATGAGACCATTATACGGGAATGAGACCGTTATACGGGAATGAGACCATTATATGGGAATGAGACCGTTATACGGGAATGAGACCGTTATTCAGAAATGAGACCGTTATACGGGAATGAGACCGTTATTCAGCAATGAGACCATTATACGGGAATGAGACCATTATACAGGAATGAGACCGTTATTCAGCAATGAGACCATTATATGGGAATGAGACCGTTATACGGGAATGAGACCGTTATTCAGCAATGAGACCGTTATACGGGAATGAGACCATTATACGGGAATGAGACCGTTATTTGGGAATGATACCGTTATACGGGAATGAGACCATTATACGGGAATGAGACCGTTATTTTGGAATGAGACCGTTATACGGGAATGAGACCGTTATTCAGCAATGAGACCGTTATACGGGAATGAGACCATTATACGGGAATGAGACCGTTATTTGGGAATGATACCGTTATACGGGAATGAGACCATTATACGGGAATGAGACCGTTATTTTGGAATGAGACCGTTATACGGGAATGAGACCATTATTCAGCAATGAGACCATTATACGGGAATGAGACCGTTATTTTGGAATGAGACCGTTATACGGGAATGAGACCATTATATGGGAATGAGACCATTATTCAGCAATGAGACCATTATACGGGAATGAGACCGTTATTTTGGAATGAGACCGTTATACGGGAATGAGACCATTATATGGGAATGAGACCATTATTCAGCAATGAGACCGTTATTTTGGAATGAGACCGTTATACGGAAATGAGACCATTATACGGGAATGAGACCGTTATTTGGGAATGAGACCATTATACGGGAATGAGACCGTTATTCAGCAATGAGACCATTATACGGGAATGAGACCATTATATGGGAATGAGACCATTATACGGGAATGAGACCATTATATGGGAATGAGACCATTATACGGGAATGAGACCATTATACGGGAATGAGACCGTTATTCAGCAATGAGACCCTTATACGAGAATAAGACCATTATACTGGAATGAGACCGTTATTCAGCAATGAGACCATTATACGGGAATGAGACCGTTATTCAGCAATGAGACCATTATATGGGAATGAGACCATTATACGGGAATGAGACCGTTATTCAGCAATGAGACCATTATACGGGAATGAGACCATTATACGGGAATGAGACCGTTATTTGGGAATGAGACCGTTATACGGGAATGAGACCATTATACAGGAATGAGACCATTATATGGGAATGAGACCGTTATACGGGAATGAGACCGTTATACGGGAATGAGACCGTTATTCAGCAATGAGACCGTTATACGGGAATGAGACCATTATACAGGAATGAGACCGTTATTTGGGAATGATACCGTTATACGGGAATGAGAACATTATACGGGAATGAGACCGTTATTTTGGAATGAGACCGTTATACGGGAATGAGACCATTATTCAGCAATGAGACCATTATACGGGAATGAGACCGTTATTTTGGAATGAGACCGTTATACGGGAATGAGACCATTATATGGGAATGAGACCATTATTCAGCAATGAGACCATTATACGGGAATGAGACCGTTATACGGGAATGAGACCGTTATACGGGAATGAGACCGTTATACGGGAATGAGACCATTATATGGGAATGAGACCATTATACGGGAATGAGACCGTTATTCAGCATTGAGACCATTATACGGGAATAAGACCATTATACTGGAATGAGACCGTTATTTTGGAATGAGACCGTTATACGGGAATGAGACCATTATATGGGAATGAGACCATTATTCAGCAATGAGACCGTTATTTTGGAATGAGACCGTTATATGGAAATGAGACCATTATACAGGAATGAGACCATTATATGGGAATGAGACCATTATACGGGAATGAGACCATTATACGGGAATGAGACCGTTATTCAGCAATGAGACCATTATACGGGAATAAGACCATTATACTGGAATGAGACCGTTATTCAGCAATGAGACCATTATACGGGAATGAGACCGTTATTCAGCAATGAGACCATTATACGGGAATGAGACCATTATACGGGAATGAGACCGTTATTCAGCAATGAGACCATTATACGGGAATGAGACCATTATACGGGAATGAGACCGTTATTTGGGAATGAGACCGTTATACGGGAATGAGACCATTATACGGGAATGAGACCATTATATGGGAATGAGACCGTTATACGGGAATGAGACCGTTATTCAGCAATGAGACCGTTATACGGGAATGAGACCATTATACAGGAATGAGACCGTTATTTGGGAATGATACCGTTATACGGGAATGAGAACATTATACGGGAATGAGACCGTTATTTTGGAATGAGACCGTTATACGGGAATGAGACCATTATTCAGCAATGAGACCATTATACGGGAATGAGACCGTTATTTTGGAATGAGACCGTTATACGGGAATGAGACCATTATATGGGAATGAGACCATTATTCAGCAATGAGACCATTATACGGGAATGAGACCGTTATACGGGAATGAGACCGTTATACGGGAATGAGACCGTTATACGGGAATGAGACCATTATATGGGAATGAGACCATTATTCAGCAATGAGACCTTTATTTTGGAATGAGACCGTTATACGGAAATGAGACCATTATACGGGAATGAGACCGTTATTTGGGAATGAGACCATTATACGGGAATGAGACCGTTATACGGGAATGAGACTGTTATACGGGAATGAGACCATTATACGGGAATGAGACCATTATATGGGAATGAGACCATTATTCAACAATGAGACCATTATTCAGCAATGAGACCATTATGTGGGAATATTTGGGAACGTTATTGGCGGCCACTTTATTGCCAGGACTAGAGCACCTAAAGTCCATTTCGCCATCAGGGACACCGTTGAAAGAGGTGGGGCGCGGTTAGTTTTAGGGTTCGTTTAAGGTTAGGCTAGGGGATTAGGGTTAGGGGTTAGTACTAGGGTTCAGGGTTAGTATTAAGGTTAGTTTTATAGTTAAACTTTAGGTTATAGGGTACTTTTAGGTTTAGTGGGTGTTAATTTTTTTTTTTGGGGGGGGGGGGGGTTGGTTGGTATTTAGAGCTGTCGGTTTATGCCGAAACTGTCAGCAATCTAACTGACAATTATAATATTGGTAAATAATGGGTTGGGTTGTTTAAAAAAAATAATAAAAGATATTTAAAAGAAGAGTAACTACCACAACACGAGGAAATAGTCTTCAATTAGAGGGGCACAGATTTAAAAGCAAAAGGAAGTATTACTTTACTGAAAGTGTAGTGGATGCATAGAATAGCCTTCTAGCGGAAGTGGTAGAGGTTAATAGATTTGAGGAGTTTAAGCATGCATGTGAGAGGCTTAAGGGTAACATAGAAATAGGATAAGGCCAGGGGCTAATGAAAGTCCTTAGATAACTGGGCAGAATGATTCTTGTCTGCCGATACATTCTATGTTTCTATATGTTTCTATGGAAACAGGGTGTTTGGGATGGACGAAGGCCAGCACGGCCTATATTGGTTCATTTAAATCTCAGTCACACACATTATCATGTCTGAGAATAGCTGTGCAGCCAGTGTACTCTGCAGTTGTGTATCTTGGTTTTGTGCTGCCCTAGGCAGACAAAATTCAGGCACCCCCCCACCCACGTTGCACACCTACGACATGCCCCATCACCCATGTTGCACACCCACGACATGCCCCATCACCCCATTATATGCCCCATCACCCACATTGCAAGCACATTAAATGCCCAATCACCCCCATTACATGCCACCATCACCCTTATTACATACCCCCACCACGTCCATTACATGCCCCCATCACCCTCATTAATTGTAAGGTGCTAAAGCTTGCAGAACGGTGGGGGAGGGAGTAAAAATGTGTGCTTTAACACCCTCTGGCAAAGTGCCGCCCTAGGCGAGTGCCTTGTTTGCCTTGTGGAAGATACACTACAGGTACTCTGCACAGAGGAGGTATCGCTTCATACACCGCTGCTAACTATCCAGCAATGGAAAAGAAGCAGAGCCAGCTCTGACCTGCAGATGACATGTCATGGTTACATGACAGAGTCAATGTATGATGAGCACATCACCTTTCATTATAACAATGCAGATCCCAGGGCTGCGCAGAGGGAATCCAGACATTCTAATGATAACAGTCCTCTATCATAGATGATCTACAATGCAGCCTGTGACTGGCACACTGAATAATGAATTGCTTACACATCCTGCACTATGTAATGCATCATAACATAAGAGTCTCTCCGGGGGTATACCGCTGAGGGAAGGCATCAATGTAGCACACCATGTCAGCCAGTTCTAACCACCGCTACTCAAACCTCCCCGGGGGTCTGTCTGCCGTGACATGTCCTGACACCTTGTGTCAACGCTCCCAGATGTGAACACAAACGGCGAGGAGTGTAACCGGCCCGCTCCTGCACAGGTCAGATCTGCACAGAAACTAAAATATGAATAACTCTGCCGGCAGGGATCTAATTACTAAATAGGAAACTCTTTTTAGCAGTTTCATAGCTTTGTTTTCAAGGTTTGGCACAGAATTCACAGATATTTATAAGGGGTCTTGCTGAACGGCGCCTGTAGTTGGCGGTGGGAGCTGTAGTGTATCTTCCACAAGGCAAACAAGGCACTCGCCTAGGGCGGCACTTTTCCAGAGAGTGGCACTTTGCCAGAGGGTGTTAAAGCACACTTCTGGTGCTTCCAACATTTTCACTCCCTCCCCCACCGCTCAGCAAGCTTTAGCTCCTTACATTTAATGAGGGTGATGGGGGCATGTAATGGACGTGGTGGGGGTATGTAATGAGGGTGATGGTGGCATGTAATTGGGGTGATGGGGCATTTAGTGTGTATGCAATGTGGGTGATGGGGCATATAATGGGGTGATGGGGCATGTCGTGGGTGTGCAACATGGGTGATGGGGCATGTTATAGGTGTGCAACGTGGGTGGGGGGGGGGGGGGGGGTGCCTGAATTTTGTCTGCCTAGGGCAGCACAAAACCAAGATACACCACTGGGTGGGAGAGGAGGTGTGGAAGCAAGCACTGGGTAGGTGATCTGGCACTTTTAGGGATAGGTCACTGTATAAGATAAGGGTGTATGAGCTTGGGAAGCAGATATATATCATTTGTACGATCAGCCATAATGGCTGAAAAGGTTTTCAGTCACCTAAACATTGTGTGCACTGTGAACATAGAGAGAATAGGGTTGTAATGTGTCTGTGGTGTCTTTAATGCCATTAGGGCTTGTGGATAGGAAGGAACGTGATACAAAATGGCCACTGCCACGGATATGTTCAGGAACAAGGTGGCATTCTCCATGTTCCAGTTAAATTCGGGTATTCTAGTTAAAAGAGAAGCCTGTATACCAACTAATATTACCCAAATTATTCATATTTAGGATAAATTTGGCGGAGCATCATCAGTTGAACAGCAGCAGTAAAGCTATCTGTCCCACTTTAGAGAGAACTGTCCCACAGAAAGTGGAAGGAGGGGTGAAAGACATGTAATAAATCAATGCTCCCCTTCAGGAATGGTTTAACCCAGCAAATAATGGATTCAAACATGTGTAACCCTTGCCAAGATGGTGATGCCCATATTGGTGTGAAATTGATTGCAGCAGATTCCGTACAGCAGGGTTCAAAACCCCTCCCTGTGCTGATGTGTACAATCCAGAGAGAGAGAGAATGATAGAGAGTGATGTGCCATGCAGGTAGCAAGAGTCAAATCAGAAACTAAATACTACTAATTCCTGTAAGAGGCTTATACAGCAGCACAGCACACTTCCACTCGGAGAAATCAGCACAAATATCTCTTCTTAGTCAATAAAAATATGCAAGGATTACTCCTTAATCCTGAACGAGCGAGGAGTCTGGGAGTCACATTCACTCTGGGGCACAGCATTTTTCGAACAAATTATAAGAGCAAATTATATCTGGAAAGGTTACAGATGGAGCCAGATACATGGCGGAACGTAGAAATAAACAATATGTAGCAGACAATAAAGAGGTAATTGTCTAAGAGGACAATCTAGTAGACTAATGTTATTTATTTAGTCTAAAACAAATTTCGTTCATTACTGCATCCGTTTCAGACGAAATTCGTTCATTATTTTCGTTTCGTTTTATTTGTTGGTACGAATCAATGACCTACACATTCCATAAACCGAAAGTCTATACTTTCTAAGACTTTCGGCTTATGGAATACATGTAATACTATTGGCTTTCTATAAACTGAATTAGAGTCCCCATTCATACGAATAGGTCAATTGATCTATTCGTATGAATGGGGACTCTATTTCGATTTATAGAATAGCAATAGCATTACATGCATTCCATAAACCGAAAGTCGTTCATTATGTCGGTTTATGGAATGTATGTAATGCTATTGGTATTCTATTAACCGACTCTATTTCGGTTTATAGAATGCCAATAGCACTAATGGACGCATGATTTTCGTTTATTAACCATTCGTTCATTCGTCTTTCGTTAGTTTAGCATTTTCGTTAATCGTTTTTCCGAATAATGGACGAAAATGCTATTTTCGGACGAAAATGCATTAGTCCGAAAACGAATGCACAAGTCTACAATCTAGACTGGGGGGAAAAAGTCTGTCTGCAGCTAGCTACCTACTATGAATCCGGGTGGTAAATCTGCCCTGGTATGAGGATACCGTAATAAATTAGCAATAAAGGTGGAGGATTTATAGCGAACATATTAAAACACGTCAGGATATCAGGCATGAGAAATAATAATGCCAATCTGATGAAATAAAGCCAGTCGTGGAGTTTGATCTTTGAATAAATTAAGCTATGAACCAAACTGCAATCAGGATCTGATCTTGAATGGCCACGGGTGCAAAAGTGTACAAAGTATTTCATGCAACAGGCCTTTCTTCCCTAGTAGTAAGAAAATGTTACAATAAATAGAAAATACTGGCACACAGGTTTAGTGACAGACAGTTACATAAAAAAATGTTCTTTTTGTGTTTACCGTGCCTTTAAGGGGACACTTCAGGCAGCAAACTAACTTTGTTGAATCTATTCATTTTTAAAGTGTATACAGGGAATAAAGGGTGGTTTAACCTGTCATTGCTTGTATTAATACTATACCCATGCCCTTCATCCGACCGTGGTGTGAGTCCACTGGCGCTACTCATGGTAATTATGGGAGCTTTTGGCGAGTGATATTTGTTTCGAGCAAGTAAGTAACTCAATGTGGAGAATTACACGCAAGGGAAGACACACTGCTCTCTAGGCATCTACAGACCCCTATAATAAGCATTGTGTGGTGCTACAGGTATTGGATATTATCTGGTAATCCTGAACGAGACAAACCGAGAAAACCACTGCAATCAGCATTATATCCTTCCCAAGCGATGCACAAAGCCATTGCAAATGAAGATCCAGAAACCAACAGCTTGACTCTAACTACCCGATCCTACAAGGAACATAGCAAAGAGAATTAAGCAGCAATATGTCTCGGGTCCACTAATGGGAAAGCCTGCAGCTAATCAGATGTATCCTCACCTACTGGGTACAGCTGGGGAACTGGAGACATTAGTGTCCTAAGGACAATAAGGATGAAGTTAGATCAGTCCAAACACAACTCACAGAAAAATGTAAATATATAAATGTATGGCGATACGGAGCGCTTTAATGGAATGCGACAGTCAATGAAACATTTATTAATTTCAAAGCTTGAGGGGAAGGAGAACATCCTTTCTATTCCTTGTCGCTAAATTGAAAGCAAAAAAAATGCAGATGTTTATACACACGTTACTGCTGTGTACAATATCATTCTGTACAGTAAAATCCACTACACATTAAACAAACAAGACTGTCTGGAGTCATTAGGCTGGTTCTGCAAGCAAGCATAGAGTTGTGATAGCAATCCTGATCTGTCATTGCTGCCAGTGCCCTAGTTCCATCTTAATGGCAAAATGTTAAAGCAAAACATTCTCAGATGCGATCCCTGGTATGGCAGGAGAGAAGCCAAGCACTAGGACACTTACATTCTCCAGTGTCTGCTTGTGGACATGTTCTAGGCAGGTGATTACTTATTGGTCTGTTATGATTGGTAAAGCCAACAGATCGTGCCACATTGCACATTTTACAGGAAACACATCTCCTAGTGCTTAGTTTCTCAACCAGTATAACCAGTGATATCTTTTGAATAAAACATGACAGGAAGATAATTTAAAAAGTTTACTAAGTTACTAACTCTATCTCCCCATCAAAGACATGCCGGGAGTTGAGAGATATAACATGCCAGAAATTTCTGTGAAGGTGTCATCTTTAGTGCAATTAATATTTCCCTTAAACACAAGAAAAACACAATAAATCAGTCATATCTCCAAATGTGTAGACTACAGTGACACAGTATCATAAAAGTTCAATTGTCCACTGTACCCAAACCCATGCGGTGTTTTGTATTTGAGTCTGAAAGCAGAGGAGAATGATTCTTCAAATCGCAAATCCCATCATAATTATACAAATGAATGTCCTGACACAGCAGAACTCCAAACCAACCAAGAAGCTGAGCTATATGTGTAGACTCTGAAACGGAATCTTCAACAATGCATAAAACACATTGCATTCAACTGCGTCGGACAGAAAAGTTCTTAATGAATAGAAGCAGGTCAGGGATTATATGTGAGCAAAATATGAATTGAGATGTAATATCAGGGTACATCTATCTTTTAATAGCATCAGGTGTTTATCAAGGTCAGTAAAAAGTAGATTACAACACCATCCTTTATAACCAGACCGGAGAAGTAGAATGTTTATTACAGTCTTACTGTATTTGTTCTATTAGGGCTATGGGTGGGGATTGGTAATATCAGTCCTAGAAATAAAATCCATTCATCCAATGGGAGAATACATTTCAGCTCTCCTAGATTCTGATTGGCTGCAGAGTTTTGTAATGTATAATCTATCTACTGGGCACACAAAACAGTCTACACTGCTACCAAAAATCTTTTTAATGTGTTGGAGGAGGTGCAATTAATCCTCCTGCCGATTAACCCCTGGACAGCAGCAACCAAATAAAGAGCTGGGAAAAGGAAAATGATGGTGTGCTCAATTTGTCATGGGCTCAAATACTACACATGCATAATGTCATGTTAAGCATAGGCTTGTGCTGGCATATTGTAGGTTTTATAAGATATTTGGAGTGAACATGCATTAATCTATTTATCCCACAATAAATTCACCAGTAATATTGCTTGTATGGCATAGACTGTCTGAAGGCTATTGTTATAAATCGTATGCCATCCAACAAACACTGCTTAGAAAAAGGTATAATCCTTGATAATTCCATGAAACGTCCACTGTCTATGTGCTGCACAGAAAATAAGAACAATGGATATCATGGTAACAGAATAGTCTGGATAGATAAACATTGTGCAAAGCTTTTGACCCTGTCATGGTCAGGAATTCGATGGAGTGATTTGCCAACGTAATCTAGTTTTTTTTTGGTGTACAGATCAAATCAAACCATGTGTGTTATAAAATAAGGACTTTTCTCATCATTGGTACATTGCCTGTAGGACACACATACACCCTACAGGGTTCATGCCCCTTCATTTCTAAGAGTGGCCGCTTGGGATGCCCCACACACATGCTTTGGCTGTGTGAGCAGACTGTACTCTATATTTTACAGTTCCTGTTGCAGAAGGATCAAGGATTGATACACGAGGGAATCACTGTGTGAATTCAGTGTGACGTGTTCCTGGAAGCTAGTACAGTTACATCTAATCCTGTCCAGTTCAAGGCCAGGGCCTAGACGCAGGGCAAGGGGCACAGCAGCCTTCCCAGCTGGAGTTGGCTAAAGATCCTCTACATCACTTATGGAGTTCAGCCTCCTGTTGCGATGCAGGCCTCCAGTAGAGTTGTCTGCCTGCTCAGAAGCCCAACCAGCTAATAAACATGAAGCTTACAACTCAAAGCAGTTGAGTTCCTGGCGTCCATTGCTGTCCTCCGCGTAAGACAGGCCCCTGAAAAGACCTTTGGTTCCTGCTACATCTAACTCACTTTCTCCCTGAGAGAACCCAGAAGATATTGGGGTAAAGCAAAACACTGCTGAGCAGTACCCCTGAGATCAGGTGGGATTAGGCCAAGGCCAATCATCTATATATATATATCCAAGGAAGCACATCGCATGGGAGAGGAACATATCACATGGTTTGGAGCTTATTATTGCCATTTTAGAGGAAACATTTTCACAGCATGTTAGACTGATGCCATGCTGTCACAACCTGGGATAACAGGCCAGGGAGGAGTCTCGTTGCAGGGCAGGGTGTGGGGTCTGTCTGCACCCCACGATGCATAACTGGGAAGGACTGGTAGCTGTGACCGGGACTGAGACAGGACAGGTAACAGACTGGAACTAAGGCAGGACTGGTAGCAGACACTGGGACTGAGGCAGGACAAGTAACTGAGCCTGGAACTGAGACAGGACTGGTAGCTACTGCAACAGGTTTGGAAACAGAACAGTGTTATTCACCTGAATGGTATTATACCCTATGGTTGAGCCTCAGGTAAATAACCACCCAGGACTTGTACACTGACTGCAACCACACACTGAAGCAGAGATACACAGGGAGTACTGGACGAGAAGGATAGTCAGCAGGCCGGGTCATACACGAAACAGGTACAAAGTAGGAATTCAGAAGGCAAGGTCACTAGACAGGCAAAACTGGTCGAGGCAGGCAGAAAACAGCGGAGTCAAAATCAAGCAGGAGTCAGAACCGGAAAATCAATAATCAAAATATAAATGCTAGAACTAGAAACAAGGCACTATCACAGGCTGCAACCAAAGCAATGCAAAGGCACTGATTGCCATAAGCTGCAGGTTTCATTAGGGAAGGGCTGAGGATAACGAGGCAGCTGACAACAGGAGTAGAATGGGAACACCACAATAGCGGCCACTAGAGGCTGAAGACAAAAACAGCCACAAACCCAGAATAACCGTGACACATGCACAAAGCTCATCCCATGCACAAAGCTGACCCATGTACAAAGCTGCTCCCATGCAGAAAGCTGACCCATGCACAAAACTGATCCCATGCACAAAGCTGATCCCATGCACAAAGATGATCCCATGCACAAAGCTGACCCATGCACAACGATCCCATGCACAAAGCTGCTCCCATGCACAAAGCTGCTCCCATGCACAAAGCTGCTCCCATGCACAAAGCTGATCCGATGCACAAAGCTGATCCCATGCACAAAGCTGACCCATGCACAAAGCTGATCGCATGCACAAAGCTGATCCCATGCACAAAGCTGACCCATGCACAAAGCTGATCGCATGCACAAAGCTGACCCATGCACAAAGCTGATCCCATGCACAAAGCTGACCCATGCACAAAGCTGACCCAAAATGCCAGACAGACTCTAGCATGGATGACACAGAAACATCAGACATAGACATAGGCTTCATTTGTGAGATCTGACTCTCCCTCCCCAGGGTCTGGATTACTCCTGCATTTTAGGGAGAGCCCCGCAGACTATTGAAATAAGCGCTGGCAAATGTGTTGGTTTTTTTAGCTCGTCTTTGGGAAGTGATAAATTACAGGTTTGTCTACACAGCTCGATAAAGACTTTGAAGGATTGCCGTGAAGATTATCCAATATAGCTCAACATAAAGGCATCCCGCACGCCCTGGGATCCCACTGCTGTCCTATAGAAAAGAACACAAATCAAAACGGCAGCCTTTTATTTACCTTATTATACTGCTACTTATTGAGTCATTTCCAAAGTGGCACGCTGGGGGCTCCCAGCTATAAAACAAGCAGCTCTGCTTACATGGTGTAACTAGACTTCGCCATGTGAATTAAGTGACGAGTCAGAGAAAAGAGCCACTTCAGCTAAACTAGGTCATTGTCCAATTAGTATTTGGTTTACAGGAGACAATAGATGTCCTGTCAGGGAAGCGGATGTTTTAGTGTTTCTAATATCTGGCAGCACTGCGGTTGAATTTACGTTCGGTGAAATGGGAGGACAGCAGATAATGGAGCTCTGTAAGTAATGTGTCAAATAATATCTGTTATAAACGAATGTACTACACTGCGTATCTGTCATTACTGCTACATAATGGAACCGGAACATGTGCCTCTGCTTAGTGGTGACTTGTGCTGATATACAGGATCTAAAGAGAGGTCAAACGGCTGTCCGGTGGGACGTGCTGGGTCACAAACATCCCCTGCAGGGGTCCTCCTGTATTTTGGAACAGTAACACATCCTTTCCCCATTCCAGCATTGTACAAATGATGTAGCGTTAGGGCAGAGAGGGACCATCGTTTTTTGTTTTTTTTAATATAGTTACTAGTGGGGAACTAATTAAAGTCCCTTCTGGGGTGTCTCACTGTACGAGCATTGAGTGACGGTCTCTGCATGCTTCACAGTTAAGCATGGAGGTTCCAGTTCAGAGGACACAATAGCAAGTATATTTTAGGCCCACAAGCAACGTGTATACTTTGCTAGCGTTTCTTGCTAATATACTGAACAGATTTTATTGTATCTCCTGCTTCAGATTCCTTGGTTTTGAGGGACAGGTGTCACTTGTAGATGCTGCTCTGCAGAATGGACCATTAGTGTTCCCAGGGAAGCATGGCAGCTTCATGTACCATTAAAAGTATATCCTCACAATAGCAGCGCTGAATTTTTCACTTGTGGCCCTATGTCTGTGTTGTCACTTGCTTATGACATCACCTGCGGCTTGATATGCAAATTACGCATTTCCCATTGAAAACCAGTTCATTTGCAGATCAAGCCACAATGTGATGTCATAAGCCGTAGACTCCACATATACTTCACTTTTGCTTGCAATTCTGCTAACACAATGTATAGATCATTTCCAATCATTTTGCATTCTCTACATTCACAGTAGACATGTCCATTCGTCCGAAAAACGAATAACGAAAATGCTAAACTAATGAAAGCCGAATGAACGAATGGTTTATAAACGAAAATCATTCGTCCATTCGGTTTATAGACTTTCGGTTTATAGAATACATGTAATGCTATTGGCTTTCTATAAACCGAACTAGAGTCCCCATTCATAAGAATTTCTTATGAATGGGGACTCTATTTCGGTTTATAGAAAGCCAATAGCATTACATGTATTCCATAAACCGAAAGACATTCGGCTTATGGAGTTTTGGTTTATGGAATGCATGTAATACTATTGGCTTTCTATAAACCGATAAAGAGTCGGTTTATAGAAAGCCAATAGCATTATATAAATTCCATAAACCGAAAGTCTATAAACCGATATGTCTTTCGGTTTATAGACTTTCGGTTTATGGAATGTGTAGGTTAATTGATTCGTATGAACGAATAAAACGAAACGAAAATAATGAACAAATTTCGTCTGAAACGCATGCAGTAATGAACGAAATTGGTCCGAATGGACGAAAACTAAACGAAAATTTTAGTTTTGCACATGTCTAATTCACAGTAAACACAAAGCTTACGTGATACAGTGCCTTACACTTTAATATATATGTAAAAGGTAGGGCATTCTCAGGCTGGATGACGGACATGCTGTTTCATCTTCATACCTAGATCATTATAATTTTTTTTAGTTTTGCTTCTGTATTAAAATAGTAGCAAACCTATAAAATATTCCTTAATTACAGCCACAGAAACAAATAAATGAAAAAGTAAAATATATTTTATAGATAGAAAACTTTTTTTCGCCAATTACCGCTTTCATTGTCTATAATTTAGCCTGCGCATACATAGAACAGTGCGCTAAATAAAACACGCTTTCTAATTAAATGTTTATACTCGGAGGGAAAGAAGCCTCGAAAAAAGGAAAGCCATTCATTTTTCCTTGAAAGAAAGCAATATACAATTATGTGCCTTGAATAGTTATCAATACATACTGTGCAGGCAGCCCGCCTGACCTGTTTTAATACACACGCGTTTCGCTACCCTCCCTGCAGAACATGTCTCCCCGCGTCATGATTAATTCTGTTTGTAGCATGTTTAAAAGACATTTAAAAAAAAAAAAAAAAACCCCAGTAATTATTTACAGATAGTTAGATATTCCCCTGAATGGTGCTCTTTAGATAAAATGCAGTGCTTTCAGGCAACTGTGTCTAGAGGGGAAAAGGCAGGGAAAAAAAGAGCTTCTGTACAAGTAGCCAAAAGGGACTTGCACATCCTGGTGTATTGCTTTGGCAAGCAGCTTTTTAACCATTTGGGATCAGCTCATGCTGTTACACTTAAATAAAATCAATGTTTGTTATGCTGCTGCTTTGTCTTGTTGGATTCCTTCCAATACCGAGCATCCCGGGAGAATTAGCTACATGTCAAATAATTACACAGCCTTCCAGCGCTGATTAGGTTAAGGCCGACTGACACGGGTTGGAAAACACACATTGCGTGTACCCTTGTACTTGTGTATAGGAACTGTGTGTATTCTCACATGTCCTCCACTGCATTAAAAAAGTTTTTGGTAGCAGCAACCGCTGCTTGTGCCTAGTAGACTGTAGGTGAGGTTAGGGTCTCACCAGAGGCGTCGCTAGGGGTGGGCTACTGGGGCTATAGCCCCGAGTCCCCCCTTCATAGCCCCGAATGGAGACTCTGGGGCTAAAGTATTCTTTAGCCCCGAGACTCCAGGGCTATAAATATAAAAAAAAAAAAAAAAAAAAAAAAAAAAATCCCCCGGTGAGCTTTCCTCCGTCTGGGACATAGTCCCAGAATCGGAGGATTAACCTCACGCGGGGGTGAGGGCTGATCGGGAGGAGAGGCTGCTATAGGGAGCTCGTCCCTAGCCTCTCCTCCTGGCCATAGAGATCACAGCGCGACGGGTGCAAGCTCCGCCCCCGTCGCGCTGTGTCAGCTGCTTGCCGGATGTCAGGTGGACGGACATCCGGCAGAAGGTCCTGGATGACGGAGCAAGTGTAAGGTAAGTAAGAAAAAAAAAAAGTGTGACTGTGTATGGGTGTCTAGGTGTGTGTGTGTGTGTGTGTGTGTGTGTCAGGGTGTCTAGGTGTGTGTGTGTGTGTGTGTGTGTGTGTGTGTCAGGGTGTCTAGGTGTGTGTGTGTGTGTGTGTGTGTGTGTGTGTGTCAGGGTGTCTAGGTGTGTGTGTGTGTGTGTGTGTGTGTGTCAGGGTGTCTAGGTGTGTGTGTGTGTGTGTGTGTCAGGGTGTCTAGGTGTGTGTGTGTGTGTGTGTGTGTGTGTGTGTGTCAGGGTGTCTAGGTGTGTGTGGGTATTACTGGGTTCTGAGTGGCACAATATTACTGGGCTATGATTGGCACAATATTACTGGGTTCTGAGTGGCACAATATTACTGGGCTATGATTGGCACAATATTACTGGGTTCTGAGTGGCATAATATTACTGGGCTATGATTGGCACAATATTACTGGGTTCTGAGTGGCATAATATTACTGGGCTATGATTGGCACAATATTACTGGGTTCTGAGTGGCACAATATTACTGGGTTCTGATTGGCACAATATTACTGGGTTCTGATTGGCACAATATTACTGGGCTATGATTGGCACAGTATTACTGGGTTCTGAGTGGCACAATATTCTTGGGCTATGATTGGCACAATATTACTGGGCTATGATTGGCACAATATTACTGGGTTCTGAGTGGCACAATATTACTGGGTTCTGAGTGGCACAATATTACTGGGTTCTGAGTGGCACAATATTCTTGGGCTATGATTGGCACAATATTCTTGGGCTATGATTGGCACAATATTACTGGGTTCTGAATGGCACAATATTACTGGGCTATGATTGGCACAATATTACTGGGTTCTGAATGGCACAATATTACTGGGCTATGATTGGCACAATATTACTGGGTTCTGAGTGGCACAATATTACTGGGCTATGATTGGCACAATATTACTTGGTTCTGACTGGCACAATATTCTTGGGCTAAGATTGGCACAATATTACTGGGTTCTGAGTGGCACAATATTCTTGGGCTATGATTGGCACAATATTACTGGGTTCTGAGTGGCACAATATTCTTGGGCTATGATTGGCACAATATTACTGGGTTCTGAGTGGCACAATATTCTTGGGCTATGATTGGCACAATATTCTTGGGCTATGATTGGCACAATATTACTGGGTTCTGAATGGCACAATATTACTGGGCTATGATTGGCACAATATTACTGGGTTCTGAATGGCACAATATTACTGGGCTATGATTGGCACAATATTACTGGGTTCTGAGTGGCACAATATTACTGGGCTATGATTGGCACAATATTACTGGGTTCTGACTGGCACAATATTCTTGGGCTAAGATTGGCACAATATTACTGGGTTCTGAGTGGCACAATATTCTTGGGCTATGATTGGCACAATATTACTGGGCTATGATTGGCACAATATTACTGGGTTCTGAGTGGCACAATATTCTTGGCCTATGATTGGCACAATATTACTGGGTTCTGAGTGGCACAATATTACTGGGCTATGATTGGCACAATATTACTGGGCATCTGATTGGCACAATATTACTGGGCTCTGAGTGGCACAATATTCCTGGGCTCTGAGTGGCACAATATTCCTGGGCTCTGAGTGGCACAATATTACTGGGTTCTGAGTGGCACAATATTACTGGGTTCTGACTGGCACACTATTACTGGGCTCTGACTGGCAAAATATTACAGTCATCTGACTGGCACACTATTACTGGGCTCTGAATGACACAATATTCCTGGTATCTGACTGGCACAATATTACTGGGCTCTGAGTGGCACAATATTACTGGTATCTTACTGGCACAATATTACTGGGCTCTGAATGGCACACTATTCCTGGTATCTGACTGGCACAATATTACTGGTATCTGAAAGGCACAATATTACTGGTATCTTACTGGCACAATATTACTGGGCTCTGAATGGCACACTATTCCTGGTATCTGACTGGCACAATATTACTGGTATCTGAAAGGCACAATATTACTGGTATCTGACTGGCACAATATTACTGGGTTCTGAGTGGCACAATATTCCTGGTATCTATAATTGTACAATTTTCAAACACTGAAAAATGTGTGGGTGTTTTCTTACATTTTTATTATGGGGTGGGGGGTGCAACACTCAGGGTCCGCCCCGGGTGCCAAATGCTCTAGGTACGCCCCTGTGTGTGACCGAGCTCATCTGGGCTCTAGCCCCAGATCATCCGAAGACCTAGCAACGCCCCTGGGTCTCACCCTATTAAGTGGGCACCATGACTGAGCAGGTGAGCTTAATTATGTTTTGGCAAAATCTCTCATTTCTATTATGTTTATATAATTGTTGAAAACTTTACAAGCTCGGCCTGTTTTATTTGTATTTGTACATATGGACGCTATAGGTTAACCAAGGGCGGTGTACAGAAACAATGGGGGGCATGTATAAACACGGAGCACCAATCCAAATACCAGCGCAATCGGCGTGTGAACCAATGTATAAAGCAGACTCGAATGTCGACACTCATTGCGCCAGTGCAGCCTATGTGTATAAAAAAAAACCTCAGATGTTGAAAAGCGTCTGATTTTTGTCGGGCAACCTCCGTCAAATTGTGCCCCTTTCCTGCAGTTTTTGTACATATCCTCCAATGTTTTTTTCTGGGGCCTCTAATGACATATACAGCGACCATGAAAGCAATCCTTACAAGATTTTTGCTAAGGGCCATACAAAACAAAATGTGGGGCAGAGGAGAATAAACTACATATTTAATAATTACTCTGAATAGGGGGGTGGCAGGGTCTATTCACATTTAATTGATCTTATGCAAGAAATCTTGCATATCCTCACAACGAGCCATGATCTGCTCCAGTTCTCACATCTCTAAACACACGGTATAGATCTACAGATGCGTGCGGCATCTTGGATTATGTTAGATCCGTTGTGTTGAAATAGTCCTCGGGGGGGGGGGGGGGGGGGGGCTCCTACTAGCGATCTGGGAGGAAAAAACCAGAAGAAATGTAACATCTTTATTATATTGTGTCGTGTAACAAGCACTCAGTCTGTCTACCCGAAGGGGACAAAACATAACAAAGGTAATAAGATTGTTCTGCTTCTCTTTTTTTGTATTGTGTTAATCAATATTATTTTCATACTTAAGATGTAAGCAGTAGTGTATCTTCCACAAGGCAAACAAGGCACTCGCCTAGGGCGGCACTTTGTCAGAGGGTGTTAAAAGACACGTCTGGTGCTTCAAACATTTTCGCTCCCTCCCAAGCTTTAGCTCCTTCCAATTAATCGGGGTGTTGGGGGCATGTAATGGACATGGTGGAGGTATGTAATGAGGGTGATGCTGGCATGTAATGGGGCAATGGGTCATTTAGTGTGTATGCAATGTGGGTGACGGGCAGGGCCGGACTGGGAATAAAAACCAGCCCTGGAAATTATAGTATTCCAGCCCCATAGAATTGCATATTTATTTTCTTGTTCATAACGGACAATCCATACATTTTACAACACATTTTAAAAGTGTATTATTTTATAGATAAGACTGGTACATACCCCTGCACAGGGCAAAATATGCCCCCAGTATGTACACAATATTATAACTAACGTACTGCTCTGATATATACCCCATGCACAGGGCAACACATAGCAACCAGTACACAAGGTTATATGAGTTGCCCTGTGCAGGAGATTATATAATTAGGGAATTGTGTGAGCTATAACCTTGTGTACATACTGGGTGGCTATACTGATTTACCCCAGCACCCAGACTGCACTCACAGGACTTACCCCAGCATGCAGATTGCACTCATAGGACTTATCCCAGCACCCATAACTTGCCACCTTTTCTTCAGAAAAATACCAGCCTTGGTACTGTCTCCATAGACTTAACATTGGCCTGAAGCCAATTTTTTTTACCAGCCTGTAGGTAAAATACCAGCCAGGTGGCAACCCTATTCAGTACCCACAGCATTTGCCAAGCACTCATATAGCACCCACACAATTTGGCATGCAACAGTGTCACTTTGTCCCACAGAGCTGCCCCTGCAGAACAAACCACAGTGTCACTTTGTCATACAGAGCTGCCCCTGCAGAACAAACAACAGTGTCACTTTGTCCCACAGAGCTGCCCCTGCAGAACAAACAACAGTGTCACTTTGTCATACAGAGCTGCCCCTGCAGAAAAAAATCACATTGTCCCTTTCCCCATAGTACATGTTATTTTGCCCCACTGAACATGCCACAGCATCACTTTTCCAATTAAAATAAGCCAGGTACCAATTAACATGCAACAGCCACTTCGTCATTAACATATGCAACAGCCAGTTTGCCTATTAAAATATGCCAACAACCAATTTTGCCACTAATATACGAGTATCATTTTGCCATTAATATGCCACAGTCAATTTGCCCATTAATATGCCAGTATTATTTTGCCATTAATATGCCAGTATTATTTTGCCATTAATATGCCACAGTCAATTTGCCCATTAATATGCCACAGCCAATTTGCCCATTAATATGCCAGTATTATTTTCCCACTAATATTCCACAGCCAATTTGCCAGTATGATTTTGCCATTATTATGCCAGTATTATTTTGCTATTAATGTTACAGTAAATTTGCCCATGAATATGCCAGTATTACTTTGCCATTAATATGTCAAAGTCAATCTGCCCTTAATATGCCAGAGCCAATTTGCCAGTATTATTTTTCCATTAATATGCCAGCATTATTACAGTCGATTTGCTAGTCACTCACACACTTATACAGCTATACAGAATTATGTGTATGTCTCTGAGAAACTGTATTTACAAAATAAAAGGATTTGGGATATATAGGAAGTTAGGTTGGGAGGTGGATGGGGTGTCAAATAAACAAACTGCCCCAGGTGACTCTTTAAAATCATATGATGTTTTTTTTTTTTTTAGCTCACAGTGTCCCTTCAAAAATCTGGTGCATCAAAACACAATATAACAGTGGTGGTGCCCTGCTTTTTAATATTAAAACCTCTTAATCACTCCACTCCGCAGCAATATTATGACAAAATATAGCAAGCAATGCAATCGATGGTGTGGCTTAACATTAAATCATGTAAGCTACATCTGGTCAAGATGTTCCACTCATTCACACACTTACACTCTGCCCCTCGCTCACACACTTACACTCTGCCCCTCGCTCACACACTTACACTCTGCCCCTCGCTCACACACTTACACTCTGCCCCTCGCTCACACACTCACACTCTGCCCCTCGCTCACACACTCACACTCTGCCCCTCGCTCACACACTCACACTCTGCCCCTCGCTCACACACTCACACTCTGCCCCTCGCTCACACACTCACACTCTGCCCCTCGCTCACACACTGCCCCTCGCTCACACACTCACACTCTGCCCCTCGCTCACACACTCACACTCTCCCCCTCGCTCACATATTTACACTCTGGCACTCACATACTTACACTCTGGCACTCACATAGTTACACTCTGGCACTCACATAGTTACACTCTGGCACTCACATCCTTACACTCTGCCACTCACATCCTTACACTCTGCCACTCACATCCTTACACTCTGCCACTCACTCACATCCTTACACTCTGCCACTCACTCACATCCTTACACTCTGCCACTCACTCACATACTTACACTCTGCACTTACTCACTTACACTCTGCCACTCACTCACTTACACTCTGCCACTCACTCACTTACACTCTGCACTCACATACTTACACTCTGGCACTCACTCACATACTTACACTCTGCACTTACTCACTTACACTCTGCCACTCACTCACTTACACTCTGCACTCACTCACTTACACTCTGCACTCACATATTTACACTCTGCACTCACATACTTACACTCTGGCACTCACTCACATACTTACACTCTGCCACTCACTCACATACTTACACTCTGCCACTCACTCACACACTTACACTCTGCCCCTCGCTCACACACTCACACTCTGCCCCTCGCTCACACACTCACACTCTGCCCCTCGCTCACACACTCACACTCTGCCCCTCGCTCACACACTCACACTCTGCCCCTCGCTCACACACTCACACTCTGCCCCTCGCTCACACACTGCCCCTCGCTCACACACTCACACTCTGCCCCTCGCTCACACACTCACACTCTCCCCCTCGCTCACATATTTACACTCTGGCACTCACATACTTACACTCTGGCACTCACATAGTTACACTCTGGCACTCACATAGTTACACTCTGGCACTCACATAGTTACACTCTGGCACTCACATCCTTACACTCTGCCACTCACATCCTTACACTCTGCCACTCACATCCTTACACTCTGCCACTCACTCACATCCTTACACTCTGCCACTCACTCACATACTTACACTCTGCACTTACTCACTTACACTCTGCCACTCACTCACTTACACTCTGCACTCACTCACTTACACTCTGCACTCACATATTTACACTCTGCACTCACATACTTACACTCTGGCACTCACTCACATACTTACACTCTGCCACTCACTCACATACTTACACTCTGCCACTCACTCACACACTTACACTCTGCCCCTCGCTCACACACTCACACTCTGCCCCTCGCTCACACACTCACACTCTGCCCCTCGCTCACACACTCACACTCTGCCCCTCGCTCACACACTCACACTCTGCCCCTCGCTCACACACTCACACTCTGCCCCTCGCTCACACACTGCCCCTCGCTCACACACTCACACTCTGCCCCTCGCTCACACACTCACACTCTCCCCCTCGCTCACATATTTACACTCTGGCACTCACATACTTACACTCTGGCACTCACATAGTTACACTCTGGCACTCACATAGTTACACTCTGGCACTCACATCCTTACACTCTGCCACTCACATCCTTACACTCTGCCACTCACTCACATCCTTACACTCTGCCACTCACTCACATCCTTACACTCTGCCACTCACTCACATACTTACACTCTGCACTTACTCACTTACACTCTGCCACTCACTCACTTACACTCTGCCACTCACTCACTTACACTCTGCCACTCACTCACTTACACTCTGCCACTCACTCACATACTTACACTCTGCACTTACTCACTTACACTCTGCCACTCACTCACTTACACTCTGCACTCACTCACTTACACTCTGCACTCACATATTTACACTCTGCACTCACATACTTACACTCTGGCACTCACTCACATACTTACACTCTGCCACTCACTCACATACATACACTCTGCCCCTCGCTCACACACTCACACTCTGCCCCTCGCTCACACACTCACACTCTGCCCCTCGCTCACACACTCACACTCTGCCCCTCGCTCACACACTCACACTCTGCCCCTCGCTCACACACTGCCCCTCGCTCACACACTCACACTCTGCCCCTCGCTCACACACTCACACTCTCCCCCTCGCTCACATATTTACACTCTGGCACTCACTCACATACTTACACTCTGCCACTCACTCACATACTTACACTCTGGCACTCACTCACACACTTACACTCTGGCACTCACTCACATACTTACACTCTGGCACTCACTCACACACTTACACTCTGGCACTCACTCACATACTTACACTCTGCCACTCACTCACACACTTACACTCTGGCACTCACTCACATACTTACACTCTGCCACTCACTCACATATTTACACTCTGGCACTCACTCACATACTTACACTCTGCCACTCACTCACATACTTACACTCTGGCACTCACTCACACACTTACACTCTGGCACTCACTCACATACTTACACTCTGGCACTCACTCACACACTTACACTCTGGCACTCACTCACATATTTACACTCTGCACTCACATACTTACACTCTGGCACTCACTCACATACTTACACTCTGCCACTCACTCACATACTTACACTCTGCCACTCACTCACATACTTACACTCTGGCACTCACTCACACACTTACACTCTGCCACTCACTCACATCCTTACACTCTGCCACTCACTCACACACTTACACTCTGGCACTCACTCACATACTTACACTCTGGCACTCACTCACATACTTACACTCTGCCACTCACTCACATATTTACACTCTGGCACTCACTCACATACTTACACTCTGCCACTCACTCACATACTTACACTCTGCCACTCACTCACATACTTACACTCTGGCACTCACTCACACACTTACACTCTGCCACTCACTCACATCCTTACACTCTGCCACTCACTCACATACTTACACTCTGCCACTCACTCACATACTTACACTCTGGCACTCACTCACACACTTACACTCTGCCACTCACTCACATCCTTACACTCTGCCACTCACTCACATACTTACACTCTGCCAGTCACTCACATACTTACACTCTGCCACTCACTCACATACTTACACTCACTTTCCCCAGCACCATACTGTATTTACCTTACCCTGCAGTCCGGCAGCTTCCTCTCAGGCAGCAGAATCCCCCTCCCCTTCCTCTCCCGCTCAGCAGGCTCTGGGTGAAGCCGAATTTCTTTAAGGGCCGCTGAAATTTTAAAGGGCCGCGGCCGCCGAAAGTCTTAAAGGGCCGCGGCCGCCGAAAGTCTTAAAGGGCCGCGGCCGCCGAAAGTCTTAAAGGGACGCGGCTGCCGAAATTCTTAAAACAGCCCTAGGGTAGGCGGCCTACCGGGATTTTTCCCGGTATCCCGGTAGGCCAGTCCGGCCCTGGTGATGGGGCATGTCGTAGATGTGCAACGTGGGTGGGGAGGTGTCTGAATCTTGTCTGCCTAGGGCAGCACAAAACCAAGATACACCTCTGGATGTAAGTATGTAACTTATACTATCCCTTATATATTCCGCAGCAAGGAATACATAATGTCATGTATACATCTGCAAGCAACAGAAGAAAAAGGTTCTAATGTTTCTTTATTTATCCCTATCACCTATTCTGTCTGTGTTGTATTGTACCATCTATACATTCAGTGACATTACTAGACATTATAAGGGTGCTAACCAGTTGGAGAGCCTTCCAAAACATGGCCGACGTATGGTCCTTCCCTGAAGATCGGTCGGTTGTCATTTTGATCGATGACTGTGATTTCTAAATCAGCGGGTCCTTCGATGGTTTTTCCGCTTTCATCTATAATTTCTACTTGAAACTGTGAGGAGGAAAAAGAAGAAAAAAAAAATCAATCGACCAATAAGTGAACCCGAAAACGCTAGGTATAGGGGTGCTAAAAGGACCCTCCTGCTACATCCTAACGCACTGTAATACATTCAGTGAACTGGTTTTGGTTTTTAAAGGTCTATTTTGTTTAAATGACAAATATGCTTCAAATAAATTAACGGGAGCTGTTAATTAATCCGATTTTACAGTCTTCATAACAAACAAAACAAAAGCCACAAGGAGATCTCTGCCGTTTCCATTCCCCGTCCTATTATTCTGTGAATGACTATGATAAGTGTCTAAGTCGGAGAAATGTAAACCGGAGTTCATCGTTTTATGGTATGCGACAATGCTGGGTATTGTGATGTGAAACATATTCACAAGCATTACATCATAACAGGGATTGTTAGGCCGGCACAGAATCCTTTGTCCAATGAAGCACTTCATGTACAATAGAAAGGTGCATTATATGTAATAGCTACTGAAGCACTTGCTTTTTTAAAAAAAAAAAACATGTGGCATTTTCCTGAGCAGGTGAAGTATGAGTACATATGTAATACTGTTTATTTTTGTCTATTACCAAACATGAACAGTTGCATTGCGTGTGGTAATGGGCAGGATTAAAGGGAACTGTATCACCTAAGCACTGCTTATACTGTCAATGTAAAGTATACAAAAATACAGAAAATGATCTATACATTGTGTTAATAGAATTACAAGGAAATGCCTAAATTAGGAGAAAATCATGTGTTTAATGCTGCTGTGGAGCTCAAAATAGGACTGTCCATACCAAGGTCCATGTTTACCAAGTCAAAATAGGTGGTATTTCAGGGAAAGGTGCTAAAATAGTAGTAGAAACCATAGAAACCAATGGAAAACTATGGCGGTTTGTTCCAAATTTAACACATTTTTAAAAAATGCCTTCATAAATATGGCCCCAGATCTCCAACATTTTTACTTAAGCAATGCTTTTAAAAATTTGAAATAATTAAATATATTTGTAAATTTGGGGTGGTGAAATGTTTACTTGTATTGTGCATAAATGGGGATTTGTCAGTAGCACACCATATTAAATACGCAGATTTGGGGTTATGCTGTCCATTATTTTTTTTTCATATAAAGTCTACAGTTATACCTTACCACTTATCTTGCCCTTCTGTGGTTGCCCCCTTTTTCTTTAAAAAAAAAAATACCAGCCATGCTTTTGCTTCCACAAACTTTATTTTTTTCTCAAGGCAATTTTGTACCGGTCTACTGGCAAAATATCTGCTGGGGGGCAGCTCTATGCACTTCTGGTGTATGAGTAAAATGGTAAAAACTCTGTAAATACCTGTCAGTGGCAAATCATACAAGCTTCTCCCTCAGCACAAAGTTGTGTCCAAATATGGCACAGACTGGGCATGGAACATTAAGTTCTAAGGAGTGTGTTTATGACATCACTGGATACATCACAGTCATAGTTTCATACATAACACCCTGGATACATTAAACCCCTTCAATGGCCTGCAGTATGTGATTTACTGGAAATACAATTCGTGAGGACAGTTTTGTTTTTGGAGGTGTGGAGGAGGTAGGGTTGCCACCCAGCCAGTATTTTACCAGCAGGACGGTAAAAAAATGGATTAATGCTAATGTTAACTCTATGGGGACACCAGCAAGACCGGTATTTTTTTGTAGAAAATGTGGCAACACTAGGAGGAGGGTTGACTTTTAAAGGGACAGTCTAGTCCCCAAACTCACTGGTGCAAGATGAAGATTACTGCTTGTATAGTGCACAGGCTTTTTGCATAAATACCATTAAATATTTGACTTAAGCCCTTCTCCAGTGCCGCAGCACTGATTATATATAGACACTGAGGATATAAAGATTTGTTTAATTTAGTCACTTCCTGTGCTGCTGGAATTTAATACATTGTGTGGACAGTAATAATCTTACTCTTGTACACAGTAGGATCACTTAACAGTGCAACACATTGTCTAATGTCATCTCTAGACCGTCAGGAAATTCCATTCATTTGAATGGTATTATTCTCATTGGTTCCTGCAGCAAAAAAAAAAAAGAGGAAACAACTTTGACTCAGCTAGTGTGGGCAGTCTTGGCTTCTTGCAAACTTCTGTAATTTCACAAATTCATCTAGCTGGAAGTATTTTATATTTAAAGCAATGCAAAATGTAAAACATGCCTTGTAAAGTACTTTGAATGTACTTTAATATGCATTAACATTTGGAAGATGCATTT
The DNA here is from genome assembly GCA_036172795.1 of Pelodytes ibericus. NCBI lineage: Eukaryota > Metazoa > Chordata > Amphibia > Anura > Pelodytidae > Pelodytes > Pelodytes ibericus. The sequence continues at coordinate 198,225,635 of CM069862.1, read as the reverse complement.
AAAATAAATATGGTCCATTGTCTTGTTTGTAAAATTAACCTGTCATTATCAAAATAAATAAATTCATCTCTATATTGTTCTATGCGAGTTGCTAGGAAAGGTGTTCAGTTTGTTTTTTGTTTTTTTAATGTATTGAGGTAAAAACTAAAAATATTGCTGTCTACAGAGCACTATTCAGAAATGATCCCCATTTTTTTTTTGGGGGGGGGGGGGGGGCGTACACTATGTAACCTGCCAGCCCTGGCTGGATGAGGTGTGAATGTCCTCTTCGGCGATAGGCTGTGTGCAACAGATTGACACGCAACACACCAATGACAGAGAGGATGAGAGATGTGCTGCCAAATACCAATGCCAATGGATCACACTTATCAAATTACAGTTTTAGTGAGCCTTTTGTCTCCTTAAAAAAAATGGGGTTCGGCTCCCACTTTAACATTTTCCCGTTTTCTACAGACAGAAGTGACATTTGGACACCTGGGCTTTTATCGGAGACAGTCGTTTGCTCTGCACATTTTATGGGTTTAGTTTAGATCTAACTAGATCTTCTGAAACACAAAAGCAGAAACTTCAAGATCGGAAATTCCAAAGGAAAAAAAAGAAAAAGCGACGGCAGTAAAAGGGCACAGCTGAATTACTGCGAGATAATCAGCGGATTTTGAATGAAAGGCCGGCCGTGAATATAGAGCCTGATGTCAAAATATAAAATCCATATCAGAGTCTAATTCTTTCAAAGGAAATGTTGCAGCACAAACAAACGAGCAGTTCAAAACGATAATTTACTAAATCCAAACACAGTATACATCATTTCTTCACATACATTGGAATCCTGTTAACTTGATGTATTGTTTAATTATCCTCACTATCTTTGCACGCTTCCCATCACACAAATGCCATTCTGCCCAAGTAATATCTCTTAAAGGGAACCATGGGTTTTTATTCACAGCTTTCCGTAAAACATGGCTCTTTAATTAAAGTAGAGCAGTAATTGTGTTCTGCCGGCACTGACTCTGCTTTAGAGAATGGAATCCAACCTGATTGGGTAGACTTTGGATTGAGACAGGTATAGTTAGCTGTGTTACCGCACTGGAGCTCTCAGTGATGGTTAGGTGTCCTTATTTAGGGTAATGACTGTTTTGGACCAAAAGTGTCTCTCCTTCTCTATCACTTATTATAAAAAAAAGATAATATCCATGCTGCTGCTTCCATCGACTTTACACTATCCTTAGCAGTCTGCCGGTAAATAACACTCTGTTTATTTGGTGTGCCAGTGTATCTCAGAGCACTGGAGCAATAACGAATAATGATACCATTCCTCCCAACTGTCCCACTTTTAATTTAGGGCAGTCCTGTATTTGAGGCTGTGTTCTACCTGTGTTCTGCTTTTCAGGACAGAGCTAGAGTTCAGCAGGATTGCAGTCCCAATCTCATTCTCCGATGTCCGGGACTGCAGTCCTAATCTCATTCTCCGATGTCCGGGACTGCAGTCCTAATCTCATTCTCCGATGTCCGGGACTGCAGTCCTAATCTCATTCTCCGATGTCCGGGACTGCAGTCCTAATCTCATTCTCCGATGTCCGGGATTGCAGTCCCAATCTCCTTCTCCGATGTCTGAGAGTGCAGTCCTAATCTCATTCTCCGATGTCCGGGATTGCAGTCCTAATCTCATTCTCCGATGTCCGGGACTGCAGTCCCAATCTCATTCTCCGATGTCCGGGACTGCAGTCCCAAATTCATTCTCCGATGTCCGGGACTGTAGTCCCAATCTCATTCCCAGATGTCCGGGATTGCAGGCCCAATTTCATTCTCCGATGTCCGGGACTGCAGTCCCAATCTCATTCTCCGATGTCTGGGACTGCAGTCCCAATCTCATTCTCCGATGTCTGGGACTGCAGTCCCAATCTCATTCTCCGATGTCCGGGACTGCAGTCCCAATCTCATTCTCTGATGTCCGGGATTGCAGTCCTAATCTCTTTCTCCGATGTCCGGGATTGCAGTCCCAATCTCATTCCCCGATGTCCGGGACTGCAGTCCCAATCTCATTCTCCGATATCCAGGATTGCAGTCCTAATCTCATTCCCCGATGTCCGGGACTGCTTTCCCAATCTCCTTCTCCGATGTCCGGGACTGCAGTCCCAATCTCATTCTCCAGAGTCTGGGATTGCAGTCTCAATCTCATTCCCCGATATCCGGGACTGCTTTCCCAATCTCATTCTCTGATGTCCGGGACTGCAGTCCCAATCTCCTTCTCCGATGTCTGAGAGTGCAGTCCTAATCTCATTCCCTGATGTCCGGGATTGCAGTCCCAATCTCATTCTCCGATGTCCGGGACTGCAGTCCCAATCTCATTCTCCGATGTCCGGGACTGCAGTCCCAATCTCATTCTCCGATGTCTGAGAGTGCAGTCCTAATCTCATTCTCCGATGTCCGGGATTGCAGTCCCAATCTCTTTCTCCGATGTCCGGGACTGTAGTCCCAATCTCATTCCCTGATGTCCGGGATTGCAGTCCCAATCTCATTCTCCGATGTCCGGGACTGCAGTCCCAATCTCATTCTCCGATGTCTGAGAGTGCAGTCCTAATCTCATTCCCTGATGTCCGGGATTGCAGTCCCAATCTCATTCTCCGATGTCCTGGACTGTAGTCCCAATCTCATTCTCCAGAGTCTGGGACTGCAGTCCCAATCTCATTCTCCGATGTCCGGGACTGCAGTCCCAATCGCATTCTCGAATGTCCGGGATTGCAGTCCCAATCTCATTCTCCGATGTCCGGGACTGCAGTCCCAATCTCATTCTCCAGAGTCTGGGACTGCCAACCTGCAGTCCTGATCTCATTCTCCTGTGTCTGGTGGGGCTGATACTCGACCTCGACCCCTGTTGTCCCTATTCGCCAGGGGCAGAAGGTGTGAGGTATGTATTACTACTCAGAAATAGTAAAGTAGTAAATTGTAGCTATAGATTTCAATGCAAAAACCAACAACAGCTACCATTACCTGCCCCAAAATGTTACTCTTAGCAAAATCATTCGTCACTATATTTTAAAGCAATGTACCTGTATTAACAAATAATTTAAATTGACGCGAGAAGAACCTACAAAATCCGTTCATATGGACCATTTATGATAGCCCATCATTTCAAACCCGCAGTTTTAAAAAATGTAAAAATAAAAGGAAGAAAGTCAATTGCGGAACATTAATTACCAGCGGCTGTAAAGTTTAGGCGAGCTGACATTTTAAGATCATTTTTTAAAGCATTGGTTGATGGCTTCATTGATTAAACTATTTTAACTTGCTAATAGTAGATCAATAGTGAAAGGTGCAATTTAGCAAACCTCTTACCAAACGCAAGAGTATAAATGGTCCTTGGCAATCCGCAAGATAAGTCAGCAACACAGCTCTCTTCTGTTTTGTATCCAACAATCATGGAACCTAATTTACTTTGTCGAGACGTAATTAGTAGGGGCCTCTGGTTGGCATTTACTTGACAGCTTTTCATACTTGGACACTTTCATAATTTGAAGAAAGGCCACTCCAGCATGAGATCCGTTCCCCAGAACCAATATTTCAAGCTCTTTTTTTTTTTTAATGACCCCTAGTAAGGGTAAATTAATATGCACATTAATCTTTAATGTCCTTCATGACACACTGTGCATCAATGCAATTGTTCCCCGGTTGCTGGTAATGTGATGACAGGGGTCCTGTGCATTTTTTTTTTTTAATAAATTAGCATATTTGTTTCATATCAGTATAGATGGCGTAATTGCACATGTCACACGTAGAACGCACAATAGATAATTATTCCGCTTCTCGGCAGGCCTGACACCTGGAGGGGTAAAAGAGTGTGATAAAATAAGGGACATGTGTGTTCTCGTTCGAACTTTATTGTGATCTTATTACGCTGAAGAAGATATGGAGCTGGGAGAGCTACGTGTGATGGCGGCCTATGTGGCATAGACGTGAACCTGGGTGGTGAAGAGGATGTCACAGAGCAATTATCCAAATTCAACAGGCCTTTTTCGATAATTATGCAGTGGTAAAGAGTACCAGCCCTCGTATGATGTTGTATGGACCATTCGAATAGGAAAGTCCTCTGAAGAGGTAATAAGGTGGTGTATAAGGGCTGACAGTGCTGGATATGATACTGCACTTGGGGATATGGACCAGTACTGTAGTTCTTAGCATGTTATGTTCCTCCTTACATAGGATGGGTCTTTTTCAGTGCAAGCCTGCAATTCTCCCTGACATTTATGTAATGTGACTGGTGACATCACTGGCATCCTGCACATGTTCCAGTGGTCATCCCTGTGCATCTGTATGGAAATAACCATTCTTGCTGTCGGGGCTGATAAGAAAAAATCTAAGAGAAGAGAGTTAAATATTGTAGACCGTTTTAGGTTCTTTGTTCAGCTCCCAAGGAATTTATATTTAAAAAAAAAAAAAAGGATTGTAACAGGGCAATATTAGTTTTGCTTATATGTAGACCAGAAACATTATATTTAAATATATGTTGGGAGGGGGAAAAAGGTGAGAAATTTATAAACCCAGCACTAGTGTAGAAGGGGGAAGGATGGTGTGCCTGTGATCAGTCCCATTTTTTTTTTTTTTTATAAACCCCGGACACTCGAGGTCTGATAAGTGTTTGATCTGTGTTTCGGCAAAACTTTGTTTTCCAGATCTCTGTGCAGCCTGCGGAGTGAAAACATCTTCCGTGAAGCCTGTGATCAAAGATTGCTTAATCATGTTCCATTTCTGTGCGATCCCAGTTTTCCTTCAGTCACACAGCATGGAAGTTGCAGCGGCAAATTGGTGCAAATTAGCAGTGTTACTAAACACAAACCTCGTAGGCTTTGGCACCAGAATGAAGACTGACTACAGCAGAAACTGCATCCAGTCCAAGACATCTTGAGAGTCTTCTCCGTTTGAAATTAAATTGCAATCAGCGCACCGACATTTGGTATATAAGACACGCAACCTGAAACTCAATGTAAATGTCATTTTATGTATTTTATTTAGCAACGACTGAAAGTGTTACAGGCCATATTGAAGCAAATCTCCAACTGCTTGCTTTCTCACCTTAAAGAAACACTCAACTTTATTCACTTGTGCTACTAGTATAATATAGAAGCACAAGTGATAGGTTACTGCCCCTAGTGTTAGTATTCACTAGTGCTGTGTACTTTTCATAGTACATGCCAGTTTATCCTCTGAGGCAGTGTATCCCATGGAAGCAGGCAGACAGTTATATCGACGACTATTCACTATGTTGATCCCATTTGAAAATGAGGTTCTCTGTCTACAACAGCAGAGAGAGAGACCCATGGACCTGGCACACCACGATCAAACAAGCCCCCGCTATGATTGTCTATCATTGTGCGCCAGCCTCCCCACCAGCTCTGTCTCAGCTGTGAGACAGAGTCGATAGCAAACCCAATGTGTATCTATAAAGAAACACGTTGGGTTCACTTGGGATAGGGGCACCCTAAATTAAGAAAAAGTTGTTGTTTTTAAAAGTTAAAAAAAATTAGCTGTCCTTCAAAGAGACTCCTATACAACGTTTAAACCATAAATGTAGAGAATAAAAAATGATCTATAGATCGTAACTCATTTTTATCTACATTTACTGTACAAACAATATTTAGGTGATGTAGTTCCATTAATAGTTTACCCATACAGATTACCATTATCCCCCAGAAAGAAAGAAAGACAAATACTTGTGTATGCGTATATACATTATACAGAAATAATTATAGACAGTAGGGGTGAGAATTGTGATCGTATATCATAACTTTGCACATTTTAAAGAAGATTAATAAGTCCCGCTAATATAAGGCATACGATTTTCTTTAGAATAATAATATCCCTGCTGTTACTTCTTAGTAACAAAGTTCGGCGATTTAATAAAGTGTTACAACCAAATGGGATTAGGTTTCAATGCAGTAATGTTTATTGTATTCAAAGCTAATGGCTGGAAATAAAATTAAAACCTTGGTCTGTTAGACTCCAGACATAATATTAGAGATCTGTAAAGATACCATTACAATAGCAGCCGTTACTTGCAGCGAGTTGCCTGTATATTTGCCGTAACTTAACAATGATGCTTTGTATCAAGACTCCATTAAAGCAAATATCCACATTAAATGTGCAATTTATGGGGGGGGGGGGGGGGGATTTTATTTACTTTGGTTATATTGTGATTTAGTAATGGATTTTTTTTCTTTTTTTACAGAGGAATATGTAAAGTATGTTACATAAAGCATTTTAAAATAATGTCAATATTTTCGCGTACCTAAGTGCTCTGCTAATCACAGGTTAGTGAATGGTTTTCAGGAAAAGAAAGTGTGCAAACAATAGAAATAATGATGCTGTTTCTGGGAGGGAGAAACAGCGCAGGAATAAGCCGTATGGCGTCTCTTATATATAAACACGTGTTAATTTGCCATGTTGAAGAGGTTTGTGGATAATGCTGCACAGACTGGAGTTAACCATATGTTCCTGGTCGCTGACCAGCCTCTGGGGTAACGTAACAAAATGGCTGGTCAATGCGGCAGACTAAACAGTCTTTGGAGACTCAAGATTGTGTTGATCAGCTTTAAAAATACAGGTGAGAGCTGGTACCGTGTGAGAAACACAGGAGACAAGTTGAAGAATATAGACACCTTGTTCCTGTTAAAAGGATCCGTACGGAAAGCAGCATCATCCTATAATAGACACGCTGAAACCGACGCACAACAGGCATAGGTGTCATGCATTGGGTGTAAGAGGTTGCTAAATGTAGACATGGCTGCCACCAGAAATTGTAAGGCCTCTTACAGACCAAACGGTCTGGGTCCCCCACTCCATTTCTCCTTTCATTATTGCCCCCACAGCCCTTGCCATAGAACAACCTTCCACACTCAGGACATGCCCCAGCAACCGCATTGCACACCCAGGACTTACTCCTAGGGTTGACACCTGGCCGGTATTTTACCTCAGGGTTAAGTCTATGGAGGTAGTAGCATGGCCAGTATTTTTTTTGAAGAAAAGGTGGCAACCCTACTTACCCCCAGCACCCATATTGCACACCCATGACATCCTACCATGCTGGAGGCTGAAGGCCCAGAGCGCCGGCAGATCACGTGTCCCCCAACTCTCTGACACGCACAGGGATTATAAGGGGCAGCCTGGGAGGATGTCTGTGTGCGCCTGGGCAGTGTACAGACACCTGGCATCCGGCTAGTCACAGAGAGGCTGATGAGGGAGATCTTCTGAAGATGTTATTTGAGGGGCCCTTGAGTTGTGTATCTCCTGTCACCCCTGCAGAGGTCTGGGATTGCAATCTAGAACTTCAGCTCAAAAGCTTGACCAGGAGACAACCAACTACAGTCTCTTACTAGTCCGTCCGTGGGATAAAAGATAACTAATACATAGGACATCAATATGATATCATTGCATTTTATAATTGTACTGTTTCTTTAATACAGAAAATGGCCCATTATAATAAATAATTCCACCAACATGACTTGCCCGTAATAAAGAAATCCTATTTCACGCCTTTGGTTGGCTGAGGGTTGTATTTTAACCAAAGTAGGGCAGACTGAACAAATAATCATTGCATATCTACTGATATATAACTCCTCAAGTGGCTGCTGGGAACATCGGAGACAATTCCAGCTACGCCTGAGTTTCTCATACTGTACTTGGCAGGATGTAGAACCAATCGAAGCAGTGTCAGCATGGATTAATCCTAGTGCAAACCCAGCCTGCGCTGGGATAGGGCCAGCCTGCCGGTGACAGGCGCTATGGATAATCCATAGCACATATTGGCACCTGGATAAAACACGCTTCACTTGCAATGTAAAAATTACCTATTGATGTATAATTAACTATTTCAGCTCTGTTTTTCTGTGAGCGAGATCTGCATTGCTCTATATGTTAGAGAGCATCTCCTGCCACAATGTGAGGTCATAAACGGGAGACAGGGAAAATGAAACACATACTTTTTCCTTAAAGGACAACTGTAGCAAAAACGTTAGTACTGTTTAATTGAAAGATTGCATTGAGTGTAGACACTTTAAATAGAAATGTTTTAATGAAAGGATATAAATAAGGTACCTTACTGAGCCCTCTTTGCTCTGTATAGCTCTACAAGGGAGCGGACATGTTGTTTAGAATCTTAGGACAGTTGTTCATTCACCTTGGTTCAGATGAAGGAAGACCTGACCCTTGTGACCCAAGATTTTAAACAACGTGTCTGCCCCCTGTTAGGGATAAACAGATCAAAGAGGTGAGTTTTCACCAGTGCTCTGCACAATGGCATGAGTTCTTGTCTCTTTCTACTGCTAATACCTCTCCCTATGCAACCAAGCATTCTGCTAATACCTCTCCCTATACAACCATGCATTCTGCTAATACCTCTCCCTATACAACCAAGCATTCTGCTAATACCTCTCCCTATACAACCAAGCATTCTGCTAATACCTCTCCCGAGGGAACCAAGCATTCTGCTAATACCTCTCCCTATACAACCAAGCATTCTGCTAATATCTCTCCCTATACAACCAAACATTCTGCTAATACCTCTCCCTATACAACCATGCATTCTGCTAATACCTCTCCCTATACAACCAAGCATTCTGCTAATACCTCTCCCTAGGGAACCAAGCATTCTGCTAATACCTCTCCCTATACAACCAAGCATTCTGCTAATATCTCTCCCCATACTACCAAGAATTCTTCTAATACCTCTCCCTATGCAACCAAGCATTCTGCTAATATCTCTCCCCATACTACCAAGCATGCTGCTAGTACCTCTCCCTATCCAACCAAGCATTCTGCTAATACCTCTCCCCATACAACCAAGAATTCTGCTAACATTTCCTGCTGCTCTATTACTTATCTGCCAACCTTTAAGTCCTCCAAAATTACCTCTAAATCCGGTTAACTACAAACATTGTTTATACAGCTGGGTCCCTTTTAGGGAATAGTCTGTTTAAAGCACGTCTAGTGAGGTCACTGTGTGCTAGCTTACACTGCACGTCTAGTGAGGTCACTGTGTGCTAGCTTACAATGCACGTCTAGTGAGGTCACTGTGTGCTAGCTTACAATGCACGTCTAGTGGTGTCACTGTGTGCTAGCTTACACTGCACGTCTAGTGGTGTCACTGTGTGCTAGCTTACAATGCACGTCTAGTGATGTCACTGTGTGCTAGCTTACAATGCACGTCTAGTGAGGTCACTGTGTGCTAGCTTACAATGCACGTCTAGTGAGGTCACTGTGTGCTAGCTTACAATGCACGTCTAGTGAGGTCACTGTGTGTTAGCTTACACTGCACGTCTAGTGAGGTCACTGTGTGCTAGCTTACAATGCATGTCTAGTGAGGTCACTGTGTGTTAGCTTACACTGCACGTCTAGTGAGGTCACTGTGTGCTAGCTTACAATCATGGGCATCCGCAAAAAAAATGTCGGTGGGGGGGCATATTTTTACCGTCATTATATGCAAGGATTTAGCCATTTAATATGCCATTATTTAGCCATTTAACATGCCAGGATTAAACCCCTCAATATGCCAGGACTTAACCCCTCAATATGCCAAGATTTAGCCATTTAATATGCCAGGATTAAACCCCTCAATATGCCAGGATTAAACCCCTCAATATGCCAGGATTTAGCCATTTAATATGCCAGGATTTAGCCATTTAATATGCCAGGATTTAGCCATTTAATATGCCAGGATTTAGCCATTTAATATGCCAGGATTTAGCCATTTAATATGCCAGGATTTAACACCTCAATGCTAGCTTACAATTAAGCATGAATAACTAACTTTTTTTGGCAGCCGCATCCAGAGGATGCGGACTGCCGGCCGCTGTCCACATGACTGTCTCTGGGGCACTTTTTTTTTCTCCTCAAAAATCGGGAGGGGGGGGGTCGCGGACGTCCATGCTTACAATGCACGTCTAGTGGTGTCACTGTGTGCTAGCTTATAATGCATGTCTAGTGGTGTCACTGTGTGCTAGCTTATAATGCATGTCTAGTGATGTCTCTGTGTGCTAGCTAACAATGCACGTCTAGTAAGGTCACTGTGTGTTAGCTTACACTGCACATCTAGTGATGTCACTGTGTGCTAGCTTACACTGCACGTCTAGTGATGTCACTGTGTGCTAGCTTACACTGCACGTCTAGTGATATCACTGTGTGCTAGCTTACACTGCACGTCTAGTGATGTCACTGTGTGCTAGCTTACACTGCACGTCTAGTGATGTCACTGTGTGCTAGCTTACACTGCACGTCTAGTGGTGTCACTGTGTGCTAGCTTACACTGCACGTCTAGTGATGTCACTGTGTGCTAGCTTACACTGCACGTCTAGTGGTGTCACTGTGTGCTAGCTTACACTGCACGTCTAGTGATGTCACTGTGTGCTAGCTTACAATGCATGTCTAGTGATGTCTCTGTGTGCTAGCTTACACTGCACGTCTAGTGGTGTCACTGTGTGCTAGCTTACACTGCACGTCTAGTGGTGTCACTGTGTGCTAGCTTACAATGCATGTCTAGTGATGTCTCTGTGTGCTAGCTAACAATGCACGTCTAGTGAGGTCACTGTGTGTTAGCTTACAAAGCATGTCTAGTGAGGTCACTGTGTGCTAGCTTACAATTAAGCATGAATAACTAATGTGATTGTGTCTGTTTGTATATGCATCCTACATACTGCTGGGCTGCACTTTGCATGCTCTGTTAGGTGTAGAACACGTGTGCCCCTGGACACACGGCACACACAATCTTGCAATGCGTTACTCCAATATGTACACAATATCGCTGAGATATTCGCAGCAACAAATCTTACAAAAACCAGCGCTGGGTGAGATGTGGTATCGATTACACCAGTAGAGTGTTTCTCAGCACATCAGAACCTGGACAGACGTATGGATTTTCCCAGACTGTGGCTGCCTCGCAGCAGGGTGTTATAAGGTAGAGTTAAAGGTTGCATGCTTTCTTTGCTGATGTGTGTAATAGATTCCCTTTAATTGTATCCCAGCGATTGCCAGCCTTGAGTGCGTAATGGAGCAGAGTTATAGCCTTTCCAGCTGCACTGCTTAGACAAACCCATGGCTCATTCATTATGATTAATTCACCCGGTTCATGCTCCATTGTGTGGCCCGAAGACCGCAAGCTAGAGAAACAAATAACATACTAAAGGAGGCTAAAACTAGGGTGAACAATCAGGATCTTAATCCCAGTTAACGATAAACTACTCATCTCATGATTTTTTTTTGCAAGGATTCTTATGAAAGAAGAGCATCATGGGATCTGTAGTCTATTAACACCAGGAGAGACAGAGGTCACTCCTACCACTCCTATTCTGGTGATTGGGCGTCCCCCTATTGCTTTACCTACCACCTTACTTGGACAATGGGGTCTATTCACTAAAAAGGTGGGCTGAAATCCAATTTCCTTTTAGTAACCAGCTATAAAATTTGAGGAACTCAGTCACCAGGTTTGTGTACAATTCATGAGTGATATGAACTCCCCTGTTAGTGAATAGACCATGATGTGACCCCATAACATGTTCCCAGTCCAGACACATAACAGCAATGGTCAGTCTTTGTTCCTGGGCAATTTCTTGCAACATGTTGGGAATTTCTCCAAAGCTTTTTATGTATTAGGGGGTAAGTCGGTTTTGCATCTTGGTATGAAGAGCGATGTGCCATTACTAAAGCAGAAAGGCCTAATTGGTTTCCTATACTGGCACCTGACGACCTTGAGCAAATCATTTCATCTCCCAGCATCTGCGGCAAAGAAATGTAAATCACTTTGAAGCCTCCTGTCCACAGTGTTGTGTCTGCTGCTACGTGTCTGCTAAGGATAAATATTTAATTATTGAGACAGAAGATAAAGGAATTGGTGATTAGAAACCATTAAAATCTTTACTTTGTTTCCATTTTAGTAAAAAAAAATAGTTCCTTTTATCTCTTGCGGAGTTCCAGCTCTGTACACCAGCTGGGTCATATTTTTCCCCTTTCCTGGTAATTTTTTCCATATTATAAACTACGTGAAAACGCAGTAAATGGAGAGAAAAATGTTATCCAGTGATAATGTACACTAGACATGCATTGTAAGCTAGCACACTGTGACCTCACTAGACGTGCATTCTAAGCTAGCACACTGTGACCTCACTAGACATGCATTGTAAGCTAGCACACTGTGACCTCACTAGACGTGCATTGTAAGCTAGCACACTGTGACCTCACTAGACATGCATTGTAAGCTAGCACACAGTGACCTCACTAGACATGCATTGTAAGCTAGCACACTGTGACCTCACTAGACATGCATTGTAAGCTAGCACACTGTGACCTCACTAGACATGCATTGTAAGCTAGCACACTGTGACCTCACTAGACATGCATTGTAAGCTAGCACACAGTGACCTCACTAGACATGCATTGTAAGCTAGCACACTGTGACCTCAATAGACATGCATTGTAAGCTAGCACACAGTGACCTCACTAGACATGCTTTGTAAGCTAGCACACTGTGACCTCACTAGACATGCATTGTAAGCTAGCACACTGTGACCTCACTAGACGTGCATTGTAAGCTAGCACACAGTGACCTCACTAGACGTGCATTGTAAGCTAGCACACTGTGACTTCACTAGACGTGCATTGTAAGCTAGCACACTGTGACCTCACTAGACATGCATTGTAAGCTAGCACACAGTGACATCACTAGACGTGCATTGTAAGCTAGCACACAGTGACATCACTAGAGATGCATTGTAAGCTAGCACACTGTGACCTCACTAGACATGCATTGTAAGCTAGCACACAGTGACATCACTAGACGTGCATTGCAAGCTAGCACACAGTGACATCACTAGAGATGCATTGTAAGTTAGCACAGTGACAGGACTAGACATGTATTGTAAGCTAGCGCACTATGACCTCACTAGCAGTGCATTGTAAGCCAGCACACACTGACTTCACTATACATGCATTGTAAGCTAGCACACAGTGACATCACTAGACGTGCATTGTAAGCTAGCACACATTGACATCACTAGACATGCATTGTTAGCTAACACACAGTGACATCACTAGAGGTGCATTGTAAAATTAATGCATGATAACTATACATTATGCACACATATTAATGCACAATAACATCTCTAGACGTGCATTGTAAGCTAGCTCACTGTGACATGACCAAGGATGCAATTCAAGCTATCTAACTGAATGTGACACGCCGATGGATGCATTACAACAAGCTCAGCGTGACATCACCAGGAACACATTGCAACAAGCTCAAAGTGAAATCACCAGGGACGCAATACAACAAGCTCACTGTGACATCACCATGGACACATTACAACAAGCTCACTGTGACATCACCAGGGACGCAATACAACAAGCTCACTGTGACATCACCAGGGACGCAATACAGCAAGCTCACTGTGACATCACCAGGGACGCAATAAAACAAGCTCACTGTGACATCACCAGGGACGCAATACAACAAGCTCACTGTGACATCACCAGGGATGCAATACAACAAGCTCACTGTGACATCACCAGGGACGCAATACAACAAGCTCACTGTGACATCACCAGGGACGCAATAAAACAAGCTCACTGTGACATCACCAGATACGCAATACAGCAAGCTCACTGTGACATCACCAGATACGCAATACAGCAAGCTCACTGTGACATCACCAGGGACGCAATACAGCAAGCTCACTGTGACATCACCAGGGACGCATTACAACAAGCTCACTGTGACATCACCATGGACACATTACAACAAGCTCACTGTGACATCACCAGGGACACATTACAACAAGCTCACTGTGACATCACCAGGGACACATTACAACAAGCTCACTGTGACATCACCAGGGACGCATTACAACAAGCTCACTGTGACATCACCAGGGATGCATTACAATAAGCTCACTGTGACATCATCAGGGATGCATTACAATAAGCTCACTGTGACATCATCAGGGATGCATTACAACAAGCTCACTGTGACATCACCAGGGATGTATTACAACAAGCTCACTGTGACATCATCAGGGATGCATTACAATAAGCTCACTGTGACATCACCAGGGATGCATTAGTTATCTCACTGTGACATCACCAGGGATGTATTAGTTATCTCACTGTGACATCATCAGGGATGCATTAGTTATCTCACTGTGACATCATCAGGGATGCATTAGTTGGCTCACTGTGACATCATCAGGGATGTATTAGTTATCTCACTGTGACATCATCAGTGATGCATTAGTTATCTCACTGTGACATCATCAGGGATGTATTAGTTATCTCACTGTGACATCATCAGGGATGTATTAGTTATCTCACTGTGACATCATCAGGGATGCATTAGTTAGCTCACTGTGACATCATCAGGGATGTATTAGTTAGCTCACTGTGACATCGTCAGGGATGTATTAGTTATCTCACTGTGACATCGTCAGGGATGTATTAGTTATCTCACTGTGACATCATCAGGGATGTATTAGTTATCTCACTGTGACATCATCAGGGATGTATTAGTTATCTCACTGTGACATCATCAGGGATGCATTAGTTATCTCACTGTGACATCATCAGGGATGTATTAGTTATCTCACTGTGACATCGTCAGGGATGCATTAGTTAGCTCACTGTGACATCGTCAGGGATGTATTAGTTATCTCACTGTGACATCATCAGGGATGCATTAGTTATCTCACTGTGACATCATCAGGGATGTATTAGTTATCTCACTGTGACATCATCAGGGATGTATTAGTTATCTCACTGTGACATCACCAGGGATGCATTAGTTATCTCACTGTGACATCATCAGGGATGTATTAGTTATCTCACTGTGACATCATCAGGGATGCATTAGTTATCTCACTGTGACATCATCAGGGATGCATTAGTTAGCTCACTGTGACATCATCAGGGATGTATTAGTTATCTCACTGTGACATCATCAGTGATGCATTAGTTATCTCACTGTGACATCATCAGGGATGCATTAGTTATCTCACTGTGACATCATCAGGGATGTATTAGTTATCTCACTGTGACATCGTCAGGGATGCATTAGTTAGCTCACTGTGACATCATCAGGGATGCATTAGTTAGCTCACTGTGACATCGTCAGGGATGTATTAGTTATCTCACTGTGACATCATCAGGGATGTATTAGTTATCTCACTGTGACATCATCAGGGATGTATTAGTTATCTCACTGTGACAGCATCAGGGATGTATTAGTTATCTCACTGTGACATCATCAGGGATGCATTATTTAGCTCACTGTGACATCATCAGGGATGCATTAGTTAGCTCACTGTGACATCATCAGGGATGTATTAGTTAGCTCACTGTGACATCATCAGGGATGCATTAGTTAGCTCACTGTGACATCATCAGGGATGCATTAGTTAGCTCACTGTGACATCATCAGGGATGCATTAGTTAGCTCACTGTGACATCATCAGGGATGCATTAGTTAGCTCACTGTGACATCATCAGGGATGTATTAGTTATCTCACTGTAACATCATCAGGGATGTATTAGTTATCTCACTGTGACATCATCAGGGATGTATTAGTTATCTCACTGTGACATCATCAGGGATGTATTAGTTATCTCACTGTGACATCATCAGGGATGTATTAGTTATCTCACTGTGACATCATCAGGGATGCATTATTTAGCTCACTGTGACATCATCAGGGATGTATTAGTTATCTCACTGTGACATCATCAGGGATGTATTAGTTATCTCACTGTGACATCATCAGGGATGCATTATTTAGCTCACTGTGACATCATCAGGGATGTATTAGTTATCTCACTGTGACATCATCAGGGATGCATTAGTTAGCTCACTGTGACATCATCAGGGATGCATTAGTTAGCTCACTGTGACATCATCAGGGATGCATTAGTTAGCTCACTGTGACATCATCAGGGATGCATTAGTTATCTCACTGTGACATCATCAGGGATGCATTAGTTATCTCACTGTGACATCATCAGGGATGTATTAGTTATCTCACTGTGACATCATCAGGGATGCATTAGTTATCTCACTGTGACATCATCAGGGATGCATTAGTTATCTCACTGTGACATCATCAGGGATGCATTAGTTATCTCACTGTGACATCATCAGGGATGCATTAGTTATCTCACTGTGACATCATCAGGGATGCATTAGTTATCTCACTGTGACATCATCAGGGATGCATTAGTTAGCTCACTGTGACATCATCAGGGATGCATTAGTTATCTCACTGTGACATCATCAGGGATGCATTAGTTAGCTCACTGTGACATCATCAGGGATGCATTAGTTATCTCTCTGTGACATCATCAGGGATGTATTAGTTAGCTCACTGTGACATCATCAGGGATGCATTAGTTAGCTCACTGTGACATCATCAGGGATGCATTAGTTAGCTCACTGTGACATCATCAGGGATGCATTAGTTAGCTCACTGTGACATCATCAGGGATGCATTAGTTAGCTCACTGTGACATCATCAGGGATGCATTAGTTAGCTCACTGTGACATCATCAGGGATGCATTAGTTTGCTCACTGTGACATCATCAGGGATGCATTAGTTAGCTCACTGTGACATCATCAGGGATGTATTAGTTATCTCACTGTGACATCATCAGGGATGCATTAGTTAGCTCACTGTGACATCATCAGGGATGCATTAGTTATCTCACTGTGACATCATCAGGGATGCATTAGTTAGCTCACTGTGACATCATCAGGGATGCATTAGTTATCTCACTGTGACATCATCAGGGATGCATTAGTTAGCTCACTGTGACATCATCAGGGATGCATTAGTTATCTCACTGTGACATCATCAGGGATGTATTAGTTATCTCACTGTGACATCATCAGGGATGCATTAGTTATCTCACTGTGACATCATCAGGGATGCATTAGTTACCTCACTGTGACATCATCAGTGATGCATTAGTTATCTCACTGTGACATCATCAGGGATGTATTAGTTATCTCACTGTGACATCATCAGGGATGTATTAGTTAGCTCACTGTGACATCATCAGGGATGCATTAGTTATCTCACTGTGACATCATCAGGGATGCATTAGTTATCTCACTGTGACATCATCAGGGATGCATTAGTTAGCTCACTGTGACATCATCAGGGATGCATTAGTTAGCTCACTGTGACATCATCAGGGATGCATTAGTTATCTCACTGTGACATCATCAGGGATGCATTAGTTATCTCACTGTGACATCATCAGGGATGCATTAGTTAGCTCACTGTGACATCATCAGGGATGCATTAGTTAGCTCACTGTGACATCATCAGGGATGCATTAGTTAGCTCACTGTGACATCATCAGGGATGCATTAGTTATCTCACTGTGACATCATCAGGGATGCATTAGTTATCTCACTGTGACATCATCAGGGATGTATTAGTTATCTCACTGTGACATCATCAGGGATGCATTAGTTATCTCACTGTGACATCATCAGGGATGCATTAGTTATCTCACTGTGACATCATCAGGGATGCATTAGTTATCTCACTGTGACATCATCAGGGATGCATTAGTTATCTCACTGTGACATCATCAGGGATGCATTAGTTATCTCACTGTGACATCATCAGGGATGCATTAGTTATCTCACTGTGACATCATCAGGGATGCATTAGTTATCTCACTGTGACATCATCAGGGATGCATTAGTTAGCTCACTGTGACATCATCAGGGATGTATTAGTTATCTCACTGTGACATCATCAGGGATGCATTAGTTAGCTCACTGTGACATCATCAGGGATGTATTAGTTATCTCACTGTGACATCATCAGGGATGCATTAGTTAGCTCACTGTGACATCATCAGGGATGCATTAGTTATCTCACTGTGACATCATCAGGGATGCATTAGTTAGTGTTACTCCAGCTTTATCCTGAAGCAAGTTCACCCCCACCAGACGCGTTTCATTTATATTCCATTTTCTGAGCAGGGATTTCTCTGTTGCTGGAGATTCAGCAGGGAGCAGTTAAAATGGATGTTTTATTCTGCAGTTTGTTCTACGGAGGTTATTCAGCTAATAAGAAGTATAGTCCTTGCTTGCTGCAGACTGACAGTTCGTCTCAGGTTGGATGTAATAGGCAGGGGTTATATTAATACCAAAACTACCACTACTAGAATAAATCAACATTAATAACACCTCTTTCCATTACTATAATACACACAAATCATCCATTATTTCTAGGGTTTCTTGATTTAGCCCAACGCATTTGTAATTAATTGCATTTAAGGGCATTACAAATAAATAAACTTGGTGCATTTTATACAGTGACCTGGAGACCCAGCTGGGCTGTAACTTTACCTGATAATCTATCGGCTCATTTAAGATGGGCAAATCTTGGTATAATGCTGTTTAACATGTTTGTAAGCGGGAAAACTTGATAAAACATTGGAGACTTTGCTTTATTAATACTCCCGGGGCATCAGACATAAATTACCGGTGAAAGAAACGCGTTGGTGATTTTTGTAACAAGTGGTGCTTTATTAGGACACTAATGATGACTGATCCTCTGGGGCACAGTGTGTTTACATGGCACGTAGCGACAGATATACAGGAATATCAAACACCACACACCAATAATACAATCACACAGTATACTAATGCACCCAGGGGGTGGGAGAAGAGGTGCTGCCACTAGCATACTGCAGATGGCATCCAGACTCTCCTCTGACCACACAGTACAGATCTCTGTCACTCTATCTCAATACAAAAGGCTCCTGGCTTATTATAGTTACCTGTACTGTGTTATATTTGCATATTTGTATTTTTAATATTAGATTGTTCTCTTTTGTAATCAAAACTCTATTGTAACCCTGCAATGCTCACAGACCCAGGAAATACTTTATAAACTATTACATTAGGTAGAATGTGTTATATGATGCTATATGATGCTATATGATGCTATATGATGCTATATGATGCTATATGATGCATGGATGGAATTTGCAGATCTTGGCCATATTTAAAATAAATCACATACTCTGCCCCCTAGCTCAGATTTGCAGACCGTACAACTGCATAGCTCCCAATATTTCAAATGTCCAAAGAGGGACTCATGTTTGGGGAGTGGCTGTGGGCGGGGCTTTAAGTTATTTAGAAGAATTAAGTATTTTATTTACACAAATATAAAAACAAAATGTACTGCAATTTAAACTCACCTTATTGTTAGTTTTATCGCTGTGATACAGTTATACAAGCACACTTGGGAGGTATGTAACTATATGCCAAGCCTGCCACTACACATTGGTACAGTGACAGGCCACACATGCCCAATGGGTAAGCCCTCCATCATAATGTACTTTTAAAGGACAACTTGTTAATATGTTAATTAATGACTCATTTAAGAAGAAACAGACCTTTACTCATAACGGACTCTACCATTTCTCCATACAGCAGTGATGGCTAACCTTGGCAGTGCAGGTGTTTGGGATTTGCACACCCCATGATCCTCAGTCAGTGGTTATTAAGTCATTACATCACTGAGAGTGTACGGCTGACTGACTATCATGCGATATGTAATTACCTGGTGTATAGTTATACTGGATTTCTCCAAAGATTAAAAAAAGGAAAAATACCTATGCACGTTATTTTCTATTTCCCCTAAACCATCAATCAGATTAGCAGTCTCGCCCATTATAATTATTAATTATGATTACCTTTTTTGGCAGAATGGGGGTGATAAATAAGTGTTCTTCATCATTACATTAAAAAAAAACAAAAAAAACACACAACTCTCGTAACTCATCAAACCGGTGCCGAGATTAAGGATCTGCTGATAATATCGCAGTAATTATACTGAAAAAGTAATAAATGGGGAGAGAAGATGAATGGGAATGGCGTGAAGGATCATTTGGTTTCCGGCTTCCATACTCCATCATGTATGTACATTTCATTCCTGCGTGACACCTGTATTTATCACCCTGCGTGTTGGGATGATTAATATAATAATTAATGAGATGAGTCTGTATAATAAATGGGCCTTTCTTATACACTAGCCACAACTTGTTATTCGGTGGAACTGTCCTCGATGAGAAAAGGGGACTTTTCATCTCCGTATTGACCAAAAAGGGAATTACATCGTGTTGGATGAAATGCAAGCAGATCGCTAAAATGTGCGTGTTTTAAATGTGGCTATAATGGTGTCTCTAGTTTGCAGCACCATCTTGTTGCTATATATGCAAATGATTAGTGTTGAGCGAACCCAAACAGCACTGTTCGGGTTCGTAACGAACTTTACGGTTTTTGGACCCCGAACACGGACATTTCACTGTATGTCCGTGTTGGAGTTCGGGGTTCGGCGATTACATTGTATGTAATGCTATTGGCTTTCTATAAACCGAAATAGAGTCCCCATTCGTAAGAAATTCATGTATTACATGTATTCCATAAACCGAAAGTCTATAGAATAGCAATAGCATTACATGTATTCTATCAAACGAAAGTCTATAAACCGAATGTCTTTTGGTTTATAGACTTTCGGTTTATGGAATACATGTAATGCTACTGCTATTCTAAAAACTGAAATAGAGTCCCCATGCATATTCGTATGAATGGGGACACTCACCCACATTTTACTTCATTTTGCAGCCCTCTAGCCCTTTCCAGGACTTTTTTTAGAGGCATTTTAGTGGCCAAAAGTTCGGGTCCCCATTGACTTCAATGGGGTTCGGAGTTAAGTTCGGGGTCAAATTTGACCCCAAATCCGGACTTTTTTTCCGAAGTTCCCGCCGAACCCGAACATCCAGGTGTCCGCTCAACTCTACAAATACTCTGCATTTCTCATAAAAAATAATGTTTTTGCAATTCTGCTAACACAGATAATGTTTGATATTGTATCCTCTACGTTCACAATATATAGAATGTGTCAAAAGTCTGATGTTTGGCTAACAAAACTGGACTAAAAAAGAAAAAGCCCCAAAAAAGTTTTTAAATTGAGAATGCTGTAAAAAATAGAAATAAATGATACATTTAAAAACTAAAAGTGAAAAAGTTGTAACCAAATAATGACATCTATTCGGTGGAAGGAAAGACTTTGGATGCACCAATGGCAATGCACATTTTAATGTCCCTAAAAGCCGCTGCCTTGTCTGAAACGACCCATTCCAGTGATGTAATGCATCTCTAACACACTAAATAGACTTTTTCAGATGCAGTTATAGTCCAATGGCTCATTTTGTGCCAGGACCAGACTGTATATGGGGCTGTGAGCACAGTTTAATACCTCAAATCTGTCTTTCGCCTTTAGAGTTACGAGATTTGCAAACAAAGATGAGACACATTTCATAAATCCTATGGGCTGTTGACCTTGACCCAGTTCTGGTAGTCGCTCCCTCTGGGCGGTATTCACGTCAGTTTGGCTCTACCTGTTCACTAATCCCGGTCACGTGTGGAACCAACGCCACATGAGAGCAGCAATAGAACAAGGGACGATTCTCTTTAAAGAAAGGGGATTTTGTCAGTGTTTATTCCATCTTTTTATGGCCAAGAAGGACGTACAGAAATTACCTTCCTAGATGAGCACGAGGACCTGGCAAAAAAACATACAACTGATATTATTATGAAAATAATGGTCAATTACCATGACTACCCCATCATCTAATTCCACAAGGGCAAAACAGAATTCAGGCTTCTGAAAAAAAGACATCTTTATTATCACTGTGTGCATTAGATTGTGGCACGGATGCACCACTGTTCTGGTAGACTGGCATCAGTATTGTTCAGTTGATTCCATTTTTTTCAAATCTAAGTCTTATGAAAAAAATAAAGATCAACCAAAAGGATATGTAGCGTCCAAAAAAATAACGGATTCCTGTGCAGAGACCTGTGGCACCTACACTTTGTGACCTGGAGATTGATATGCCCCCTTTAAAGAGGGATTCAGCCCCCTTCTGCCTCAATAACCTCCTCATGACAAAGCCGGTTGGCTTGTCCCATGCGCAAGGACCATTTTTTTTTAGATGTGTATATATATATATATATATCCGATTGTGTGGAGGATTTAAAAGCTTAATATAAATGGTGCACAGTCTATTCAAAACATATTGAGATTTTATGGCAGCACTGAGCGACCGTCCGGCGAATGTTTCTCACCAATGTCGTTGGTGTGTGTGTGTGCGCACGTCACAGCCAAGAGCGGCAGAGGATCTTCTGTAGGGCTTAGTCCCGCCTTAACTAGGTCTTTAAGGAAAAATGCACCCCTGTTACGGTCACAGCAACCAAACCGGCGTGTGTCCAGCAGGACACTGGCACTGCTGTCATCTCTACACGGATATATTTCAAATTATTCCACTTGCATGTGTGTGTTTGCTGAGTGGTGCTCATGTCAAGTCATTTAGAAAAGGAAAGGACTTCTCCTGCTGCTCTTCTACCTTTCCCTTCCAACAGAACCAGTCAATCAGTCAGACTTTTTGGCTCAGCTTCTGTTGACTCCTCACAGAGACAAATACACTCTGCGGATATCATGTGTCGCTCCCATCGAGGGATGGTACCCATCTCTACATGGACAAGAAAATAATAATAACCCTGACTGCAAGAAGTAGGGGATCAGAGAAAAGAGACTAAAATATAAACTGGAACTCAATCCACTACTAGACATCAATAACCAAACAGACAGAAACATGGGCCTGGTATAGCTGAGAACAGTGTCGACTTTATTGTGGAGGGTCACATACCGTGCAGAAGGGGGGGGTCGAATAGCATTAATTTAATGAAATAATACAATGGAACCTTGTGGCAATGGGCCACACGTCTGGAAACTAGAACCTAATGGTTGAGTAGACACATAAGATTACATTAAAGTGTGATCACACAGGGAATTTCAATTTAATAGAATCTAAGAAAAAAACAACACAGACTTCTCCAGATGTATCACATGTTTCCCGTCTCAGAATCTGTATTTCCCAATGTGAGTTTGATGGGGGGATCCTACAGATCTCCGCTCTATCATGACATAGGTAGAGATCTTAATTAGATCATCCCCCCCCCCCCACACACACACACACAGACACACACACACCAAATCAGCAAATCTCTCCCCGCAGGACGAGTGTGAGAGACCCCCACTGTGTGAAGCGAGCAGAATACCTCTGGCTGCATGAATGAGAACTGTCATTATTTTGTACATTGTATTTGTTTCTCAGAAGCACGGCCGGGCTTTGTCAGATATATCTGAAACCTTGGGTTACATTTCCTGAGGACTAATATGGATTTATACTGATTCATACTGTAACCACGATCAATTCTACAAACCAAATAAGGCAGTCGCACTTTCTGTGTGTGGCCTTGTCATAGAGCAGCTGGGTCCTTGAAGACGATTACGGGAAAAGACAATACAAAGCTAATAATACAACATGAAGATACTAAACACCAGACTGAGAGTAATCCAGTATTCATCCCTCCTTCACTCTCTATCAGCTTACAAAATAACCCTGCTTGCCCCCCAAAATGACCCTCTATATGCGCGACTCGTCGTAATCATGCTTATTATTCGTGCAGCAGAGATGTGTGCTAGTGCTTACCAACCAATTAAGGTCAGTAAGCACTAGCTCTGGGACATGAAGGAGTTCAAGATTACCCTGTGTTTAACCCTTTAGCGCCTGAAGGACCTAATACAGAAGTGATGAAGAGGCAGTGGCAGAGAGACCAGATCAAGGTCTTTACAGACCCTGCGAGTCCCTGCCGAAACGTTGCCAGATCTCGCGTGGGACCCCAGTGCCGTCCCCCAGAATACCTTGCGGCTGATGTTCAGAGGAAGTTTGAGCCATGTATTTTAGAATGGCATAGAAAGTCTTGATGTGCAAAGTGGTTACACGGCCCTTTGTACGTCTTTCTTATGCTTTGTGTCACTTTATCAGATTTTTAAAGCGTACACGTGTATCCAGCATCTCCACTGCACACATCCCTGAATAATACATGTTTAAAACTACAGAAGCTGTGTAATCATTAACCTTTTTCCCTTGTAACAAACGCTATTAATTTCATAAACAACTATTTGAAGGTTATAATATCACCAGGGACAAAAGTAATGGGACCCCCCCAACATTGAGCTCCACCCCTCCAGTTACAGACAGAAGACGTGGGTTCCTGGAGCCTCACACAGGTGTATAGACAGGGCAGCCCCACATTTGACACAAGGCCCCAATAAAACGAGACTATTCTGTCAGCGCTGTGGCCGTTGGCAGCTATGTCTGGTTATGCTCCCTCCGTTTAATAATAAGTCCCTCTGTAGACATTTGAAGCGATGGGGGGGGGGGGGGTATGATATGATTTTTATTGTGCTGCTGGGTAAGTCTTAAAACCAATTGGTGAGATATAATGGTTAAAAGGCAGGTAAGTTTGCAATGTTTGCTGTCACTGTAAGTCATTAGATAATGTATCACTGGGCTGCAATACACACAACTGAAAAGTACAGGGCAAAAACATACAAGAGACACGCGTGGGCGTATGTACATACGTGGTAAAATGACACCGCCTCCCTGTCGAGGGTTTTGGTCACTAGGACTTTTCCTGTGTTTTCCTCGATTACGAAGGTTCCCTTGGGTTCTTGATCAGCGCCCATGCCAGACAGTCGGAATTTAGCACCTGGAGGAAGCTCACTCACGACGATCTGAAAGTAAAGACAGGTATATCAGGGGCAGGTTATACACCATCTCGGGGTTCAGTTCAAGCACCGATACATTATTGGAGATGACTGCCACTGATTGTCATCACAGCTTCTGATAAAGGCTGTAAAACAGTCACGGGTGAAGCTTTTGTAGCGGAATTTCAATGGTCGGCTCCCGTTATCCTACCGTCAGACATTATGCTAGTTGACATTTGCTTTTGAATATTTGAAGACATTGAAGATTTTTCTTGGCTCTCAAAACTAGGGCTTGACAATACAAACAAAGACTTTATAAACCAGCTCGACCAATTCAAGGACCACTCTAGTTCTCTTTAAGAGCCATGGAAATTGCCAAAAAATGTTCACGTTGAGAGATTTCGGAGTCGTGGCTCCCTGGCGTTTGTCAAGACCAAATCTAAAGACTTTTTTTTGCATATTACACAGGCAGAAATACCAGCAAAGTTACATCTCAGTCTGAATTTGGGCAAATGAGATGAAGTAATGAGCAGGAGGCACTGTCCTGGTGGAGAACCTAACCCTCAATGTCAAGATAGTGTCTTCAGTAAGAGGCACAACATTAAGAATTAAACCTAATTAATGGATCTGGGATCATTTCTCAGCTGTTTAGAGCAGCATTATCCATTCAGAAACCCCCTCAAGATAAGGACAGTAACCCCTGCCAAGCCATGCATTCCTGTGCTTGATACATACACGCTTACTAAGACAGGACAGTAACCCCTGCCGAGCCATGCATACCTGTGCTTGATACATACACGCTTACTAAGACAGGACAGTAACCCCTGCCGAGCCATGCATACCTGTGCTTGATACATACACGCTTACTAAGACAGGACAGTAACCCCTGCCAAGCCATGCATACCTGTGCTTGATACATACACGCTTACTAAGACAGGACAGTAACCCCTGCCAAGCCATGCATACCTGTGCTTGATACATACACGCTTACTAAGACAGGACAGTAACGCCTGCCAAGCCATGCATACATGTGCTTGATGCATACACGGTTACTAAGACAGGACAGTAACCCCTGCCAAGCCAAGCATTCCTGTGCTTGATACATACACGCTTACTAAGACAGGACAGTAACCCCTGCCGAGCGATGCATACCTGTGCTTGATACATACACGCTTACTAAGACAGGACAGTAACCCCTGCCAAGCCATGCATTCCTGTGCTTGATGCATACACGCTTACTAAGACAGGACAGTAACCCCTGCCAAGCCAAGCATTCCTGTGCTTGATACATACACGCTTACTAAGACAGGACAGTAACCCCTGCCAAGCCCTGCCAAGCCATGCATACCTGTGCTTGATGCATACACGCTTACTAAGACAGGACAGTAACCCCTGCCAAGCTATGCATACCTGTGCTTGATGCATACACGCTTACTAAGACAGGACAGTAACCCCTGCCAAGCCATGCATTCCTGTGCTTGATGCATACACGCTTGCTGAGAAAGGACAGTAACCCCTGCCAAGCCATGCATACCTGTGCTTGATACATACACGCTTACTAAGACAGGACAGTAACCCCTGCCAAGCCATGGATTCCTGTGCTTGATACATACACGCTTACTAAGACAGGACAGTAACCCCTGCCAAGCCATGCATTCCTGTGCTTGATGCATACACGCTTACTAAGACAGGACAGTAACCCCTGCCAAGCCATGCATACCTGTGCTTGATACATACACGCTTGCTGAGAAAGGACAGTAACCCCTGCCAAGCCATGCATACCTGTGCTTGATACATACACGCTTACTAAGACAGGACAGTAACCCCTGCCAAGCCATGGATTCCTGTGCTTGATACATACACGCTTACTAAGACAGGACAGTAACCCCTGCCAAGCCATGGATTCCTGTGCTTGATGCATACACGCTTGCTGAGAAAGGACAGTAACCCCTGCCAAGCCATGGATTCCTGTGCTTGATGCATACACGCTTGCTGAGAAAGCACAGTAACCCCTGCCAAGCCATGCATTCCTGTGCTTGATACATACACGCTTACTAAGACAGGACAGTAACCCCTGCCAAGCCATGCATTCCTGTGCTTGATGCATACACGCTTACTAAGACAGGACAGTAACCCCTGCTGAGCCATGCATACCTGTGCTTGATAGATACACGCTTACTAAGACAGGACAGTAACCCCTGCCAAGCCATGCATTCCTGTGCTTGATGCATACACGCTTACTAAGACAGGACAGTAACCCCTGCCAAGCCATGCATACCTGTGCTTGATACATACACGCTTGCTGAGAAAGGACAGTAACCCCTGCCAAGCCATGCATACCTGTGCTTGATACATACACGCTTACTAAGACAGGACAGTAACCCCTGCCAAGCCATGGATTCCTGTGCTTGATACATACACGCTTACTAAGACAGGACAGTAACCCCTGCCAAGCCATGGATTCCTGTGCTTGATGCATACACGTTTACTAAGACAGGACAGTAACCCCTGCCAAGCCATGCATTCCTGTGCTTGATGCATACACGGTTACTAAGACAGGACAGTAACCCCTGCCAAGCCATGCATTCCTGTGCTTGATACATACATGCTTACTAAGACAGGACAGTAACCCCTGCCAAGCCATGCATACCTGTGCTTGATACATACACGCTTGCTGAGAAAGCACAGTAACCCCTACCAAGCCATGCATACCTGTGCTTGATGCATACACGGTTACTAAGACAGGACAGTAACCCCTGCCAAGCTATGCATACCTGTGCTTAATACATACACGCTTACTAAGACAGGACAGTAACCCCTGCCAAGCTATGCATACCTGTGCTTGATACATACACGCTTACTAAGACAGGACAGTAACCCCTGCCAAGCCAAGCATTCCTGTGCTTGATACATACACGCTTACTGGGAAAGCACAGTAACCCCTGCAAAGCCATGCATTCCTGTGCTTGATACATACACGCTTACTAAGACAGGACAGTAACCCCTGCCAAGCCATGCATTCCTGTGCTTGATACATACACGCTTACTAAGACAGGACAGTAACCCCTGCCAAGCCATGCATTCCTGTGCTTGATACATACACGCTTACTAAGACAGGGCAGTAACCCCTGCCAAGCCAAGCATTCCTGTGCTTGATGCATACACGCTTACTAAGACAGGACAGTAACCCCTGCCAAGCCATGGATTCCTGTGCTTGATACATACACGCTTACTAATACAGGACAGTAACCCCTGCCAAGCTATGCATTCCTGTGCTTGATGCATACACGCTTACTAAGACAGGACAGTAACCCCTGCCAAGCCATGGATTCCTGTGCTTGATGCATACACGCTTACTAAGACAGGACAGTAACCCCTGCCAAGCCATGCATTCCTGTGCTTGATGCATACACGCTTACTAAGACAGGACAGTAACCCCTGCTAAGCCATGCATTCCTGTGCTTGATACATACACGCTTGCTGAGACAGGACAGTAACCCCTGCCAAGCCATGGATTCCTGTGCTTGATGCATACACGCTTACTAAGACAGGACAGTAACCCCTGCCAAGCCATGGATTCCTGTGCTTGATACATACACGCTTACTAAGACAGGACAGTAACCCCTGCCAAGCCATGGATTCCTGTGCTTGATACATACACGCTTACTAAGACAGGACAGTAACCCCTGCCAAGCCATGGATTCCTGTGCTTGATGCATACACGCTTGCTGAGAAAGGACAGTAACCCCTGCCAAGCCATGGATTCCTGTGCTTGATGCATACACGCTTGCTGAGAAAGCACAGTAACCCCTGCCAAGCCATGCATTCCTGTGCTTGATACATACACGCTTACTAAGACAGGACAGTAACCCCTGCCAAGCCATGCATTCCTGTGCTTGATGCATACACGCTTACTAAGACAGGACAGTAACCCCTGCTGAGCCATGCATACCTGTGCTTGATAGATACACGCTTACTAAGACAGGACAGTAACCCCTGCCAAGCCATGCATTCCTGTGCTTGATGCATACACGCTTACTAAGACAGGACAGTAACCCCTGCCAAGCCATGCATACCTGTGCTTGATACATACACGCTTGCTGAGAAAGGACAGTAACCCCTGCCAAGCCATGCATACCTGTGCTTGATACATACATGCTTACTAAGACAGGACAGTAACCCCTGCCAAGCCATGGATTCCTGTGCTTGATACATACACGCTTACTAAGACAGGACAGTAACCCCTGCCAAGCCATGGATTCCTGTGCTTGATGCATACACGTTTACTAAGACAGGACAGTAACCCCTGCCAAGCCATGCATTCCTGTGCTTGATGCATACACGGTTACTAAGACAGGACAGTAACCCCTGCCAAGCCATGCATTCCTGTGCTTGATACATACATGCTTACTAAGACAGGACAGTAACCCCTGCCAAGCCATGCATACCTGTGCTTGATACATACACGCTTGCTGAGAAAGCACAGTAACCCCTACCAAGCCATGCATACCTGTGCTTGATGCATACACGGTTACTAAGACAGGACAGTAACCCCTGCCAAGCTATGCATACCTGTGCTTAATACATACACGCTTACTAAGACAGGACAGTAACCCCTGCCAAGCTATGCATACCTGTGCTTGATACATACACGCTTACTAAGACAGGACAGTAACCCCTGCCAAGCCAAGCATTCCTGTGCTTGATACATACACGCTTACTGGGAAAGCACAGTAACCCCTGCAAAGCCATGCATTCCTGTGCTTGATACATACACGCTTACTAAGACAGGACAGTAACCCCTGCCAAGCCATGCATTCCTGTGCTTGATACATACACGCTTACTAAGACAGGACAGTAACCCCTGCCAAGCCATGCATTCCTGTGCTTGATACATACACGCTTACTAAGACAGGGCAGTAACCCCTGCCAAGCCAAGCATTCCTGTGCTTGATGCATACACGCTTACTAAGACAGGACAGTAACCCCTGCCAAGCCATGGATTCCTGTGCTTGATACATACACGCTTACTAATACAGGACAGTAACCCCTGCCAAGCTATGCATTCCTGTGCTTGATGCATACACGCTTACTAAGACAGGACAGTAACCCCTGCCAAGCCATGGATTCCTGTGCTTGATGCATACACGCTTACTAAGACAGGACAGTAACCCCTGCCAAGCCATGCATTCCTGTGCTTGATGCATACACGCTTACTAAGACAGGACAGTAACCCCTGCTAAGCCATGCATTCCTGTGCTTGATACATACACGCTTGCTGAGACAGGACAGTAACCCCTGCCAAGCCATGGATTCCTGTGCTTGATGCATACACGCTTACTAAGACAGGACAGTAACCCCTGCCAAGCCATGGATTCCTGTGCTTGATACATACACGCTTACTAAGACAGGACAGTAACCCCTGCCAAGCCATGGATTCCTGTGCTTGATGCATACACGTTTACTAAGACAGGACAGTAACCCCTGCCAAGCCATGCATTCCTGTGCTTGATGCATACACGGTTACTAAGACAGGACAGTAACCCCTGCCAAGCCATGCATTCCTGTGCTTGATACATACATGCTTAATAAGACAGGACAGTAACCCCTGCCAAGCCATGCATACCTGTGCTTGATACATACACGCTTGCTGAGAAAGCACAGTAACCCCTACCAAGCCATGCATACCTGTGCTTGATGCATACACGGTTACTAAGACAGGACAGTAACCCCTGCCAAGCTATGCATACCTGTGCTTAATACATACACGCTTACTAAGACAGGACAGTAACCCCTGCCAAGCTATGCATACCTGTGCTTGATACATACACGCTTACTAAGACAGGACAGTAACCCCTGCCAAGCCAAGCATTCCTGTGCTTGATACATACACGCTTACTGGGAAAGCACAGTAACCCCTGCAAAGCCATGCATTCCTGTGCTTGATACATACACGCTTACTAAGACAGGACAGTAACCCCTGCCAAGCCATGCATTCCTGTGCTTGATACATACACGCTTACTAAGACAGGACAGTAACCCCTGCCAAGCCATGCATTCCTGTGCTTGATACATACACGCTTACTAAGACAGGGCAGTAACCCCTGCCAAGCCAAGCATTCCTGTGCTTGATGCATACACGCTTACTAAGACAGGACAGTAACCCCTGCCAAGCCATGGATTCCTGTGCTTGATACATACACGCTTACTAATACAGGACAGTAACCCCTGCCAAGCTATGCATTCCTGTGCTTGATGCATACACGCTTACTAAGACAGGACAGTAACCCCTGCCAAGCCATGGATTCCTGTGCTTGATGCATACACGCTTACTAAGACAGGACAGTAACCCCTGCCAAGCCATGCATTCCTGTGCTTGATGTATACACGCTTACTAAGACAGAACAGTAACCCCTGCCAACCCATGGATTCCTGTGCTTGATGCATACACGCTTACTAAGACAGGACAGTAACCCCTGCCAAGCCATGCATACCTGTGCTTGATACATACACGCTTACTAAGACAGGACAGTAACCCCTGCCAAGCCATGCATTCCTGTGCTTGATGCATACATGCTTGCTGAGAAAGGACAGTAACCCCTGCCAAGCCATGGATTCCTGTGCTTGATACATACACGCTTACTAAGACAGGACAGTAACCCCTGCCAAGCCATGGATTCCTGTGCTTGATGCATACACGCTTACTAAGACAGGACAGTAACCCATGCCAAGCCATGCATTCCTGTGCTTGATACATACACGCTTACTAAGACAGGACAGTAACACCTGCCAAGCCATGCATTCCTGTGCTTGATACATACATGCTTACTAAGACAGGACAGTAACCCCTGCCAAGCCATGCATTCCTGTGCTTGATACATACACGCTTACTAAGACAGGACAGTAACCCCTGCCAAGCCATGCATTCCTGTGCTTGATACATACACGCTTACTAAGACAGGACAGTAACCCCTGCCAAGCTATGCATACCTGTGCTTGATGCATACACGCTTACTAAGACAGGACTGTAACCCCTGCCAAGCCATGCATTCCTGTGCTTGATGCATACACGGTTACTAAGACAGGACAGTAACCCCTGCCAAGCTATGCATTCCTGTGCTTGATGCATACACGCTTACTAAGACAGGACAGTAACCCCTGCCAAGCCAAGCATTCCTGTGCTTGATGCATACACGCTTACTAAGACAGGACAGTAACCCCTGCCAAGCCATGCATTCCTGTGCTTGATACATACACGCTTACTAAGACAGGACAGTAACCCCTGCCAAGCCATGCATACCTGTGCTTGATGCATACACGTTTACTAAGACAGGACAGTAACCCCTGCCAAGCCATGCATTCCTGTGCTTGATGCATATACGCTTACTAATGCATACACGCTTACTAAGACAGGACAGTAACCCCTGCCAAGCCATGCATTCCTGTGCTTGATACATACACGTTTACTAAGACAGGACAGTAACCCCTGCCAAGCTATGCATACCTGTGCTTGATACATACACGCTTACTAAGACAGGACAGTAACCCCTGCCAAGCCATGGATTCCTGTGCTTGATGCATACACGCTTACTAAGACAGGACAGTAACCCCTGCCAAGCCATGCATTCCTGTGCTTGATGTATACACGCTTACTAAGACAGAACAGTAACCCCTGCCAACCCATGGATTCCTGTGCTTGATGCATACACGCTTACTAAGACAGGACAGTAACCCCTGCCAAGCCATGCATACCTGTGCTTGATACATACACGCTTACTAAGACAGGACAGTAACCCCTGCCAAGCCATGCATTCCTGTGCTTGATGCATACATGCTTGCTGAGAAAGGACAGTAACCCCTGCCAAGCCATGGATTCCTGTGCTTGATACATACACGCTTACTAAGACAGGACAGTAACCCCTGCCAAGCCATGGATTCCTGTGCTTGATGCATACACGCTTACTAAGACAGGACAGTAACCCCTGCCAAGCCATGAATTCCTGTGCTTGATACATACACGCTTACTAAGACAGGACAGTAACCCCTGCCAAGCCATGCATTCCTGTGCTTGATACATACACGCTTACTAAGACAGGACAGTAACCCCTGCCAAGCCATGCATTCCTGTGCTTGATACATACACGCTTACTAAGACAGGACAGTAACCCCTGCCAAGCCATGCATTCCTGTGCTTGATACATACACGCTTACTAAGACAGGACAGTAACCCCTGCCAAGCTATGCATACCTGTGCTTGATGCATACACGCTTACTAAGACAGGACAGTAACCCCTGCCAAGCCATGCATTCCTGTGCTTGATGCATACACGGTTACTAAGACAGGACAGTAACCCCTGCCAAGCCAAGCATTCCTGTGCTTGATGCATACACGCTTACTAAGACAGGACAGTAACCCCTGCCAAGCCATGCATTCCTGTGCTTGATACATACACGCTTACTAAGACAGGACAGTAACCCCTGCCAAGCCAAGCATTCCTGTGCTTGATGCATACACGCTTACTAAGACAGGACAGTAACCCCTGCCAAGCCATGCATTCCTGTGCTTGATACATACACGCTTACTAAGACAGGACAGTAACCCCTGCCAAGCCATGCATACCTGTGCTTGATACATACACGCTTACTAAGACAGGACAGTAACCCCTGCCAAGCCATGCATACCTGTGCTTGATGCATACACGTTTACTAAGACAGGACAGTAACCCCTGCCAAGCCATGCATTCCTGTGCTTGATGCATATACGCTTACTAATGCATACACGCTTACTAAGACAGGACAGTAACCCCTGCCAAGCCATGCATTCCTGTGCTTGATGTATACACGCTTACTAAGACAGGACAGTAACCCCTGCTGAGCCATGCATACCTGTGCTTGATGCATACACGCTTACTAAGACAGGACAGTAACCCCTGCCAAGCCATGGATTCCTGTGCTTGATGCATACACGCTTACTAAGACAGGACAGTAACCCCTGCCAAGCTATGCATACCTGTGCTTGATACATACACGCTTACTAAGACAGGACAGTAACCCCTGCCAAGCCATGCATATCTGTGCTTGATGCATACACGTTTACTAAGACAGGACAGTAACCCCTGCCAAGCCAAGCATTCCTGTGCTTGATGCATACACGCTTACTAAGACAGGACAGTAACCCCTGCCAAGCCATGCATTCCTGTGCTTGATACATACACGCTTACTAAGACAGGACAGTAACCCCTGCCAAGCCATGCATACCTGTGCTTGATACATACACGCTTACTAAGACAGGACAGTAACCCCTGCCAAGCCATGCATACCTGTGCTTGATGCATACACGTTTACTAAGACAGGACAGTAACCCCTGCCAAGCCATGCATTCCTGTGCTTGATGCATATACGCTTACTAATGCATACACGCTTACTAAGACAGGACAGTAACCCCTGCCAAGCCATGCATTCCTGTGCTTGATGTATACACGCTTACTAAGACAGGACAGTAACCCCTGCTGAGCCATGCATACCTGTGCTTGATGCATACACGCTTACTAAGACAGGACAGTAACCCCTGCCAAGCCATGGATTCCTGTGCTTGATGCATACACGCTTACTAAGACAGGACAGTAACCCCTGCCAAGCTATGCATACCTGTGCTTGATACATACACGCTTACTAAGACAGGACAGTCACCCCTGCCAAGCCATGCATATCTGTGCTTGATGCATACACGTTTACTAAGACAGGACAGTAACCCCTGCCAAGCCATGCATTCCTGTGCTTGATGCATATACGCTTACTAATGCATACACGCTTACTAAGACAGGACAGTAACCCCTGCCAAGCCATGCATTCCTGTGCTTGATGTATACACGCTTACTTAGACAGAACAGTAACCCCTGCCAACCCATGGATTCCTGTGCTTGATGCATACACGCTTACTAAGACAGGACAGTAACCCCTGCCAAGCCATGCATTCCTGTGCTTGATACATACACGCTTACTAAGACAGGACAGTAACCCCTGCCAAGCTATGCATACCTGTGCTTGATACATACACGCTTACTAAGACAGGACAGTAACCCCTGCCAAGCCATGGATTCCTGTGCTTGATGCATACACGCTTACTAAGACAGGACAGTAACCCCTGCCAAGCCATGCATTCCTGTGCTTGATGTATACACGCTTACTAAGACAGAACAGTAACCCCTGCCAACCCATGGATTCCTGTGCTTGATGCATACACGCTTACTAAGACAGGACAGTAACCCCTGCCAAGCCATGCATTCCTGTGCTTGATACATACACGCTTACTAAGACAGGACAGTAACCCCTGCCAAGCCATGCATACCTGTGCTTGATACATACACGCTTACTAAGACTGGACAGTAACCCCTGCCAAGCTATGCATACCTGTGCTTGATACATACACGCTTACTAAGACAGGACAGTAACCCCTGCCAAGCCATGCATACCTGTGCTTGATACATACACGCTTACTAAGACAGGACAGTAACCCCTGCCAAGCCATGGATTCCTGTGCTTGATGCATACACGGTTACTAAGACAGGACAGTAACCCCTGCCAAGCCATGCATACCTGTGCTTGATACATACACGCTTACTAAGACAGGACAGTAACCCCTGCCAAGCCATGCATACCTGTGCTTGATGCATACACGCTTACTAAGACAGGACAGTAACCCCTGCCAAGCCATGCATACCTGTGCTTGATACATACACGCTTACTGAGACAGGACAATAACCCCTGCCA
This sequence comes from Pelodytes ibericus, assembly GCA_036172795.1. Lineage (NCBI taxonomy): Eukaryota > Metazoa > Chordata > Amphibia > Anura > Pelodytidae > Pelodytes > Pelodytes ibericus. Next base: position 198,190,202 of record CM069862.1, on the reverse strand, counting down.
AGCCATGCATACCTGTGCTTGATACATACACGCTTACTAAGACAGGACAGTAACCCCTGCCAAGCCATGCATACCTGTGCTTGATGCATCCACGCTTACTAAGACAGGACAGTAACCCCTGCCAAGCCATGCATACCTGTGCTTGATGCATACACGCTTACTAAGACAGGACAGTAACCCCTGCCAAGCCATGCATTCCTGTGCTTGATACATACACGCTTACTAAGACAGGACAGTAACCCCTGCCAAGCCATGCATTCCTGTGCTTGATGCATACACTCTTACTAAGACAGGACAGTAACCCCTGCCAAGCCATGGATTCCTGTGCTTGATGCATACACGCTTACTGAGACAGGACAGTAACCCCTGCCAAGCCATGCATACCTGTGCTTGATACATACACGTTTACTAAGACAGGACAGTAACCCCTGCCAAGCCATGCATTCCTGTGCTTGCTGTTTATATCAGATTAATGTTTTCGCTGTTTCTAGGCATGACTATGCCAAAATATGTATTAGTCAATGAGTCACAATTCTATATTACAGAGCAAAGAAAAAATAAACAACTAGAATGAACTGGGGAGTTTCCTGGGAAAAGTCTCCATTCTGCCTTGTAAGGACTGTACAGCTAACAGAAGAATCTCGTTTCTCGAGCACTGCATTGTTTGAGATGATGTTCTTTTCAAGCCTGTCTAGATATTGTAGCCCATAGGCCTTTGCAATACAAAGTGTATGGCGACATGTGAAACATTGCTGATGCACCCTGCAAAGATTTTAATGAAAGGTGCGGCTCCTTAGATTAAATGAGAATGGTGTCCCCTGTAAGTAAATAGAGACCACCACTCTGAATTGTACAAATGGAACAATCAGCACTTAATCCACAAAAAGTTAAAGGGACACTCCAGGCAGCAAACTAACTGTGATTCATGTTTAACCTTAACATTGCACAAATGCGTGCAGGCAATCGTTGGGAGTCGCTTGAAAAGTTCCCTTCTCAGGCCCTCCCCCTGATTTTGGTGACTTGCCAGAGGATCAGTACAGTGAGTCATGAACATGTGCAGTAACAACTTTACTCAGAAGCTAGTTATTTCAGGGGAGGAAAAATTGAGTGTCTGATATTTTTTTTCATCTTGAGCTACTGATGTCAAGGTGAACTGGATCAATTTCTAGCAGAAAACAAGCCAAAGGTATGTTTTGCAAAAAAAAAAAAAAAACTACAACAAAAACAGCACCAAAAATACATACAGGTCTTGCTTACAAATAATCTGTAAACTGTAACCTTTCAGTTTTATGTAAATAAGGGTGGGATTGGAGAGGAGAGGGGTCGACCACTGCCTTACAGCGGTGTTTAATATGTGCATATCTAAATTGCTCCTTGCAAAACAACACAAACTGAATAGCTGGAAGGAAAACAAATGGTTGTATTTCTCTCCGAAGACTGATAATGGCGCTCGGAAGCCATCTCATTTTAATCTGAAAATCCTGAACAAATGTACAACTATCTCTGTGTACCAGCCAGAGACAAATCTAGCCATCCTAATGACATATTACAATCTTTCATTTTCTATTACTTCTAGGTGTGCTCTCACACTTTCCAGCCGGTTATTTATCTCATGTTTAATAGCTAGAAAATTGTCATTACTTTTAAGACAGTGCGCTGGATTTTACTGGCGCATTCTTCTTCTAGCTCTGCTCTTCATAAATATTTGAAGCTTGAAAGGTGGTATCCATCTCTCAAAAAGCAACGAGGCGACGAGCCCTCGCGGACCATGAAAGGGAAGTCTTCTCCACAACGCCTGCAATCATGAAACCACGGGATTTAATCAGTCAATATGCCACGGAACACGGCTAGAGGGAGACATTTAAAGGACTCTGGATCAATATATTCCCAGTAACAATGCGACGACGTGTCTTTAAACTCATACTCAGAATAGTACCAGTGACATTAAAATTCATAGAAGAAGGGGGGAAAGCACCTTATAGAATTATACGTTAACAATGCCCTCTGAGGGGCTCGTAAACGCCAAATTTAATGTCCAGAGAGGGGCAAGGGGAACAAAGGAGCGCAAAGGAATGATAGAGCACCAATTAATTCCTGGATTTGGAAAAAGGTACTTGCTTGCATCCAATGAGAGTGGACAGACGCACAAATAGAAGCACAAGAGAAAAGTTAGTTGTCCGTGGTATGAGGATGAACTGGCGTGTACTTTTGATAGTACTTTTGATAGTACACAGCAATTTATCCTCTGACTGACAGCTGCCATGCTTCCCTTCATTTTTTGCATGGGATCAGCAGGGGGGACCTTAACTAGGCCCTGCTAATCCCATGCAAAAATGAGGGTCTCTCTGCGCTAGCAGCGAGAGACCTTCGCATTCGGCAGTCAGAGCAGGGCAGCGTCAGCACGTGGCAACCACGAACTGCTGTGTCTCGCGTGTGAGACACAGCAGTTAGTAAACCCGCGTGTATCTATTAAGATACACGTCGGGTTCGCTTACAAATCCCGGGACATGTTTTGTTTCACACTTGCTTCCTTGAAGGAAGAATGGGTTAAACAAGTTGGAATGTCCCTTTAATGTAATTGAATGTAGATCTACATAAGGGACTGTGCCCTAACACTCCATTGCCATATGCCGGGCGGGCAAAATCATGGCATTAAAGCCTCATGAGAAGGCACAGAAATACTCAGGAGTTCACTATTTATGAATTGGTTTTCAGTGTGAGGTGCCAGGAAGGAGTTGGTCTGAATTATCCGTGAGCATGGCCTTCTGACCCAGATGGAAAACAAACGATTTGCTTATTCTCAAGGAGAATGATAATTCTCAATGAGATGCATGTCGTGATATGTCCAGTGACATCTCACAACTGTTCTACATCTTCAATCACTGCTGTAAAAAAAATAATAATAGGAAGGAAGTTACTAGATTCAGAATGAAGCCGTTTCTGCACGTGCTCATGAACTAATAACCCAGTGCATCTGCACTGATTCTCTTGCAAGTAAGCAAAACAGAGGGAGAGTTAGAGCAGGATGCCTTGCAAGATGAATACCTGCATGCATGAATACCTGCATGTATGTAAAAAAAAAAAAAAAACAACAATAAATCTGGACAATGCACAGATGAAACATTGTGTCCTTTTAATTGTGTGAAACCCTATCATTTAAATTGAAATGTGAATAAAGCATTTAAATGTGCAGTGCTTCTCTTTGTTTAAGCTGAGGGTTAGCCCACCGTGCCGATAAGGTATTCCCAGTAAGAGGAGAAGGCAGGGTATGCTCCTGGATGCATCGTCAGGCTGAACGTAAAGGGTTGTTGCTATGCGGATTGCACTGAAGCGAGGATGTTTGGGTGTGGAAGTGATAGCTGGATTCATTATACCGAAGCCACAGGCCAAGGAAACCCATCTTCTTCATAGAGTCAGGTCAATTAGCAGTGAGAGCGAGGCACCCAGACGTACAGAGGATATCTCCCTCTCCCTTTCACAAAAGAGCAAATGATTATTTTCAGATGGAAATAAGACCATTGAACGGGATTCCAGGAATCGCAGAATGAAAGCCTTCTGTGCTTTGCTCATTAGTTAGCTGAACTTGTAAAGGAGAGACAAGAAAAAGGAACAAAAGGAACAAAAGGTTTGGGTCTAAACAAAAACACACTGTTAACCTGTTCTCTTCTGGAGCTTTGACAGAGACAAATTACTCTACCAGGGCCAGCCTTTGGGGTATGTGACTGCTAAGGGCGCAACATCCAGAGGGCGCCAACGGCCTGGCAGCTCGATGTCTGTGCGCTGCCCAGACGCACAGACATCCTCTCAGGCTGTCACTGTTGCTCCCTCAGCTTGTCTGCGGGCGTCAGAGCATCAGGGGTCAAGTGACCTCCCAGCGCTAAGACTCCAGAGATGCGCATGAGAGGCAGCCACGGGGATGTCTGTATACCTGTGCAACGCACAGATATGGAGTTGCCCACCATTAGACATCAGTGACTTCCAGGGTCAATCTGGGATGCAAGTCCTGTGGATGCAATCTAGGTGCTCTGGCAAGACCTGTGAGTGCACCTGGGTGCTTGACAAGTCCTGTGGGTGCAGTCTGGTGCTCTGGCAAGACCTGTGGGTGCTCTAACACAATCAGTAGGAGCAGTGGCAAGCCCCATGGGTGTAATGTGGTTGGTGCTGTGACAAGTTATGTGGATCCGGTCAGTGGTAAGGGATGTGAGGGCAATAATGAAAGGAAGGAGTGAAGGGGGGCAGAGGAAGGTAATAAAAACAAGGATTGTATTTTCTTAAAAACCTGACTGCTGTAGTGTACAGAGACACACAAATATATACCCTCAGCTCCACATTTCTGGATTATACAGTGATTTCTGGACCAGGAGGAGATGTAACATTCAGTGCAATAAATATATATGTGTGTATTTCTCCCTCTTTCCCTCAACATCGGCTCCTCTACCAGAGTCCTGGGAGTTTGAGGGTGCCACACAGTATCAGGTGGCAAACCTGTGACGGACCCGCTGGCACTCCGACCGAGTACCTCCGCCAATCGATGCTCCTAGTGCTTTCCGAGGACTTCAAGCACTCCAACCGACACCATCAGCACTGCAGACTTATCCCATCCCCCAAACATGAGCCAAGGCTTCAAGAAAGGGTCAAGCAGGTCTGTTTTAATGAGCACCCAAAAGCAACAGCACTCAGGCAGCCAAAAAAACTCCTCCTCAGAGGAAAACAAACTGACAGTTAAAGACAGACAGTGTTTGGAAATATGACAGTTATTAAGGGTTTTTAAACTGGTGTCTAGGAGGGAGGGGAATAAAACAGTCAAACGAAGTCCATAAAACAGGCAATAATCAATGCAAAAGTCTCTTGTGGCTGCTTCTGCCACAATGCTCCCCCAGAACCAAGCCGGCATACACAGTCTGATCCCAACGGATCTGCTTGGGGATGTCCGGAGGAGTGCTCACAGATAATTTCTCGAGTTCTGTCTGTCTGGACAACCCGTCGGCGTTACCATTTTGTTTCCCTGGGCGATACTGGATGATGAAATCAAATGGTTGTAGTGCCAAGCTCCATCTCAGTAGTCTAGCGTTGTCCCCTGGCACCCGGTTTAGCCACACCAACGGGTTGTGATCTGTGAGCAAGGCAAATTGTTGTCCATATAAGTAGGGCTGTAGTTTCTTGAGGGCCCACACCACCGCCAGGCATTCCTTTTCGATGGCGGCATAGCTTACTTCCCTGGGTCGTAGTTTCCGACTTAAGTAAGCGACTGGATGCTCGCCGCCATCGGCCCCAACTTGGCTCAGCACTGCTCCCAATCCAAACATAGAAGCATCCGTATGAACGAGAAAGCGTTTGGTTTGATCGGTGGCGGCCAGCACAGGGGCATGAATTAGGGCAGTTTTCAGTTCTTGGAATGCCTTCTCACACTCTGGGCTCCAGGTCACTACTTTGGGTAAGTTCTTTTTGGTGAGGTCAGTAAGGGGCTTGGCTAGGGCACTATAATTAGGTACAAATTTACGGTAATACCCGGCGGTCCCTAGAAAAGCTAAAACCTGAGTTTTCGTGCGAGGGGTTGGCCACTTAGCTACGGCCTCTATCTTAGCGGGTTCTGGCTTTTGCTGCCCACCCTGTAGCCTAAGTACTGCACTTCGGCCATCCCTACGTGGCACTTGCTGGGTTTTAACGTGAGACCTGCCTCCCTGATGCGGTCAAGGATGGCTCCTATATGGGTCAAGTGCTCGTCCCAGGAGTTGCTAAATATTGCTATGTCATCTAAATAGGCGCAAGCATACTCCTGGGATCCGTCCAGTAACCGGTCCACCATCCGCTGAAATGTAGCCGGCGCATTTTTCATCCCGAATGGCATCACCTTGAATTGGTATAGCGCAAACGGGGTGACGAATGCGGACTTTGGGATGGCATCCTCAGCTAGTGGGATCTGCCAGTACCCTTTGCACAAGTCTATTGTGGTGAGGTACTGGCCCCTGGCCATTTTATCTAAGAGCTCATCGATTCGGGGCATGGGATAGGCATCTGAAATTGTTTTATCATTAAGTTTCCGGTAATCGACGCAGAAGCGGGTGGTTCCGTCCCGCTTCGGTACCAGCACTACCGGAGAGGCCCATGGGCTATCTGAGTGTTCTATCACTCCTAGTTGTAACATTTCGTCAATCTCCTTCCGCATATGATCTTTTACGGATTCGGGTATGCGGTAGGGGGTTTGTCGAAGAGGGTGTTGCCCTGGGGTTTCTACCCTGTGGGTAGCCAGCGGGGTATACCCGGGCTGGTTGAAGAATGTATCCCCTTTTTCCAGGATCAGCTCTAGTATTTGAGCTCGCTCTCTAGTGCTCAGCCTGTCTCCTAGCTGTACTTCCCCTAATTCGGTGTTGGCCCCCCCTTGGGCTAATAGGTCTGGTAGGGGTAGATTATCCGGGTCCTCGGCGGCCGAGGCACATATGGCAGTTACTTCTTCGGTCCGCTCGTGATAGGGTTTCCGCATGTTAACGTGGAGCATGCGTCTACTGCCTGCTCCTGTACATGGGGCAATTATATAGGTGGTGTCACATACCTGTTCCACCACTTTATAAGGGCCTTGCCAGGAGGCCTGCAGTTTGTCATTTTGGACTGGCTTCAAGATTAACACCTTTTGTCCTATTTGAAAACTGCGGTCTCTGGCTCCCCTATCGTACCATCTGCGCTGTCGTTGCTGGGCCGCCTGGAGATTAGACCGTACCGTCTGAATTAGGGTCTCCAAGCGTTCCCTGAACTCTAGTACATATGGGACGATAGGGGTACCGTTACTGGTGACCGTTCCCTCCCAGTGTTCCCTAATGAGGTCTAAGGGACCCCGCACTCTCCTTCCGAATAGTAATTCGAATGGCGAGAACCCCGTGGACTCCTGGGGTACCTCTCGGTACGCGAAGAGCAGATGGGGAAGAAACCTTTCCCAGTCCTTCTGGGTATCCATGAAGGTACGGAGCATTTGCTTTAAGGTTCCGTTGAACCGTTCACAGAGCCCATTGGACTGGGGGTGATACGCTGAGTTTACAATAGGTTTCACCCCACATGTTCTCCATAACTGATGAGTGACTTCGGCTGTGAATTGGGTACCCCGATCTGAGATAATCTCTTTGTGGAACCCCATTCTGGAGAATATCCGGATTAGGGCATCTACTATAGTCTCCCCATGGATATTAGTTAGGGCTACGGCCTCTGGGTACCGGGTGGCATAGTCTACTACGGTTAGTATATACTTCTTCCCGGACGGGCTGGGTTTTGCTAGGGGTCCGATTATATCTACTGCCACTCTACTGAAGGGTTCATCTATTATGGGTAGGGAGTGCATTTTTGCCTTGTACCGGTGCCCTCTCTTCCCTACTCTCTGGCATGTGTCACAAGTTTGGCAATACTGCCGAATATCTTTAGAGACCCCTGGCCAAAAGAAGTTTTGGGTCAAACGATGCTTCGTCCTACTGACGCCTAGATGTCCTGATAAAGGGATGTCATGGGCAATACGTAGTAATTCTTGCCTGTACTTTCGGGGCACGACTAATTGTGTGAGGGTCATGGGTACAGATCCTGCTACTACCTTCTCAGCATATCTATACAATAATCCTTTCTCCCAAGCGTATCTTTCCCCCTCCAACCCTGCCTGATTCTGTGTAACCCTATCCCGGTATACCTGCAGGGACGTGTCGGTGACTACTTCAGTACCAAATTCTAAGGGGGGAGCCCAGGGGACGAAAGGTGGGTCAGTACTGTTACTTACCGGAGCCTCAGAGTGTTCAGAAGATGCGGTGGTGCGGGCGTGCTGCCGTGTTACCACGGGTAGCGCTTCCTGCGCGGGGTGCTGAGAAACAAAAGCGGAGGTCAGCTCCCCCAAGTCGTTACCCAGGATGACATCAGCTGGTAAGTCCTGCATGAGGCCCACTTCCACATTCCCCGACCCCGCTCCCCAATCCAAATGTACTTTAGCAGTGGGAATTTTGTAAATCGCTCCCCCTGCCACACGGACTGCCACATATTCTCCAGTGAGCTGGTGCTTGGGGACTAGGTGATTGCGAACCAGGGTTATGGTGGCCCCAGAATCGCGCAGACCCTGAAGGCGTTTTCCCTCTACGTGTACCCCTTGGCGGTGTCCCTGTCGGTTGTCTGCAGCTGCTTGTACTGGGTTAACCTCGTGAAGGGTGCCCAAAGATTCTTCATTAAACCGGGTCTCGAAGAAAGGTTGTCGAGGCTCACTCTGGTAGCAGTGTACTGCTGCCCGGTTTGCAGGGGAATTAGTTGGAGTATTCCACATGGAGCGGTTTCTATTTCTGGGACAGTCTCTCTGCATGTGACCCTGCTGGTTACACGTGTGGCACCTGATGAAAGATCGAGCATTGTTGTACCGTGGAGGGGTTTGATAGCTCCCACCACCCGGACGCAGTGCTGGGGTGGGGTTAATGGTGGGAGGTGGGTTAGCAGCTCCCAAGATGGACCGTGCCTGTGCCCGCTGTGCCCTCCTGGCATCTTGGTACTCGTCTGCCCACCTGGCAGCGTCAGTTAAGATGCGCGGTTTCCGATCCCTCAGCCAGTGTTGTAAATCCGGGGTTAACCCCTGGAAGAATTGCTCCAGTAGCAGTAATTGTAGAATGTCCTCCACTGTGGTTGCTTGTGCGGCTTGCACCCAACCTTTGCCCGCCCTAGTTAAGCGGTGTGCCCACTCCATGTGAGTATCTTTCTCCGTCTTTCGGCTTTCTCGGAACCGCTGCCGGTATGCCTCCGGGGTAATTGCATACCTGTCCAGGATCGCCTGCTTTACTTTCTGGTTGTCTCTGCTATCCTCGTCTGGCATGGTGCGGTAGGCTTCTGCTGCCCGGCCCGCTAGCTTACCCACCAACAGGGGTACCTGGTCGGCGGCGTTGATCTCATGTAATTGGCATAACCTCTCAAAGTCATGCAAGTAGCCATCGATGTCTTCGGTCTCCACATAGTTTTTAAAAGCATGGTACGGGATTTTAGGCTTCCCCGGTACTATGTGTGGTGTGATTAGGGACCCCTCTCTGGACCTCCGGTCTGCCCGCTGCTTTTCCATTATGTATTCGTGGACATCTGCCATAATCCTTTCCAAGGTTTCTGTGGGAGGCGTACCTGGGAAAAAGGCCAGTCTGCAATCAGCAGTTCTCTTCCAAACTCATTCTGTGTGCTGTCCATAAGAGGTGCTGCAGCAGCTGCCCGTTCTCCCTCCATGAGTTCAGCAATAAGGGTAGCTTTGGTTTTATTGCTGGCAATAATTCCCCTTGCTTCCAATAGTTCTTTTAGCGTGGCCCGTTTCAAGTTGGTATAGTCTGTCCCCATTCACTATCCGTTCGGGTATATTCACATACCCTTTCCTTTCGGTTCCATACGAAATAGCAAATTTCCCAAATGGCTGTAACTGCCGAACAACAATCTGCTGTGAGGTTTGAATCCCGCCGCTGCCACCAAATGTGACGGACCCGCTGGCACTCCGACCGAGTACCTCCGCCAATCGATGCTCCTAGTGCTTGCCGAGGACTTCAAGCACTCCAACCGACACCATCAGCACTGCAGACTTATCCCATCCCCCAAACATGAGCCAAGGCTTCAAGAAAGGGTCAAGCAGGTCTGTTTTAATGAGCACCCAAAAGCAACAGCACTCAGGCAGCCAAAAAAACTCCTCCTCAGAGGAAAACAAACTGACAGTTACAGACAGACAGTGTTTGGAAATATGACAGTTATTAAAGGTTTTTAAACTGGTGTCTAGGAGGGAGGGGAATAAAACAATCAAACTAAGTCCATAAAACAGGCAATAATCAATGCAAAAGTCTCTTGTGGCTGCTTCTGCCACAATACCTATATACAGAGCATCACTAAACATGTCTAGGTATCCCAGACAAAGCCGCTGAGTTTTTTTTCCAGACATCTTCGATACAGTGCTGCAATGGATTCTGGGTGATTGCCTTTTTTGCAGTGCTGTGCAAGGTAATCTATCAAACCTAGCCCTGGCTAGAGGATCAGTGCCAGAAGACCCAGTCATGCAGTTGTTTGGCTCTGTATACAGTATTTTATATATGGGCACATCACAGACAAATCAGCTGTTTAACCAAGAAAGTATATGTAAAATATGTCTGATTCCCAGCTTGCAGGCGCTTGTTCTGAAAGGGGATTAGCGTTCTCTATCTCGCAGGTGTACTAACAGGACTGGCGGTGTTTCAAAACCTACATAGAAAAAAACCCCACACACAATGTTAGATCCTTATATGAGGGTCTAATCATTAAGTAACAAACACTGTGAGGCTGCTGGCGGCCATCTTGCTTTCCTACCAGACTACAGCTGAGTGCAGCACTATTCTCTTATCAGCAGGCACTTATTTTTTTTCTTACGACAGAGAGCTAGTGGCGTCCAGTAATAATAGATGCAAACGCCATCAACAAGCAAATTACCAGATAAGCAATGAGAGCACAAATCCCGCTTGTTAAAAAAAAAAAAAAAACAAAAAGCATGGTGGATGTATTGGTAATTTGGCTCCTAATGCAGAGAAAAATGAGAACATTAGCAAGGACCGGAGTGTTTACCGGTAATTAATCTCTGTGTATGCTGGGTATAATGTTGCTTTCAGAGGCGACTTACAGTCATCTCCACCTGCTCATCATTCTTACCCTTGCTGTAAATTCCCTGGGTGTTTATAATGTTACAGACACCACAGGGGTTGGTTGGTTGATTGCTAGAATTCATAGTGTTGAGCAGACTTTCAGGCAATGTTACATTTTGTAGCAGCATCTTTACCATACTGGCATTGCGGACAGGAAGGAAGGGTAGTGATCCACACCGGGCATTATGGGTAATAATAAAAAAAGCCATCCTCTACATGATAAAGAATGCATTGAATTGTAGGGATTCTTTTACAATTGCCTCATTGATTCATTGCTCTGCCTGCAGTTTGGCATTTCAAGCCTGGCAATATGAAAGCTATCTTGGTACATTTTACTTTTCCCCAGACCCATTTCCAGCCTGTGCAGTCAGTTTCAATTCCTATACAATCATTAGATGCTTCTGCAGATTGCTAGTGAGGATAATTGAGGGTTTTTTTTTTTTTTTGCACTGTGGGCATCTATCCATTGGGAAATAAATTAACAGGACTCGTATACAATCTATTCCAGTAAAATCCCAATTGCTACAAATGTATCCTTTGCATCCACACCAAGGCCAGACGATCAGCTGTATGGGAGGTGTCTGTATAGATTCACACTGACCACGAATGTGAGGGAATTCAGATAAGGTCATTGGCTCCGGTAATTAAACAGCCAAGATGCTTCATTGTGCAAAACATGTCAATGTATCCTCCTCTCCCTTACACTTCACAATGCTGGGAGCTAAGACACTTAGCAGGCCGCGTACAACTAGGGTTGCCACCTGGCCGGTATTTTACCAGCAGGCCGGTAAAAAATTGGCATCAGGCCAATGTTAAGTCTATGGAGACAGTACCAAGGCCGGTATTTTTTTGAAGAAAAGGTGGCAACCCTACGTACAACTGAGGGTTGTGCAGATGACGGAGAGAGATATCTGGGAGCATCAGCTGCAGGTAAGTTGAGACTGATGGTTTAACAAGCAACTAAAACACACCGGGTTTTGGTCCCTGCACATCTTAGAGATACGTGTCATCTCCGCTGACCTTTAAAAAGGTAAAAAGAAATCCACGTGCATGGTGACCAAGGACAGTTATTTATTTAACTTCTAGGCAACACATCCATCTTCCTCAGGCGTATGTCCCTCAAGAGTGAGCGACAGGACATTGAGAAAGGGGCTGTGTTTTCACCCCGAAATGTTTGCTTTCTGTCCACCCACAAGTAATAAAAAGTGTCCTCGCCATACTCAGACCTTGAATTTCTTTTTTGCAGATTACTGTGGCACCTGGTTGGTGCATTAATCCATATTTCGTAGATCTGCACGGGCCTGTGATATTGTAAGCATGAGTGCTAGAAGTGCGGCCCTATTTTGTATTAGCAACTCACCTTTTAATGAATAGGCCAATACACTCAGCCCATGCCGCTGAGACAGTGGATAAGAAAAATACTTCCCCTAACTCAGCCCAGATAAACCTAAACTTCCACCGCCGGTAAATATTCTATAGAGATTTGACTAATTCCACAATTAGCAAATCACAAATTAATGAGCTATAATCACATGAGACATCTCAAAGGAGATCTGATTAAGATGCAAAATAGCTACTCTTCCTAGTAATTTTAACTACACATAGAAAGGAATGGTGTCAGGAAATCAGGAAACGCTAGGTATATATATATATATATATATATATACCGTATTTATTACTATTATTATTTTTTTATTATTATTATATATATAGAATATTTTTTTTTTTTAATTAACAAACAAATATTTTATTTATATAACAAAAAAATACCTTTAAGGAATTGTACAACTGTGTCATGTGCATTGATACAGCCATTTGATTCCAAAATAAAAACAAACGCAATGTACTTTTTCAAACACTGATTTTACAACTACATGAAACATAATATTTTACCGCTAGCACCTTCTGAGAATATTCAGCCAACAGAAACTCACAATGACCTTGGCCCTGAAGGTCACTTGGACGATTCAACATGTACAATTCCTCTTCTTCTCTCTGAATGACATGCCACCGAGCTGCGGCATAACCACTAGCGTTTGAAAGGTAAATAGCAGATAGAGCGTTCATAATGTGTAAATAGATATCATAAATATTAATTGAAACCATTTATCAACAAGAAGCATAACCCTCTTTGTAAAGGATTAGAGAAGACCGGGGGGCGGGGGAATATTCAACCATCTAACCTGTTGTTAACACTCTGCTCAGGGTTTAGAAAAGTAAAATGACAACTAGTTTTGGGAAATAAATTAGAGGCAATGATTTCACTTTTAAATTAGGTTTTTTCAATGATAGTAATTTACTGAAAACTTTCTAAACATATCCAACAAAGATAGAAGTAAATGCGTCATCTGTACTTTGGTTATTTTACATTGGTTTCTGTTTTTTGTTAGAGGTGGGAGGTTTACCAGGGATGGCCAATGTGTCCACAAAAGGAAGTCAGTGTCAGTGGCAAGGTCAGTGAAGGTCATAGGACATCATTAGCTTGTCCACCAAAAACAGTGGCACCAGCCCCTAGAGACACAGTGAATTTGAAAATCAGGGTTTTCTGTAAGTGTGTCTAGCTTTTTTTTTTTTAATAAGGACTGGGAAGTGTCCTGTTGTACAACTGTCTCTTTATTCAATGCTATATTGTATCAGGTCGGGCTTTTCAGAAGTTGGAGTGGAGAGGATTGATGGCCTCCATGGCTCTCGAGATTTGTCAAGCCCTGCTATACAATAATTTGTTTATAATACCATATTATCTGAAGCTTGACCATTGTTTACCTGCTCTGAGGAGGCTTTAAGTAGACCAGAGTTGAGGCCTTAACTAGACCAGAGTTGAGCTTCCTCCTTGAATTAATACTATTCATGGAGCAGGAGAAGGCCGGCTTGGTGGATGCTAAAATTAGCTTGACTGTGTTTATTCAATTACCATAAGCCTGGACTATTTTAAATAGTACTGTGTAACATCTTTATTAAATATGGTTAGTCACCTTTTGGGTAAATGATTGGTAGTCTATTAGAAAAATCCCAGGTTTAACTGATGTTTCTAGTAGCCATGAAACTACAGTGGACAGTCTTCCGGTGCCATTAACCATCCACGAAAACTAATGTCTATTTTCTGCCCGTGCCTATATACACAGGGGAAATGCGACAGCTACAGATGGCAAACTATCTGGGCCATTAAGATGAATTATCCCACTAGCCAAGAAGTTGCCTCTGGAAGGAAGCTTACTGATCCCCTTGGGTCACATGCGAAATCCATCATAGACATGTCCAAGGTTTCATGGAGTTATGTGTGCAGAGGTTATATTATTTTTCATTCTTCATTGTACGCCTGTCATATCTTTCACCTTCAAAACCCTCTTTTTCTGGGACGGAGACGGTTTAGTAGAATTGGCAAGTGAGGCCCTGTCCTGGGAAATCGGTCTCGAAGGCCTGTAGTGGGTTAAGTACACTGCTCGAAAGCCTGAAACTCCATTGTGCATTTTCATAATCCGCTTTCCACCCAAATGCCGTATATATTCCAAAGATCTAATTATAGATTTTTCACAGCCACTAGTCCCTTTGGACACAAAATCCTAGTCTTGTGTGCTGTGTGAGGAAGGTCAGGGCAGGAAGATAAGCCATGTTTTAGCTGTGGGGAAATTAATAAAGAGGTTACGGGTCTGCATGCCCATAGATCTTGACAAGATACGGCCATGTCACGTGACCCTTATTAAGTCAATCGATCCTTCAAGTTCACTAACCGCTCGAGGTTAACATTCATTTAACGCGAAGGACCTTTTCGATGCAGAATGGGCGCTCAATCCTGGTTTACCAAAAACGGCCCAACGAGGCTGCAGCATGTTGCAAGAGATTGCCAATACTTCTTAGGGTGACAAGGCTCTATTGTTTGGTGCGCATTAAAGGAATTTAAAAAAAACCAACAACAACAAAAAAACTAGTTCACCAGAAAATAAGGACCCAGGTCATGCTCACTGTTACTGTACATATCGGGGTCAATCCAATTATCTTAGTTAATTTGACATAGAAAAAAATAACCCAGTGATAAGTGATATTTTACACCATTGCTAGGAAACTGGTGCAATATATTAATCCCAGGACTAAGTCACCGTGGACATTACAAGATCCCAATCATTCAAACGGCCAAAGGATTACACATGGTATGTTTTAATGACCATGTACTGCTCAGACCTCCTCTCAGTCCAGATTTAGGGTTAGTAAAATCCCATGCTAGTGGTGTAACTATAATCAAGAAAGCAGGTGCGTCCATCCCACGCAGGGGGTCAGTTAGCACACTTCTTGTCTATTCTTTCTGTGCGATAACCTCCAATCTCCGACGCTGTAGCCACAGTTAATGGCACCAGACAGAGCACCCCGCTTGTTCTTGGATCTCCAGGTAAATGATACACAACCCTTCCTTGTCTTCTAGGAAGTCGTTGTTCCGACGTGATTTGAAGGAGGTTCTGGATACTATTTTAGGTTTATACAGGTGTATCTGGGAGCTCTGTCTATTTGTCTGCCCCTCAGTAGTGTTTCCCTGCACTTCCTCCTGCCAGGGAAGCTGGATGTCTTCCAGGGATTCGTGCTATATGGCACAGCCTGTCTGCTACACAGGCAATCTTAAAGATCCCAGGAAAAGAATAATCTCAGGCAGAAAGAACTCATTTGACTTGACCTGCCTTCCTGACTTACATGAGCATCGTGACTGATGGCTTCCACCCGGAGTAGCACACAGCTGCCCGATCCCACACGGATACTGGGACTTGCTTATCATGTCACAAATATGGATTCAAATTTACATGCAAAGTAAAAGCCTTAAGCATATCCAATTTATCCCAACACTTCATTTGAGGAACAGTATTAACGCCTCAGCTGCCGGCAGCTATTCTTATCCCTAATCCCATGCATTTTGCAAGGTGCTAGAGCCCCCCTGCAGCCAAAGAATTAAGCGAGTACGCAGAGCACATTTCATACTCAATGAAGCTTTGCTGTATTGTGTAGGAACCTTTTTCCAAATGCATTTTAAGGATTAGAGAGGACCCCGTAGGAAGGTTTTTTTTTTCTTCTCCTTTGTGCATTTGAAATGCAATAATATATTTGGAGAGGAGTGTAGAAAAGATGGTGTTTTAGGTTTACGATGGAGCTAGTATATGTTACCCTTAACATTACGGTGTCATATGTTGTGTGCTTCTTTTCGTGGCACTGACCATCCCACTCAATGAAGATCCTGTGGCTGGGATGCCACGTGCCACGCTGCACTGTCTATGACACATTGGGGTTTGTGTAGAGAAGAGAATTCTGGGGAGAAGTTCTAACCAGACTGACACTGTGTCACTAATGTCGCTAGATTTCGGATACCCTGGCGTTATATTCCATAGAACTCTCAAAATGCTGGATTTCCCACAGTAGTTGGGCAGTGGATTCTAATAATTGTGTTCTGACTCCATTAATGAGAATCAGTAAAAGCTGCTGTTACGCTGCTCTGTGTGTTTCTGATACTGTGACATGGAAGTTGACACATATAATATATAATACAATACTGCACTTTATACTGTAAGCCCCTCGCTTAATTGAACCACTTTCTTTTCATTTATTTTTTTTCCCCTGTAATTCTAAAATAAAACCCATTTAGAGACATATGGTCATTACTGTGCCCTTTCTTTAGCCTCTATTAAATATGTGGAGCTGCGTTCCATTAAATCTAATGACATCTCCCTAACTCGCGAGATAAAACATCTTATGCGGGTAGTAGGCCAGACATCTACTGATTCATCTCGCTTTGTTTATTACCAAAACCCATTAGAGTTTATCCACCCTGACAATACCTAGAAACATAGCATGCGTCTGCAGATGAGAAATGTTCGGCCCATTTAGCCTGCCCCGTTTACTGTATTAACCTCCATCATTTCTGCTAGAAGGCTGGTCCATGCATCAACCACTATGCAAAGTAATACTTCCTGATGTTACTCTTAATTTCGACTCTCTATTTAAGTGGGGTTTCTCTTGTTGTGGTAGTCGTTCTTCTTTTAAATATCCACATATATCCACGGCTTCGAAGCTTTGTCTAGCAAGATATTGGAAAATGAATGATTGCCCAAGTTGGGTTCAATTCCAGCGGTATATGGTAAAAACAATATGGAAGCTCTGGTCAGGGATCTCTGACCATCGTTAGACTAAGACTCTCACCTTGTCTAAACTCCCCTAATGCCAGGACAAGTCAGTATGCTGTGTGAATGAAAGTATGATGGGAAAATATCTACAAACCTAACGGCAAAAATATATTTACAATATTAGACAAAACATACACATTACATTTTCGTATAATAACACATGTAATTAAGCACTTTGTGAACTATATATAAGGTACATAAGGAGTTCACATGTATTGTTATTATTATGAACATGTATTTATATACAGAAAGCAATATTTATGTAATGTGCTTGTATGTATTTTATATTCTGAATCATTAGAAAAAGAGATATGAAAAATATGCATACTCTCCTGATTTACCGCATTGATTCCCTTTATATATTTACATGTTTCTATCATATCCCCCCCGTTACATCTTTCCTCCAAGCTATACATGTTAAGATGCTTTAACCTTTCCAAGTAAGTCCTTCAACCCATGAACCAGTTTAGTAGCCTTTCTCTGAACTCTCTCCAAAGTATCAATATCCATATGGAGATACGGTCTCCAGTACTGTGTACAATACTCCAAGTGAGGTCTCACCAGCACTCTGTACAATACTCCAAGTGAGGTCTCACCAGCGCTCTGTACAATACTCCAAGTGAGGTCTCACCAGCGCTCTGTACAATACTCCAAGTGAGGTCTCATCGGTGCTCTGTACAATGGCATGAGCACTTCCCTCTTTCTACTGCTAATACCTCTCCCTATAAAAGCATTCTGCTAGAATTTCTTGCTGCTCTATTACACTGTCTACCTTTAAGACCTCTTAAATAAATACCCCATGATCCCTTTATTCAGCTGTTGGGGTCAGCACTGTATCAAATAATAGGCTGCATGACTTGTTTTATAGTTGTTCCCAGTGGGAATTTACAAAGGATATTATGTGTCCAAAACTAATGTGCAATAGTACAATGTGTATTAAAAGCATTCTACAAAATTTATATATAAACATAGATTTATGTAAGTCAAAGTAAAATTCTGTTATTTTTATAAATACAATATTTTACATAGCAGGAGAGATCCTGTATAGATCCATAGTGCTGCAATTCATACA
This sequence comes from Pelodytes ibericus, assembly GCA_036172795.1. Classification (NCBI taxonomy): domain Eukaryota; kingdom Metazoa; phylum Chordata; class Amphibia; order Anura; family Pelodytidae; genus Pelodytes; species Pelodytes ibericus. The sequence goes on along the minus strand of CM069862.1, from coordinate 198,172,338 downwards.
CAATTAAATGTGAACCGATATATCAAATAAATACTAGTTTGACTAAAGGGGAGGAATGTTAATATGAGTTCATTAACCACCTTATTATCTAAATGTTATGCCATAGTCCTTGAGTCACTTTTTGGACAGAGACGTCCCTCTGTGTCTTATGTGCTGAGGATGTGTTGTAATGTATGTTAATACAGTTTCATAACATTAATGTGTGTTTGCCTTACAGTGAATGAATTAGTTTGTGTAAACTGCTTTTTTCATGTTACCTTCACTAACTCTAACAAATGTTATCTATGAATTAAAGTAATGAAGATATCAGATGATAAAGTCATCCCCTAGAGGTGTCCTCAACCACTTACCTCAAAATAAAGATTTCCCTCTTTGGGCTTTTGCAATGGTAGGAGTTAAAGTACCTGGAGCAGTGCTTCTCTATCTGTGTGTCCCTCCTTCCCCTCTAGCAGGGGATGTACATTCAATATACATTGGTGTTCGACGGACAAGATCACGCCACAGAGGTGGTGAAGGGCGGGGGGAAGTAAAGAAAAGAAATGTCTACGTATGGTGTAACTCACCGTGCCTTGAAACGCGTTGGGGTGTGTGAGACGTTAATACAAATTAAAAGTGGAGACAGCTGGCATGATATGTCCCCGCGACTGCATGTTAACTCGTAACCAACATGGCTGTCTGAAACACAACTTACACAAAATCAAGTTATTTAGGCGCTGTCTGACTTCACAACTCCGGGGAGTGAGAGGATGATGGATGTAGAATAATCTTCTTCAGAGTTTGTAACACATCGCCTGATTGCCTTATTGAGAGTGGCAATTTAAGTCAGGTCGGGATCATGCCATGGCGCTCTGCGGTCTGACAGCTCCGCCAATTACTGCAACAGGTCATTTTATCTTTGTTTTCGCTGGAAGTTTTTTTTTTGCACACTGTCCGTGCAATCACTAGAATTCCATTAAAGTTATTGATCTTCCATCATGTAGAAAACATACTCTACGATCACAATCAACCTGCTGTTAGACTTCTCATTATTTCTCCTTTGGTCTCTCAAACTCCTCTCCCTCTCCTCCCCCCCTCCTCCTCGCATTAATACACAAGTCTCAGTCTCCCTCACTAATGACCGGCATCCTTTCCAAGCATGGCGTCCGAGCATTTAACTGGAAGCGCGCCAGAGGGTGAGCGACACATGGGCTTTGTATTGTGCTGCCCGGCAGGTTGGCTCTCAAAGGATTAAATGTCTCCAGAGTAAAAGCCTTCATTACAACAACAACAAAAAAAACCACAAAAATTTTATTTCTTTCCACACACTTATTTACTGCTGGAAAAATAAAAAATAAAAAACATAATAAAACTCTGCTTAAGGAAATCCATTTAAGGAAACAGCAGGGAATGAAGGAAAAATGATTTCTTACAGTTTCTTAGTTAACTTGTTCTCAAATATTCCCCATCTCTTAAAGGAAAGAGATGGCAGTGCTGGGTAGCTTGGGTTTATAACAATATGAGATGTATCAATGCAGACGGGAAGCTTCAATTATGGTGAATTACCATCAATAGATCCACCAAGTCACCTGTGCACAGGTGAGTAGGTGTTTAACTAGCAGATGGCCTCTGGCAGGGCAATAATATGTCATAAATATCCATAAAACACTGATTTTCAGAGAATACCTCGCCCCATCTCCTCTTATCATACCAACCCACTTGGGCAAACTGACCTATCATTAAAGTGTGTCCATTTCATTTTAAATATAAATATACTTATTTGTTACCAGTTCAACTAAAGTAAGATCAAACCTACAGCAGTGATGACCAACCTGGGCAACTGATGTTTGGGAACTACGTATTCCATGATTCTCTGTCACTGATGGAGCATCATGGGATATGCTGTTCCCAAACATCGGCGGTGCCAGAGTTAGCCATCACTGTAAGTTGGTTACCATTTCATAAAAAAAAAAAAAAAAAATTCCTGAGCCCATCCTTCATTTAGTATCACTCCTGGACATCTGCCTAGATATTTATTTAAATGGATGTATGCCGGGGTGATAAAGGGTGCTTTACACAGGCGAAAGCTGCACTCCAGAGAACTAGAGGCATTCAGATCCATTACACTAATATATGTACACATTGTAGAATTATAGTATGGATGGGTTTATATGAGGTCATGTTTCCACAGTTTTTTTGACCCAGTATTTACACTATTAATCCCCCAGACGCTCTGCCGAAAGCCCATGAAACAGGAGGGTATCACAAAACTAACATGTAGCTTTCACTCTACCTTAACACGTGAGCTGGAGAAGCTGAATGAGGGATGGTCACAGGCTTTGATTGAATATGGAGGGTCATATATTATTTACAAGCTGACAGTTATGGGGGAAGCCCCTGATACAACCCTTGTATCCTGATTTGCATTCAACAATCAAGATCTTCTGACCTTTGAAAGATATTAAGCCAACTACACGGATCTCGTGGAAAAGAGATGGATGTATGTTCTGCTAACGGTGCCGTTCCATGTAGCATGACTCCATGTTAGGGCGACCACGTTCTAGACTATTTCTGGGATTCAGGGATCACTTTTTCCCCTTGTGTGTTTTACAGGGGTCTACTCAATTGAGAGAGAAGTGCAGGGAATTGAGACAAGAATTTCGAACTTAAGGACAAAGCAGTATTCAGCTGCATTGGAGAATTTTCCAAATCTGCTACTTTGGCCTGAAGTTTGAACTTCCCATCTCAGTGTCCTGCAAGGTATCCTTTTTGAGTAGACCCTGATATGTTGGTGCAAATGACAATCATGCCATTAGTTTGCACTATTTCTGTTCTTTGTTATACACCCCCAATGGGATTATAGTCCTGCGTCCAATGTGATTAGACCTTGTTCCTCTACAAAAAAATATTTAAACGAATGCAATGTTTAATGCCATTAATACCTGCAATATTTATCAATAAGCTGGGAGTTGTGGGAGCTGTACTCTACTGCAGTACTCTAATGCCAATAGCTAGCGATCGCTGATTAGAGAAAGGGCAATTCAGCTGCCATGGACTACAGCTCCTATAATGCTCAGCCAGTTATGAGACACAGATTTAGAGATAGATATTTAGACAGATATATATGTCTAGAGAGAGATAAATAGACAATAGACAGATACATAAAGACAGACCTAGAACCCTGTATAATAGTGCATTCAATAGTTAAAAAAGGTATGCTAGAGAAGCCATACACCTTGTACCAGGTGCTAGGGAGCTGAGAGCACATATAAAGTGGCAATACCCTGGCATATTAAGTGGCTATATACTGGCATATTAATTGGCAATATCCTGGAATATTAATTGGCAATATCCTGGCATATTGAGGGCAAACTCCTGGCATATTACATGGCAATATGCTGGCATATTAAGTGGCAATATCCTGGCATACTGAGGGGCAATAAACTGGCATATTAATTGGCTATATCCAGGCATATTATGTGGCTATATCCAGGCATATTAAGTGGCATTATCTTGGCATATTAATTGGCAATATTCTGGCATATTAAATGGCATTATACTGGTATATTAATTGGCAATATCCTGGCATATTAAATGGCAATATACTGGTATATTAATTGGCATTATCCTGACATATTAAATGGCAATACCCTGGTATATTAAATAGCAATATCCTGGCATATTAATTGGCAATATCCTGGCATATTAAATGGCAATACCCTGGCATGTAAAGTGGCAATACCCTGGCATATTAAGTGGCTATATCCTGGCATATTAATTGGCAATATCCTGGCATATTAAATAGCAATATCCTGGCATATTAAGTGGCTATATCCTGACTAGAGAAAGTATTACTTTACTGAGAGGCTAGTGGATGCATGGAATAGTCTTCCAGTAGAAGTGGTAGAGGTTAATACAGTGGAGGTCAGAAACTTTGTATTATTTTACTGAGAGGGTAGTGGATACATGGAATAGTTTGCCAGCAGAAGTGGTAGAGGTTAATACAGTGAAAGAGTTTAAGCATGCATAGGATCGGTATAAGGCTATCCTTGATATAAGACAAGGCCAGGCACAAAGCGGAACAGTTGGGAGGCATGTAAGTGGCATTTCTGGGATGGAGTTGCATGGTTGGGTCGGGGGGCCCCGAGGCAATTTTTGCACCGGGGCCTGGTGGTTTCTAGTTACGCCTCTGGAGTGGGGGTAAGTTACAGTTATCAGATAATAAAATACATTTTGGGGGGGAAAAAGCATTCCTTGTTTTTATTTCCTTCCTCTGCTCCAACTTGCTCCATTTCTCCTGCCCTCCTTTTATTATTGCACCCACATCCGTTGCCATTGCACCCATATAACTTGTCACACTTTCACCTTGCAGCACCCACAGACCTTACCCCAGAACCCACATTGCACCTAGAACTTATGCCAACACCTACATTGCACCAAGGTCTTGTCCCAGCACACACATTGCACCTAGAACTTATCCCAGCACCCACATTACACTCACAGAACTTGCCCCAGCACCCACAATGCACTCTAAGATCATGCCCCAGCACCCACATTTCACTCACAGAACTTACCTCAGCACCCATAACTTACCCCACCACCCAAATTGCACTGAAAAAACATGCACCGCCACCAAGGACTTGCACCAGCACTCAGATGTCTTGGTTTGGGTGAGTCTTACCAGTCACCCAAAACCCTCTTCTGTGACATCACTGCAAGCAAAAATCCTATAACCCCTTCCACATGTACTTGGCACTTGTCATCCTGTGCTAGTGCACGTGAAACAGCAAAGCTCCATATACAATGCTTTCACAACACAATGATGGCCAATGAATCTGTGTAATCCACTTCACATCCTATAAATAGATATTTACACACACATTTATACCTGTGTGATAGAAACATAGAAACATAGAATGTGTCGGCAGATAAGAACCATTCGGTCCATCTAGTCAGCCCAATATTTTTTTGAGTACTTTTATTAGTCCCCCGTTCCCGGTCTTATAGCTAGGATAGCCTTGTGTCTATCCCACACATGCTTAAAATCCTTGACTGTGTTTACCTCTACCACTTCTGCTGGAAGACTATTCCATACATCCACTACCCTCTCAGTAAAGTAATACTTCCTGATATTACTTTTAAATCGTTGCCCCTCTAATTTAAGACTATGATGATGGTGGTGATGTGTGATATGCCAGAGGAATGCTTGTGAAAAGGCATGATATGTATCATTGCACATTACAGCATATCTCAAGCATGGCATACCTCAGTGAAAGCATTTTGCACCTCTATACTGGCATTGCTGGGCTCAGACCCATATTTATGTATTTTGTACAGATGCTTTTATGGAGTGCAATGCACATGAGTGACAGTCGTGCTGGGACAGTTAGCTCTTTGATGGGACTGTCCTAATAAATCCAGGTATGTTGGCATGTATAGGACAGGAGTCAAAAGGTTTTTAAAAAAAATGTATTTCCTTTTTAAAAGATGGGTTAGACAGTGAAGAGCTCTAGATTTTATTTAACCCCTACACTGCATTAAATAGCAGCGTTGCTCCACATACACAGATAAGTATTCAGTCCTGACGGACATTTTTATTACTCTTTTGTTCACTTGTTATTTAATGCTGTCGCCTTCGTTTCCTCTGTGACTGGTCTGTGGGATATTTTAAAAGCTATTCTTTGACCCAGCACAGATCTCTATTGCTCCGTTTCCTTACACATCATTCTTATACAGAAGGAGACATTCCCTGGAAGTGTGAGGAAGAGAGTGGGCCTTTCTGTAATCATTGCTAAATCTATACATGGGTCAACTGAGATATTCTAGCGGGAGAAATTCCCCAGGTTTGGTCCTTTGAAATGCACAGTTAAGTCATTGAGATGAAATGTTTAAAATCGCCTGCCCCTCACTCTTAATGAATAGCTCCCAGTGTCAGTAAATAAGGTTGGTCATTAGCCGGTGCACTGAAGCTTTGCAATGATGCATTGCAGAGGAGATCTGCGCTGAAGGGATCTCCTCTCCCTTAACTAGATAGAAGCAAATAAAGGAAAATACTAATAAAGAGATGATTGGGACACGGCAGACTAGGAATGAGTAGATTATTATGAGAGACAGGTGCACAGACTTGGAGAGTTATCAAAAACATTTTAAAACCGTCCCACAAATATCCCTGCAACAGGCTTCCCCCGCTGTCCAGAATCAACACTGGTGATGTGTCCTGACACTAGTGATCTATTCAACACTGGTGATGTGTCCTGACCCTAGTGTTCTAATCAACACTGGTGATGTGTTTCTGACACTAGTGATCTAATCAACACTGGTGATGTGTTCCTGACACTAGTGATCTAATCAACACTGGTGATGTGTTCCTGACACTAGTGATCTAATCAACACTGGTGATGTGTTCCTGACACTAGTGATCTAATCAACACTGGTGATGTGTTCCTGACACTAGTGATCTAATTAACACTGGTGATGTGTTCCTGACACTAGTGATCTAATCAACACTGGTGATGTGTCCTGACACTAGTGATCTAATCAAAACTGGTGATGTGTCCTGACACTAGTGATCTATTCAACACTGGTGATGTGTTCCTGACACTAGTGATCTTATCAACACTGGTGATGTGTCCTGACACTAGTGATCTATTCAACACTGGTGATGTGTCCTGACACTAGTGATCTAAATGCTGCACTGGTAAACACAGCAGCACCAGATGTCGATTTAAATGGACACAATCTGGAAAGGAGACTTCCAAGTAAAAATACCTCCGCATTTCACAGTAGATAGTCAGTGACAGTTCAAGAGTGCTTTATTTCGGCTCCGTGCTCAACACCAGTAAACTGAGTTTGTCTTCAAACATTTGTGTTCTGTGTTGTTAGACTGTGAGCAGTACAATGATTGGGTGCAGTTCCCTTATGTGGGAAGCAGGACCACTGCTGAGATAACGGTGAAAGAATTGTAAGGAATGATGCTGTATTGAAGGCTTGCTTTTAAAACGAGAAACCCCTGCCTTTGTGTAATGGTTAATTCCCTGCAAGACGAATGTATCTGAAAAATGTACCAGACTCTCTCTTAAAAAAAAAAAAAATTATATATATATATATAAAGTGGTTGTCTTGGATAATATGGGACCATTTTTTAAAATAAAAATAGAATAAACAAGAGTATTCAGAGATATTATTTCCAGATTACCTATAAGCAGCACATTTATCGCTAATGAAAGGAAAATACCATGGATTCATTTTTGGACAGAGATTAGAATAATTGTAAATTAAACACAGTCAAGGAGTTTAAGCATGCGTGGGATAGACACAAGGCTATCCTAGCTATAAGATCGGGAACGGGGGACTAATAAAAGTACTCAAAAAAAAAAAAATTTGGGCAGACTAGATGGACCGAATGGTTCTTATCTGCCGACACATTCTATGTTTCTAAATCCATAGACATTTCTCAGGCAGAAACCTGTTTAATTCAAATTGCTCCAGTGACTATTGCAAGGTTTGAGCTATAAGATGCATAACTGACTTCTAACAAGTTATACCTGAATTTGGAGTTCTAGGTAGCTTGCCAGCTGAGGTTCTGGCTTGGGGAAAGTAAAAGATCTCCCCTCACCAGCCTCTATGTGGGTGAGCAGGCATCTTAAGGTCTGTGCACTGCCCAGGCATCCGCTAATTCTGCCTCTCGGGCTCCCTGCGTGGTCCGAGGTTAGAGAATCGAGCCTCACATGACCAGTCGGTGCTCAGAATTCAATCCAAGCGATGGGGAGCGAGAGAGGCAGCATGGTAGGATGTCAATGCGTGTGGGCAGCATGCAGACATCCAGCTGCCTACCACTAGACACCAGTGAGGAGCAGAACAACTGTGGGTGCTGGCTGGGGTAAGTGCTGGGTGTGCAGAGTGGGTGCTGGGGAATGTCCTGGGTGTGCAATGTGGGTGATGGGGAATCTCCTGGGTGTGCAATGTGGGTGATGGGGAATGTCCTGGGTGTGCAATGTGGGTGATGGGGAATGTCCTGGGTGTGCAATGTGGGTGATGGGGAATGTCCTGGGCAGTGCAATGTGGGTGATGGGGAATGTCCTGGGTGTGCAATGTGGGTGATGGGGAATGTCCTGGGTGTGCAATGTGGGTGATGGGGAATGTCCTGGGTGTGCAATGTGGGTGATGGGGAATGTCCTGGGTGTGCAATGTGGTGTTGGGGCATGTCCAGGGTGTGCAATGTGGGTGATGGGGAATGTCCTGGGTGTGCAATGTGGGTGTTGGGGTATATCCTGGATGTGCAATGTTGGTGATGGGGAATGTCCTGGGTGTGCAATGTGGGTGATGGGGAATGTCCTGGGAATTGCAATGTGGGTGATGGGGAATGTCCTGGGTGTGCAATGTGGGTGTTGGGGCATGTTCTGGTTGTGCAATGTGGGTATTGGGGCATGTCCTGGGTGTGCAATGTGGGTGTTGGGGCATGTTCTGGTTGTGCAATGTGGGTGCTGGGGCATGTGATGGGTGCACAATGTGGGTGGTGGGGCATGTGATGGGTGCACAATGTGGGTGGTGGGGCATGTGATGGGTGCACAATGTGGGTGCTGGGGCATGTGATGGGTGCACAATGTGGGTGTTGGGGCATGTGATGGGTGCACAATGTGGGTGGTGGGGCATGTGATGGGTGCACAATGTGGGTGTTGGGGCATGTGATGGGTGCACAATGTGGGTGTTGGGGCATGTGATGGGTGCACAATGTGGGTGGTGGGGCATGTGATGGGTGCACAATGTGGGTGGTGGGGCATGTGATGGGTGCACAATGTGAGTGGTGGGGCATGGCCAATAAGAAATAAGCATTCATTTGCTGAGTTAATATATGTCTAGGCTCCAGGGCTTAGCTCATGTAGAAATGAATGTCCCAGGTTTGCTCATGTATGATGCTGATGGTAGAGTCAGGGCACCGGCTGTACTCTTGCACTCTCCAACATCAAATCATAAAAATTGATCACAGATGCATTGACAAGCGAGTGGGAAGCGATGGTTACATTAGGCATGGTAAATGCCTGTGCCTCGGGCAGCTGGCTACCGGCCACCAAATCTCAGAGTTGCAATTAAAGTATTATGACGTGAGACAGATACAGATTTTTGGAAACTCTTTGTGTTGCATTGATATAAAATTAAGCAAACGTCTGCTTTTCTTCAGGTGCTCATTGAGCTAGATACTGGAGCAGTATATAGATCACAGATATCACATGCAGAGGAATAGCTTCAAACTGAGTTCTATTATTTGCACACCAGCTCATATAATCTCTCTTTTGATCTACACCAGGAATGTCCAACTTCTGCTGCACTAGATGAATTTTACTCAAGGCTCCTGGTTTATTAATGATTTCGTAGGGTCGGGTCGAGACTATATATTGTTCTGCATTGTATATACCCCTCCTTGTGCCACAGTTGGGAAACTCTGACCGATAGATTAGCTTGAAATTCTGCTGTACCACAAACCCACACACACATACATACACACACACAAACACACATACATACACACACACAAACACACATACATACACACACACACAAACACACACACAAACACACACACACACAAACACATATTCATACACACACACATACATACACACACACAAACACACACAAACACACATACATACACACACAAACACACACACACACACACACATACATACACACACAAACACACACATACATGCACACACACACACACACATACACACACACAAACACACACATACATGCACACACACATGGCTTTATTCATGGAAGAGGGGATTGTTGTTATTTTTGCTGTTGTTTGTTTCTGTTTTACATTGAGTAGCGGAGGTTGAAAGCCTTGCACCCCCCTCTTGGGGAATCAGACAGAATCAGACAGTTAAGAGAACCAGTGTGCAGTGCATGTACCAAAGCCGTACTTCTCCATTAGTATCTTTACCTGGGTAGAGATCAGGGAGTCCAGGTCACGGTGCTAGAAATTGATGAGAATCGGTTCACTGCTTTTCCACTCTGGCTGCGGTCTCAATAATTTAAACAAAGCAAAGTACAAGGGGATGGGAATTAGATCTGCAATAAGATGTATAGCACTGCACTTGAGAAAACAAATGTGGTGGAATCAAAAAGGTTTGGATTTCAACTTCCTTACAGTACAAGAAGCAAGAAACAATGATCTCTCATAGTATGAGGGCAGCAGATTACAATGGAGGAATGTTCTACTTCTCTGTCTGACTGGTATTATTCCATACAGTTCAGGACTTTCTATATAGCCATGTATTGCACATTACATTCCTTAAAGGGCCAGCCCCACCACCAGTGTTCAAAAATATTGTAAGTACTGCATCATGTCTGTCCTTCTTGCTCTTGCCATGTCCTAAAAACTGCAAATAAACTGTAATATATGTATGGCTGTTGCTATAGTAAGAGCTCTGTCTGTCTCTCCTAGGGCTCCCTACTGGATGTACAGGAATTTAGAAGCCCCGGTGTTTATGTAAAATTACTGGAGAACTGTAGATTATTTTAAAGTAAAAATGTTTACATATCACATATATTACAGACAAAATGTAACTTATCCTTTAAGAACAGGAGTGCAAGAGCCATAGATAAACCATGGCAGAAAATGACCTAGTTACATAGTAGTAGCTTTGGTCGGAAAAAAAAGACATCTATCCATCAAGTTCAACTCCTTTCCTATTCCTTGTTTACTGCTGTTGATCGAAAAAAAGAAAAACCTATTTCAGGAGTTTTTTTAATTCTGCTTTCAAAGGGGAAAAAAAATCCTTCTTTATTCCAAATGGCAGACCTATCCTTGGGTTTACAAGCACTAAATAAGTATGAATGCCTATAGTAGTGTATGGTTCGTCAAAAAATTATCCAGGCCTTATATTTGGGAACCATCCATCTACAACAACAAAAGGGAGTCATATGTCAACTAGAAGGTGTGGAACTTTGATCAGGTGTGTAGGGTTTAACAGAAAGGGGGGTAGAAACTAACTTCAAAAGGATGGCAACTGGGCTGCAGCAAAGTGCCACCCCCCTCCAAAATGATTACACTGCATGGCATTAGCCGGAGATGCCCAAGGGGAGAGCTCCCGAATATAGTGTAGCACCTCCTGCTACCAAGATTCCCCACAATGGTCCACACATATGGCGAGGTATATGATATTTGACATATTCAAGCGTCGCATATACGGCTGTCGATGGGATGTTCAGAAACAGACGTTCCCGTGTCCTGGACTGTGAGTATCAAAAATACCCAGCAGGACAGACGAAAACAAAAACACGAGTTGGGCCAGTAGAACGTTTTGCCTCTAAAAAAAAGTGCTGTGACGCGAAACGCGTAGGATGACCTTTGGGCCTCCCCTAGTGTGCTCCATGAGATGTTTATGTATAAATATTAGTTTATATGTCAATATATCTATTGAAGTCTATACCTGATGCTGAGGAGCAGGTTGGACCGTCATCATTCAGTGAATAAATGATTACATTACAAGAGTGATAGCGGATGGCCCCTTTTTGGGATTTGTGGTCTCACCATCCCACTTAAACATGAATATGCAGGATATGGCTGACCTCTTACATCCCTGTGCTGGATGATATATGCAATAACTATAGACAGCCACACAGATTTATTGATCTCTCTTCTACCTTATTCCCCACTTCACTGTCACCTATACTAAGATCCCCATTATTTTTTTTGCCTTTTCTTTGCTTCCTGCCTTCTGATGTCTAATGATTTTTTTTTAAACATTTTTCTTTTATGTTTTTTTCTGTTCTTAATAAATAAAAAAGTAGTTTTCTTATTTCTATATCACACCTGTCAACTCTGCAAATCTGAAAGGCTGTGAGTACGGAGCCGTCTCTCGCAAACACATGACGTATACCCCCCGTCATGTGTCATGACACTAGATTCCGGTGTTTTGTGTGCAATAAATCATAAGATAGCTCTCCTGCTTTCTGTATGAACAGAAGAAGCTGATTTCATCTTTTTCTCTATAACTTGGAGTTGTTTGCATATTCCCATCTTCACAACCTGCACAGAATTGCTGACTGGGTATGCGGTAAAAGTAATTCACAGACGTAATTAATTTTTGTCCCACAGAGCGGACTGAACACACACAGGGGGACATGTACAATGTGCATTTTTTGGAGTGGGAAAAATCCCCAAATAACCCAGTTCCCTTATTGTGCAGTAAATTAATTCTAATATACCTCATGCTACAATTCACAGAAATCGAACAAACTGGAAACTCTTCCCATCTAACTTGCAGAAGATATCTTAGATATCAGTTATATTCTGTGGGAACAAAGACAATGGGGGTTATTGATGAAAGTCAATTCTGAACTCATTCTAAAAGTGCCACAACCAGCAGAACATTCCGCTGCCTTCCAACAATGGCTCACAACTGACCTCTACAAATAGCCCTTAATAGGTCTGATATTTTCCTCTCCTTTGTAGACTAGGGTCAGGTTTACAGGAAGAGTTAGGGTTAGAGTTAAATTAGGGTGAAGTTGATCATCAGGGTTGGGGTCAAAAGCTCACTGTATGGGGAAAATGTGTAGGGAAAACGCTACTTTAGGTTATTGCCCTATAATTTGCAAAAAAAACAGCAGAAAAACATGTAAACTTATATTTCTAGACAAAATTCATAGACTGTTCAGATGGGATCTCTATTACCTTTTGTAATTGTGTAAAAGATTTTTCAGATGAAAATTAGAAACTCATGTTTCAATTTGTACAAGAAACAAGAGAGAAACACACTGCGCCCAATTGTGGTGGAAACAGCTGCAGCAAATTCTACCAGTGTCTCACTCCTGGCAATAAACAAATCAAAACAACACACAAGTGAAAACGTGCGCTGTGACCCAACACTTCAAAACACACAACTCAGGAAAAATAAATAATACATTGTTACCCTTAAAGTAAATCAGCCTTAAAGTAAATCAGCTCAATATTCAATCCGAAGGGAAAAAAATAAAACAAAACAGAACAGAAATAATATAGTGTAGTATATCACATAAATGTGCTGATAACAAATAATAAGTGAGAACACACTCACATCTTCCTGAGCAGAGATCTGCTCAGTCTATACAGCATCCAGGGAGCCCACCAAGGGGTTAAAGATCCAACTGGTTCACAGAGGAATCCTAGGCAGCTTATTCGGGGTAGCAGACCCAGAAGGTACTCCCAGCAGTAGTATAAGAGAGGGTAAGGAGGAGACTATTTAGCTTCAACGATTTAAATACCAATAAAAACATATAAAGAATCTTACATTCAAAGATCCACTTGACCAATATATATATAGAGTCCCAGTAGCAGTCTCCTCTTGTCCACAACGCGTTTGAAAAAGCCCTACTTTGGGGGTGAAACGCGTTGTGGACAAGAGGAGACTGCTACTGGGACTCTATATATGTATTGGTCAAGTGGATCTTTGAATGTAAGATTCTTTATATGTTTTTATTGGTATTTAAATCGTTGAAGCTAAATAGTCTGCTCCTTACCCTCTCTTATACTACTGCTGGGAGTACCTTCTGGGTCTGCCACCCTGAATAAGCTGCCTAGGATTCCTCTGTGAACCAGTTGGATCTTTAACCCCTTGGTGGGCTCCCTGGATGCTGTATAGACTGAGCAGATCTCTGCTCAGGAAGATGTGAGTGTGTTCTCACTTATTATTTGTTATCAGCACTTTTATGTGATATACTACACTATATTATTTCTGTTCTGTTTTGTTTTATTTTTTTCCCTTCGGATTGAATATTGAGCTGATTTACTTTAAGGCTGATTTACTTTAAGGGTAACAATTTATTATTTATTTTTCCTGAGTTGTGTGTTTTGAAGTGTTGGGTCATGTTTCAATTTGTCTTCATATTTTATGATTTTTGTACAGTAAATTCTAAGATAAGATGAAAACAATGGAATCTTAAGAAAGCCCTTTTCATGGCGATACAAATAGTATAGAATATATGTGGGTATATTAAATGAGAACAATTACAATTACAGTTAAACAAACACTGCTTACGTGTAAAAACAGCCTCTATCACTAAGGAGTTAATCTGTTTGAGTTGTAGCGCAATGAGTGACGGCTTAGAGGACTAACACTTCCTTTGGATGTGTAGAGAGCAGTTACCTGAAGACACAAACAAGCATGTCTATTACACATACAATTGCCATACATATTGTAGCTTTGTTTTAATACGACTTCAGCCGCATCAGTCAAATCAGAGGCCTGCTGTATAAATTACATCGTAAATGGCAGATCAGAGACTTGGTGGAAAGAAAGAGAACGACACTACAGTTTACTTGATCTACTCTCGTGAGTTTTAAAGGCAATGATGGGGCTTTTCATCCATCACTTTTTACCTGAATTGTAACTTGAAAGAACTTGCTGTGAAAGAATACAATGCCAGCCCTACTCAAAATGTTATGGGTATAACCGGATGCTAGGTAAGCAACTATACCGTATTTGCTCGATTATAAGACGACCCTGATTATAAGACGACCCCCCAAACTTTGTATATTCCTTTAGGAAAAAAAACTAAAAGCCTGAATATAAGACTACCCTATAGGAAAAAAAAAGTTTAACTTGTATATATGTAAATTGCTTTTTAATATTTAATAAAAAATTGATATTTTACAAATGCATTTCTTGTTTTTATTTGTTTGCGGCCTCTCCCCCTCCCCCAGCGTTGTCTCTCTCTCTCTTCCCCCCTCCCTCCAAACTAATCTCTCTCTTCCCCCCTCCCTCCCCTAGTCTCTCTCTTCCCCCCTCCCTCCCCTAGTCTCTCTCTCTTCCCCCTCCCTCCCCTAGTCTCTCTCTCTTCCCCCTCCCTCCCCTTGTCTCTCTCTCTTCCCCCCTCCCCTAGCCTCTCTCTCTTCCCCCCTCCCTCCCCTAGTCTCTCTCTATCTCCCCCCTCACTCCCCTAGTCTCTCTCTATCTCCCCCCTCCCCTTGATTCTTTCCCTGGTGGCTAGTGGGGGTAGCTGGTCCGTCATAATAGATGGAGGTGTCGGGCAGCATGGAGGATGTCTGCACGTATCGTGCAGACATCCCCCAGCTGCCCGATTCTCCCTGGTGCCTAGTGGGGCAGCAGAGGATGTCTGCGCGATGAGCGCAGACCTCCCCTGCTGCCGCCCGGCACGCTCGCCGGGACTTATGTGACGAAAGCGGAAGTACCCGGCTTCTTCATAGAAGCCCCGGCGGTCGTGCCGGGCAGAAGCAGGGGAGTCTGCGCTCATCGCGCAGACATCCCCTGCTGTTAGAGAGGGGGATCCAGGTCCCCTGCAGCTCTGCTGGGGACCTGGATCCATGTCTTATAATCTGACCTCAATTTGAGGTCAGATTATAAGACGACCTCGAATGTAAGACGAGGGGGATTTTTCTGAGCATTTGCTCTGAAAAAAACCTTGTCTTATATTCGAGCAAATACGGTATATATACAAATTAACCTGTGTTGTTCTACAGTGATGGAAGGTATTATTTTATGATAGTAATGACCGTTTGTCTTTATAAATGAATCACCAGCCAACGCGTTTTACAAACAGAGCAATTATTGGCCGTGCTGTCCACCCATTTTTTAATGAGAAGGTTAGAAAGCTTGCACGATAAGTATAGGAGTTTGCAGTTGCACATAGCTTTGTGGATAGCTCATTTTGTTCTCATTTTGTGTATGACCCGTAGTACCCTGCACTTTGACACTGGTAATATTCGCATCACCATTTACAATTCTAAAACATACTTCGCCACTGTTGAATTCCCAAGTTAGACTCCTTGCTCGCGACTTCAACCAGAGCGTTGCACAAGTGCAGAACGCGTCATGTTCTTTTTTCGAATGTATTGATTGCTTCACACTGTTTTAGGCCTGATCAATGTCCAAACAGCGTACAGTCCTGAGAATCCAAACAAGCTATGCAAATATTCAATCATATGGTCGACAGTGTCTGCCATATCCGTGAGCGAATTCATTATGCGGTACTATTGAACCGAATTCTACGTGTTCTTTTGCCTTCTATTTCTACAGGCAAAAAAAAAAAAGAACTATAAAATTAGTTAAAAGAATTAAGGTGAGGAATTTTCATGCTCACGAATTAATTTTCAGTTCAAACGAATCTAATTTCAGGGATGTTTTGAAACTAATGAAATGGTGCAATTGGCAGACTGACTTGTCTGTTTGTGTCTTTATAAAGTGCCAGAGGGAAAGGAAAGTGCTATAAAAACAACAAATCATGGTTATTAAGTCACATTCCACTCCACTATAGTTTCTAGTTTAGCAGAAATCACTTATCTCAAAGATGCAGAGGTCAAAAAAAAAAAACTCTAAAATGTATTGCTTAAGGGACAACTGTAGACAAAAAACGAACATCTGTTTCATTGAAAGACGTCGTCTAAAATAGACGTTTTAAATAGCTGCTTTAATGAAAGAATACAGATAATGTAAAGTACCTTATTGAGCCCTCTTTTCTCTGTATAGATCTATCAAGGTACGCTTATGTTGGTAACTTGACCGAAGGTGAAGGAAGGTCTGACACAAGATTCTAAACAACATGTCCGCCCCTTGGTTCTACGGAGCCAAGAGGACTCAACAAGGGACATTATTTGGTTCTTGAAGACCAAAGCACCAAAACAGCGTATTTTTTTGCTCCTGGACCCGATCTTAGCGTGGTAGGGAGCTAGGGGCACATAGGCAGAGACCCAATGTGGGTAATTGCCAAAATAGCGCAAGGCTTCGTCACGTCACATGTGGTGTTGCATGGCGTACTTGAAACCGAACGTGCAGGCCCACGAGCTGTTAAAATCAGGACATTCAATGCCTTCCTACAAGCGTCTAGGCACCTGTAATTTAGGACAGCATAGAATGTCCTACCGGCACAAAGGGGGTGAAATCTATTATATATATATATGTGTGTGTGTGTGTGTGTGTGTGTTGTGCACATGTATATATACATATAACAAGCTAGGGAAAATAAAATGATAAATGGGAAAAAAACCTATAATCCAATCTAAGACCTTGTACAATATCTCAGTAATTACAGCCCAATGATATTGTCTAAGCTCCCGTAATGTTATTTGCCAAACGTCCTTCCATGGTTTGGAAGAAGCTCCCCGGCAGATAGTCGGTGGGGCAGTCTACCAGCTGTACATTTAGTAAACAACTTGTTTGCGCTCATCATTTGCCAGACTCATTTTATACCCAGCTGAATGACTTCCTAACTCCTGCTGTAATCACCCACGAATGCTGGCCAATTTGCTTAATTAGACCGGGATCGGACTTGAAATGGATTGCACGCACTGTTCATTTACATGCTTGCACCTTTTGCATTAAATGGACTAAAACCGTCAAGGAATCATCTCAGAGTTCTTAAACCTTGGCACTGCTACAGCTTATTCCGAATGCAAGGCAATGGGATCTGCACGTCTGGGATCTGCTAGGCCAACCTGGCCTTAAACAAGCCGAAGTGTTCCGTAAAAGTGTTGGACAGAGTTTGGCGGACGTACAGTTCTCCCACCTAAAAGTATTATAGGGGGGGGGGGGGGAATCACCAATGTCTTATGTATAAAGGCAACTCCCCGCTTTCTTTTAATTTCATCAATCACTGTAAGTGTCGTTCACGAGCCCCCAGAGCAGAGGGCAGGGGAAAACGTGGTCCTGTGCATGCAGTACGGCTGAGGGATGCCATTAGCAGACCGGCGTTCTGATGGATTCTCTGCTTCTCTCGCGGGAGTAACATGACAGTGTGTAGCACAGGTGCAAAAAAAACTGCTTTTTATAGGGCTTTTCTTGCCCATGTTCTTCCACTTCCTGCTGTGCCTTTAAAGAGGAGATAACCAGCAAGCGTAAGCTGCAAGGGGTCTAGTATTAAAGCGGCTAGAGGCAAAAAAAAGTAATCTGCCGTGACCGGTCCTTTAAACGTAAGAGACACTGACTGCGGCGGCATGCTGTGCGATTATGCTCGTAGCGCACTTCTAAACAGCCGGACACAATCCAGTAAGCACTGGACTATCTGATTTACATTTAAGCCTGTGCTACGGTGTTTATATATATACATATATATATATATAAACTGAGAAAGGATATTCAGGACCCATGAGTCAATCTACTGGCAGCAACTGGTGCAATACACTGGCGCCTGTCAGTAGAAAAGGGCCCACCAGCAACAAGGGGAACAAACAGAGATTTGGGGAATGAACATTCCAGCGAGGCAACACTTGAGGGGTGAATGATCTCTTGACATAATGCGCTGGGTTATGGCAGCACATGTCTGCACGTTCTGCATGGTGTGCAGGACAGGCAACTAGGAATTAAAGTCAGATACTCGTTAGTAATAAATTCCCTTCTGCGTGGATTGCATTCCCTATAAACCTCAGTCAGCATAATGTAGGCTGAGCGTGATGGGAAGTGTAATCCACAACAGTACAAGAGCCAGAGAAATAAAAACGGTGGCAGGAAAATGGGCAAAACATCCGTTTGCACTCATACAGGAGGTGAGTGAAAGAAACACCCCTTGCAATAAATTACTAGCGACTAAATATTTAACCAGCGCCTCAATAACAAATCAGATAACTCCCCCTGGAAGCTAGATTTCCTCCAGTCTATATATGAGAACGTATCTTGGACAGACCAGCCATTAGTCATACCCATCTCTCATATCACGCAGTTCTTGGTATGGCGCAGAATGTATACCCATCCGAAGTAATGGAGCACTGACTAATAGCCCATTATTGTAATTAAGGAAGGACTGGAAGTCCCACTGTTACGAGCTGGATTCCACTTGATGTGGACAATTAAATTGGAGGAGTAACATATGGATGGGGAACAAAATTTTCATACGATATCAACATGCTTGTATCCGCAAGCCAGGGACCAGGCACATCAATAACAGTCGACAATTGTCACCCGCGCCATCTGGACACCGAGCCTGAAGCTGCCAAGAGCGTAATAAACATTTTAATTCCGCCGACATCGCTTAAGATGGTGTATCCTGTGTGGTTTGTCACCTAGCAGGGCACTCTACAGCCCCCAAGAATCCACTGTGAAGTAAGGACTGTGCCCGATTGTATCATGTGTGTGTTCTATACGCATGGCCAATAAGGGCTTTACTGCAACTGTGTCAAATTATTTACAATAATAATCATTATTTAAATAACTTTAGCCAAAAATATAGATTTTGTTATTTAGGAAGGAAACTCTCATTATGTTGAACCAGCACTAAGTAC
This sequence comes from Pelodytes ibericus, assembly GCA_036172795.1. Classification (NCBI taxonomy): domain Eukaryota; kingdom Metazoa; phylum Chordata; class Amphibia; order Anura; family Pelodytidae; genus Pelodytes; species Pelodytes ibericus. The sequence continues at coordinate 198,153,143 of CM069862.1, read as the reverse complement.
GTGGGTAAAAGACTGGAAATTAAACTGATGTTGTATTATTGGGTGTAGTACTCGTTAAATACTAGTCCACAGGTGTAATGGAAAGAGGGTCCCAGCCCCCTCCCCATGTTTACATGTAATATCACATAGCCTTTCGATTATCAGGGCTTGACCAATCATTGGCAGACTTTGGCAGCCAAACACACAAATTCGGAAGGCAAGCGAGTTATTGTTTAGGAGCCAGGGGAATGGAACATCCATAGAGTTTCTCAATCACCAAGTTAGGAACTAGTAGCAGGAATGTTAGGACGACATGGCTCCCGGAATGTTAGGACGACATGGCTCCCCGAATGTTAGGATGACTTGGCTCCCGGAATGTTAGGGTGACATGGCTCCCGGAATGTTAGGATGACATGGCTCCCGGAATGTTAGGACGACATGGCTCCCGAAATGTTAGGATGACAAGGCTCATGGAATGTTAGGATGACATGGTTCCCGGAATGTTAAGATGACATGGCCCCCGGAATGTTAGGACGACATGACTCCCGGAATGTTAAGGTGACATGGCTCCCGGAATGTTAGGACGACATGGCTCCCGGAATGTTAGGATGACATGGCTCCCGGAATGTTAGGATGACATGGCTCACGGAATGTTAGGATGACATGGCTCCCGGAATGTTAAGGTGACATGGCTCCCGGAATGATAGGACAACATGGCTCTCTGGCTCCTGTAATTTTTCAAAAAAGATCTCTATTTTTTTTTCTTACCTTCCCTACAGACTTGGGGAAAGGTATTCGTTGGCTCTCTGGAACGGACATAGAAGGGGCCACAATCGATCGTCTGTGTCTCGGAATTGGAAGATTTCTTGGCAGTTTCAGCATACTCTGCAAAAGAAATATATCAAGATGTTATTTGACACGATATTGCCTTTCAGAGAAAACATAAATGCAGCAGAATCACAATACAAATCTTATATTGTGTAAAGGGGTGGGGTGGGGTGGGGCGTTTTTTGTAAACGGGACATTAACACAATTTCAATGATTAACACAATGATCTATATATTGTGTTACCAGAATTACAGCAGAGACTTGAAATAAGAGAAAAAACTGTGTTTTTAAATGTGTCTGTGCTGTCTCCTTATTATGACATCACCTTGTGACTTGATATGCAAATTGCACATTTCGCATTGATGCATACCCAAGGTGATGGTATAAACAGGAGACAAACACAATGTATAGATACTTTTTTTTTAGCATTTTCTTATTCGCCTCATTCATAATTTAACCAATGTTTAGGTTCACACAGTGCTTTAAAGTAACATGTATTACTGATCTGCTTCCAAGCATACAGCTGTATGGTCGGCCATTTTGAATGTGTGTAGCATGCGTTCAAAGAGAAATCAATTAATTAACCAAAGTGGGTCCTATAGGGCCCTGTCCCCTGGATTAATCAACTGGTTTCCCCTAGACACTCATTCATGCTGCAATGTTACACATGTCCAACGAAAAAAACTGGAGAGCTGAGTGGAAGGGTCTCTAAAAGCTGCAAACCTGATTTCAGCATATTCACAATACAAATATTTTAATAGACACATACAAATTTATAATTATTTGACTTTAATATGCACAGAAACTCTATGTAAAACAATAAAATAGTTGGGAGTTAGCAATGGCGATTTTAGGAGCTTTGTCAAGCCCTTGCAGATTAGCCACCTTTCAATACATGGATTGGTGCCCTGCTTTGAGTGTATAATATAAGCTTCGAACACCCCTTGGAAATCAAGTAATAGTTCATCGCTGTTTATGTTAAAAAGACATTTGAACTGAAAGCCATCTGTGAGAACCTTTAGGAATTAAGGAGCCATTTTTTTTTATTCCCCCCTAAGCCCCCCTCCCCCCCCCCCCCCCACACCTGACTGAAACCTCTCCGTTTAATTAATTTTTCTACTATTCAAGGATCTTTTGGGGATTTTCTACGTTTTGAGAAATTTAAATAAATGATCTGCCGGTATCTGGTAACTGGCTACATTACTCTTAGCTGAGAAACTTCATTATAACTTGTCAGGGGAATAGGCAAGCACGCTGTAAACATATTGATTTGTCACAAGGAGCATTTTTGAATATCTCCGAGGTGGGCCTTCCAGAGCTCATTATGCGTTTATAGGAGAAGGAATCGCATTTTTCTTGTCATTGAGCCACTACGATAAATAAAACCGGACTGTGTCACTCTGCCCATCTGTAGACCTGACAAATAAAACCCAAACAGACCCACTGTGTCCTATTGATCCCCTGTAATTGCAAGAGTTTGAGGAGCATCCAAAGTATTTCTCTCTCGGGAAGGGGGGGGGGGGGGGGGATTTTTGTTTGTTTGGCATATGGCAATTTGGAACATGGGATAAGATGATGTACAAAGTAGATCATACCTGGTGCTTGAATTGTAGGGAATTTATAAAGTAAATATGTATCAGTACTAGACATGTGCATTCGTTTTCGGACGAATGCATTTTCGTCCGAAAATAGCATTTTCGTACATTCGTCCGAAAAACGAATAACGAAAATGCTAAGCTAACAAAAGCCGAATGAGCGAATGATTAATAAACGAAAATCATTCGTTCATTCGTCCATTTGTAGTACTATTGCATTCTATAAGCCGAAATAGAGTCGGTTTATAGAATACAATAGCATAGTACACTTATATTCCATAAACCGAACGACTTTCGGTTTATGGAATGCATGTAAGTCTATTGGCATTCTATAAACCGAAAGTTCGGTTTATAGAATAGCAATAGGATTACATGTATTACATAAGCCGACAGCCTATAAACCGAACGTTCGGTTTATAGGTTGTCGGCATTTCACTACACGGAGACAGAGTCTCCATTCATTATGAATGGAGACTTTGTCTCCGTGTACTTACATTAGCCGACAGCCTATAAACCGAACGTCCGGTTTATAGGCTGTCAGCATTTCACTACATGGAGACAAAGTCTCCATTCATTATGAATGGAAACTCTGTCTCCGTGTAGTGAAATGCCGACAGCCTATAAACCGAAAGTTCGGTTTATAGACTTTCGGCTTATGGAATACATCTAATCCTATTGCTATTCTATAAACCGAACGTTCGGTTTATAGAATAGCAATAGGATTACATGAATTCCATAAGCCGAAAGTCTATAAACCGAACGTTCGGTTTATAGACTTTCGGCTTATAGAAAACATGTAGTACTATTGCCTTTCTATGAACCGAACGAGAGCCCCATTCATAAGAAATTCTTATGAATGGGGCTCTCGTTCGGTTCATAGAAAGCCAATAGTATTACACGTATTCTATAAAACGAACGAATACAACTAAACGAAACGAAAATAATGAACGAATTTCGTCTGAAATGAATGCAGTAATGAACGAAATTCGTTTTAGACGAAATAAATAACATTTTCGTCCGAATGGACGAAAACAAAACGAAAATTTTAGTTTTGCACATGTCTAATCAGTACCTTTTCATTTTAGATATATTTGTATAATTCAACAGAGTAATGTTATTACTGTTTCTTAAATTGCTATGTATTTTCAATTTCTATAAAACTGTAATAAAAAATATATATTTGTTTTTGGTTTTTTTTAAAGGTCAACATAGACACAAAAAATGTGTGTCTCAGGGAAGAACTAGTCAGCCCATCTAGTCTGCTCAAACATCAGCACATTACAACAATACTTATTTGTGAAATTAAGCAGAGTATTCATGGTAGTGACTCTTAAATCATGGTAATATTTACATGGATTATAGCATGGTTGCCTACAGTCCTGGATTTGAAAGGACCTTCCTGTTTTTTGGAGAGCTGTGAAATTACTGCCATCTGTGTACAGAGCAGTGTAGTCTAAAGAGAGATAGACTTGAACACACCTGTGTTAAGCTTCAGACTCCTGTAGTAGGGAGGTTGGAGCTCTATCTAAGTCACATGACTCAACCTATTTTGGTTCCACCCCCGCTGAGGGATGTCAGGTGACACATGATTCTATGACTGCCCACGAAGAGAACTCAAAGCAGGGCCCAAGCCTTTTGCCCTTACGCTGTGCAGTACTTCCTGCTCTGCCTGCGAGTGGGAAGGGGGAGTTCGAGCACAAAGCAAGGCAATAAAAATAATAACCCCACGATATTATACTGTGTCCTTTAAGGCTGGTTTATTCTAAGTAAGTTGATTCACTGTTACTCCTTCACCCACGGCGGATCTGTCTTTTTCCATTATTAAAAAGAAGCATTAGAAAGTAAATAGCAATTTTACTAAGTGTAACATTTTCACATGAAAATTAATAATTATTGATGTGATCTTGTAGCCAGGGCCCGGGGCTTATACATTGTAATCTGTCTGAAATTGAAATCTCACAAGCAGGTGTGCACAAACAATAAAAGACACGTCTTTCGTGTCACAGTCAGCGGGGCCATTCTGTGGGGTGTAAGTTTTCCATTCCTGAGAAACATCAAGTTATTGTTAAGAATTTGGACAATAATAATAATAATAATGAGGATTCTCTTTGTAATGACAGGAATGTGTTATCAATATATTGGCAGAAATAAACCTCCCAATACTGCAAAAGGCCAAAGAGGTTTTTAAAAGGACTGTATCACTTAAAAACATTGTTTTTACTGTGAATGTGGAGAATAAAAAAATGATGTAAAATGATATATACATTGTGTTAGCAGAATTGCAAGCAAACACCTACATTAGGAGGAAAGTGTAGTGTTTATGACATCACCTGTGGCTTGATTTGCCAATTACATATTGTGCATTGAAAACAGGTTCAAGTCATAGGTGATGTTTAAATGGTTAAAAGTAGAAAAACTACCACAACTAGAGGACATAGTCTTAAATTAGAGGCACAATGATTTAAAAGTAATATCAGGAAGTATTACTTTACTGAGAGGGTAGTCGATGTCTGAAATAGTCTTCCAGCAGAAGTGGTAGAGGTTAATACAGTGAAGGAGTTTAAGCATGCGTGGGATAGGTATAAGGCTATCCTAGATATAAGATAAGGCCAGGGACTAATGAAAGTATTACTTTACTGAGAGGGTAGTGGATGCATGGAATAGTCTTCCAGCAGAAGTGGTAGAGGTAAACACAGTCAAGGAGTTTAAGCATGTGTGGGATAGGTATAAGGCTATCCTAGATATAAGATAAGGCCAGGGACTAATGAAAGTATTACTTTACTGAGAGGGTAGTGGATACATGGAATTGTCTTCCAGTAGAAGTTGTAGAGGTTAATGCAGTGAATGAGTTTAAGCATGCGTGGGATAGGTATAAGGCTATCCTAGATATAAGATAAGGCCAGGGACTAATGAAAGTATTACATTACTGAGAGGGTAGTGGATGTTTGGAATAGTCTTCCAGCAGAAGTGGTAGAGGTAAACACAGTCAAGGAGTTTAAGCATGTGTGGGATAGGTATAAGGCTATCCTAGATATAAGATAAGGCCAGGGACTAATGAAAGTATTACTTTACTGAGAGGGTAGTGGATGCATGGAATAGTCTTCCAGTAGAAGTGGCAGAGGTTAAAACAGTGAAGGAGTTTAGGCATGCATGGGATAGGTATAAGGCTATCCTAGATATAAGATAAGGCCAGGGACTAATGAAAGTATTACTTTACTGAGAGGGTAGTGGATACATGGAATTGTCTTCCAGTAGAAGTTGTAGAGGTTAATGCAGTGAATGAGTTTAAGCATGCGTGGGATAGGTATAAGGCTATCCTAGATATAAGATAAGGCCAGGGACTAATGAAAGTATTACTTTACTGAGAGGGTAGTGGATGCATGGAATAGTCTTCCAGTAGAAGTGGTAGAGGTTAATACAGTGAAGGAGTTTAAGCATGCGTGGGATAGGCACAAGGCTATCCTAGATATTAGATAGGGAACTGGGGACTAATAAAAGTATTTAGAAAATTGGGCAGACTAGATGGGCCGAATGGTTCTTATCTGCCGACACATTCTATGTTTCTATGTCATAAACAGGAGACTTCACAGACATTTAAAAACACTGTTTTTCTTAATTCCAATCATTCATTATTCTCTACATTCACAGGAATAAAAATGTTTAGGTGATACAATCTCTTTAAGTGACAGAAGGCATGTCTATGAGTGATACATTACTGAGACAGATCAGGGTACTTTATGAAAAGTTATGTGCGAGGTTGGACAAGTCATGTAGAACAAACTTATTTCATTTACATAAATAGATGCTGTTTAAAAACCCATTACTGTCAGTTTATTGTTGTGGGATCCTGTGACCCACTCAGACACACTAAATATTCTGAGGCCCAGAAAAGGGTAAATAAAAAAAGTGACTCATTAATTCTAAGAGAGGGAAACGATTAGCAACAAGGACAGAGCTTATTAATAGTACAATTGAGAAATAAATAGCAAAAAAAAAAAAAATAGCTTTCACGGTAAAGGCCACTGGGATTTCGTGGCATAGTTCCCCACGTTCTGAAATTTGATACAACAGTCCTGATTTTTGTTTTATGGTCCAATTAAATTCGGGGCTATCGGGGTATAGAAACATAGGATGTGTTGGCAGAAAATTACAATTAGTCCCCCTGGTGTGCCCAATGTCTGCCTAAATAGCACAAGAGGTATCGTGTGTTTAATCTATGTCTTTTTGACAGGGATAGTCTAAAAGTTAAATAACTGAGCGCCTGTACAGAGTAGGGGTGTATCGTGCCCTTGAGTGACAGGGGTGCTGCCAGGCCGGAGCATGCCTGTCATACGACGTCTCTAGGGTATTTCCAGGGGTTTGTGTGCTGAGAACAGCCAGCACACAGCCAGCACACAAACCCCCCGAAATACCCGAGAGACGTCGGATGTATTTCTGGGGTTTGCGCGCTCTCTGCTCGGAGCACACAAACAACCCAGAAATACGCAGTGCGGGTGCTCCGTGTTAGGTGTGCGGCGCACGCCTAGCACATATGGAGCATCCGCCACTGGTACAGGGTAGGGTGGAGCTCAATCTCGTGGGCTCACCCAACATCGTGACAACCCCCCCATTACAGAGTAATCTGAATGCAGGTAGCTCTCTGCATTGGCCCCCACAATAGCTGCATATCTATAGATGCTCTGCACCATCTGGAATATGCACACCTAGACCCCAAACAGATAAAGAGGTCTTGCTCGTCTCTAGACTGCTGAGTGTAAGCCAAGCTGACTGCAGAGCCTCCGGCAACTAGAGATTTAATTTATTTGATTTTTACCTTGTGAGACCCGTGTACCCTTTCAATTTCTTTCAGAGCCACGATGGAGTGTATTACGTCTCCTCATTCAATAACACCATCAAGGAAAGATCAAAGGGGATTCTTATTGCTTCTCTCATATCCCTGGCATCACAAAGGAGAACATATTAGAAGCAAGAGCTCAGGCACCGGCCATTAGAACTGTGGCGAGTATTGATGAGTCTACAAAGCCTCTGGTGCTTTCAGATGGCTGTAGGGGTGTTACAAGTGGAGACCGGGAGGGAAAGCCCCACTACCTTTATCTCACATCAGCTGTGCCAGAATCTCTCCGACTACGAGTACATCAAAGCTGAAACCAAACATGGACAGCCGAGTGATGTCTATTCATACACCCCCTACGCGTTTCAATCTCTATTGGCTCTTAGTCATCAATGGCATTTCCCTTGATGCTTTGCCAGTGTTAAGGCTGTAAAAGCATTATGGGAGATGTAGTCCACAACATCCAGAGTGCCGAAGGCTGCCTACCCCGGCATAGGCAGTATATAGATGCTCTCTATGAACTATTCATACACCCCCTATGCGTTTCAATCTCTATTGGCTATTAGTCATTAATGGAATTTCCCTTGATGCTTTGCCAGTGTTAAGGCTGTAAAAGCATTATGGGAGATGTAGTCCACAACATCTAGAGTGCCGAAGGTTGCCTACCCCGGCGTAGCCAGTACATAGATGCTCTCTATGAACTTCACTAGGCTTTTTAATTCAGTCCTTGTACATTTCATTTTACTGTACTTAGCCAGACAATGTGTCTGCAGCCCTCACGCTCCCCCGGGTCAATGGAGGGCATGTACCCCACTTTGGGAAGCACCGTTAGACACTCACAGTGTAGTGAAAACACAGAAAAGCCCATTAGTTCCTAATAAACCCTAAGAGAAAGGCGTCTGCAAGAACATTTTTATTAGGCCAAGGAGCTGCTATTCTGAAGCGAAATACTTTGCTAATGAATTGTCAAGCTCCAAGGCTTTATCCAGCAGCAGTAAATATTTCAGCTTTAAAAAGTGGCAAGGTCTTAAATAATTCTGTTTATAAAGTAAGCCTTTTGGTCTGTGTGTGTCTGTGTGAACTCATGTAAATTTATAGAGCACGCTGATACTAAGTGTTACTCATTAACAAGCATATTTATGTTTTGGGTCTAAATAATTGGATAAATGATTTCTCTTGTAATTTTATTAGGCGTCGAGGCCTGCTTAATAGTCTACCAATAGTTTCCAGCGTAAGCTGAAAGTCTAGTGTGCGCACGGTTTCTGAGAGAGACAATAATTAATAATAAATTATATTAGTTTTACTAACTCAGCATTTCCCTTGTTCCTCGGTGGGACTAAAAAAGCCCTTACATTTACATTTACAAAACAGACACCGTATTTTATACATTAAACAAAATCGCGAGATAACAAGGACAGAATAATGAGTGCGTAGACAAGTCCTGAGTGTCTACTAATGATGCCAAGGACTCAAATGGCGGGGTAAACAGAGAAGGGTTTCACATAAAAGTACGTCGGAGCTTAGGTCTGGCTCTGGGGTAGAATTCCTTAACATCTGCCTCAAAATACCCCCAGAGTAATACGGAAACTAATGAAGCTCAGAAGGATCGAATTCTCTCTGTCCCTCAGAGAAATATTTTGGGGACCCAACAAAAATAAATTGAGGAACTCTCTATCTTCCATAAAAAGAGACAAATCAATTTGTTACCAATTTATTTCGAAGAGTTTGTTCTCCTGATTTTTGTATTACTGAACAGTCTTAACCATCGCTTTTGGTTTATGTAAAGGGGAATTTTATCTGCAGAAAGCACATTTTTCGCTCATGGCCAAAATAAACGGAATGAATGTTTTAGCTCTGCCAAATGGATACATTAGAAACAATGACCACCGCTCATCACTGTACGGAACCCAACGTGCCAAGATGTTCGTTTATGGATAAGCCCAGGAAGAAGATTGTGGGTCGGGGGGGGGGGGGGGGGGGGTTTGAGATAACCAATTTTATACTTTCAAGGATTTTCCTTCACTAATCTGTTTTATCTAAACCCCCTATCTTTCCCCTTCAGCTGTGCAGCATCGTTTAAGGGCTGGATTGATTTGCATGACATACTACTAAAAAAAAAAGATATCAGTTCTGACAAGATAATGAACTGCAGTACAGGCGGCAAGATGCGCTACGAACCTGTTCAAACGCCCAAACTGGCCCTAATGAGCACTTTGCATTGTCTATTGTATTCTTGCAAACTAGCGCCCTCTTCGATAACGAATAACTAAGGAAGGCGACAATACAAACATAGATCAAACATCGCTGTGATTGAGCCTCAGCTCTGTAACATTTCTGGATTTGCAAGGACTGGCTGGTCAAATCTGGGTCTGTATTAGGTTATTTGCTGTCACAAACAGTGTGGTGTCCACGGGACATGCATAGTTTAAATGGGTAAAAAAAAAATGACTCCGAGTACTGGGGGGGGGGGGGGGAGCTGGTGCTCAATCTCGGGGGTCATGTGATATCATGGAACTTTGCCCCATTTTGGCATCACCCCCGTCGAGTCCGGAACCGGCTTCTGGATTATTAATTGGTATGCACTGCCAAAAGGTGCAGATTAACAGTGATGCTGGACAGACAGAGAACATTTGGAGTCATTCACTAGAAGTGAGGTGCAGGTGAGATGAACATTTCTTTAATATTTAAAGATTTAACAATCTAGCAAGATCTAGCAAGAGGACATCCCCAGGTTTAACCCTACATAATACAGAATGTTCATCTACCCTGCACCTCCCTTCTAGAGAATAGCTCCCATAGTGTAATATCAGCCTATTGTCCCCACCAGTGATACAGATAGGAGCCATCATCAGACCCAACTAGTTACAGCCTAAATCACCGTGTTAAACAAAGCAGAAATATGTATTATATCCTCCGCCATGGAATAATGTGAGACCCATTTAGCGTGTGATTGATCTAGAATCTAACATCAGCATTATTCACTGAAATATCCCCACAAGCAGATTGTTTTATGAGTAAGAGGAAGGTCGTTCTGATACACTTGTTAGTGACACGTTTAAAGGCATTCTGCAGAGCTGGGAATGTTCACAATTTATAATATTCCAGCAGCTTGGTCTACATTTTCTGTCCGTAGCCTTTAATTTCATTTCTGTGATCATTGCTTCTGGCTATTTATGTTTAATTTATGTGTGTTTTTTTTTTTATCTCAGCTTTTTATGTAAAGCCCTAGGGAAGTAAAGATGCCCTAAAAATCAAAATGTGCTGTTTATTTGCTCCCCAACGGAGTTAGGATTAGGTTTTGGGTAAGTTGAATATTGGGGTCTACTTTAGGGGAAGATTGTTAGGAACAAAAACACTACTTTATTTTTATTTTTTGCAGTCACCTAAACATAGCATAATTCTAAACTCAGGGTATCTACCATTTGTAATTTTGTAAAAGATTTTTTTTCAAGTTTTCTTCATATTTTTTGATTTTTTTTTTTTTTATAGAAAATTGTAAGATATGTTACGCCCTTCTTATGGCGATAATAACATTATAGAATATGTGTGGGTTACATTAAACAAAACAAATAGAAATTGCACAGAAACACCAACACTGCAGAAGTGATACAGCACTAAGTTAAGTATAACGTAATAAAAGAAAACTATATTCTGTACAATTGGTGGCTTCGTCTTAAGACTAAGACCTGACTGGGCCCTGTATGTGTCTGGTATGCTGTGGGGCAAGACGTTTCTTTAAATAATCCCTTTGTTCGCTCATCCTTGGAAAGTCTTGTAGGTCTAGAAACAAATGTAATTGTCAGAGTTACAAAAAAACCCTGATCAAAGGTCAGCGAGCCTGTGAAATAATCTGCTCCCGTGAGTTAAGAGATCTCTGAAGATGACAATTGACTCTTTGGATTACAACTGAATAAAGCAACACACAACTGTTTTACACAACACCTAATACAATCCACACATGAATCTCAAGCAGATCCCTGGCAGATGGGGGAAAGAGCTCCTGGGAAACATGTCGGACAAGAAAAGCTAGCTAGAAAGCTTAATGTATGGAATAGCGCTGTAACAATGTCAATATCATCTGACTCCATGACCCTGGTAGCATCCTACCATTCTACCTGTGCCTCTAAAACCTTTAAATGTTCATAAGGACTTCAAGATGAAATCGATCAATAGATGATGCTCTCGATTCCATTCTTCTCCAATAGAGGGCTGGTCATTATTAGGAATGGGGTGTTTTTCACTACTCAAACCCAAGAATAAACCAGTGGGAAGATTGGGCAGACTTTCTAAAGAACAATTAAAGTAGTGGATGACTGTGATCTCGGGGAGAAGCGGTATGTAGGGAGACACCCGGCACCTCTTGTCTTGTCTTGTCTTTTTTTTTGTGTGTGTGTGTGTGTTTTTGTCTTTGTATTTGTCAAGCCCTTACTTAACTGTCGGTGGGTGTGGGAGGGAGAGGAGGGGGGAGAGGAGAGAAGGAGAGGAAAGAGTATATACGCAGAGGATGGAGGAGGAGAGAGATAGAAGGGGAGAGGGAAGGGAAGGAAGGGGGTGGAAGTTTAAATTAAGAGCTACCCACAAGAAGGTACCCCCATCCCTCCCCGGTTACCTTCCTTCCTTGCTACTAATTAAGATATTTAAAAAATGTTGAAGAGAAGTATGTACAAGGGCATTATATGTTTGTTTTTTTACTGTCAAATGTGTAATTTTGTACCTTAATAAAAAATTAACAGAAAAAAGAAAAAAAAAATAGAAAAGGAAGAAGAATGGGGTGTTTTTCTGGTCCAAACCATGAACTCGACAAGTTAGTCAACTAGGCAAATAAAACTGCACAGTGGTCTTTGGTTTCATTAATATATTTGTTAGAGTTGAAAAGGAAGATTAGCTGCTACAGAAAGGAACATGACAGCCATCCCGTGTCGGGATCTTTGAGAATGGGTCCCATTTTGGGAGAACCAAGACTTGAAAGTATACGGTTTTCTACAAGGAGACACATCATCCTGTCCAAATGCCAACCACGTGGATAAAACAAACGCATAACTATATTTTAGATCTGTTCCCCTGCTCTGTTGCTTCACTGTGTTTAGGAGCTCAGTATGTCTGGTGTGTATAAGTATATAACACATCTCCACTGCAATGAACCCAATACAGCTCTCAGTAAGGCATCTTTAAACTGTGGTTAGTTTTTTTTAAGTAAGTTGATGTCCTTCCTTCACTATTACTTAGCTTTTTATTGGTTATGAAAGACTTAAAAATACTTTGGATTGCCCCAGGGCAGTAGTGAGGCGAACACAGTTTAGGGGGAAGGGGGGGTGCAGTAGAGTTCCATGGGAAGTATATATATATATATCAGTAGATGGCACTTCTAACAGTGATGCTCACCATGTTTGGCCCTGCACAATGTATATTTGAGTCGGCGAAATGACATGTTGATCTCACCTTTTAGTACATAGCTTACACTTGGTGCTGTTTAAAAATATAAAGAGAACATAGAGCTGTATGTCACCGAGAAATGCCTAACTTCAAATAGACTTGGAATGTTAACTTGCTTTTCCATCAATAGAATGCAAGCATGACACTGCTTGAGATACTAGGGTTGTGAAAGGTTTACCAATAGCCTTAGGCAGTCACTTATACGTGATAAGACAAACCACTTGGAAGTCTATTGCCTAAACGTAATTAACAAGGGCATGGCACAGCTCGTGGCAAGAGAGAGAGAGAAAGCCAACGTGAAATAATACATTATACTGGAGATCCGAGACATATAAAACCAATAGGAGTAGCCTCGAGGCTGCAGTTTTACATGATGGCGCAGTAAGAGCTCGCACGTGTTCAGTGTTCTTTTGGCATACCAGGGAGTGGGTGGGAACATACATGTGCTACAACAAGCCCCAGAGACAAAGACTATTTATTCACTTACTGAACTGAGGCTTTGTGTTAGGAAAAAATAGTTTTAATCCTACCTCTGATATAGGATGATTCCTTGGCTGGTTCATGGGTTCAATATGAAGGGCCTATGTGACTTTTAGAGACACAAACGAATGTGCAAAAGAAGACTACCCTTCAATAAGTCTTTATTATATAACTGCACAACCTCCATTTTTCTTCAACCAAAGTAATTACACAGGAATCCACTTCTGTCGCGTAAGATCCGACGGCGAATTATTTTTTTTTTAATTGTCAGATTCCTGTGCTTTTTGTTTGGACGCAGATGTGGGGAGTACCGGTAACTGTAGCTGAAAATTACTCAACTAACTCCAAACATTTAACAAGTAGCAAAAATAACGATCTCGGCTAATAGGAGGACGGCCGTGGTAAATATCAGCTGCAAATTAGTCCTAACGCAAGCAGGTAGGACGGATACCATCTGGGAAAAAAAATGAAATAATAAAGAAAGCCAGAAAGATCTAATGTGTTTTTCTAATCATAGCAGGGCTCTTCACAATTATTCTAATCACCTAGTGATGATTTTTAATAATTAACTCCAAAAGGCATATGGTCAAGTGTTATTGCTTTACACTTAATGTATATTGATGGACTCTTCTCATGAGAAGGTATCTATGGAATAACTGCATAATATGTTACAATACGTGGGTACGTAAGGGTTAAAACAAATCTCAGGAGGTACGGGATGCTGAATTAAATCATTCTTTAGGGTGGCATGATGCAGCACCAACCAAATGTGCAAAACCCCATCCTTTATTAGGAGTAGAACCTGACGCATTTCGCACACGAGGGTTTACAGTCATTAACGTATGATGTAGGCAACGTATTGGTGGCGTGAAAATTGCTTATTCGTTGGTGGTAGGTGCTTCTGCCGGGACGTTCTCCTCAATTATCCCAGGCAGAATGTCCTAATCACAATTGGCTGTTTTTACCATGTTCCCAAAAAAATAACAAGCCCCTCTTCCAAAGTGGTATCCCATATTCTTTATACATTTGCCCAACCTTGTTGCATACTAATAAGGAAAATATTATTATTATAATAAGTGGAAATAGACAGGTCAGTGGAAGCGACAAGCATCATCTAACATGGATTGATTGAGTTAGCCAACTGAGAAAGCAATATCTTGGGCATGTTCTACAAGACTCCATTTCCAAGAAGGCTGTAGCAATTGTTGAGGTTGTATTAAATACTGCATACACAGTCTGAAAAATGAAGCTCACAGGGTGCAAAGAAGACTCTTTCTTATTGGAAAGGGTATATGTTTTTTTGAAGAGGCTGGAGTTAATAACAATGCAATATGAGAGTATCACGCTTGTAGAATCAAGCTTGAAATTATATTCCAGCAAAAACGCAATTTTAAATAAAGTTCCGCATCTCTACCCAGGCAAAGTGCGTCATGTCTCCATGTTAAGAAACGTTTAAGAACTTCAGAATCCAGATAGATATTATCCCATCCTTAGCCAAGGAGTTCTATACAACGTGAACCAGAATTATGCAAAGTATACTTCGAAAAACACAAAGAAGAATAAAAAAAAAAATCAGTGGTAAAAAAGAAATAAACCTTTCCAAAATAAAAGTTTAAAAATTTAGGGGAATTCTAAATATTGCTTTTAGAACCCAGTGAATGCCCGTGCATGTGTTATGTAGAATATCTCGTTTAGAGATGTTTTTATGCATTCTCCACTACCTGTAATGCATGCCCCAGCTGCCCACGCGTTTGTTGGTTTCCCAGAGTGGTGTTTTGCGGGCTGTCACTGATAACACACAGCCTACCTTCAATATTAATAACCAAGCCATGACTGATCATGTTAGCACGGCAAAAAAAAAATAAAATAAAAAAATGTTTCAACAGATTACAAAACGCTACTCCGGGGACGCCGGATGGTTTCAGGTTAGCTCTTGGCATTTCTAGGTTGGTTATCGTGATGAGATAAATAAAGTTTGCAGAATTTAGCAGACAGAAGGCTTACCCTGCATGTAGATTTCCCAAAGGGGCATATTCTTGTCACACCAAATTGCTTGAACCAAAAGATGTGACTGGAACTAATTGAAAAGAAAGATCTGACAGGGAGGGCGGCAGAGGGGTTAGGAGAGTCACGGATACCCACCTATTAACTCTTACGCAACTAAACTTTCCCACTTTACTTTGTACTTTTTAAATTATTTCTCCGCGCTGCCCCAGACACATAAAACTTCGCCGTGACTATAATGCGATTCCATGGCGCTGATCTTTCTTGTTTATGCGCCTATTAGATCAAAACCGCCGTCAAGCTATTTATTGAGTATGGAAAACATCACCTTGGCCACCTTCATTTGCATCTGAAAATTGATTTCAGTCACTTTGGGGTTTCAGGACTGCCTGACTTTTTTTTTTTTTTATTTGTAGTTTATTTCGTTTTTTTATTTTTTTTATTTTACTAAAGTCAAAGCCTCTTGGTGAGATAAAAATAATGACGTGCCTACAATGGAACGATCCAGATCTCGGAAGGATGGTTGTCGGCATTTTATTATGCAAGTGAGAGAGGTATCTTGAGTGATCATCCTTCATGAACCCGTATTGATAACTGAACCTGCAAGAAATAACTTGTGGCAGGAGCTCAGACTATAATTGCATTATAAATATCTGAAGGCAATTAAGATAAGGCGTAAGCGATGATATGAAATGACGCTGCATGAGGACGGTGGAGGGGGGAGGGATTTTGGATGTGGGGGGGTACTTTGTGGTAGTTTGCCGTTTGGAAAAGTCTGGATTTGTAAAAATGGGCTTTTAATACAGCTTTGGTACAAAACACTCTTAGAATACAACAATAGCTTTTCATAGTTGACATTGTACCTTGGTATTATTGTGACATGCATTGTATATTATTATTTTTTTTCAAATGCTTTACATTTTTCGTTTTTTTATCATTTAGAAAACTAGGACGTTATGTCACAGTTTATGTAGACATTTGTTTGAAACTAACAAAACTTTTCCAATCTCACAAGGGAGCACAACAAAACATGAACCAAAGGTACTTCATGAATAATATATATATATATCATACCGATATGGTTAAAGGTAAATTTTACACTGTAAGGTCTTGAGAGAGCATGAGATGAAAGAAGAGAGAACTAAGATTAAAGAAGAGACATGCAATGGCCCCAAGGTTGGCAGGAGGGGGTGAGGTGAAGGATGGTGGGGGGGTTTGAATATTTAAAAGTCCATTTTAAACCGTGTTCCAAAAGGTAGACTGTATTCAGAAGTGTATCTAAGAAAACCTCCAAGCTGCCAGCTACCAGTCATGATCTCAACAATTAGTATATATGAGAAGCATACACCCCAACAGTCCTGTTATTTATCATTCCGTGCAGTAGCTCTGACACTCCTCCTTTCAAGCCCCCCCCTCCCCCCGAATCCCGCATCACTGGTTTTACATTTTGGGTAGTGTGCCAAGCACACCTCGGGTCTGGAAAGTCCTGCTTATTACCAGGGAGGTTGTGCGAGACTTATAAATAAATACAACAGAAATAATCCAGCCGAGCGAGTTACGTGAAGTGAAAAGGCTGGTCGGAAAATGCATTAGATGTAAAACAAAATCGGTGAATTAAATTCCCGTTCTACGTAAAACCCCATTCTTATTCCATTTCACTTGGTGTAACAAGGCCCCGTTTAAAACGCACCACTTAATGTCAATCAAGCGGGGGAGACCTATGATTTGGGAACATTCGTGTCCTTGCTTGCCAAGGTTTGATGGATATAAAAACAAGCATTGTCCATGGGAGTCGATCAGAGTATTTACTGGAGTAAAAGTAAATGATATTGTTTGGGTCTGCCTACTTAATAGATTACCTTGAATAGAGCTCCAGTCAAGGTACAGGGTACGGCTAGGGTAATTTTTACACCAAGCTGGCCGCGATCAGACATTTGTGTGTGTCTTGTCTGGCTTGGGTGACCTGACACTAACTCGTCATATATATAATTAGCAACTGTCAGAGCCTGACAATCTAAAGGCTTTTACTTCAATCTCGGAGAGAATGGACAGATATTGCTCGGAACAGACTTCTTCAGGTTCTCCGTTTAATATGCCATCCCAGACATGTCTATTGTGAGCAAGACTATTTGTACCAGGAACCTTGCAAAATGTAAAGCTCTAGATGTTTACAGTAATTCTGTGAAAAATAATTGTGCTCCTTCTATCAGCTGATCAGCCTTGAAGTATTTAGCCACATGGCAGTAAAAGTAACATATATATTTTTTTTATTTTTTTATTTTTATTTTGCTTTTATCAAAAAATCCAAATATTCATAATACATACAATAACCAACAATACCGGTAACAGTCACATCTCTAGCCCTATGAAATAACCTCCCTAGATATAATCCAGTCGTGGGGAACATAGGAGGGAAGACCCTCCCCCAGAACAAAAATAAAAGGTGTATTATCCCTTAACCTTCTCACCTTCAGACCAAAGTCTTACTAAATCGTAAATAGAATCAACTCGTGATACTAATATACAGAAACAACCGCAAAAAGAAGGGGGGGGGGGGGGAGGTCCATTCGTAGTACTATTGCATTCTATAAGCCGAAATAGAGTCGGTTTATAGAATACAATAGCATAGTACACTTACATTCCATAAACCGACATAATGAACGACTTTCGTTTTATGGAATGCATGTAAGTCTATAGGCATTCTATAAACCGAACGTTTATAGACTTACGGCTTATAGAAAACATGTAGTACTATTGCCTTTCTATGAACCGAACTAGAGCCCCATTCATAAGAATTTCTTATGAATGGGGCTCTCGTTCGGTTTATAGAAAGCCAATATTATTACACGTATTCTATAAAACGAACGAATAAAACTAAACGAAACGAAAATAATGAACGAATTTCGTCTGAAACGAATGCAGTAATGAACGAAATTCGTTTTAGACGAAATAAATAACATCTTCGTCCCAATGGACGAAAACGAAACGAAAATTTTAGTTTTGCACATTTCTAGTAATAAGACAGTTCATAGTTCATAGCAGTGAGGGGGAAGTATAAGCAAGGGGATTCCCAAGGCCCTGGTGTGAAATGCGTAATTACTGTTTTGCTGGGGAAGGTAAAATCTTATATCAACAATCAGCATTGCTCCCCAAAAAAATGTGTTTAGACACATAATAAAAGTGTTAGCGGTTACTTATGGTTTGTAGTTTGCCGGGAGTTTCATGGATTTAATTAGCCTGTGGCTTTGGATCTGATGGAATAGCAAGGAGGTGGTAAGCACGGAAACAGGTGCACTTAATTGCCCTGAAAATGGAGTATAGACAACAGAGCCTCATTTAGATCTAAGAACATGATCAGCCAGCTTAGTAAACAACACTAAATGATAGAATAATTAGGGGGTAAGAGGAGGTAATTGTCATCATTCATAATTAGTAACTGCTACCCTCTGAGATGCTCTCAATACTCTAGTTTTACACAGTGCGTCAATTGCCTTTCTTTATAAATGTAATGCATAAAGCCATATTATATATGGTAACTGAAATAAATACAGCCTTATTATATATGATAAATGAAATACGTAAAGCCTTATTATATATGGTAACTGAAATAAATACAGCCTTATTATATATGGTAACTGAAATAAATACAGCCTTATTATATATGATAACTGAAATAAATACAGCCTTATTATATATGGTAACTGAAATAAATACAGCCTTATTATATATGGTAACTGAAATAAATACAGCCTTATTATATATGGTAACTGAAATAAATACAGCCTTATTATATATGGTAACTGAAATACGTAAAGCCTTATTATATATGGTAACTGAAATAAATACAGCCTTATTATATATGGTAACTGAAATAAATACAGCCTTATTATATATGGTAACTGAAATAAATACAGCCTTATTATATATGGTAACTGAAATAAATACAGCCTTATTATATATGGTAACTGAAATAAATACAGCCTTATTATATATGGTAACTGAAATAAATACAGCCTTATTATATATGGTAACTGAAATAAATACAGCCTTATTATATATGGTAACTGAAATACGTAAAGCCTTATTATATATGGTAACTGAAATAAATACAGCCTTATTATATATGGTAACTGAAATAAATACAGCCTTATTATATTTGGTAACTGAAATAAATACAGCCTTATTATATATGGTAACTGAAATAAATACAGCCTTATTATATATGGTAACTGAAATACGTAAAGCCTTATTATATATGGTGACTGAAATAAATACAGCCTTATTATATATGGTAACTGAAATAAATACAGCCTTATTATATATGGTAACTGAAATAAATACAGCCTTATTATATATGGTAACTGAAATAAATACAGCCTTATTATATATGGTAACTGAAATAAATACAGCCTTATTATATATGGTAACTGAAATAAATACAGCCTTATTATATATGGTAACTGAAATAAATACAGCCTTATTATATATGGTAACTGAAATAAATACAGCCTTATTATATATGGTGACTGAAATAAATACAGCCTTATTATATATGATAACTGAAATAAATACAGCCTTATTGTATATGGTAACTGAAATAAATACAGCCTTATTATATTTGGTAACTGAAATACGTAAAGCCTTATTATATATGGTAACTGAAATAAATACAGCCTTATTATATTTGGTAACTGAAATACGTAAAGCCTTATTATATATGGTAACTGAAATAAATACAGCCTTATTATATATGGTAACTGAAATAAATACAGCCTTATTATATATGGTAACTGAAATACGTAAAGCCTTATTATATATGGTAACTGAAATAAATACAGCCTTATTATATATGGTGACTGAAATAAATACAGCCTTATTATATATGGTAACTGAAATAAATACAGCCTTATTATATATGGTAACTGAAATAAATACAGCCTTATTATATATGGTAACTGAAATAAATACAGCCTTATTATATATGGTGACTGAAATAAATACAGCCTTATTGTATATGGTAACTGAAATAAATACAGCCTTATTATATTTGGTAACTGAAATAAATACAGCCTTATTATATATGGTGACTGAAATAAATACAGCCTTATTATATATGGTAACTGAAATAAATACAGCCTTATTATATATGGTAACTGAAATAAATACAGCCTTATTATATATGATAAATGAAATACGTAAAGCCTTATTATATATGGTGACTGAAATAAATACAGCCTTATTATATTTGGTAACTGAAATAAATACAGCCTTATTATATATGGTAACTGAAATAAATACAGCCTTATTATATATGGTAACTGAAATAAATACAGACTTATTATATTTGGTAACTGAAATAAATACAGCCTTATTATATATGGTAACTGAAATAAATACAGCCTTATTATATATGGTAACTGAAATAAATACAGCCTTATTATATATGGTAACTGAAATAAATACAGCCTTATTATATATGGTAACTGAAATAAATACAGCCTTATTATATATGGTAACTGAAATAAATACAGCCTTATTATATATGGTAACTGAAATAAATACAGCCTTATTATATATGGTAACTGAAATAAATACAGCCTTATTATATATGGTGACTGAAATAAATACAGCCTTATTATATATGATAACTGAAATAAATACAGCCTTATTGTATATGGTAACTGAAATAAATACAGCCTTATTATATTTGGTAACTGAAATACGTAAAGCCTTATTATATATGGTAACTGAAATAAATACAGCCTTATTATATTTGGTAACTGAAATACGTAAAGCCTTATTATATATGGTAACTGAAATAAATACAGCCTTATTATATATGGTAACTGAAATAAATACAGCCTTATTATATATGGTAACTGAAATACGTAAAGCCTTATTATATATGGTAACTGAAATAAATACAGCCTTATTATATATGGTGACTGAAATAAATACAGCCTTATTATATATGGTAACTGAAATAAATACAGCCTTATTATATATGGTAACTGAAATAAATACAGCCTTATTATATATGGTAACTGAAATAAATACAGCCTTATTATATATGGTGACTGAAATAAATACAGCCTTATTGTATATGGTAACTGAAATAAATACAGCCTTATTATATTTGGTAACTGAAATAAATACAGCCTTATTATATATGGTGACTGAAATAAATACAGCCTTATTATATATGGTAACTGAAATAAATACAGCCTTATTATATATGGTAACTGAAATAAATACAGCCTTATTATATATGGTAACTGAAATAAATACAGCCTTATTATATATGGTAACTGAAATAAATACAGCCTTATTATATATGGTAACTGAAATAAATACAGCCTTATTATATATGGTAACTGAAATAAATACAGCCTTATTATATATGGTAACTGAAATACGTAAAGCCTTATTATATATGGTAACTGAAATAAATACAGCCTTATTATATTTGGTAACTGAAATACGTAAAGCCTTATTATATATGGTAACTGAAATAAATACAGCCTTATTATATATGGTAACTGAAATAAATACAGCATTATTATATATGGTAACTGAAATAAATACAGCCTTATTATATTTGGTAACTGAAATAAATACAGCCATATTATATATGGTAACTGAAATAAATACAGCCTTATTATATTTGGTAACTGAAATACGTAAAGCCTTATTATATATGGTAACTGAAATAAATACAGCCTTATTATATTTGGTAACTGAAATACGTAAAGCCTTATTATATATGGTAACTGAAATAAATACAGCCTTATTATATATGGTACCTGAAATAAATACAGCCTTATTATATATGGTAACTGAAATAAATACAGCCTTATTATATATGATAACTGAAATACGTAAAGCCTTATTATATATGGTAACTGAAATAAATACAGCCTTATTATATATGGTGACTGAAATAAATACAGCCTTATTATATATGGTAACTGAAACAAATACAGCCTTATTATATATGGTAACTGAAATAAATACAGCCTTATTGTATATGATAACTGAAATACGTAACGTCTTATATATGATAACTGAAATACGTAACGTCTTATATATGACAACTGAAATACGTAACGTCGTATTATATATGATAACTGAAATACTTAAAGCCTTATTATATATGATAACTGAAATACGTAACGTCTTATTATATATGATAACTGAAATACGTAAAGCCTTATTGTATATGGTAACTGAAATAAATACAGCCTTATTGTATATGGTAACTGAAATACGTAAAGCCTTATTATATATGGTAACTGAAATACGTAAAGCCTTATTGTATATGGTAACTGAAATAAATACAGCCTTATTGTATATGGTAACTGAAATACGTAAAGCCTTATTATATATGGTAACTGAAATACGTAAAGCCTTATTATATATGATAACTGAAATAAATACAGCCTTATTGTATATGGTGACTGAAATACGTAAAGCCTTATTATATATGGTAACTGAAATAAATACAGCCTTATTGTATATGGTAACTGAAATACGTAAAGCCTTATTATATATGATAACTGAAATACGTAACGTCGTATTATATATGATAACTGAAATACGTAACGTCGTATTATACATGATAACTGAAATACGTAACGTCGTATTATATATGATAACTGAAATACGTAACGTCTTAATATATATGATAGATAAAATACCTAAAGCCTTATTATATATGATAACTGACATACGTAACTTCTTATTATATATGATAACTGAAATACGTAACGTTTTATTATATATGATAGATAAAATACCTAAAGCCTTATTATACATGATAACTGACATACGTAACGTCTTATTATATATGATAACTGAAATACGTAACGTCTTATTATATGATAACTGAAATAAGTAACGTCTTATATATGATAACTGAAATACGTAAAGTCTTATATATGATAACTGAAATACGTAACGTCTTATATATGATAACTGAAATAAGTAAAGCCTTATTTTATATGAAAACTGAAATACGTAACGTCTTATTATATATGATAACTGAAATACATAAAGCCTTATTATATATGATAACTGAAATATGTAAATTATGTCTATATATATAAATATATATATATATATATATATATAGATATAATATTTTTTACACCTCTGTTACGGGCACACTATTATGGGTACAGGCTTCCTCCACCTGTTATTTGGCACAGATTTGATTAATTGAAGTGCAGTCATTGTGACATTTAAGGTTGGGTTCACAAGTTAACCCTGGGGTCGCACACAAATCCCTATGGTGTCACACAAATGCATATCACTGATGTGCCCCTTCTGCAATGGCAGGCATTTTCAAAACGATGCCAATTGTTAGACCAGACGTCCCCCATAGTTGTCCAACAGACCCTACAAGAGAGAGTTTCAGTCTAAAGCTGCCCCAGAAGATCCTGAAGGATTGATGCCTTTCATCATGAAATGTGCCTCCGACCAACCCAACATTTCTGGCACGGAACGAGTAGAAGCCTGTGACAATGAAGAATGATACTCGGATCCTGTCTCACAATCGAGGCTGCATGCCTGTGACAATGCATCACAACTTGTTATACTGCTCTTAATCTAAGGGTCTTCTTGATTCACATTAATCAGAATTGAGTAAGCGCACTTGAAAAATGATGTGATAAATAAAAAAGAGAGGGGTACTATCCGATCAACGAATCCCACCTCCTCCCCCCCCCCCCCCCCCCCCCACGAGTTATTGCTGGCTGCGAGGGAAGCTTTGTCTTTCACAATCGTTTCCTGTCGGTGTAAACATTATATAGAAAATGAGGGGCATTAACCATTTAAATTTGCACAACTTGCTACGCATGCATTTTAGAGAGCCCCCAGCAGTCAGGGGATTAATTAAAAAGTATTTTATGTTATGGTTAAGAACAACCTTAATGGTTTGCAATTAAAACTATTCCTTAGGCATCTTTCCACGTGCTTTTTTTTATCACACTTGCACCACACAGTTTATTTTCTTCCAATTAATACTTGACTCACGCTTCGGAAAGGGTTTGTAGTCTTCTGTCTTGTGTATTCATTATTACTGTCCGATTTATTCCCAACCGCAAGGGATCTGAATCTTGGCACAACTTAATGACCCTGTCCCATGGCAACTTACGGCAATTCAAGAACCCAATGTCAGACCAGAGCACAGGATTATTGTCTCATAGAGACTCACGCACAATATATCAAATATCAAAATATCAAAAATGATCAAAATCACCTACACAAACACATAACTTGGGAGAATTATCTTTTTGAAATGTGTCTGTAAAAAAATGTTTTTATTATTGTCAGCATTATGTTTAGCCACACTGCTTTGTCACGGGCGCTAGGGATCTATTCCTTTTTCTCTCATACATTATGTGTAGGCTATTTGTGTGTCCCAGACGTGCTTAGTCTACACGCCAAGAAGCTTGGCGTACAGCTGGTCACGCAATGTCATAAACCCCGGCCACTTCATGGTCTATCCACACCCTCCCAGGATATTAGCAAGGATGCAGTAGTGTAGCACTAGATGATTAATAGAAGCCCACCGTTTCAAATCTCTCCATCCTGGACAAAATTGGACTTATAATCATCAATAAAAAAAAGTTAACAATAAAAAAATTTAAAAAAAAAAAGATTGTCACTTCTTTAAACAGCAAAACATAAGCACAAACTAAGAAGGAGCGGTTTTCAAGCAGTGTCTGCAGCTTCCCTATGATCGGACATACCCCCAGAGGGTCCACAAACATTTCTCATCTATCAGAGCTGACTTGTACACATCTAATCAGCAGAAGTAAAAACGTGTTTGGATGAAATGTTTATGGCCTCCAGTGTCTTTAGTGCAGTTATTTAAAATGCATTTGTCTCTATAAAATTAAGCATTAAGCCCCTTGATTGGAAATGTAATGGGAAGTAGGAACGAATCGTTTGAATGCTGCAGACTGGTGTACAATTCCTGGCTGCAGCAATTACACATGGAAAGGGGGGGGGGGGGGGGGGGAATTATCTAGGTGCAAAGAGAATGATTGCTTTTCTTGCAATCATAACACAGACTTAATGGTCACTCGCTCGGCTGTTTCATTACTTTTATCACTGCGGAATACAAATAAATCAGAAGGCCTTTGATAATAACGGAGTTACATCAAAAGGCCAAGGATGAGACAACGTTAGTTCCAGAAACAAACAGATTTCTCTCTGCTTTCTCCGAAGCCAGAGGAGTGTCCAACATGGACGGGAGAGGTTAACCCCAACTGAGATGCAGAAACAAGGTCAACCTGAGATACTAACTAGGTGGCTACCCATGATGTGCCTAAGATACAGATCTTGCCAATTACTGGAGACTTTACGGAGGAGGCCCCAGCATTGGAGTATACTTATCTGACATGTCAAATTAAAGGGATTTTAATATAGTTGGCGGAACCGGTAGAGCAGTGTGACGATGACATGAAAAAGTCCCAGTGGACCCAGTGGTGTATCTTGGTTTTGTGCTGGCCTAGGCCCCCCCCCACCACGTTGCACACCAATTGGACCAGTTTTGCATAGAATGAAGACCAATCATTAACCTAGCGGAGAGTGGAGGGTTTGCGAGTAAGAGAGACTTGCTCACGAGAAAAAAAAACCATCTTTAAACTTTGGAAAATGAAAGAGCACAACATGTGGTTAGGGCACAATAAAAAGTTCAGTTCTACAGACCAGTTTAGCCGGACTTTCCATTTAGTTGAGATTTCTAGGTGCGTTGGGACCTGCTCACTCTACGGCCAGCTCTTTGAAAGAACTAAAAAAAAAAAGCGAATCTGCCGTGAAAAATGTAAACGGTCACTCTAGGACAGTTTGAAGCTTGAATCAGCTATTCCAGCACGTGTGCTTTATTAGTGAGTAATAGAAGTAAAATGCGTCGGGGAAGATCCCGCTTCCCTTAAGGAAGACTGGAAATTTACTGTGTTGCATGTACGAATTTAGATTTTGACCATAGAGCAGTGGCGGTTATCTTTTGGCGTGTTACACTCTAGAAACGCAATACACATCCATCCCAGCTAGGGTTACTACGCGGCTGCTATTTAACCGGCAGGTCGGTAAAAAATTGGCATCGGCCCAATGTTAAGACCGGTATTTTTCTAAAGAAAAGGTGGCAACCGTTATTCCAGCCAGCGGAGGTTTAAACTAAGCTCATTAAGTCACTCGGCAGAGCAGGAGCCACTAGCCTTTTTGGCTAGTGCGTGTTCTGCCGTTAACATGGTTAGAGCCAGCTCCGATTTTACCCTCGCTACGTGGATGTTTTGTTATTGCAATCTTTATAAAGGGTTTACTTTGAAGCGATCTCTCTCGATGTGGGCGCAACAGATGCGTCAGCCACCGATAGTAAACCAACCAAGACAGATTTGAAACGGATCTCGACGGGTGTTCTTACATGGGCACCCCCTGGTGACATAAAACAAAATACTTTCCTGCCTCAGAGCTGCTCTCCCTCCTCCTTTCACTTGCTCACCACCTGAAAAGCCTGTCTTTCTGTGAACTTTGCAGCAACAATATGCCATCCCAAGGTGCCCCCTTCCTTCTAATCATTGCTACCTTGTTTCCATCTCGAGCCGGGAAGAGTCTTAAGGGCCTGGTAGGTTCCATTTAATCATTTCAACTCATACTGTTGTGCATTACGTCAATAACAAACCAATCCTGCTGCAGGGCTGCGTGCAGTCTGGATGTTTTTTTCTCTCCTTCGCTTGAAAGAGTTATCCCTTCTGTGATGCCAAACTCGGAATCATCATGCTCTGCCACTGTGTCCCAAAGCCATTTGTTACCATGAAGGTCGTAAATTAATAAGCAACTGTATGCTTGCCCACAGGTGGGATCAAGGATACTAATTAAATCACCTCTGCTTAGGTAGGGAATAATTTTAAAAAAAATGGGAAAAATAAAATAAATTGATCGCTTTGTTGCCACTTTGTAAAGTATCATATTTTGTTTAAAATGTATAATGTATTAAATGGGAAAGAAACCAAGCACTAGCACACTTGCTTCTTCCTGTGTCTGTTTAGGCACATCATCTCTGGGGTTGGTCCCACCTATTTTTCAGGAAATTTTTTAATGTGACAGACCATAACTGGTTCTCTGAGCTCCATTATCAAGCACTAGCACAGGCTTCCCCAAGCAGATCTCCTAGTGCTTGCTAAACAAAAATAGATAGGTAGTGCTGAAAATGCGAGCACATTCATTGCATTTGGCATTAACTTGAGTCATTTATGGAGCCGCGCCTGATTAATATACCTATGGAGGAATTATGACGGGGCATAAAGTGAAATTAATATTAAAGAGATGGAGGTTTTAGAGCAAAATGTTCTGATGGGGGTGATGAGCCGTGGAAAGGCTGGGGATAGAATAATCCCCAGCACAGGTTTATCTCATTGATGCTATATAAACTCCCCACCCTAAGCCTAGTGTACCTTCCTGTCAAAAATGCCCCAACCCCAAGGACTGCGCAGTGTAAGAGTGTAGTAAACAATATGAGACAGCCGCAGCGGTGTTCACAGATCTTATATAAATATAATTAAGGCCAATAGCACTGTGGGTTAGTATGGCCTTCAGTGCACTCATCTCTGGGTCTGATGTAACAGAGGGAACATGGTGTTCTACAGACGGATGTCTAATGTTCATTACAGACAAGACAGGCAGTCTAATAAAGCCGGGGTGGAACTCTTGTATATACAGTAACACCGTCCATTTAATTACAACACATGAACAAATTATTATTGAACATTCCACTTTTATGGAACTCCACTGAAATCCTTGTGGAAAGCAAGCAGAACGTTCCTTAATGGCCCTAATGACGGCTGTGTTCTGTAAAGGGTTAGTAGAATACGAGTTGAAGGTTAATAAAGTCCGTTACCTTTAACGAGTTGTGTCGGTCCTTCCTTCCAAGAAACTTGACTTCGGCCATGTCGTCGGAGTGAGCGGAGCGAGCGTGTATGAACAACGCCCGGGGAGACTCGGTCACGTTTCTTAATGCGATTAATGAGCCGTCATGTTTCACCTTGAAATCAGGGTTTGACACCTCGTACACCAACTCTGCGTTACCTCGACAGTCATCAAACAGAACTGAAAAGAGAAACACAGAGTGTTCAATCCCCAGCTACACAGCTCAGAAATACTGTACAGTACACATCATTTGACATATTAACATTTCTAGGATTCCCCTCGAAAAAAAAACACATGACCAGGTCTTCAAAGGTGACCAAGAAAAATGTGTCACATGAAGAGAGTCGTATCACACTGGGGTGTCACATCAAGAGAGTCGTATTACACTGTGGTGTCACATCAAGAGAGTCGTATCACACTGTGGTGTCCATCAAGAGAGTCGTATCACACTGGGGTGTCACATCAAAAGAGTCGTATCACACTGGGGCGTCACATCAAAAGAGTCTTATCACACTGGGGTGTCACATCAAAAGAGTCTTATCACACTGGGGCGTCACATCAAAAGAGTCTTATCACACTGGGGTGTCACATCAAAAGAGTCTTATCACACTGGGGTGTCACATCAAAAGAGTCTTATCACACTGGGGTATCACATCAAAAGAGTCATATCACACTGGGGTGTCACATCAAAGGGTCTTATCACACTGGGGTGTCACATCAAAGGGTCTTATCACACTGGGGTGTCACATCAAGACAGTCTTATCACACTGGGGTGTCACATCAAGAGAGTCTTATCACACTGGGATGTCACATCAAGAGAGTCCTATCACACTGGGGTGTCACATCAAGAGAGTCTTATCACACTGGGATGTCACATCAAGAGAGTCCTATCACACTGGGGTGTCACATCAAAAGAGTCTTATCACACTGGGGTGTCACATCAAAGGGTCTTATCACACTGGGGTGTCACATCAAGACAGTCGTATCACACTGGGGTGTCACATCAAATGGTCTTATCACACTGGGGTGTCACATCAAAAGAGTCTTATCACACTGGGGTGTCACATCAAGAGAGTCTTATCACACTGGGATGTCACATCAAGAGAGTCTTATCACACTGGGATGTCACATCAAGAGAGTCCTATCACACTGGGGTGTCACATCAAGAGAGTCTTATCACACTGGGATGTCACATCAAGAGAGTCTTATCACACTGGGGTGTCACATCAAAGGGTCTTATCACACTGGGGTGTCACATCAAAAGAGTCTTATCACACTGGGGTGTCACATCAAGAGAGTCTTATCACACTGGGGTGTCACATCAAGAGAGTCCTATCACACTGGGGTGTCACATCAAAAGAGTCTTATCACACTGGGGTGTCACATCAAGAGAGTCCTATCACACTGGGGTGTCACATCAAGAGAGTCCTATCACACTGGGGTGTCACATCAAAAGAGTCATATCACACTGGGGTGTCACATCAAAAGAGTCGTATCACACTGGGGCATCACATCAACAGAGTCTTATCACACTGGGGTGTCACATCAAATGGTCTTATCACACTGGGGTGTCACATCAAGAGAGTCTTATCACACTGGGGTGTCACATCAAGAGAGTCATATCACACTAGGGTGTCACATCAAGAGAGTCTTATCACACTGGGGTGTCACATCAAGACAGTCGTATCACACTGGGGTGTCACATCAAGAGAGTCTTATCACACTGGGGTGTCACATCATAAGAGTCTTATCACACTGGGGTGTCACATCAAGAGAGTCCTATCACACTGGGGTGTCACATCAAGAGAGTCTTTTCACACTGGGGTGTCACATCAAGAGAGTCCTATCACACTGGGGTGTCACATCAAGAGAGTCGTATCACACTGGGGTGTCACATCAAGACAGTCGTATCACACTGGGGTGTCACATCAAGACAGTCGTATCACACTGGGGTGTCACATGAAAAAAGTCTTATCACACTGGGGTGTCACATCAAGAGCGTCTTATCACACTGGGGTGTCACATCAAAAGAGTCGTATCACACTGGGGCATCACATCAACAGAGTCTTATCACACTGGGGTGTCACATCAAAAGAGTCGTATCACACTGGGGTGTCACATCAAGAGAGTCTTATCACACTGGGGTGTCACATCAAGAGAGTCTTTTCACACTGGGGTGTCACATCAAGACAGTCGTATCACACTGGGGTGTCACATCAAGAGAGTCTTATCACACTGGGGTGTCACATCATAAGAGTCTTATCACACTGGGGTGTCACATCAAAGGGTATTATCACATTGGGGTGTCACATCAAGAGAGTCCTATCACACTGGGGTGTCACATCAAGAGAGTCTTTTCACACTGGGGTGTCACATCAAGAGAGTCTTATCACACTGGGGTGTCACATGAAAAGAGTCCTATCACACTGGGGTGTCACATGAAAAGAGTCTTATCACACTGGGGTGTCACATCAAATGGTCTTATCACACTGGGGTGTCACATCAAGAGAGTCTTATCACACTGGGGTGTCACATCAAGAGAGTCTTATCACACTGGGATGTCACATCAAGAGAGTCTTATCACACTGGGGTGTCACATCAAAGGGTCTTATCACACTGGGATGTCACATCAAGACAGTCGTATCACACTGGGGTGTCACATCAAGACAGTCGTATCACACTGGGGTGTCACATCAAGAGAGTCTTATCACACTGGGGTGTCACATCAAGACAGTCTTATCACACTGGGGTGTCACATCAATAGAGTCTTATCACACTGGGGTGTCACATCAAGACAGTCTTATCACACTGGGGTGTCACATCAATAGAGTCTTATCACACTGGGGTGTCACATCAAAGGGTCTTATCACACTGGGGCGTCACATCAAAGGGTCTTATCACACTGGGGTGTCACATCAAGACAGTCTTATCACACTGGGGTGTCACATCAATAGAGTCTTATCACACTGGGGTGTCACATCAAGACAGTCTTATCACACTGGGGTGTCACATCAATAGAGTCTTATCACACTGGGGTGTCACATCAATAGAGTCTTATCACACTGGGGTGTCACATCAAGACAGTCTTATCACACTGGGGTGTCACATCAATAGAGTCTTATCACACTGGGGTGTCACATCAATAGAGTCTTATCACACTGGGGTGTCACATCAAAAGAGTCATATCACACTGGGGTGTCACACTGGGGAATCACACTGAGAAGAAGACCTAAGGGTCTACTCAATATAAAGAGAATATCAGGGAATTCAGACGGGAATTTCAAACTTAAGATCAACGTGATAGAGTTGGAAAAATGATCCCATTCACCTGCATTGAAGAATTATTCCAGCTCGGCTACTTTGATCTTAAGTTTGAAATTCCCCTGTCAATTCCCTGCAATTCTCTCTTTATTCAGTAGACACTCCCCATCCCAAAGCAACTCGCTTGAAACGACCATTCTTAGATCTTAAAGATCTTAAAATGTTGGGCTGACTTGGGGTTAACCAACTAGGACCTTATAAATATAACTCCCATGATGCTCCTTGGTGAGACAAAACAGTGCCAGAGATCACGAAAATGTTTTTTACATAAAACACGACTTCCACCAGCCAGCAGTAGGTGTGAATCCTGTGGCTTATTTCAGGAGACTACCCAATACAGAGAGAACTGCAGGGAGTTTAGTCTAACAATCAAAAAACAGGACCATGACCGAAAGACAAGACAACGCCGCTAGTCTATCTGTACAAAGTATCAAAATCAGGAAGTAGGCAAGTCTCCGCGGGAGAAAACAAAACGAACTAAACAGACTGCCCCTTATTGCAAAGTATTGTGCCTATATAACCCTCCACAGTGATGTAGCAGAGGGGTATAGCCTAAAATTGGGGCTAAAATGTCTACTTCTTAAAGGAACATTAAACAATGTTTAACCCTGGCTTCCTTGAACAAAACATGTCCCGGGACATTTAAGTAAACCTGACATGTATCTTAATAGATACGCGCGGGTTTACTATCAGCTGTGTTTCACATGCGAGACACAGTAGTTCCCAGTTGTTGCGTGCTGACAAACGTCAGCACGCGCACAGCCAATCAGAGCAAGGGCTCGCCACCGCTCTGACAGCTGATTAGCACAGAGAGAGCCCCTGCTCTGATTGGCTGTGCGCGTGAGACACAGCAGTTAGTGAGACACAGCAGTTAGTAAACCAGACGGCTGCCTGCTTCCTATGGAAAAATGGCAGCTGTCGGTCAGAGGATAAGCTGGCATGTACTATCAAAAGTACTATCAGAAGTACCCGCCAGCTCATCCTCATACTATGGACAACGGACATTTCACTTGTGTTTCTATATTAGAAGTATATAAAAAAACGTTTAGTGTCCCTTTAACACAGCAGGACAGTTAACACACAAACAAATAACATTAACCAGCACACCAGGCTGGACTTGGGAATACTAAGCTGTAGAGTTTAATTAAAAATGTGAGTTTTTTTTTCTTCTCCCTGATACCTGGGGGAGTAATCATTTGCTGGAGCCTATAACACCCAGCAGTAAATCCCAGAACATATCCTAAAGTGGATGCTGGTGCTTTATGTGCTAATGCATTCTTACAGTCACAAATACATTGTGACAGTTGCAGTAAGAATGGAACTGCTAATTGTAGTGACGGCTATGTGGTGTAGGAGGAATTATGCAGCTCTGTGTAATGTGAATAATAGTTTTTGACATACTGTGCTTAGTACAAAACGAGTGCACTAATGTTTCACCGACCCTATGAGCACTTTCCGTGGATTTACTCCAGCCTCGAAGGGGAACCATTAACTGGAAATTCTGAAGGATCGGTATGAGCAGGGCCCTTCTAGAAAGAAAATACGGAGGGCGGGGTACATTCTGCAGCCGGCAATTTGGTTCGTAATGGAGTTGGGCGAAGTCAGGTGCATAATTGCCAACATCGGCCATGTTTCCAGGGTCATATATGTGTTCCACATGCTGCAGAAAGAGCATGCAAAGTGCAGCCCAGCAGTATGTACGATGGATATACGCACAGACACAATCCAATTAATTAATCATGGTAGGTCCTATGAGATCTCCACCCTGATTAATTAATTGGATTCTGTCTGTGCGTATATCCGTCCTACATACTGCCGGGCTGCACTTTGCATGCTCTTTCTGCAGCATGTGGAACAAATATGTGTCCCTGGAAACATGGCCGATGTTGGCAATTATGCACCTGACTTCGCCCAACTCCATTACGATCTAAATTGCCGGCTGCAGAATCAGTATACCGAAGACTGAAATCTACATAAAGCTGTACGATTGTGGGACATTTACCAGTCAATATCAGTGGCATCCATAGGGTTTTATATAACCCAAAGACGTTAGCAGTGAAATTCAGAGAGGCAACGACTTCATGTCTCCTCGGGGGCGGGGTCAAGCTGTAATGTGAGACCTCTGTTCCCTGGCAGAAGATAAATAAAAACCCTCCCTCCCTGTGTTAGTGTGAGGAGCATACTAATTAACGCATGTGACCTGCAAGGGGGTTATAGATAAATGAAAGGATTCTGGTTTGCTGGGATGATATGAGCCAGTGTATCAGACTATAGTCACTAGACCTATTTCTATAGGAAGGTTCCTAACAAGCGCCGGGGGTTGTAGAAGTAATAGCCAAAATATAGTGTACCCCGGGGTGACTATTCGGGACCTGAGTGGTTAATAAAATATAAAAGCTGTGGAACCTCTGCAAATCACCCCTCTACTCCGTGACTGGACCCCTTGCCCATTTTTTTTTTTGGCCCCATATAACTTTTACAGGCTGCTTTGCAGTATTTCGAAATCATTTGTGATCTGGATGAAATCAGTGACCGAATCAAGTAGCGGATCCCACAGAACCAGGATGAATAGTCACATAAGACTGCTACAAAGTAAAAAGTAAAAGTAAAACTTACATGTGGATGGCGAAAACAAAAATGGCGGAGGTGGTAATCCTAATTCTGAAGGATTTATTTCCCAAAAGGGATCTAGTTATTGTTTCCCATTCAGTTACATCACCAGTGTGTATCTACTTACACCTCACCTAAGGTAAGCTTCACCTAACACTACAAGAACCATCTCCTACATATCTGGATCTCACATCAACAGGACAGGTTTTCTGCTTGTAATTTCGTGACTGCTGCAACTGTGCAATAAAACGACCCTGTATCCCTGTATCATCCCACCGTAATGAGACCCCATGTACTGGACGGCTGGACCATTTCCAAAGCAGTTGGATGGTAGGACACTAAGCAATTTCACCTCCTGAGTACAGTCTGTAATCTCCTATTGTGTGTGTGTAATAATGTGTACTGAGAGGTACTTCACATATAAAGTGAAACATTGGCAGAATGGATACTTATCAGTACTGAGCTTGTACAGAATACAGAAAACACATCCTTCTCAATACAGAAAACTCTTGCTGAAAGCAAACTGCATATATCACAGGAGCGCGGAGATTAAAGTGCAAGCTCTTATGCCTACATGAACAGTTTAGCATAGGATTCCCATAGGATGGAGGTTTTTCTTCTGTTGGAGACATTGCTAAATAGGGTAAGAAACCATGCTTTTCAGAGGATATAATGGGCAAAATAGTAAGCTTTAGCTTGACCACGATCAATGGTTTTAAGCCTTCTGGACAGGATATGGGACATAGTATGGTCGCGTTAACGCTCCTTTCTTAGGGAGTTTAAACATTAGATTTCTTTGACACTAATACAATGGTGTCGAACTCTGGCCCATTTCTGAATTAAAATCATCAGAATTTGCTGCCATTCTAGAAGGTTATTGGGGGATTTATCCTCAGCTGGTTGGCCTCGGTTGTCCGCCTAGCAGTAAGTGGACTTTGTGTTTTATAGAAATAGGTTTATCAGACACTTATATGTATAATATGGACCAACTGCTTATACTTTTTAGAATGAAAATAACTGAAGTATTTATTTCATTCTTATATCATTTTTTTTTTAAAATCATATTAACCTTTATAGGTTTACGTATGTGATTTTAATAAAAATAAGGATCTTATTATCCTCTAACAGCTAGCGTTCTACATACTAGCCACTTAATTTTTTTAACCTTTCTTATTAATATCTTTACATTTCATTATATATACAGTTCTTAGCTCCTAAGGAACAAAAAAAGGGTTTAAAGTGCCTGTACTTTTCTATTTATTAATAATCTCCGAAGTGCTGTCTTTCCAGCTCTGAAAGCAATTGGGGAAAAATACTATCTTTCAAATGCCATGAACTGTTTTTTATTTTTTAAATTAATAATACACAGTGCACTTTCTAGCAGATGGTACTTTGACAAATAAGTTAAATATCATAGCTGGAGGCAAAGAACGCTGATCTGAAAACACTTTCCTGTAAAATGTATTTAACCATAGAAAAGTATAGACCCCCTGCATTAACACCATAGGCTCAATGCCATAGCATGCTTCCTGCCGAAAACCACGGAGCTGTAATGGCACATCCAAGGGAGGGCTGGCAATAGTGGGCAGGAGGGCTGGCAATAGGAGCAGGAGGGCCGATGCTCCCAGGGAGCTCTCTAATCTCTATCAATGGGCTGGAGATCCATTTTTTCTCTTTTATATACCCCCGTGTGTAACATTTTCAATGTTTTTATCGAATTGTGTCAATCTCTGTAGCTCTGCCAGTATATGTGTCTTGTATCTATCTATGTCTGATGACATCATCAGGTGGGCTGATAAAGTGGCACCAAAAGACAACTTAATTGGTTTTGTCTCCCAGGCCATGAGTTACCAGCCCTCCCCAGCCCAGCCCTGCCCTGGGTGATGGGGGGCATGTAATGGACATGGTTGGGGTATGTAATGAGGGTGATGGTGGCAGTTAATGGGGGTGATAAGGCATTTAGTGTGTAAGCAATGTGGGTGATGGGGGGCATGTAATGGGGTTATTGGGCATTTAGTGTGTTAGCAATGCGGGTGATGGGGGTATTTAATGGACGTGGTGGGGGTATGTAATGAGGGTGATGAGGACATGTAATAGGGTGATTGGGTACTTAATGTGGGTGATGGGGCATGTCGAGGGTGTGCAACGTGGGTGATGGGACATGTCGAGGGTGTGAAACGTGGGTGATGGGACATGTAGTAGGTGTGCAACGTGGGTGGGGGGCGCCCGAACTTTGTCTGCCTAGGGCAGCACAAACCCAAGATACACCACTGAGTACAGGTCTAAAATCAGGGGCAGTTACCATGGAAACCAATGGATTGCCCTGCTGATTGCTCCACTTTTACAATCGTCCTTTATATATCATCCGTATGAACCGCACAGTAAAGAGGACAGTCTGTCTGATCGTTCCCCATGTTTGAAACGCGGTTCTGATCTGGAGGCTTGGGGTTTTTTGTTTTTTTTCCGTCTGAAATGTCTAGCTCATTTCTATTCATTAGCGACCTGAAAATGAACATCATTATCATGTTTAATCAGCCATGCGAGTAACAGCCGTGTCCGTAAAAAAGTATGACAAAAAAAAAATGGTCTGAATATAAAGCGAGCCGACAGTAAGCCCAACGATGTTCACACCGTATTGTGGCCGAGGGTCCGGCACCAGCAAAGCTCTAATAGGATTTTTAAGTGTTCGGGTGGGAGCTAGATGAAACAGCTATAGAGAGAGCCCTGGGCAAGACATTAAATTAAGAACCCGCCATTCCTGCACACATAGGACGGCACAGGGAAAACATTGTTGCCGGATCAGTGAAGCAAATCCTGATTTGTTATACCGTCCACGCGTTTCGAGATCAATGCACTTTGACATTCAGAAATATAGCCACTTACTACCCTGCTTCCTCACAGATTCACTGAATGAGCCCTGTGGCAGCGGGGATGCCTGCACCCCCATTGCATGCTGTACAGCTGCATGGCTCTGTACCGCTATACAGTTTGTGGAGCCAACCTCATATAAATGGGTACAATCAGCATTTCCCCCGGAAGGAGAGAACATGACTCAGAATGTTCTACTTAGTGTGATTTAAACATTAAAAAATACATTTGGATGACTGTTCCTTTAATTAGCAGCAACAAGTAGCTACAGGGAGTATGTGTCGAATTAAACAGGTAACCTTGGGCAAGTAGCAAGGGCTGTTTATTGCAAACCTAGCTCTCAAGGAGTAGGTATTCCTGCTTCAGCCGCTGTGGTACCTATTCACTAAGCAGTGAACTAGCAAGAGGACACAAAACAAAACAAAGAAATAAACCTCTTAACTTCTAACAATATTAATAAAAACAACAGACAGGCACACTTGTGTTCCCGGATCTGATCACACAGCTATCAGAAGCCAGGGACACAGGGGTAGACATCTTCCAAAAAAAAAAACCCCGCAATATCTCACTGGGGCGTGCCCTAATCTGCAAGTTTGGGCACAAAGTGATTTAGGTAAATGTAACCTGCTCTCACAATGGATGTTCTATGCATTGACCAGAATCCTTTGCAGCACTGTATAATGGGGATTCCTGTAGAGTATTAACATAGTTTCCCTAGGATCAAAATAATGGCTTCATTCTTCTTTTGCATTAGACACCCGGCTGCCTCCATATTGTATGAATGCAGAACTGCTAAGCATGGTGACCCTAACTAGATGGGGGTGGGGTGGGGGTGGGGGGGGGATAGGAATTGAAAAAGAATGTCAATTTAATGTATATTCTCTACCAGGTCATAGGTGATATAAAATTGGATAAGAAAATTGTATCCAGTATTGGATAATGCTTTTTCTTGCAGCCAGCTACATTTAAGATCCATGGTATAACGACATTAATCCTATGTGTGTCTCAGTATATAAGACCTTAACTATTAGACAATAGGGGATGTGAACAAAAAAAAAAACCCTCTGGTTTCTTCATTTGGCATCTTGGCTCAGGCGTTATATGAGCCATAGAAAGATACTCCCAACAAAAGAACACATGTCACAGTACAGCCATTATTGGTAAACACACAGCATCCTATGGGACTCCTGTATGTAAATAAACTGTCACAATACAAAGAGAAGCAATCGCTCTCAGGAAATGACTTACTCTGGCGTGTGAGCACTCCTCTCCCGAATGATCGCGGAGTAACAAATTCATTACAGAATCTACACTCGTTTAACCAATTAGCTGTGGGTCACTTTCTTTTTCCTAGCTGACAATTAAAACAATTTGTCTTTGAGGTGTCTGTGACGGCCTGTAATCTGTCAGCTCACATGCAATCTCTATTACTTCCTCTCTCAGCGACGTTTGGATTTCACTTACAATGTGCGGCTGAGACGCATTGGATGGTGTCGGAAGTTAAAGAAGGACGCTGGACAAGCCGTGGAGCGCCTCTCTGCTGCTGGTGATGACATGGTGTTGAGATGGAGAAGACCTATACTGGATGCAGTGAGGCTAATGCCAGAGCTTGTATATATAGTATCAAAACAACCAAAGGGATAATACACCTAATTATTAAGACGGAACATTCCAAACCCCTCTGCGGTATTTCCATGGGTAACTATGGCCTACTCTTTCTTACACAAGTCCAGGGAATGAACCTATAAAACCCAGGGAGTCCTTGGGTGCCGGGGATTAAATGTTACCCAAATTGCAAGCCTACCCCCATACCCGATATCTATTTAGTGGCTCGGGAGGGGGATCCCTGGTAGTCCAGCACAAGGTAATGCCGACAGATTGGGAGCCGGTAAAATAGGCTTTTGGTGTCTACATTAGATAGAAAGGGAGTATCATATCATCATGGACCCTACACCTTAATTATCAAAAAGAAAGGATAGAGAAATAATCAAAGAATGCGTTTAATTAATTTATATATTTTACATATCCATGTGCGTGTGTATGTAATACAGAACCCTCCAGCAGAACTTCAACTCTCATAATACCGAGGAAGCCGTAAGTCTGGCTTGGCATCATAGGAATTGCAGTCCAGCAACCACTTGAGGCCTATCCACTGTGGAGCCATAATAATTCAGGCTGTGTTAAAGTTAGAATAATAATACTACCAATGGTTTGTGTTAGAGCAGAGGAAGCATTAAAAATAGATGATATCCCACTAAATGAGGCAAAATTGGGCTTTATTTAATTCCGCATTTTTATTGATTATCCGCTGGAGTATCCTAGATGGTTTCAAAGTACAGCGTGGGAAACGAGATAGAATTGTAATGGTTTATGTATACACTGTGCTCCTCACACTGGTGTGGAGCGAGGACTAGTAATGTCCATCTATACCCATTGGCAGATGGGTGAGATACCGGCCGACACTTTCACCCACAAACGGGTCAGATCACATTACAAGGATTTTTATAACTTTTTTTTTTAATCTTTCTTTGAAAATAATCTCTCCGAACTCTGCCAGTCGGAAAGAGTCTTAATCTTTGTTGTTTTTTTTGTTTTGTTTTTATAACTGTTCTCTTTATCTTCTTTTTTAAATTATCAGACGTTGACTAATGGATACAAAACGAATTGGTTTCCATTTGAATATTGCCGTGCAGACCAAGATCTGACTGGAAACACCATCGAGAACAATGTCATTAAAACTGTGCGATGTGATCGAGCCCATCACAGGCCCTCCCAGAGCAGTTTTTTATTCACATCAAACATCGCCTTTCATACTTTGCAGGAAGACAGACACTGGCATCCTCTACAAACGAACCGCCGTAGGGGCGAGTAAGGAATGTCAATCGGGAAACGTTTAGGGGAAGTTGAAATTTGTTTTTTTTATATACAGAAGGCGGCCTGTCAGATCAATTAAGTTCTCCCCCATCTCTGTATATTAATATGAGTATATCATATAGTTCTAAGGAATAGCTTTTTATGGTAATCAGCTGCCATATTCTGTTTATCTTTTGCAGTTGACAATTCTCTGAATTACGAGCCCCCCCCCCCGATCTGTGGCAAAGATTAGATAATGGGATTCGTCCGGATAAAGTGGCGTTAAGTGCAAAGATGGGATATAGCTAATGGGAAAGGGAGCAGAAGAGCTGGAAACCAATTTGAGGAAACAAATATAAATGCATAGAGAGATTAATACTGATTAATGCTCACACGTGCTGTAATTATTTTATTTTCTTTCGTTTCTGCTATACTTAAATTTTTTGTTCACGCTTTCTCCCAGGGCTTTTCTGAAATGGGTGTTCCCAGCATCTTAAATAAGCCAATCAGAAAGCTGCCGTCTTACGAATATGGAATGTAACAGCTTCCGAACAGACCCACCCAGACATGGTCTCTCCATTCTATCCAGGGAATTATTACTTTTACTCGCAAGTGGGAGGGAGCTCTCAGTATACAACTAACTACTGAACAATGGGACAAAGTTTTTTCTCTCACTCAAAAATGTTCTTTGTTTAACGTGATACAGGAAAATTCTTATAAGGTGCTCACGTTCTGGTACAAGACACCCTACTTTCTCCATAGAATAAACACTGACATACCGGAGATTTGTTGGCGCTCTGGGGCAGCCGTAGGCATTATGCTACACATTTGGTGGGATTGCACGCACCTACAACTTTGTGGGAAAAGATTAGGAATGTGATACACGACCTAACACCCTCCTCCATTCACACCCGCTACCTATCTTCTTCACCACACAGAGAGCTCGATCTCTTGTTATAAAAAATCTATAGTTAGGCATTTACTAAACGCTGCTAAATTCTAATCCCACTACATTGGAAATCCGCACGAGCCCCAAACTTTCACAAATGGGTATTGAAAGTGGAAGAACTGAGAAAATGGGAAGAACTCGCCCTAATCTCAACGGCACAAGGAGAAAAGTACAGACACACCTGGTTTTATTGGCTGGAACTCACGACTACGGCCAATTTTGCCCGTATTTTAAGTGTGACTTAATGGCTTACCTATAGATCCGCCTTGTCCCTGCTCAGAGACACTGACACAATCCCCCCTACGCTATCTACGACTGACAGAACTTTCAAACCCCCCCCCCACCCGTCCGCAGATTCTCCTACTGTTTGTTCCCGTTTGTGCCTATATTTGCCCCCCCAATCCCCCGTCCTCCCCCCCCTAAATAAGTACTCCCCAGATCCACACTTACTTTTATTGCTCCTCCCCACAAGATTGTTCCAATGATAATAGTTTTTTTCTGCATAATTAAACACCTATTTCGCTACTGTGTTAATCTGCCCCACTCCCCCCTCTCTTTTCTGCAACTCCCCCCTGACTTGGATTTCTGTGTGAAAAACGAATAAATACTTATTTTAGAGGGGGGAAAAGAAAGCTGCCGTAGCGCTTAATGGTGAGGCATGCACACAGAATTACCACTCTGTTACAATGTGGCTTGAGGCCAAAGTTAAGTCCATAGGGGCCATTAGTATGACTGGTTTTGTTTGAAGACAAGGTGGCTACTGTAACTGCATAAGTGGCAATGCTCCTGGTGCCACATGCCCAGTGACTCCTCACTAAATGGCATGCTCAGGCTGTTTATAGGAATGGAGAGAATCTGCAAAGCTGGGTATATAGGTTGGGTATCATCATCTGAACAAATGTCATTATATGCATGCCCTGTGATGGTTGACAATGCGATGCCCCGAGGGTAGGAAGGGACAGTCCTATGGTAGGGCTTGCCCACATAATGAATAAGGAGCAGACCCTCCCCCAAATAGCCAGATCTACTCTGAAAGTATAAAGCGTCTTGGAAGGAACTATGGGATGTTAATTTAATGCTTCAGTTTTATTCCTTAAATGATGTCCTCAACCAGGATAGAGAATGTTTGTCCCACGGTCATCTTGTGGATCGGCCGGCAAACAAGACCCCACAAGAAGTGTGAATGCCATTAGACACCTTCAGACCCAATTTACATCTCATTGTACCACTGTTGACAAATCAAAGAACTCAGACCAGGAGCAGATGATCTAGCCTGCTTTCCATTCTCAATGTGATGACTTTCACATTTATTTCATATAACATGTCCGATGAAGAGACCTGAGAGGTCTTGAAAGCTTGCACTCTAAACCTACTCAGTTCGCCAATAAATACTTGACTCTACTTGTCTCCTTGGAAGGATTGAGCCGAGATGGAGGATTCGACTCATTTAATTCCTGGTGACTACTAAATACAGAGCTTTTGGGTCAAGTCCCAGGTATGATGATATGCACCAGGCTTCTAGTGTACTGGGCTTATTTAATATGCAATATATCTTATGGCAATGATTTAGAAGCACTCTCAAGATCATCATTTGAGGGGAATAAAGGTTCTGGTGTTAAACGGTCTTGGACCTATGCCATCTACGGGAGTTTACAATAATAATAAAGCCACCTTTTCGGTCTTCATCGGATCTGCCCCTTTTTTTTACGTAAAGTCTCTGATTTCCCAGGCCCGTTAAATAGAGGATTTCAAAGCATTGTTATTAGTGTTGAGCGAACCCGAACCGCACTGCTCGGGTTCGTACCGAACATTACGGTGTCCGTACCCCGGACCCGAACCCGGACATTTCACAAGTCATTCGGTTTATAGACTTTCGGTTTATAGAATAGCCAATAACATTACATGTATTCTATAAACCGAAAGACATTCGGTTTATAGACTTTCGGTTTATAGAATACATGTAATGCTATTGGCTATTTTACCTATTCTTATGAATGGGGACTCTATTTCGGTTTATAGAATAGCAATAGCATTACATGTATTACATCTGAGAGTCAAATAGAACCGTCAAATACTGTGCTTACAGCGCACTTTGAAAAATTCTAATAGTTTTGGGTGCTAAATAGTACATTTGCATCTTGCGGTGCACTTCATATCTGAGAGTCAAATAGAACCGTCAAATACTGTGCTTAAAGCGCACTTTGAAAA
Organism: Pelodytes ibericus; assembly: GCA_036172795.1. Lineage (NCBI taxonomy): Eukaryota > Metazoa > Chordata > Amphibia > Anura > Pelodytidae > Pelodytes > Pelodytes ibericus. The sequence goes on along the minus strand of CM069862.1, from coordinate 198,110,251 downwards.
ATTCTGGCTACCTCCTCCAGCGCTGCTTCCACCTACACCGCCACGGTCACCGCCTCCTCAACCTATGGGCCCTCTAGCCCTTTCCATTACTTTTTTAGAGGCATTTTAGTGGCCAAAAGTCCGTGTCCCCATTGACTTCAATGGGGTTCGGGTTCGGGGTCAAGTTCGAGCACGGACCCGGACATTTTTTCGAAGTTCGGTCGAACTTGCCGAACCCGAACCTCCAGGTGTCTTAATATTTTCCTGTATAACAATTGCCGGCATTTCTTATAACCTGCTGTAAATCCCTGGCTGGCTCTGTGCATAAAGCTGGCTTTTGACACATGCAAAGGTCAAGTGAAGAATAAAATATTGCTGGTGGGGTTTTTTTTCTTTTTACATTTTCTTTTTATATTTTCTGTTTTCCCTGTCCTTTTAAATTCCACGGTCTTCTCTGTATAGCGATCTTTTATTTTTATTATAATTTTTTTTTTTTTATACTTCCCCCAATTGCAATCCCACATTGACATTAAATCCCTCTATTATGGAAGCAAATCTTTGTATCTCCTCTTTGGCATTTGATTCCCTGTAGGAACAGTAAAACGCGCTGGCAGAAGTCTCAGCCTGCCTTTGAGAATTAAAAAGATAGACCTGCCGGGCTTGTGCCCTGCCTTATTTATGGATTCGCAATAGAGCAAATTGATGGGTCTAATTGTCTGCCTATGATTTGACTTCATCCCCTAATTATCATAATAATAAAAGGCCTGTTATGTTACTTAAAAAGGTAAAATATTTCAAGCCAGTCATAAACCTTTTGTGCTCGAATGTGACATTGTTCCATTGCTGGAACTAGACTTTTTCTTCTTTCACTTGGTTAAATGATCATGTTTCTGCAGAATAAACTAACAGATTCCCGGAGGTAATTTGTTGACAGCTTTTAAATGACATATCATGGTATATTAATGCATGAGCTTCAATCAACTTGGTGGGCCTTCTGTCTGTGACTCATTCTTCTAGTAAATTAATAATAAGGATACTAAGAGACTGGAAAATCTGCAGTCTCACCAGCATCTGGAAAGTGTCATTGATCAAGGTGCACAGCTCTTACAAGTGTAGTATAGGATGATAATGGAATGTACTATATATATACGCATGGATAATGGAGACCATATATGCAATATGAGTGTCATCTGACCAATAACCACACATGAACCACACACTGGTAATGGAATCAATAACCCATGTGTACTATATACGGATATTAAATGTTATAATGTAATGTTTGTATAATACATGGATAATATGATTGGATATAACTCACATGTGTATAATACATGGGCATTATGATCTATACCAACACATGTAGTATATACTGATATAACTCACATGTGTATAATACATGGGCATTATGATCTATACCAACACATGTAGTATATACTGATATAACTCACATGTGTATAATACATGGGCATTATGATCTATACCAACACATGTAGTATATACTGATATAACTCACGTGTGTATAATACATGGATAATATGATCTATTCCCACACATGTAGTATATACTGATATAACTCACGTGTGTATAATACATGGATAATATGATCTATTCCCACACATGTAGTATATACTGATATAACTCACATGTGTATAATACATGGATAATATGATCTATTCCCACACATGTAGTATATACTGATATAACTCACATGTGTATAATACATGGACATTATTATCTATACCAACACATGTAGTATATACTGATATAACTCACATGTGTATAATACATGGACATTATGATCTATACCAACACATGTAGTATATACACATATAACTCACGTGTGTACAATACATGGGCATTATGATCTATATCCACACAGGTAGTATATACGGATATATCTCACGTGTGTATAATACATGGATAATATGATCTATACCAACACATGTAGTATATACTGATATAACTCACGTGTGTATAATACATGGATAATATGATCTATTCCCACACATGTAGTATATACTGATATAACTCATGTGTGTATAATACATGGATAATATGATCTATTCCCACACATGTAGTATATACGGATGTAACTCACGTGCGTATAATAAATGGACATTATGATCTATACCCACACATGTAGTATATACTGATATAACTCATGTGTGTATAATACATGGATAATATGATCTATACCAACACATGTAGTATATAGTGATATAACTCACGTGTGTATAATACATGGACATTATGATCTATATCCACACATGTAGTATATACGGATATAACTCATGTGTGTATAATACATGGATAATATGATCTATTCCCACACATGTAGTAAATACGGATGTAACTCACGTGTGTATAATACATGGACATTATGATCTATACCCACACATGTAGTATATACTGATATAACTCATGTGTGTATAATACATGGATAATATGATCTACAACCACACATGTATTATATACTGATATAACTCACGTGTGTATAATACATGGATAATATGATCTATACCCACACATGTAGTATATACTGATATAACTCACGTGTGTATAATACATGGATAATATGATCTATACCCACACATGTAGTATATATTGATTTAACTCACATGTGTATAATACATGGACATACTGATTTATACCAACACATGTAATATATACGGCTATAACTCACGTGTGTATAATACATGGATAATATGATCTATACCCACACATGTAGTATATATTGATTTAACTCACATGTGTATAATACATGGACATACTGATATATACCAACATATGTAATATATACGGCTATAACTCACGTGTGTATAATACATGGATAATATGATCTATACCCACACATGTTGTATATACTGATATAACTCACATGTGTATAATACATGGATAATATGATCTATACCCACACATGTAGTATATACTGATATAACTCACATGTGTATAATACATGGATAATGTGTTCTATACCCACACATGTAATATATAGTTTTATTGGAATATTAACTTGTATTTGCATAATACACATAAAACAGAATCTGTACTCACACAAGGATTATATAATGGTAATGGAATATTAATCCATGTATGCATAATACACACATAATTTATACCTTTCTAGGTAAAATGTATCTATAGCAAGGCATGTAATATACACAGATAAAGCAATCTATACCCACGCGTGTGCTCTATAGTGATATAGTGATAAAGTAATCTATGTAGTATGTATAACAACGTATTGTACCCAGGAGTTTAGCATAGTCTATACCCCAGTGTTTATTATATTCTAATAACACTGTCTATATCCACATGATGACACTCTGTGTCCTCTGCATTTAGTATACTCTGATAATGCAGTCTGCATAGCACATTCTATGTGTGCGTACTATATGGCAGTCTACACTAAGATAGCCAGCTTGACATCCGAACAGGAAGTGCAGTTAAAGCAGGAAGTGCAGGTAAAATAGGAAGTGCAGGTACAGCAGGAAGTGCAGGAAAAAACAGGAAGTGCAGAAAAAAACAGGAAGTGCAGGCATCATCGCAGCAAAACTACAATGCCTACGCTTAGCGCAGGGAACGGGTGGGTGTGAAGCGACATTGTCAGGCACAGTGAATCTGTACAATGTAATAGAAACTTACCTAGATTCATCCTTGCCTGACAATTACCAAAGGGTATATGATTAATTGCTTTCACCTGAATGAACTGATTAAGTTACTCTGCAGCTAAAAATAACACCGTAAATGATTTCAGTCTGACGCGGCACACACTGCTCTGTTTCTCATAAACACCATCTAAACAAATTCTCTATTTACTCCTTCCTGTTCGTTTACTGCACATCCATACCATTAAAGTATTACAGCCGCCATATCAGTAACGCCTTCTCGCCGGCTCCTATAGCGCTGCGTTTAATCTGAACGCTATCTTAAAGAAATGAGACGCTGGGAATTTTTCTATCATGCAAAAGATACCGCTACTAAAATATTCTGTTTTTTTTTTTTTTTGCATCATTTGTACAGAGTCAACTCCCTGGTGGATTCTTCCGCATACCCTGATTAGAGCGGAAAAAAAAAAACCCATCAGAATAAATTACGGGAGATTTGAGGCTCGGAAAAAAAAAGTTTTATCCTCTCCGTTTCTCCTTAATATTTATATTTTCCCGTTGCTGAAAACACATTAGAAGTCCTTGATTAAACATCTGCCGGGATTGTCACATAAAATTTCAAAGTGGAAATGGCTCAGATTGATCTGATTAATGTGGTTTATTTTATTTTTTTTCTAACACAAGTTCTGATTTGTGAAACCAGCAAAATCACCCAGGAATCTGATTTATGAGCAGTTTCACTCCTAGATTAAGTTCCATTTGTGGAGACAAGTCAGTCCGTGATGGCACAGACACAGCCTGGCATGGGGAGCAAGGAGCTAGGCTTCGAAAAAGGAATTCTAAATAGTATCATACAATTACCACCCACCCCCCACACCCCCCCTCCCTCCCAACAACGCCACGATAGCCTGGCACAGATGCACTTGTGGTCTTGAGAATCCTTTTTAGAAGTACATTTACAGAAAAACATCAATTTCTGTCACGATATGTTCTGGCACTTACAGAGATGAGCAGGAAATGAAGCGTTAAATAATATATTACTACTGGTAAAGTAGCAATTCCTTCCTGGTAAGCATTCGTCATGGGCACATACACTTTCAAAGGACAAAAAAAAACAAGATTAACTGAAAGATTGCATCAAGTGTAGGCATTTCAAATAGAAATGCTTTAATGAAAAAATAAAAATGCAAATAAAGTATATTATTGAACCCTCTTTGCTCCATATACCCCTACAAGCTGTTGAGAATATTGGCTCAGTATCTTCCTTCGTTTGACCCAAGATGTCAGCCTCCTGAGATTTCTCAATAGGATACTTTGTATCAATTTATACATTAAAGTATTTCTATTTAAAACAATTAAATATATATATTTCTTTATATTATTCAATTACATCTATTTTTTTTGCCGACAGGACGGTTGACCTTTACAGATATATTTAACTGAAAGAAGTTTTAAATAGAAATAGGGCTGTATTTCTAATTCTTTCCTCAAAAACATATTTTTTTCATACTATTTTTCCAATCGTGTGTTTTTGAAATATTTTATATTATTACGTTATAAAGATCCGACTTATCCCATGGTTCTGCACAGTGGGAATATTCCGGAATTCATTTATTTGTTCCATTCCTTTTGTCGTCGGGCAGAGGCCGTAGCGCTATCAGTCGATCTGACCACCGCCGCACGTTTACTGAATAAAATATGGGAGCGCATCTGTTCGGACTGCGTTTATCTCCATTTTATTTTTATTTATTTTTTTCACGCCAGCTTTTTTCATCAAAGAAAAGGCAGGTTTGTAGGGGAGATAAATGAGCGGGAGGTAATTCGTTGGGTATTACATCGTGCCGGTGAGCTGTTTTCTGGTCACTCACTTCACAGAGAATCTTTACTTAGGCCGTAATTGGAAGAAAAGGAATGACTGTGGCCGATTTCAATCTTAGATTACAAAGCAAGGAACATCTTGTCTGAACTTTAATCATTCCTTGGGAAGCCAAATACAATACAAATACTCTCTGTGACAGCGCACTCCTGCTCTTTCTTATCTTCAGTGAATCCAGTAATTGGGGGAGACTAGAAGGCATCACCTGGTCCGATGTAGAGCAAATAAAGTATTGCACATGGGCCCGCGCATATAAAACCTTATTCTGGGATAGTTAAACAGTGCTTTGTTGAATCGAGACTGCGCGACTCACTGAGAGTCCCTGGTGCATCAACCATAGGCTGGATTTAAAAAATGGCGGCTGGCGTCAGGTCAAAGATGCACGGGACTTTGGGGTGCAATGGTAGCTGCTAAGAGAAAGGGCTCCTATGGTGGCACCAAGGTCTATGTTGAAAGATTGTCATAACACTTAAAAAAAAAAAATCCATTAGTAAGAAACATTTTAAATATATAAATAAATTTAAAAAAAAAGTCATAAAAAGGTATTTTTCTAATTGGGAGTCCAGAATGAGTGACAGGTTAAGATCTCTGCTATGCACAACCTCAATCCATCTGGCATTTGAAAGGTTAAGGGACAAAGATGACAAAAGCCACCGAGGTATTGGTAACAGGAGGAATATTCACACTTTATAATGGGACCTGGGTGACTTGTAGTCATGTGGACCTCGGCGCGGCGGTTTCTATAAATGATGGGGGGGGGGGGGGCGCAACCCTTCCTGTAGTGCTGAAGCAGATGACATCAAGGGAACATACTGTGTGGAAGGGAGACGTTTTAATATGATGCCTGGGAGAGTGACAGTAGGGATTAACACACAATGTCGTTACACGGATGTACAGTGTAGAGTGACAGTCCGGTACAAGACGTAATAAGGAGTTTAACAATATCAATGTTATGGAGAGTATTCGTCATGCGGTGCTTTATTCATCTCACTACTAGGGAAACAGAGAGACCGCTCTGTGTTACTGAACACGGTTCACTTGTCAGCGAGTCGCAAATAAACTCGCAATTTCCTCAGTCCAATACCAGGAAGAAGTATTGCTTATTAGGTCACGTGACGCAGAGTCTATGGTTCAGATGGTGGGCTAATATATATAATAATGCAGGAGCATCAATGGACAATTCAGTCAAGTGCAGGAGAGGACATGGGGATAGTTCAGTATGGTGCAGGAGAGGACCTGGGGACAGTTCAGTCAGGTGCAGGAGAGGACCTGGGGACAGTTCAGTCAGGTGCAGGAGAGGACCTGGGGACAGTTCAGTAATGTGCAGGAGAGGACATGGGGACAGTTCAGTAAGGTGCAGGAGAGGACCTGGGGACAGTTCAGTAAGGTGCAGGAGAGGACATGGGGATAGTTCAGTATGGTGCAGGAGAGGACATGGGGACAGTTCAGTAAGGTGCAGGAGAGGACCTGGGGACAGTTCAGTAAGGTGCAGGAGAGGACATGGGGATAGTTCAGTATGGTGCAGAAGAGGATCTGGGGACAGTTCAGTAAGGTGCAGGAGAGGATCTGGGGACAGTTCAGTAAGGTGCAGGAGATCATCTGGGGACAGTTCAGTAAGGTGCAGGAGAGGATCTGGGGACAGTTCAGTAAGGTGCAGGGGAGGATCTGGGGACAGTTCAGTAAGGTGCAGGGGAGGATCTGGGGACAATTCAGTAAGGTGCACGAGAGGATCTGGGGATAGTTCAGTAAGGTGCAGGGGAGGATCTGGGGACAGTTCAGTAAGGTGCAGGAGAGGATCTGGGGACAGTTCTGTAAGGTGCAGGAGAGGATCTCGGGACAATTCAGTAAGGTGCAGGAGAGGATCTGGGGATAGTTCAGTAAGGTCCAGGAGAGGATCTGGGGACAATTCAGTAAGGTGCAGGAGAGGATCTGGGGATAGTTCAGTAATGTGCAGGAGAGGATCTGGGGACAGTCTAGTAATGTACAGGAGAGGATCTGGGGACAGTTCAGTAAGGTGCAGGAGAGGATCTGGGGATAGTTCAGTAATGTGCAGGAGAGGATCTGGGGATAGTTCAGTAAGGTGCAGGAGAGGATCTGGGGATAGTTCAGTAATGTGCAGGAGAGGATCTGGGGATAGTTCAGTAAGGTGCAGGAGAGGATCTGGGGATAGTTCAGTAATGTGCAGGAGAGGATCTGGGGATAGTTCAGTAAGGTGCAGGAGAGGACCTGGGGACAGTTCAGTAAGGTGCAGGAGAGGATCTGGGGATAGTTCAGTAAGGTGCAGGAGACGATCTGGGGATAGTTCAGTAAGGTGCAGGGGAGGATCTGGGGACAGTTCAGTAAGGTGCAGGAGAGGACCTGGGGCCCGTTTAGTAAGGTGCAGGAGAGGATCTGGGGATAGTTCAGTAATGTGCAGGAGAGGATCTGAGGATAGTTCAGTAAGGTGCAGGAGAGGATCTGGAGATAGTTCAGTAAGGTGCAGGGGAGGATCTGGGGACAGTTCAGTAAGGTGCAGGAGAGGACATGGGGACAGTTCAGTAAGGTGCAGGAGAGGATCTGGGGACAGTTCAGTAAGGTGCAGGAGATCATCTGGGGACAGTTCAGTAAGGTGCAGGGGAGGATCTGGGGACAGTTCAGTAAGGTGCAGGAGAGGATCTGGGGACAGTTCTGTAAGGTGCAGGAGAGGATCTCGGGACAATTCAGTAAGGTGCAGGAGAGGATCTGGGGATAGTTCAGTAAGGTCCAGGAGAGGATCTGGGGACAATTCAGTAAGGTGCAGGAGAGGATCTGGGGATAGTTCAGTAATGTGCAGGAGAGGATCTGGGGACAGTCTAGTAATGTACAGGAGAGGATCTGGGGACAGTTCAGTAAGGTGCAGGAGAGGATCTGGGGATAGTTCAGTAATGTGCAGGAGAGGATCTGGGGATAGTTCAGTAAGGTGCAGGAGAGGATCTGGGGATAGTTCAGTAATTTGCAGGAGAGGATCTGGGGATAGTTCAGTAAGGTGCAGGAGAGGATCTGGGGATAGTTCAGTAATGTGCAGGAGAGGATCTGGGGATAGTTCAGTAAGGTGCAGGAGAGGACCTGGGGACAGTTCAGTAAGGTGCAGGAGAGGATCTGGGGATAGTTCAGTAAGGTGCAGGAGACGATCTGGGGATAGTTCAGTAAGGTGCAGGGGAGGATCTGGGGACAGTTCAGTAAGGTGCAGGAGAGGACCTGGGGCCCGTTTAGTAAGGTGCAGGAGAGGATCTGGGGATAGTTCAGTAATGTGCAGGAGAGGATCTGGGGATAGTTCAGTAAGGTGCAGGAGAGGATCTGGAGATAGTTCAGTAAGGTGCAGGGGAGGATCTGGGGACAGTTCAGTAAGGTGCAGGAGAGGATCTGGGGACAGTTCAGTAAGGTGCAGGAGAGGATCTGGGGACAGTTCAGTAAGGTGCAGGAGATCATCTGGGGACAGTTCAGTAAGGTGCAGGAGAGGATCTGGGGACAGTTCAGTAATGTGCAGGAGAGGATCTGGGGACAGTTCAGTAAGGTGCAGGAGAGGATCTGGGGATAGTTCAGTAATGTGCAGGAGAGGATCTGGGGACAGTTCAGTAATGTGCAGGAGAGGACCTGGGGACAGTTCAGTAATGTGCAGGAGAGGATCTGGGGATAGTTCAGTAAGGTGCAGGAGAGGATCTGGGGACAGTTCAGTAAGGTGCAGGAGAGGATCTGGGGACAGTTCAGTAAGGTGCAGGAGAGGATCTGGGGATAGTTCAGTAAGGTGCAGGAGAGGATCTGGGGACAGTTCAGTAAGGTGCAGGAGAGGACCTGGGGACAGTTCAGTAAGGTGCAGGAGAGGATCTGGGGACAGTTCAGTAAGGTGCAGGAGAGGATCTGGGGACAGTTCAGTAAGGTGCAGGAGAGGATCTGGGGACAGTTCAGTAAGGTGCAGGAGAGGATCTGGGGACAGTTCAGTAAGGTGCAGGAGAGGATCTGGGGACAGTTCAGTAAGGTGCAGGAGAGGATCTGGGGACAGTTCAGTAAGGTGCAGGCAGAGACTGTAGTAGGCCCCTCGGCTGGCATTTACTGCTGTGGGTTGCATGTGATAGTCTATTGAAGGGTTAATATTCTAATTCAGGGTATGTCTGGCTCTTGTAAATATCAAGAACAGGACTACACGCGTCACAGTAATGTCCACTGCCTGGGACTCAGTCCAACTGGTCGCCAAGGACCTGGCTCCATGCCCAGAACAAAACTCCTATCACTTATCTCCCAGCTGAACACAACTCCAGTGCTTGCTAGAAGAAAAAAAAAAACCTCTACAGTTAAATGCAAATCCTTTAACACTTTAAGTGCCTGAATGCTGTTGCCTAAGCTTAACAATGCATTGATGCTATAGGTTATAGTGTGGTACTTGCAGGACTGTACTACTGAACTCATGGGGCTGTGAATGGCTCCTAATATCAGTACAGGGGGTAGATGCTTATAACAGCTCTGTGATATACAGTAATGTAGTGGGGAGTCAGGACGCTGGTCTGCATGTAAGCGCAGTGTAGGGTTGCCACCTGGCCGGTATTTTACCGGCAGGCCGGTAAAAATTGGCATCAGGCCAATGTTAAGTCTATGGAGACAGTACCAAGGCCGGTATTTTTTGGAGGAAAAGGTGGCAACCCTAGCGCAGTGTAACTACTCCAAGTGAAGACAGCTGTGATACAGTACATAAAACCCTCAAATAATAAGCAAGTGCAGTGAAGAGCACATCTTTATCTTCCAATGCTGCAGTCATGTACCATGAATCCATGCCTTTTATCCATAGCAGTAATATCAATATTTCACAGGGACAGCTCTGGACTAACCTGCAAACCCAGTTACGTTTAATTACCATATAGCGAACTGTGCTGAATGGACAACCCGACAGGAAAAATGAGGCCTTAATAGCAGAAATGGAGAGACAGACAGTACATAGACTGTATTATAACATTTAACTTTTGTCATCCATTGTTAATGGGGATTCATTTCCACAAGGTTTGAAAAATCCTAGGCGTATGGGATCCACAGTTCCGGAAAAATGTTTTGAGCATTTGATATTAATGTCTACTCGGGCTATTCACTAAAAGGTGAGTTGAGGTGAGCTAAGGGGTGAGATGAACATGTCCTCTCACCAGTTGACAAACCTGGTGATTTCCCCTATTTGTTCCTGCAAAGTGTAGATAAACTGGTGAGAGGACATGTTCATCTCACCTTGGCTCACCTTTTAGTAAATAGCTCCAATGGAAATAAGAAAGAGGTGGGCTGATATAGCTATCTGCCTGGCTCCTGAATTCTATGAATATCTTTTGATTTCTAAGTTACAACTCCACAAAAAAAATAAAATAAATAAAGGCTGGCAATACAATGTATAAACTAACAAATTATGCTATGCTTCCCCAAAAAAGATTCTCCCAAATAAAGCCATCTACAAGGACAGACGATTGTGAGAGAAGATAGTGTTCTAGATTACATGGTAACATTACCGCACACTGACACCTTTAAAGCTATTTAAGTAAAAAAGATCAATTTTTAGTGGAGCTGCACTTCTGTAGGGCTGCTAAGTGGATTGGACAAGCTACTTAGTAATTATCAATCCATTATATGCTTTACCCATAATAACTGACTAAAGCTGCAGAAAAAGACTCCGAGATGAGAGTATAGGAAGGAAAGGAACAAAAAAACGTAATTATAGATGTTTCATGGGAGGGGGGAAAACCAAACACCGTCGCGGCTGTGCTTTTAAAAAAAAAAGGGAATTATGTTCTGTTTAATCTGTCGGTTTTCTCACCATCGCCCCTCGAACACATATAATATATAGAAGTGGTGCATAGGCTCAGAGCGCCAAATACTGGCACTATTACTATGTGGCACTATCACCATGTGGCACTATCACTATGTGCACCTGTGTACTTTGCATTATGCGTACAGTTCTGGGTTCTTTAGGACCAAAATCTACTCTCCCACTTTTCTAGGACCTCAAAAATGTTGGAGTGTTTGACTCTGCTACTCCCTTTTGCTACAATTCTATGTGTGTCCTCGTGTTCCTGCTCCTGAATAGGTGGATCTGTCCGACACATATCACACCGGAGTTAAAGGGACTATGTCGCCGAAACATTGTTTTTACTGTGAATGTAGAGAATAAAAAAAAAGTGGAGAATGATCTACACATTATCAAAATTGCAAGCAAATGCCTACATTAGGAGAAAAATGTGTTTAAAATGTGACTGTGGACAGGGCCGCCACCAGGAATTTCCGGGCCCCTTACTGAACACATTTTCTGGGCCCCATACCACCCCCCCCTCCCCCAACAATATCTCCCACTCACCCCACCTACCCTCACAAGCATGTTATCCAGGTCTAGTATAATATGGAGGGAGGTTGGGAACAGTTGGTCAATAGGCCAGGATTGAGCCACTCAATAAGCCAGTATTTAGCCACTCAGTTTGCCAGTATTTTGCCACTCAGCAGGTGATGGCAGGCATTCTAATAATTGTATTAGTGTACATACATGGGAGAGAGTAATTGACTATTGTAATGTGTGACGATGAATGCTTTCTCAGAGTAGGAAAATAGGTGCCTCGTCCAGGAAAAACAGCTCCTTAAATCTGCTCATAAAAACCCCAGCAGGTGAATATAAATGACTTCTAGCCATTAAAGATATTTCTCATAATAATCTGATTTTCTTTATTAGAATCACCCAGAGTGATTTTAATTTGCTAGCATATATTGATCGTCATGCAACCTGGGCATTTTTTAAAATTGCTAGCATATGCCAGTATTTTGCCACTCAATATGCCAGTATTTTTCCATTCAATATGCCAGGATTTAGCCATTCAACATGCCAGGATTTAGCCACTCAATATGCCAGGATTTAGCCACTCAGTATGCCAGGATTTATCCACTCAATATGCCAGGATTTTTCCCCTCAATATGCCAGGATTTTTCCCCTCAATATGCCAGGATTTATCCACTCAATTTGCCAGGATTTTTCCCCTCAATATGCCAGGATTTTGCCACTCAATATGCCAGGATTTTGCTCATTTTTATGCCACCCTCCTCCCCCCATTCCACAGTACTTACCTCCTTGTTGCTCTCCGGTCATCTCCTCCGTGCAGTTTTCCCTCCTGCACGGAGGAGGGAAAATCTGGTCACTTTTTAAACTTTACTGAAGCCGCGCGGCTTAAATAAAGTTTAAAAAAAAAACGACCGGGAGAGCTTTTTTTTTTTCTTCTTCTTCTGGCCCACCGGGCTCCCTGAACCCGCTGGGCCCGCAACGCCAGTATCGCCCGTCACCCCCTGATGGCGGGCCTGTCTGTGGAGTCTCCTGTTTATGACATCACCTGTGGCTTGATATGCAAATGAACTGGTTTTCAATGGGAAATGTGTCATTTGCATATCAAGCCACAGGTGACGTCATAAACTGGCGATAACAGTTTCTTAAATAATGTCCTATTCGTGACCTACAAAGCAAAGGAATGTGACAAGTTTCCCATTATCATACAGAGGACTTATAAGGTTAAAATAAGTACAGTACCTATCACCAAGGACACATTTAATGAAATAAATTCTAGCAATTTTAACAATGCCCAGGTTGCATGACGATCAATATACGCTAGCAAATTCAAATCACTCTGGGGGATTCTAATAAAGAAAATCAGATTATTATGAGAAGTATGTTTAATGGCTAGAAGTCATTTATATTCACCTGCTGGGGTTTTTTATGAGCAGATTTAAGGAGCTGTGTTTTCCTGGACGAGGCACCTATTTTCCTACTCTGAGAAAGCATTCATCGTCACACATTACAATAGTCAATTACTCTCTCCTATGTATGTACACTAATTATTAGAATGCCTGCCATCACCTGCCGACTAATGTATTTCTGCAAGTCGGATTGCTGGTACTTGACAAATGAGAGCTGTGAGGCAACGAACTGAATTAAACTAAATCCACGCTCCAATATTTGCCCAGATATCGAGCATTTGGCAAAAATCTCGCTTAAATAACCGGGTGTATTAGTTACAAATGAGTTTTGTAATTAATAATTACAAGAAAGAAAGTTTGAGGAATGTTGAAATGTCAGATCTGATACAGTATACTTTGTGTGTCAAGCCTTCAGGCTTAATCATTTGCAGCTGAGCATCACAATTTATCCTGGCCTGACAAACTAGACACTTAATTAAAAAGTTAATGTTAGATTTATCAGTAATTATGGCTTTTAACTCGAGGAAATGCCACTCTGATACACAGCTTCAGGGCAATAAACACTGGTGGGCCGTTCTGTTGGATGGCAGTACAATCTCTAGAGTGGACATTAAGTGTGAACATGCCTTATATGTAAAGTTAGTTCTATGTTTTAATTGGTGGGGTGTAGGCCTGGGACCTGGTACTGCACAAGAGCCACGAGGGAGTGGGGACTGTGATTCCAGAGGCTGTGATGCCAGGGGAAGCGAGGGAGGGCTGTGATGCCATGGGGAAGGGAGGGAGGGCTGTGATGCCAAGGTAAGGGAGGGAGGGTGGTGATGCCAGGGGAAGGGAGGGAGGGCTGTGATGCCAAGGTAAGGGAGGGAGGGATGTGATGCCTGGGGAAGGGAGGGAGGGCTGTGATGCCAGGGGAAGGGAGGGAGGGCTGTGATGCCAGGGGAAGGGAGGGAGGGCTGTGATGCCAAGGTAAGGGAGGGAGTGCTGTGATTCCAGGGGAAGGGAGGGCTATGATGCCAGGAAGATAAATTGTAGCACATGGACTGTGTTGCCAGGCAAGTATGGAGACCATGATTCCAATGGAAGACAGGGTCTGTGATTCCCGGCAAGTACTCTAGATTGTGAGCTTGCCGGCAGGGTGCTCTATCTCATGTACCAGTCTGCTCTTGTTCATCTAACTTAGCATGTAATCACCGTCTAAGCTCTTTATCTAGCTCTATGTAAATTGTTGACACTATATAAATAAATGTTTAATGTAATGTAAAAAGGACAGGGACTGTGATAGCTAGGGATAATAACAATGTTAGTGCTACTTCTATTTCCATACTGTCAGTTGTGTTCAAATCATAAAAATGAGTCTACCCTTCTCAAGCCCTTACTCACTAAAGTAAAACCTCACCCACCACCCCAAAGTCCTCAGACTGGCCTGACGAACCATTTTGTGTCAGACATCTTCTAGTGTGACTAGAGGCTAGCTATCGCTTCTGTGATCATATAATAACCTCCTCGGATCCTATTCCGGAGCAGAGACCTGCCGCAAGCTGCCCGGGACCTGCAGGCCAGTGGGTGATACCATGACCGCCCATTGGCACCGTAAATGGGTGCAATTAATATCTGGGCAAAGAAAGATTACAAGCTCCTCCGAGCAATGCTTTGCCAACACTCACGGATCTATCCGGTGGATTCAAGCACTGGCTCCGTTTCTCCCAAGGTTTGTCTCCAACAGTAATAATTTCCAATCCGATTTATTCCAATAAACTATAAGTTTACAGCATTTAAGGTTGAATAAGGCTTCCCGGCTGCTATTGGAATGAGTTTTTCGCTCTCTTCAGCGTAGAATGGGCATCCTGTAGATTTACTTTCTGTTGATTTGTGCAGGGTAGCATTTGTGCAAATGGAAATAGAAAGCAGACGGGCAGATCTAATGCCGTTAATCTATATATTTATATCCTAAATACCAGTAGCGTTTGGCGGGCGGAAAGTGGTAGGAACCGATTCGAACACAAATGCCCGTTTGTAAATCTTTCAAGAGGGTCAACGGCACAGTGAGATATTCAATACAATAATATGGCATAATATGGTAATAGTCTGTGTCAGCAGACTTTCTAGGGAAAGGAAACGTATGGAAAGCGAGACCCATCTGTTCCGGCATATGCGCATTATTCAAGGAACTCTGATACGGAATGAAACTATCCTGGCCTATAAATTCTTGTTTCTGAAAGATCTAACTATCTCCAGCTCCCTGCTAAATAACGTCATTGCGTAATTTGCAATCAGATGCATTTTTTAGGCGAGATAACTGTACTTAAAAAGCCATTAAATATGCAGACTAAAATCTGTCAAATCGCTTTAATCTGGATGCAGGCGTGAAGTGGTGCTGATCTCCCGCTGAAAGATGGCTTCCATTATGGAAAATTATTCCACACAATGAAAAGTATCCATTGTTCAACGGTGTAAATGGCACTGTTAATTTTTCATAATGCAGACACAACGGGAGATGTGTCTGTGTCAGTCAATAAATCCTGATTAAGTACAGAAGCTGAGCGGCTGCCACGGCTTCACAGATCTGTCCTTCCATCGGACTGTGAGAATAGCTGCCATGATGTCCTGGTTCGCGATACCGAGATAAAAAGACATTTAAAAGTCAAATTAAAAATGTAGTGGGGACTGTGATGCCAAAGGGGGCAGGAGAGTGGGGAAAGTGATGCCACAGTTAGGGTTGCCACCTTTTCTTCAAAAAAAAATACCGGCCTTGGTACTGTCACCATAGACTTAACATTGGCCTGATGCCAATATTTTACTGGCCTGCCCTAGCCACAGTAGAGTGGGGATTACTTGGGGAGTTGTGATAGCTGGGCATAGTTGTGTTACAACCACTCTCTCTAACACCCCCCCACTGCCCTAGCCCAGTAAACCATTCTCCAAAACGCTCACCTACTATCCTAGCTTAATGTCATCAAACTAACCTGCTAACTAACCCGGAATGACTACCCATTATATGTTTATCAGACACCTCGGAGAGGCAGAGCTAGCCATCCGTTGTTTGTCTTTCTATCCAATTGTCTTGTCTACCAATCAATCCCTGTATCTGGTCTGTCAGTAGATCTATCTTGCCTGTCTGTCTAGGTCTATCATTGATGATAACGGATGGGCTGGTGCACCCAATCGAAGGGCCACTGAACCTATTCTGTGCCCTGGACCAAAATAAATGACCCCTTCTATGGCCCTAAAGCCTATATGAGGAGTATGTTTTGCCAGTTTTATTTATGTGTCCATGTGTCTAGCAGAAATAGGAATCAAGAGACACAGATGGATGACAAGTTAGAATTACTTGGTCTATGTTGCCCGTACAGAAAGGTCAGACTTACGGAGTGTTGTTTATTACAGAAGTACGCTTGTCAAAAGGTCGTTTTTAAAATTCTCCAGTCCAGCCACGTGAAGAGCCAGTTTTCCCACCCCTGCCTGCTGCAGTAGCTATTAAGATCTATATGCTGCTAGTAATATGAGGAACCAGAGAAACATACAAACAGCTAGCACATATAACATCCATGGTAGCACAGAATCCCGTGAATTCCTGGTAGCTTTCCATAAAGCATATAACAAAATGACAGACATTAAACACCAGGGAATGTTCCTCATCTAAAAGAATAAGGCCACACATACCACCAAAAACACCCCATTGATCCATGTGGAGAAAATAACATTGGCAGATGTCAGACAGAATGCATGACTGAGCATCATGGGATATGTAGTTCCCAAACACTGTAGCGCCATGGTCAGCCATCATGGACCTAGATCATTTGCATGTTCTAAAATACTCTATACATTTTACTGAAATTACTTTTCATGTTCCAAAAACACTTGATAATAATTTAAAAGGAAAATTGTCAGCAAACAACTAACTGCCTCAAGTGTAGGCATTTTGAATACAAATATAGTACGCTATTGAGCCCTCTTTTGCTTCTATATAGCTCTATCAGGGGGTGGACATGTTGTTTAGAATGTTGGGTCAGATGAAGGTAGATCGGACCCATGTGACCCAAGATGTCTCCTCCTTATAATGCTATACAGAGTACATAGGGCTCCTTTGTTTGGAGTCTTTTTCTTAAATCATTTGTACTCAAAATGCTAGCAGACGGAAGCCCTGCACTTATGGCGATTTGCGTCGAAGCAAGGCTGACTAACAGGTATCTTTCCAATTTCCAAGCAGTTTCCCAACAGCGATTCAACACTGGCCTTAACCGGATTAAAGACTCAATTGCTATTACGAAGTCTATTTAAACAATTTGGAAGTTGGAGGGTGAGAATGCGATGTCTGCCCCACCGAATACTATCTGGTCACACCCCCACTTACGAGCAGGCACAGCTTTCAGTAATGAGTGGACGTAGGGCTGGTCTGAGAGTCTCACCCATTGAGGCAGCGTTGGGAGCGCTCAGATTGGAGAGATCCTCAAAACCGTATCAGTGCGGTTAAATGTTCAGGGAGGGAAATCGCCCAATGAACTCCAGATCGGTGAGAGGGGTAGTAGAGATTGTAGAAGAACCAGGCGCCCTCTTTAAAACGCATACAAATTACTGTAAGAGATCAGGAATATACACACTCAGTGTAGGGCGTCTAGCAAACAAACCATACTAACAAAATGCACACAAGGGACTCTGTGCAAAGCTTCCATAAGATAGCATGTCATTTGTGGAATTAAGATACTGTGAGGTGATGTTTAAAGGTCCTGCACATAGAAGTAAGATACAAGTGCCAGTGTCTGTATAAAGGTAATTGCCCCCTCACACTGCTCCTCTGACAGAGCTGTCGCCAGCCATTTTTAAGGCACATTCCTGTTTTATTATATAAGAGCGTCAAAGCACCCTGACAATACGACACTGGTGCACATATCGCTAACACACGTTTGGTGCCACCTTTATACAAAATCCAATGTGCGTCAGAAGTCCCCTACTGACCATATGTGGTACTGCAGGTTGAAGACTGGCATCGGCTCAAACACATTACAGAAGCCATGGGTCTCTTGCCAGTCAATTTAATTAATTCAATAGTCAGAAACATAACTATGTAATAAGTATAATACAAAGCGGGTGAAATGCGTAGAGAGGCTTTTTATCCTCTCTACCCTGCTTTGACTGTTCTCCAGACCTTGTATTTTATTCTGGTCATCCCTTGTACTGGGCATTCTGATCTTGTAAGTTGCTCCAATAAAGGAGGACTTTTACCTATTTAAATTGTACTACTCTATGTGCTTTTTCCTTCTTTGCACAGACGACCACCTTCAGAAAGTCCGGACAACTATTTATTGAGGCCTGACATTCACCTGTGCTTGTGAGTGCGATACCCCACATTACATTAGATTATCACTTTGTATTCTACTTATTACACTATGATTTTCTTTGTGTTTATATTGTTTCAAATGTAATCCAGCGCTACTTCGCCTTTCATCCTTTTAATACATTTAAGTACTGTGAGGAGCACTTTGAAGCAGCTGCGTTTTCAGGTATAAACAAATTGATTTAATTCTACAGTGTTTTCACTTCACCTTTATGTATTGTTTTTAGAAATATAACTATGCCAGTAATCCTGGACCCATACACAATCTCAAGCTTCACACGTCTGCATCCGGCTGTGTACAAAGTAAGAAAATAGACAGGCAGCGTTACAAATCCCCTCATACATGCAAGAGTTAACCGTGAGCGTACAAAGCCGTCTTTACTGTTCCCTTGCTATTGGCATGCTTCTATCTGCAGCACCATCAGGCCTTGCTTACAAAGATGTGATCTAACTGCTGTTGACAGTAAAGGACAAACTAATCTCGCAGATTTGGTTGAAATTGACAAACATTTCGCATTTCCTTGATCTTGTGCTTTAAAACTCATTTTACAGGTGACAAGAACAGGAATTCATATAACCATATGTTCTTAAAGCTAACTGGAGGGGGCACGCAGTGATTTGTAAAACAGAGGACTGAGTCCACATTATGGCTGCCAGCGTTACAGTGAAGCCTTCAAATCCTGTAAGAGAACAGCAAAGCTGGGTGGAGGATCAGTCCCCTTGTATCTTGCTTTACTGTGTCAAGGCTGTCACCCAGCTAGGTTTGCCACCCGGCCGGTAATTTACCGGCACAGCCGGTATTTGAGAGGCAGGAGCCGGTGCCGGTAAAACTGAAATACCGGTCATGTTAAGACAGGTATTTGTTTTGCAGGCACCAGGGAGAGGTGATCAGCAAGCAGGGCACGATAAATCACGGGCACCAGGTCGCCATGGCACCAGGAAATTGGACCTGCTGCCCGGTATTCATCCACATGGTACCCTTGCTGCTTTTGTTTCTCCGGCACAAGGGGGGAGTCTGTGTGAGGAGCACAGACCGGAAGCTCCGCCCCCTTGTGCATTGCTCATCAGTGTGCCTCCTGGCATCCAGCAGGAGGGATGCTAGGAGTGCACAGAGACCCGGCACCAGGAATGTTCCTCCTCCCCTGCAAGCAGGTAATATAGAAGGGAGGGAGGATACATCAAGAGAAGAGTCCGTTGTTTTTTTTTAAATGTATTTAGCCTATAAAAGCCTTACTGGTTTGTGTGTGTGAGAGAGAATGTCACTGAGTGTATGTGCTGCTGTCACTGTGTGTATGTATGTGCTAGTGTTACTGTGTATGTATGTGCTGCTGTCACTGTGTGTATGTATGTGCTAGTGTTACTGTGTATGTATGTGCTGCTGTCACTGTGTGTATGTATGTGCTAGTGTTACTGTGTATGTATGTGCTGCTGTCACTGTGTGTATGTATGTGCTAGTGTTACTGTGTATGTATGTGCTGCTGTCACTGTGTGTATGTATGTGCTAGTGTTACTGTGTATGTATGTGCTGCTGTCACTGTGTGTATGTATGTGCTGCTGTCACTGTGTGTATGTATGTGCTGGTTAGATAGCTCAATGGGCTAATGCATCATCTGTAGAATGTGTACAACCTTCAGGGTTGCAGGTTAAAGGGACTGTCTAGTGCCCAAAATGCATTTTCCAAATATTAATGCATATTAATGTGCTTTCAAAGTACTTTAAAATGCATCTCTTACATTTTGCATTGCTTAAAATATAAAATACTTACAGCTAGAAGAAATTGGGAAATTACACCAGTTTGCAAGAAACAAGGACTGCCCACACTAGATGAGTAAAAGTAATTTCCTTTTTTTTTTTTTTGCTGCAGGAACCAATGAGAATAATGCCATTCAAATGAATGGAATATCCTGTCTCTCTAGTGATTTCATCAGACAATGTGTTGCACTGTTAAGAGATCCTACTGTGTACAAGAGCAAGGTCACTCATAGACCACTCAATAGACTCACTTTGAGGAGGACTAGAAGTGACTAAATGAAACAAAACTTTATATCCTTATTGTCTATATAATCAGTGCTGCCGCACCTGCAGTAAACATGCAGAGTAATCACTGGGGAGGGCTTGAGTCAAATATTAAAAATGTGATTTATACAGAATGCCTGCATCAAATCACACTGGGATAAAAGCCTGTGCATTATACAAGCAGTGATCTTCATCTTGCACCAAAGTGAGTTTGGGGACTAGACTTTCCCTTTAACTTCCTGGCAGGATCAACTCTGCTCTCAATCCTTCCGAGGTCGAAAAATGATGACCATTCAATTGGCCAAAAGTAACATCACCAGAAACATATCAGAATATCTCTTTCATGATTAAACATCTTGTTGTTATTAAGTTTAGCGTTGGCTTTAGAAACTTCCTAGGAAGAAGATGGATTGCATACTGCCAAACACATACAGGGCATCCACCGCTCTGGGTGTCACATCCTCTGCAGGTTTCTAATGCTTGCCAGGCTAGGTTACTCTTGATTCAGATGTCTGTGCAGTGTGACGGAGAGAGAATCTGCGGTTTGTTTTTACACAATGCTCAGAAAGAAGAGGGGAATGTAGACATCCTGAGATGCGAGTGACCCCTGGGTCCTTGTGAATGGCACAAGACATGTTGTTGATGAGCCTGACAAATCTCAAAGATTCCTGCTACAAGCTTCTGCTTTTTACTGGCTGCTTATTCAATAGATGGCTGTATGGTATTGACTGTGCTCAGTGTAGCATTCAAAACGCTTCCCAAAAGGCACCTCGAAAAAAAAAAACACTGCAATATTGTAAGGCTTGAAAGCCCGGCCTATGAGATATAACATCATGGCTATGGAGCTGGGTATCGGCCTGGGCAATCTATAGGTCTGTCGGGCACGCCTATAACTGATAGCACTGTCGTACAGCCAAATGCAATACATGAAAACCAAATAAGAGCGGGTGCATGGGCGGGTGCATGGGCAATCTGCATGATTTATTATCACCAGGTCAGAGAAACTGACCTGCTTATAATCCAAATTTAATACATCCCTGTGTGACTGAGCAACCTTACCAGAAGATTATTGCCTTGGAGAAGGTGTAAACCAGGGGCGTCAGCCCGGAGGACGCCTGTCACTCGGAGGCACGACGTCTAATTCGTGTATTTCCGGGGGTTTGTGTGCTGAGAACAGCCAGCGAACAGCCAGCACGCAAACCCCCGGAAATCAGAAATACACGAGAGACGTCGTTACATCCGAAAGGCGACACTGCTACGAATTGGGCAACAGAGTCACTCACTAAAAGTATAGGAAAATTCGTATATGGTGCGTGACTCTGTTGCCGAATTCTTAGCAGCGTCGTCTTTCGGATGTATTTCTGGGGTTTGTGTGCTCTCTGCTCGGAGCACACAAACCCCCAGAAATACACAGCGCGGGTGCTCCGTGTTAGCACATATGGAGCATTCGCCACTGGAGTAAACTTCCGTTATTTTGGCTTCTTTCTCAGAGGCCAAAGAGTCCTGACTCCTGACAAATTTGGCTCCTTACGGCAGAGGTCTATGTGATTTTAACTTGACCTCAGCAGGGTATCGGGTGCTAATGGACACTTCTGGCTTCTACAGGTGAGTGCAAAAGAGCTTAGTGAACAATCCACGGTTGCCACACAACTGCTCTCACCAGAAGGGGGCACTAACCCTGGGGAAATAGACAAAGGCCTAGATGATGCCTCCTCCTCTCCTGGGGGAGTGTGCCTTTTTCATATAAGCTGCCAGAATGTTTAGATCTCCTTGATAAACAAAATCCAGACCGGCGTCTGCTAGCCCTGGAAAGACAGGTAACATGGAGAATTCTTACAACTCCGCTAGTAATGCTGATTTTTGCTGTGCCCTTCTCAGATTCCCACCGTTCCCTATTTAATGGACAGACCCCCCCCCCCCCCCCGTGTCTGCTGCCCTTGAGGAAGGGAGTTTGATTTTTTCTTCCTCAATTCTTTAACCCCCCCCATCAAAACGCCCCCCCTCCTGTCTACCAGGCTGACACACACACCCCATTTGTTAAACACTGGTTAAAGTGCAGGGCATTAAATAGAATAACTCTCCTCCAGCATATTTAAAAAAAAAAGTTGATTTAAAAATGTCATGTTCCTGTCTACATCCAGTTCGTGATATGCAGCTATCCATTTTTTTTTTTTATTACTGTCGGCCGTGTGTAAATTGAGTGCAGTCAAGGCTAAATCCTGTTGCCTGTGAAAAAAGTAATTTTAGAGAGAGTTACCAAGTAAATATAAAGATTGAAAGGCTTGCTGGGCTTGGAACAATAATGATTGCTGTGTGCAGCTGGTAAGGTAATGTACACATCCTCTATCTTTGCACTGAATAACTGTGGGGGGGCAGCAGATGGGGGGCTCGCACTATTAGCATATTAATGGGAAATTAACCAAAAAAATACAACTCTTACACATCTCACTTTGCTGATTTTAAAATCATGTATAACATGCTGTACTCAAGCATACTTAAAAGCATACTTAAAGTGGCTGTGGCATGGTAAGGTTAAGGTGACCCTACATCGCCACTCACTGGCTAGTGAGTAAAAAGACATAACAGCCAACAGGGCTAAGGTTGGTAAGGTTACATGACATGGCAAGTGTGCCGAGAAGCTGGAGCTCATGTCTTGGTTTTTAGGTAGCGTACAGGCAGCAATCATGACAGGCCAGTTCTGATGGAGCAGGAGCCAAAAATCCAGTTGGCAACTATGGCAAAATGCCTTTCCAAGCCCATCTAATGGATTCCATCGATCCCTGCTTCTATCCTCTCTCTATATTTAATGTGCCACAATCTTCAGTGAAATAAGCCATCAAAGGAGAAGTGAAATCAATGGCCTACTTGAATACACATCACTTTGCAAGTCATTTTAGCACAAAGAAGATAAATGCCTTGATTATAGAAGCGGGGGTGAAAAAAAACAAGTCGGAAAAAGTTCCCCAGCTCCTAGAACTTCCTAAAAATGTGTTATTGTGACAGTGATGGGGCTGGAGAAATGTTATCTAACTTAATAAATCATTATCTTTCAGGAGATAGTCTCACTGTGTTTGCATTAAGCTTGTATCCAAGTGTAAAGAGCCCATTATATATTGACTATCTAGCTCACCAAAACAGATTTATGTTTGTGCTCTGTAGGGCAGGGACAGTTTTATTAGTCAGTAATTTGAAGGAATTTTAATAGCAACAAATCTAGAACTTTTTCCATTACTTCTCAAAGGAGAATAACAGGTTATGTGTATATTTTACCTTTAAAAGCAATCTATAACGATGGGGAATCCCCGAGTCCATGCTCCATGTAATGGGATGCATAGCTTTTTGATGCGAAGTGAAATGACTGGACAAGGTTTTGTAACCCATTTATCTGTATGAAGGGGATCTCAGGCCTTGTGACACATTGCTGTCTCGCACTGTGGAGTTTCTAGCAGTCTCCTGCTGCATTCTGTTTCTAGGCTTTGCTGGGACAGTCCAGATTGGCCAAACCCCTGCTGCCCCCCCCCCCCCCCATCCAAGGCTGTAATAATGTTGGCAGGTTTGGGTATACTAGATATTAAATAACCGTGTAATAATAATAATAATGGATTGGTGATCTCCTGGCCACCATGGAGGAGGGAAATGGTAGGTGAGGGACACTGTGGGGCTATAGAGGAGGGCAGGCAAAAAAAGAACAGAAGGAGGTGGGGGATTCATGGGCCCTCGCGTCCAATCAATCAGCTTTCAGAACCGAAGCCTTGAAAACAAACCCAAAGAATTCACGTACATGGTAATGACAGACACAGGCAATTGGAGAAATGCTGTAGCCAACCTTTTGGCTGCAGAAGAAATCAGGTGTGAGGGTGTGCAGGTGATGCCCTGTGGCATGGTACTGACTGCAGCTCTATAATGGGCTGGGCACAGATCCAGAGCTGTTGGCTAAAGTACAAAGGGAAGAGCACTAGCTTCTGCTCAGAGATTGTATGAAACACTGTAACTGCAAGATGCATCCTAGGAAAAAAAACTGCAAAGCTCCTTATAGAGAGGTATCAATAGAAACATAGAATGTGTCGGCAGATAAGAACCATTCGGACCATCTAGTCTGCCCAAATCAATCTAGTCTGCTCCCAATCAATGAGATGTATAGCAACTTTCCTAATATATATATATATAATATGCTGTATTCTCAGTCTCAGACTGTTTTGCAGCTAGGGGACCATACAGGACTGGCTTTCGTTAAATTACCTTTAACTCATCATTGTATCTGGAGAGCTCAGGCAACAAGTCATATTTTCATTAGCTGCAATACTAAACTGGTTCATGGGTTGAAGGATAAAACTTACCAGGAAAGGTTAAAGCATCTTAACATGTATAGCTTGGAGGAAAGACGTAACAGGGGGGATATGATAGAAACATTTATATACATAAAGGAAATCAACACAGTAAAGGAGGAGAGTATATTTAAAAGAAGAAAAACTACCACAACTAGAGGACATAGTCTTAAATTAGAGGGGCAACGATTTAAAAGTAATATCAGGAAGTATTACTTTACTGAGAGGGTAGTGGATGTATGGAATAGCCTTCCAGCAGAAGTGGTAGAGGTAAACACAGTCAAGGATTTTAAGCATGCGTGGGATAGACACAAGGCTATCCTAGCTATAAGACCGGGAACTAGGGACTGATTAAAGTATTTAGAAAAATTGGGCAGACTAGATGGACCGAATGGTTCATATCTGCCGACACATTCTATGCTTTCTATGTTTCTAATAAAAAACCCAGTAAACACAAAAAATTTAAATAAGAAAACACCACCATATTGCTATTTGCACTTATTGGCACAGACATGTTCTGCCAGGATAATAGTTCTGCCCTTCCTATTTTCTAGAGACAGAATGGATAAGAAACTAAATGCTTTGAATAAGTTCCCTGTGTTTGCTGAATGGTACGCTGCCGATTGTGATTGCCTAGCTAATCGCATCCCATCCATTGTCATAATAAGATCTTCAGTGGAGATACTCCGGTAATGGAGCACAGATGGAGAGGTAGTCGCTCCCTGCCTCGGAGGTCACCTTATTACCACAAGCTAATAGTATTTACAGCGATGCCTCAGCCTATAATATGCATGTGTTATAAACACAGCCTGAAGTATCTATTAAAAGGACCGGAGCCTTATTAAGGATCGGAGTTACTCTTGCCAAAGCTTTGAGATTATCACCTCTTTAGGGTATGTGATGGCCCGGCAGGTACAGCTCGTTAACACAGACCCTCTGAATGAAACTGCAAGGTGCACAGGTCAGGTTGCGAAGAACCGAGATGTAATCCTGACGGCTGACCACTTCCTTGGGTGGCCACATAAACCCAACAGCTCTTTACCTTGATTAACCTGAGCGCCATGTTTACTCTTAGGCAGGACAGAGGATTGGTGGTGATACTTTCTTGCCAGCTATGCTTTACAAGAAAACGTGGGCCGCTCGATTATTATTAATTTTTACTTTTTTTTTTTTTTAAACACAATTCCACCTAAACCAAGACAATTTAGTTTTTCCCAGAGTATATTAAAAGTCTATAATTTTTGTCACTCTGACTGTTTTTTTTAACTCTTATTTTTTGTGTAGAGGATATCTTGTTTTGTGTAGAGGATATCTTGTTTTGTGTTGACGATATCTTGTTTTGGACAGATTCCAGGAAGTAAATCTATTTGCGTGGATTGCCATGCAGCTGGTACTTTAAGAGTAGCCTGGGAAGCAATAGCATGGGTGTTATATTTTTACAGAAAAGATGGTAACATTACCTCTTTGCATCTACATAGCCAGCGAGAACAAAGCATGATAGAAATAGAATATAAAAATCAATTTAATCGGTGAAATCGGGTAAATTCATTGGTGTTGGCATTACCCCTCCCAAGCTGTCCATATGACAAAAAAAAGGGACTTGTGATGGAGACAATGATGGGCACTTTTTTGCTATAACAAGGGGATTTTCCTGCACATTGTCTATCAGGATTTAGAGTCATGTGTCCGGCCTGCTGGTATTTGGCCAAAGAGAGGTAAGGACATCCTATGTATCAAATATGTCAAATGATGTTATTAAATTATCAGTCACTCAGTAATCATCCAGCTTCAAACACAGAAACGTGATAATAGTGTATGGCGAACCTGTGGCACTCTGGAGTCTCTGAGGTGGCACGTAGCAGTGCATTATCTCCATCAGCATACATGGAGGTAAGTGGCGCAAACAGGGGGGGTAACACAGGTGGGGAAACAAAAGGAAAAGGAGTAATAACAGAGAGTACAGGGAATTACAATGATCAGAGTCTGCAACGGAAATGGGACAGGGAAGCATTAATGGCACTCTGAGATCTGAGAACGTACATGGGCACTCGGACTTCAGAATGTTTCCCCTCACTGCTATGGGCTAACCAGACTCCCACCTATAAGTTGAGATGGATATTTAAACATGTTCAAATAATGCAGTGATACTCTGCACTTCATCCCCCACGTTATGTATCTCACACACAAACCAACTCCTGTTAAAATGTGTTTGTGGTACCCAATCCCCACGGTGAGTCTAGGTATTCTTCTCTCTCTAGCGCATTTTTGTGATTTCCTACAAATGTCCATCCCCTTTTGCATTGTGCTTAGATGACAGCCGGATCCCCAGCATTTGTTTATTCCATGCAGCTCCAGCCTCGTCCCTGAACAGGGATAAAAAATCAAACTGCAGCCACGAGGATAGTGCCAGAGCCAGATACTGTGCAACAAATCGCAGAATTAAGTAAAGCTAAATGGCATTTCTTTAGACTGCATGATTAGAAAGCTAATTAGGCTAAGATGTGCCAGCTTGGAGCGGGGTACCGACTGTCTCCTAGTTGGGTTTCTTTAAAGACTTAGCAGACGGTTGGCAAACCTGCTCAATGTATGAGCTGTGTATTCAAACAATGTTGAATGTGCACCTAAATGGAACCTATAGCTAGCCTGAAGCATCGTCTGGCACGGGAAGTAGATGATGTCATTTGCTTCATTTTGGATATGCTTCCTGAGCGGACAAAGGCTATGGACCAATTCAAATGCCGTGCAAACTAAGCCTCGGCAATCTTAAAGGAACAGTATGGGTGAAGAAAGCACAGAAAAAAAAACAGATTTTCGAATAATATAAAACTAACATCTAACAATGTGGGTAATGTATATAATATGTAGCACACAAAAATGGAGCAAAATTCAAATTAATAATGGTGATTGTATGGTTTTTTTAAACCATGACACATGCGTGGGATACTGCGCCAAACACGGGTTGTGCAGGCGCCGGAGCAACCTGGAACAGCACCATAAACATCACAAACTTCTGACAATAGCGCCTCTATTTGGCAGGCCTTGCAACATTTCAGATAGCCAAAGAGGCACATTTGTTTTTTGGGGGGCGTGGCTGAAGGGGGGTCAATGGACCGGCCTTATTAAAGTACATGAAATTATATTTAATTAAAAGATTGCATCAAGTATAGGCACTTCATACAGAATAAAATATAAATAAAGTACCATATTGGGCCCTCTTTGCTATCAGGGGGGCAGACATCCTAGGTCTGATCTTCAGTTATCTGACCCAAGATTCTAAATAGCATGCTCGCCCCTCATAGAGCTACACAGAGCAAAGGTGGCTCGATAAGATACTTTGTTTGTATTATTCCATTAAAGCATTTCTATATAAAATGACTGCACTCAATCTTTCAATTAAACTTAACTTTTTCCAACAGTTTTCCTTTACGCCACTAAATCACCAGGTAATAGTGATTTGGCAAGTCATTTGGAATAAAGTATTTCACGTACAAAATATAATATTTACATATATTTCCTGTTTTAACACATATAATTATGAGATTTATTGCCGAGGAGCTCTGTGATACACCAATTCTGAGCTCTAGAACAAGGCACAACAGAAAAAGCAGGGGGTTTCAAAATATGGACTGTCCTTCCTAAATAGGGACATTTGGCAGGTATGCTATTAGGTGCCATTACTGTGTGCCCCTCTAATACACTATGAACGTAATTTTCAACTCTTAAGAAATTAAAAAAGAAAAAACAGCAAATCATAGGAAATACAGTGATAAGTGAAATGTGTTTAATATTAGCCTGGTATTTATCAGATTAGCTGTGTTATATTTGTATAATGGAATATAAACAATTAGCCCTCTACCTTGCAGGGATGTTGGTAGACATGTGCATTCATTTTCGGACAAATGCATTTTCGTCCGAAAATAGCATTTTCGTCCATTTCGTCGGAAAAACGAATAACGAAAATGCTAAACTAACGAAAGCCGAATGAACGAATGGTTAATATATGAAAATCATTAGTCCATTCGTTCTATTGGCATTCTATAAACCGAAATAGAGTCGGTTTATAGAATACCAATAGCATTATATACATTCCATAAACAGACATAATGAACGACTTACGGTTTATGGAATGCATGTAATACTATTGGCTTTCTATAAACCGAACTAGAGTCCCCATTCATACGAATAGGTCAACTGACCTATTCGTATGAATGGGGAGTCTATTTCAGTTTATAGAAAGCCAATAGTATTACATGTGTTCCATAAGCCAAAAGTCTATAAACCGAACGACGTTCGGTTTATAGACTTTCGGTTTATAGAAGACTTTCGGTTTATGGAATACATGTATTACTATTGGCTTTCTATTAACTGAAATAGACTCCCCATTCAGACGAATAGGTCAATTTATGGAATGGGTTTGATTCGTACGAACGAATAAAACGAAACGAAAATAATGAACGAATTTCGTCTGAATGGATGAAAACGAAATGAAAATGTTAGTTTTGCACATGTCTAGTTGTTGGCAGCATTGGCCGAGAGGTGAACATCCACAAGAGGTTGAACTACATTTCCCACCATCCCCAGCCAGCCACATGCCTAACTCTGTCCCCTATACTGAAATATTATTACAATAATAGGCAAAGAGATCTGTGGTATGTGTTCAGGCGTCTGTGGCTTCAAAGAGTTATAATGTCATTTTGGCAGTGGAAAGATAAGGGTGCGTTGAGTAAAAAGAAGCACTTATAAAACATTCGGCTCTCGCACGACTTGCACATTTGCCTATAGCAATGCGCTTTACTGATGGCATTTAAAGCTACCTAGTAGACGCATGGAAAATGCAGAGAGAGATGATTATCTCTGATACGTGAATACCTTGATGTAAAAGGTAAGATCGGCATTAAGTCTTTATTCCAAGTGTTTGAAGTAGCTAAGCTGTGATTAACAAAGCTGGGTGTGCGTGTTATCCCAGCATTCACTCTGGTGGCCAGTACGGGGATATAATGTGTCTATTTAAAGGGATAAATCCAACAAAATGATTTACCGGTTAGTGCTTGGTACATAGGTGTTATTAGTGAACCAGGGATTAACACAATCCTTCTCTGCTTGTTACAGCCAGTGCTCTGTGCATTAAAACAAAGGATCCACCCCTGACATTTTAATGCTCCCCTATATTGTATGTGTTAATTAAAACACCAGACATGGCTACCAAGATAGAAATCCCCTTATACTGCGTCTCCAGCAGAGGCCAATTTTCATATCCCTGTACACAAAGTCCTGCAAGCAGGTGCACGAGGGAGCAGTGACAGCAAGAAAAGCATAGTGTCTGCTGGACAGAGGATAAAATGGCATGTACCTTAAAAACACGTGTCCATCTTATCATACGTGTTAATTAAAGCACCAGGCGTACCTACAATGATATGAATCCCCTTACACCCTAGCAGAGGCCAATTTTGCAATATCCCTGTCCAAAAGTCCTGCACGCAGCTGCACGAGGGAGCAGTGTCAGCAAGACAAGCATAATGTCATACTGGTCAGAGGATAAAAAGGGCATGTACCTTAAAAGTGCCTGCCATTTTATCCCCACGGAAGGGCTACTGATTTTATTTTTACTTCGGCTTCTGTGGTAGAAGCAATATTTAAAAAAAAAAACTTTGAATGTCTCAGGCTTAAAGGAAAACAAACGCTAAACATTAATTTAGGGGTTAGGCATGCTGGGTCCGGTCAGTCGAAAGAAAGACCAAAGTTGTTCCTTACCACCTATAAAATGACTTTACATATATTTTATCCCTCCTGATAAGATGTGGAAACACTTAGTAAGACATTCAGCTTTGGCAGTACAGGATGTAAACTGCGTTGGTGCTATGCATTTTTACCCTGTTTGTGGTACAATCCTTTGTCAGCGGGGGTTGATCTGATAATGAAGTCTGTCCCACGTTCCCATCAAGAGGATCTCTGCAGGAACACAAAGACTAGGTTTTTTTTTTTTTGGGGCTCCCGAGGTGAGAACTACATAAACCGGTGTAGAATTGACTACCAAGTCAGTGGGGAAAATACGCAGGAATTGTATGCAAATGTACCACAAAAGAGATGTACTCTTGATCTTCAGTAGTACCTTTTGGTTGGTCGGATCCCCGAGAGAGCTTGTTATAAGAATCCCACTCTAGTGATTTTCTTTCTATATCCTGTCGGATTCTGTGTTAGTTTTGACTTTCAAAAAGTTTTGATTTTATACAGGAACTCTTTCTTTTTACCTAGAGCTATTGTAAAAGTAAAAAAAAAAAAAAAACAGGCGTTTGTAGTGTATAATGCGAGAGAGCACGAAGACAGAATATCGATCTTTCCTAAGCTACAGAGAGCTTCCAGACATTACCGTGTGATAAGCAAAGTGTTGAACATCCTTAATAATATACAGTGTGGTGGGCGTACAATCTACTGTGGGCTTTATTCCCTCAAATTGACCAGGGAATCACAAACTTAAGGTCAAAGTAGCCGAGTTTTATAAATTCTCCAATTCAGCCGGACGGGAGAATCTTTCCCACTTGGCTTCTTACATTTGAAGTCCAATGTTTATCAGAGGAATCTATTCACTAATAAGAGAACTGACAAGTGAACCTTAGGTTTAATAGTTCATTCATGTTCTGTTTATTATGATAAATCGACAACAGACAACACACACACAGCAGCTAATATTGTAGGGGTTATATATAAAAATCATGTGCAAGAGTTCTAAATGTGGTCTAAATTACGGAAGAATTCTATTGCTTTCCAAGGTGATTGCTTCCCTTTTTAGAAATTTCCCCTAATACAGAGTTGTCCAACCGCGCCCCCTCCAGCTGTTTCTGTACCACAACTACCATAATTCCCTACAAGACTGGTGGAAAATAATTGGGGTTTGTAGTCCTGCAGTTGTTGATCAGCCACATTTGGATGCCCTAGGCACCTACTTATATAAATAATCCCCTTTATGTACAAAGTTACATGTTCTAGGTCAGACTTGTATGCAATAAACCCAGTAAAAGATCTCAAAGTGCCATTTTTTCTGATATTATGATCCAACCTCCATTTCTATTCCAGTCTCTCATCCTTTTAGTTTCCCCCTCCTCCCTGTTTTTTGTTGCTTTTTCTTTCATTCTTACATCTCAGTGTCTCCATATGCTACACATCCCTCCATATATGATGATGGTGGTAATGCATTCAGATACAATGTGCCACATCAGAGATTCCTGATGCCATAGGGTAAGGGATTGTATCAGCTCAGAGCTCAATGTGCAAAAAAGATCCATTACATCTATATCAAGTAACCTTATACGACATATTAATTAAAAAAAAGTTTTTTCTGTGATACAATTAAATTTTCGTTTCGTTTTCGTCCATTCGGACGTAAATATTATTTATTTCGTCTAAAACGAATTTCGTTCATTACTGTATTCGTTTCAGACGAAATTCGTTCATTATTTTCGTTTTGTTTTATTCGTTCGTACGAATCAATTGACCTACACATTCCATAAACCGAAAGTCTATAAACCGAACATCGTTCGGTTTATAGACTTTCGGCTAATGGAATACATGGAATACTATTGGCCTTCTATAAACCGAACTAGAGTCCCCATTCATAAGAAATTCTTATGAATGGGGACTCTAGTTCGGTTTATAGAAAGCCAATAGTATTACATGTATTCTATAAGCCGAAAGTCTATAAACCGAACGTCCGGTTTATAGACTTTCAGTTTATAGAATACATGTAATACTTTTGGCTTTCTATAAACCGAACTAGAGTCCCCATTCATACGAATAGGTCAATTGACCTATTCGTATGAATGGGGACTCTATTTCGGGTTATAGAATAGCAATAGCATTACATGCATTCCATAAACCGAAAGTCGTTCATTATGTCGGTTTATGGAATGTATGTAATGCTATTGGTATTCTATAAACCGGCTCTATTTCGGTTTATAAAATTCCAATAGCACGAATGGACGAATGATTTTCGTTTATTAACCATTCGTTCATTCGGCTTTCGTTAGTTTAGCATTTTCGTTATTCGTTTTTCGGACGAAAATGCTATTTTCGGACGAAAATGCATTCGTCCGAAAACGAATGCACATGTCTAATAAAAACGATCATTTAAAAAAAAAAAAACAGCAAAACAAACAAAAAACAAACAACAAAGCGGTGGTCAGTGTGAAAGAGCAAGATTCCAGTGACTTATAGCCAAGTGATGTATCAGAATTCCGAAGTGAAGTCACCTTGCAATGTAGGCAGAGAAAAAGGATTTGGTTCTAATTCACCCTTTGCTTCCAGAATCCTCTGACTATTTAAATGTGACTGCAGAGGCTCACACAATACGATTTCCTCAAATCCGCTTCTTCCTGACCACCCAACTAAAAAACGTGAGAGCAGAATTCAAATGAGCCCACTGGATCCTAATAGGAAGCATTCTATTTTAAGCTTTGCGGCACACACTGCAGTTAATAGAACTATTCCACCACCATGAGCAGCTGACACATTCGTTGATACTGAACAGTTGCCCATTGATTTAGCCAATTAGAAAAACAGCTGGACTGCTTCAGCCAACCACAAATTTGACACATCAGAGGCAGTCAGATGTTAAACCATAATGCATCTGGCAGGAAGCCAGAAATGATTGTAACCTTAAATTGAGTCATTTGCTCAATCAAATCTAGAGAGCTAACTGTACCCAGCCAGTTATTTATCCAAGCTTTACACTGTGTTTGAGAATTACAAAGGAAGCCTGCCTAGATAATTACTAAAAATCTTTAACACCTAGTGCACCCCGACACTCCCGCTAGAACATTAGTGAATCGTCCCGTGTCACATGCTGATTTAGTTATAAACTCTACCGTTTTATCATCTGTGCTATTTTTCATTCATACACCCGGGTCTTGGTGTGGGCGGAGCCCAAAAGGGGGTCAGATTACGGATTGAGTGCCATCATACCCCGTACAGGCACAGAGAGTCCAGAGCTCCCCTCTTGGGCATTAGATTTAACTAGTTTAAGTGTAATGTTGCTTGTGCATCCTGGGACAGGCCCAAATTTGACAGGACTGGACCCCCTACAGAACTGCTGTGCCAAATCCCGGAATATGGACACATTTAGCAGTCCTAAAAACATATTAAACCATTAAACATTAAGCTCTATTACTTGTACAGTATTCACAATGTCTGTGCTGCAACCCAAAGAGATGCCCCTGTCTTTCCTATCCTGTATCAGCATGTTTTAATACATCTGTAGAATTCAGGACGGATTGGACCCAACAATTTTCAGAGCTAACTTGCATACCTTTCCACTTTTCAAATGACCAAAGAGGGACACTTACATCCAGCATGGGAAGATGGGAGCGGTAGGCTGAGCGCTATTGAGCTGATATGACCAAAGGGCGAATGAGCCCTGCAGGCTGTCAGTGTGTGTGTAGCGCTCTAATCGTACTCACAGTCAAGCTATTTAGTGTGGCGCTCAGGGCACAACATGGCAGGTGAGGCCTCTGCTTCACTGTATGTTCTATACACCGTGACAGTCTGCAGAGCTCATTCTCCTAACTGAATGGTGACTACAGCGGCTGCCTCATTCACATGCACAGAGTGTTGCTGGTGAGAGAAAGTGGGGAATCAAATATAAACGTATGAAAAGGAAAGCACCGTGCGTTTCATTTAATAAAGATGTCTGGTTTTGCAGGATATCAAAATGAGGCCCACAGCGAAATGATTACACACAAAATGATGGTAATGCAATTGGCCGACAACACAATAACTTTTAATAAAAGAGAATCAGTGCAGTGGGAAGATACGGCTCCAAGCAGGGTCCTGAGATCAGAGTAGGGGGGGGGGTAGGTGGGACAATATCTTAATTAAAGGTAATTTTATTATAATTCAGTAAAACACACAAGTGTAGCCGCTCTGAAGGCTTTCGTTGTTCTGATATAACACACGATCCATCAACTAACAGAACAAAGGGTCAGTCATTAATTACACTGTGAATGAAAGCGTTTCAGTCAGGGTCAAAATACCCTTCAGTTTGACATTTAAATCATTGCTCGGGTACTGGGCGATTCAGTATGCAAACAGCATCCCCCCCCCCCCCCCCCCAAATGCCTTTTTTGTTAATTGCCTTCATTTTTCACGTGGGCTATTTGATTTATAGTCAATTAAAAAAAAAAATCCCCCGAAAAAGCCACAAAATCATGTTAAGAATAAAGAAGACGAATGCTTTTAGTGCGGCTTCCTAGGCATGTGGTGCGGCTGGTCAGCTGATGGCAAAAACCGCCAACCAGACCCCGGAGATTAGAGTGATAGGGGGATTCCTGTCTGTGAGATCCCAGTGCACTTTATGGTGATCTGTGTGTAATGACAAGATCTGCTAACACCCAGGAGACTTTACAGGCAGCTTTAAAAACCCTTGGACTCTGCCTCTTTGTCCCTGGCTCCCTCTGTGAAAGGGACGAGGAAAACAAAAATCATCTTTAAAAGGACAAAAGCCCTTAGGGATAAACATGGTGATCTCTCTGCTTCGGTTCATCTAATTAAGTTGGTAATAGCCCTTTAAATTCCACACCAAGTGGAAATTGTCTGTACAATGTAACTGTTAACGTGATGCCATTATTCAACTGTAGCTTTGGGTATTCCCTTTAATTATATGCAATAAAGATTACTCCTAAATATGTTGCATAGTGGCCAACAGTCCCGAATTGATGGGACAGTACCTTTTTTGAGGTGCTCTCTTGATGCCTATGCTACCGCAGGCTGCATAGAAAAAAATTGGCTTATGACCAGTGTCAAGTCTAAGGAGGCAACAGCATGACTGGTACTTTAATTTCTAAAGAAAATACAGAAATCCAATAAGGTAAGTATTGCAGCCCCCCCATCCCCCCCCCCCCCCCCATGATTAATGTAAATGTGAGATGGCCAAATGGCTCCAAGCCCCCAGTTACCTACATGGGACCTGGACTACTTCCCCCGCTGGGGTCCGGAGGCTGGCCAAGTGCCTCCACACCCCATATAACATAGATATTCCAGCCCACCCCATGTTCCAGGGGCGGGCCAAATGCATTCAGGCCTCAAATAATAAAAAATATTCCTCCCTCTGTGGTCTGGGGGCTGCACAAACAGAGACACATGATAAAACCATCAACAACAAAAAAACACCCTTTTGGTACTGGGTGTTAAGCAGTGAAAAATTGGGCCACCTTGGTCAATCTGGCATCATTTGGGGCCAGATCGGTCTATGTGGAGTAGACCTTTTAGCAATAAATATTTGTAATTAACATACAAAATATGCTCCGGAGGTATAAACATATAAAACAACAAAACACGTAATTTGTTATGATCTGTCAGAAGAAGCAATGTAAACACATTAAGCACACAGATGTCAGACATGTGGTACAGCAGTCTGAGCTCACTAATATAAATATTATACTATGCACAGCAGGTGTTTTTAATACAGACATATTCACGTAATGGCAGAGTACACCCTTACTATGTTATATTAAAAAATCCATAATGTTATCAGGCTTGTTTCAGAGCTGACCAGGATTTTTATCTATGGAAAACAAAATACATCTGTGTACCAAGATTCTAAATTAGAACACCAACCAGCCAATGGGTGGCAAGAAAGACATATCTTGCCTATCATTGGCTGCCAACAATTCTAACGCTTCTGTAACTCACCTCCCCAGTCTGTGATGTATTCTGTACATATTTTTAACCTAAGAAGGACATATAGCATCAACAGACTGATAGATACAGCATTATATATATATATATATATATATATATATATATATATATATATATATTTGGAATGTTTCTGGAGGTTTATTTAGGATATACAGTTTTTAATTTGATAATTGTGTGTTGTGTTTCTACTTGGTTACAGTGTTTAATGAAATCGAATGGCCTTTTCAGAATTTGAGACTATAGTGATGTGCCCTTGAAGCACACATCTGAATGAAGCTACAGATAATCACCACCACTTCACTGAATGTACACAAGCTCTAAGATCCAGAGATTTGGAAGAAAGGACAGTAAATTTACTGGTTTTATTGCCACCAATTAGAGGGGAAAAAAAATCTACATCTGCTGTAACCTTACGGCAATGTAATGTTCCAAGCGCAAATATTATTTTCTTTTACTTATACACGGCCGACCACGTAATCTCGAGATGTAATTAGAAGATAAAGTGATCTGGGCAAAAAGAGAGATTAAGCTGGGAACATGACCTGACCTATTGTGTATAAGCTAATTAATATTCGCGGAATATGCTCAGTGACCCTGGATGTGTTGCTATGTGCATACGCATGCATAGACTGGCTGGATCATCAGCTAGAATGCTCCTGTGCCTGGGATCATCAGCTAGAATGCTCCTGTGCCTGGGAGCATCAGCTAGAATGCTCCTGTGCCTGGGAGCATCAGCTAGAATGCTCCTGTGCCTGGGAGCATCAGCTAGAATGCTCCTGTGCCTGGGAGCATCAGCTAGAATGCTCCTGTGCCTGGGAGCATCAGCTAGAATGCTCCTGTGCCTGGGAGCATCCCAAAAAAAATATTGTATTTTAAAGGTAGTCTAATAATGAGAGGTAAACCGTTCCACGTCAGACTGGGATAAGCTGCATTCATTTTAATCACAGCCACATACTTCCCAACATGTCTTTCCCCATAATTAGGAAGGTGGGGGGTTGGGGGAGGGGGGTCCGGACATTAGGGGCGATGTCTGTTGATGTCATTTAAATATTGTTTGTACTGTGAATATAGGTTAAAAAAACTAAAGTTTAAAAATGATCTGCGTTAGAAAAATTGCCAGCAAATACATAAATTAAGAAGAGGATGAGTTTAGTGTGTCTGTGGTGTCTTCTGTTGATGATGTCACCTGTGGCTTGATATGCAAATGCAATACTTTCATATGTAAATTACTATATCACTTCACAAGGCGATGTCACAAACAGGAGACAAAACCTATACATTTATAACAGTGATCTCTTAAGTTCTACAGCTGATTGTAATTCTGCAGATAGAACGTTGACAGAAGCTGTATGAATCGTGCTCTCCGTACCCTCCTGCTCTTCTCTCTGAGGTCAGGGATTTCTATTCTGAACTCAAAGACGGTCTTGAACTTCTGCCACGACTGCCTCTCGGCCTCTTAGAGCATCTCACAAAGACGCAGAACCTCCCCGTCCCTTTTATATCCGCCCAGCGAACTGAGAAGTATAAAATATGGGATTTTATGTGACTGTTGTAAAAGATGCCCCATCGATTCTAATCCTGTTCCTCTGGGCAAAGCTGTAGTCAAATCTATATTAAATTGTAAAATACTGGTAATATCACAAAAGTCCCTGATTGGATTTTTATTTGAACAGATTACTGATGTATCCCCGGCTTACAATACAATTTAAGCCACTTTCTGCTAAAATGTAACGTAGCCATTTCACAATGATGTGGAGAATAAAGCTCTATAGACCAATGTTTTTGTCTAAGAGTTTATGTTACAGGCGGTGGGAGTACCGGAGCTGAATATAGATGCTTTTAGGAAGAATATAATTGCATTTTGAAGAAGAGGAACACTGTATTTCATTCCGCTTTGTAATCCAGCCAAACAAATTCTAACAAAACAAATTTCTATTAATTATTGACTGATTTTTATACTCCAAAAAATGAATCATAATTTAGCCCTTTATAATGCGATTTGTGCAAAAAACATTATTGGTTTACGGTAAAAAGAAAACCTGCGCTTCAGTCGCTGCTAATGCTATATTCAGTAATAGTCTCTGCTAAGTAAACAGGAGTTACTTTGTTCGTTTCATCCGTAATTCGGTTTTGGAACATATAAATACATTACCAATGTACAATGAAGAAGAGAGAAAGTATAGTAAATTAGGATTCCCATTCGTCCGCTTTTAACCAAACTTGTGCTCTTTGTGAGGACTTAAATGTCTGTCCGGGGAGGTTTTTTAATTTTGAAAAAATCCCCGGGTTTGTTGATAGTATTTTTAAAATGAATTAACAAGCAACATTAATCATTAACATGCTGCATGTTAATCTTTACACAACACGGTACCACAAACAAGCTGCGCCGGCACCAAGAGCGCTGGCTGGGGAGATCAAAAAGATCTCCCGTCACAGTCCTCTTTGTGAGGATGGCAGGTAGCCGATATCTTTGTGCTGCCCAAATGCACAGATGTCCTCTTAGACAGCCTCGCGCTTCCCTCACGTCAGAGTATTGTGGTCACATGACCTTCTGACGCTTAGACTACTTGAGGCGCAGGCAGGGTGGAGCAGGCGCTGGGTTCAATCTGGGTGCTTGGGGCAAGTCATTGGCTGGGGGCCAAGTCAATGATGCAATTTGGGTGCTGGGAGCTAGTCCTGTGAGTGGAATAGGTGCTGGGGGCAAGTCCTGTGAGTGGAATGGGTGCTGGAACAAGTCCTGTGAGCAGAATGTGTGCTGGGACAAGTCCTGTGAGTGGAATGGGTGCTGGAACAAGTCCTGTGAGCAGAATGTGTGCTGGGACAAGTCCTGTGAGTGGAATAGGTGCTGGGACAAGTCTTGTGAGTGGAATGGGTGCTGGGACAAGTCCTGTGAGTGGAATGGGTGCTGGGACAAGTCCTGTGAGCAGAATGTGTGCTGGGACAAGTCCTGTGAGTGGAATGGGTGCTGGGACAAGTCCTGTGAGTGGAATGGGTGCTGGGACAAGTCTTGTGAGTGGAATGGGTCAATGGATGCAGGTGGTAAGTAATAGGTGCAATGTGGGTGCTGGGGGTATCACTGGATGCAGGTGCGTGTCTTTTCTTGGCAATTTACGTCACAAATTATTTTAAAAAAAACACACAGACACACATAACTAAACTGTGTAGTTTGGTGGTAACAATCAGAAAAAAGTGTGAATCCCTAAAATGGAGCTACAGAAAAGGGGCAGTACTGTCAGGAAAGGGGTGGGTCACAACCAAAAACAACAACAGAGATCTGACCTTCTCTTGTATTCATATTGTCTCCCTTCTGTCTGTTCCTATCCCAACAGAATATAAGTGTCCCAATACTTCTGTATCAGTGTCTAATCTTACGTGCACATATCCACACACAGATATATATATACATACACATCCACACACCATTGTGGCATTAATATATACATACATACATACCCACACACCATTGTGGCATTGCTGCTCCACATCACTGTATATTCCCAAGTTAATCTGTTTATCTCCTGATTTTTGTACTAAAAATATATTTAAAATCTTCAAAAATATCACAGCATCACCAGTGATGAACATTATGATCCTGGAATATTACCCATTCAAATGTTCTACCCAACAAATTGTCTCAAACCTATGAGTGGTCTGTATAACAGGGCTTTATACATGAACAACTAAATACATTATATATATATACGTATATTATATCTGTTTAAACAGAGTGTTGGCGTCTTCTGTAAGACAACTGGAAAGCCAAGAAGCGTATAAGATCGCCATATAGAAATTCCTATGTTGCAGAAGCAGCATTTTTCCGATAATCAACAACTCCAAGAACAGATAATACAACATGGATAGTGCTAATGTTAATATACTAATTAATAATAACAGACTTAACACATAAATAAATTATATATTAATTACTTACTAAAAAAAATGTATAGATGTATTAAAAATTTGTATATGTATAAGTAATGAAGACAGCAATTGGATTTAGATATTGTATTAGCAGCAGAAATAATCTCCTACATACTAAATGAAATGATCACATAAATAAAATAAATGAAGTAACACCTTGTATACAGAGACGCAACAATACATATTGTGCCAGAAACTGTAGCAATAAAAATAGTACTAATAATAAGGCAATTGCAAAAAAAACAAAAAAAAACACCGTAAAAATGTACTAATAATAAGACAATTACAAAAAGAACCTAAAAAAAATGCGTTATTACAAAAAATTCAAGACTTTTTTTTAGTTAGTTCGGGAATTTTGTTTTAGCCTCATTAATGTCTGAGAAAGGGACAAAGCAACTTGGTCTTTAATGATCTACAGTCTACAACTCTTCAGAACCATACAAAAAAGGCTATTTAAAAAGTAAACATTTTAACAATATAAAGAACCACAATTTACTAGGATGAAGAAATAGTGTAGAAATTGGTTCCTACCGTTCACAATCAGCTGATCCTCGGTAAATGTAGGCGTCTGCTCAATATAGAATATTTTATGTTGGAACCCTGGGGTGCATTCCAAATCCTCGGCAAATACAAATACCAGCACCTGAGGAGACAATACAGAGCATTTTAATCTTGCAAACATTCCAAATACATGGAGATTTGACTTTTTTTGAGCCTTTTCAAGGTAAACACTGCTTCTTCAAACACTTTAAAGAGCCACTGAGCATTTCAGCCATCAGTAGTGATCCATTTTTAATAATCTTGGAAGATATATGCTATTGAGATCTATATCAGTGTCAGGCTTGTATTCTGTACGTGGTCATTCTCTGTTAGATCTTTACATTTTATATTACCTCCTCAAGCTCTCTCTGGTGTAAAGTATATGAGTCTAGGACAATGCTTTTTAATGGCATGATACTGTAATTCAGCGCGTGGTTTTGCACAGAGCGACACATTCAGTCTACTTGTTTCTTGCAGGTAATACGAGGATCAGACATACCCTTGTGAACATAGGCTGAGTTTTAAGAAGTCTTGCCAGGGCTGGGATAGCTAAAATGAAAGCTGCAAACTGATCTACTCTTTACTAATGTCAATCCAAAGTATGCATTTATGATAAGTGCCCCCAAATAAAAAAGGCCATGTGGTCACACTAGCTGTGTGCCTCTGAAAATGTAACAATGATGTGTTATGATAAAAGGGGCAACAGAGCTCCATGTGTTGTCAAACCCCATCACCCACTTTGGCCAGACAATGGCTCCCCTTCTCTGATCATCTCTGATATTCTTGGGTGCAAAAGGGCAAAAAAAGAGTCAAGGTGGGAACTTTTAATCTTAATAAATAATACAGAGTAAGAAATGGGAGGAGTTTATTTTAA
Source organism: Pelodytes ibericus (assembly GCA_036172795.1). Classification (NCBI taxonomy): domain Eukaryota; kingdom Metazoa; phylum Chordata; class Amphibia; order Anura; family Pelodytidae; genus Pelodytes; species Pelodytes ibericus. The sequence goes on along the minus strand of CM069862.1, from coordinate 198,068,376 downwards.
AAAAGCACGCTAAATATTGCATGATTGATTCCAAGTGTGAACCGTTGTGGGGGATCGGATTCAGGAGGTCTTAGGTTCCCGGACCACCAGAATTTGGAGGAATGGACTACAAGTGTCCCATCTGATTCTGAATGCTATATAGTTACACAAACCTGTAAAATCCATTAAATATCAATTAAATAGTACATGTGCTTGATTTAATACTGCATACAACAAGCAGCCTCTCAGCCTGCGAAAAATAAAATCCTTTCTACAATATAAATGCACGGCTTTTAAATAGTATCAGCAGAATACAGGAGAAACACATTCTCAGTGCTCTTATTATCAAGGTGTCTCTTTCAGCTCTTTCTTATTTTTAATTGTATTTTAGCCCGATTCTGTTCATTCCTCACACTGTAGTAAAAAGCTGTTCTGTTGCATCGTTCGCTATCTTTTTATTGCTTGTCGAGCTGGTAAACAGAACGGGGAAAAAGAGATCCAATTTGTACACTGTCATATGCTTGCTGTAATACAAACAAGGCGCCCGCCACATTGCCCGGAACAATGTGACATCCGTGTAAATCAGACATCTCGAGGGGTGTATCATTGATCTTATCATGTACCCAGTAGGTACTGTGCCTTACTGCACATATCGAATCAGCCGTGCATGATAATATTTTCGGAGCTGCACAGTAGTTATGTCACAAGTATGCGGCAGGGTTGTCAACACCCGACTTTCATAGGCATATTTAATCAAAGTAATGACCCTAACGATCAACTTGCCAGATGTGACAGCTTACTACCGGATGCAGACTTCTGTCTAGCCCCACCCACTCACTTGTTAGTAGAGTTGAGCGGACACCTGGATGTTCGGGTTCGGCGGGTTCGGCCCAACTTCGGAAAAAAGTCCGGGTTCGGGGTCGAACTTGACCCCAAACCCGAACCCCATTGAAGTCAATGGGGACCCGAACTTTTGGCCACTAAAATCTCTCTAAAAAAAGTCCTGGAAAGGGCTAGAGGGCTGCAAAATGAAGTAAAATGTGGGTGAGTGTCCCCATTCATACGAATAGGTCAACTGACTTATTCGTATGAATGGGGACTCTATTTCGGTTTAAAGAAAGCCAATAGCCATGTAATGCTATTGGCTTTCTATAAACCGAAATAGAGTCCCCATTCATAAGAATAGGTCAATTACATGTATTCCATAAACCGAAAGTCTATAAACCGATAGACATTCGGTTTATAGACTTTCGTTTTATAGAATACATGTAATGCTATTGCTATTCTATAAAAAGAAAGTCTATAAACAGAATGTCTTTCGGTTTATAGACTTTCGGCTTATGGAATGCATGTAATACTATTGGCTTTCTATAAACCGAACTAGAGTCCTCATTCATAAGAATAGGTCAATTACATGTATTCCATAAACCGAAAGTCTATAAACCGATAGACATTCGGTTTATAGACTTTCGTTTTATAGAATACATGTAATGCTATTGCTATTCTATAAAAAGAAAGTCTATAAACAGAATGTCTTTCGGTTTATAGACTTTCGGCTTATGGAATGCATGTAATACTATTGGCTTTCTATAAACCGAACTAGAGTCCTCATTCATAAGAATAGGTCAATTACATGTATTCCATAAACCGAAAGTCTATAAACCGATAGACATTCGGTTTATAGACTTTCGTTTTATAGAATACATGTAATGCTATTGCTATTCTATAAAAAGAAAGTCTATAAACAGAATGTCTTTCGGTTTATAGACTTTCGGCTTATGGAATGCATGTAATACTATTGGCTTTCTATAAACCGAACTAGAGTCCTCATTCATAAGAATAGGTCAATTACATGTATTCCATAAACCGAAAGTCTATAAACCGATAGACATTCGGTTTATAGACTTTCGTTTTATAGAATACATGTAATGCTATTGCTATTCTATAAAAAGAAAGTCTATAAACAGAATGTCTTTCGGTTTATAGACTTTCGGCTTATGGAATGCATGTAATACTATTGGCTTTCTATAAACCGAACTAGAGTCCTCATTCATAAGAATAGGTCAATTACATGTATTCCATAAACCGAAAGTCTATAAACCGATAGACATTCGGTTTATAGACTTTCGTTTTATAGAATACATGTAATGCTATTGCTATTCTATAAAAAGAAAGTCTATAAACAGAATGTCTTTCGGTTTATAGACTTTCGGCTTATGGAATACATGTAATACTATTGGCTTTCTATAAACCGAACTAGAGTCCTCATTCATAAGAAATTCTTATGTATATATATCTTACATATATATATTTTTTGCTGGAGGAACCAATAAAAATAATGCAATTCAATTCAGACAATGTGTTGCACTCTTAAGAGATCCTACTGTGTACAAGAGCATGTCTACGACAGCCCACACAATGTATTCTAGTCCAGCAGCACAGGAAGTGACGAAACAAAACTTTATATCCTCAGTGTCTATATAATCAGTGCTGCCACACCAGCAGTAAACATGCAGAGTAATCACTAGGGAGGGCTTGAGTCAAATATTAAAAATGTGATTTATGCAGAGTGCTGGGGAAAAAACTGCGCATTATACAAGCATTGATCTTCATCTTGCACCAAAAATGAGTTTGGGGACTAGACTATCCCTTTAACATACTATTCAATAGAGTTTACAGCTTTGTAGTCTTACAGCAGTTCTGAAGCCTTTAGAAACTAAACTATTTCCTTATGGAACCTTCTCATCAAATGACACAGAGGTGGTCCACATAACTACACCACCACATGAAGCCATAGTACGGTCAGTGCATTTGACTGAAACCCATGCATTCATTTCCTCATCTGCAGAACTGCAGGTTACCCAATCACTTCCTGCAACCGTGTAACCAGAGCTGCAGTTAATTAGCGCTTAATTCAATTAATGGTGATGATAAGGTTATCTGTGCTCCGACCTTGGAGTATCACACCATGTGGTTCTCTCAATACGATGGGCTTGTGATATTATTGGTCGGTTTTGTCTACGGATAATAATCAGGTTGGATTTGGAGAGCAGGTTAGTTTTTATTTATTAGGAGATTGATCTCTAATGTTTATATTTTGAAAAAGCCGTGTACGCTTCGTATGAAATTCAGTGCCTTGAGCGGACACGAAACGCGTTGCTTCTGAGTTAACCTCTTCCCCTTCTGTGTAATGCAAATACAGACAACACTTGGAAAGGTCACGAGGAACAAAGCGTGTTTGCATGTAAGGATTCCACATGTGTACAGCTGTGTAATGCAGTACTGCCGTGCATTACCCTTTACATTCACTGGATATTTATTCAGAGTACCTCTGTGCTCGCATACCCTGCCGACCTTGCAAAGTTGGAAATAAGGACAAGGGATGAGATTGATTGCAGCCGGAGAAAAACTGGCAAAGGATTGGCAGCATCGTGCTACGGTGGGCAACCTAAACTAATTAAAATGTCAGGAGAGCAATTATCTACAAAACAAGAATACACGAGCTGTCATACTCTACATCAGCAACCGTCACTAGTCACGCACGGCCTTTACATGGTGTAAAGTAATCAGGGGAAGGGCTGGCAAGGGGGGCAGAGGATGGCGCCCCCAGGCTGCCCTGTACCTTTTCACTGTAATTTGTAGCACTTTCTATCAAATTGTTTTGTCTGTCTTTCAATCTCTGTAACTTATCTGTCAATATATCTGCCCAGTCTGTTTATGGTCTACTCAGACAGAGAGAGGATTGCAGGGAATTGAGATGGGAATTTCAAACTTAAGGCAAAAGTAGCTGAGTTGGCAAAAAGTCTCCCATTCAGGTGCATTGGAAATCAGCTACTTTGGCCTAAAGTTTGAGATTCCCATCTCAATTCCCTGGAATTCTCTCTTTATTGAGTAGACTCTTGTACATTATCAGTCAGTGTGTTTATCCTACCTGTCTGATAACAGATAGGCTGATGAAATTGCAAAATGGACCACTAAAGTTTTTTCGCCCAGGGCCAATAGTTGCAATCCTCCCTGAAATGCATGGTAATGTTATATTAAAAAATAAATAGTATTTTCTTTATGTGGTGGAGAATGCGGCACTGTTTATGCGCTATTCATTGAATGCTTAGACTTTATTCACAAAAGAGGGAATTGCAGTAGACATGTGTATTCGTTTTCGGACGAATGCATTTTCGTCCGAAAATAGCATTTTCGTTCGTTCGTTTGAAAAAACGAATAACGAAAATGCTAAGCTAACGAAAGCCGAATGAACGAATGGTTAATAAACGAAAATCATTCGTTCATTCGTCCATTCGTAGTACTATTGGCATTCTATAAGCCGAAATAGAGTCGGTTTATAGAATACAATAGCATTACACATACATTGTACATTCCATAAACCGACATAATGAACGACTTTCGGTTTATGGAATGCATGTAAGTCTATTGGCATTCTATAAACCGACTCTATTTCGGTTTATAGTAATGCCAATACTATAGCACGAATGGACAAATGATTTTCGTTTATATTAAACCATTCGTTCATTCGTTCAACTTCTTAGCTTTCTATAAACCGAAATTTTTTATGAATGGGAACTCTAGTTCGGTTTATAGAAAGCCCATAGTATTACATGTATTCCATAAGCCGAAAGCCTATAAACCGAAGGTCCGTTTTTTAGACTTTCGTCATTTGGAATGCATGTAATAGTACTATTGGCTTTCTCTACACAGAGACAGAGTCTCCATTCATAAAAATGTATGAATGGAGACTCTGTCTCTGTTTAGAGAAAGCCAATAGTACTATTACATGTATTCCAAATGACGAAAATCTATAAACCGAACGTTGTTCGGTTTATAGATTTTCGGTTTAAGACAATTGATTCGTTCAAACGAATGTAACGAAACGAAAATAATGAACGAATTTCGTCCGAAATGAATGTAGTAATGAACGAAATTTGTTCATTCGAACGAAATTTTCGTCTGAATGAACGAAAACGAAACAAAAATTTTCGTTTTTGCACATGTCTAAATTGATTAGGGAATTGAAGATGCAAGGCTATTATGGCTTACATTTGGCAATTCCCTTGTCAATTCCCTCTTTCATGAATAAAGCCCATTGTTTTTTCCATGCTCATACCCCCCCCCCCCCCCCCCCCGGTCAATTGTGACTATTCTAATTGTACAGCTGTACTCTCAGACTTTCTCAAATGAGAATAGTGGAAAGCAACTGCTCATGCTTTCCCCATTCTAGAAAAGGTCAGTCAAGGCCTGGCAGTGAGGCATCTATCTTACTGATTCATGCAAACCTAATACTCCGGAATACTCAGGATTAAAATGCCAAATTGAGACCTCTGTTTCATTTAAAGGACCCTGAGTAATAACATGCACATTGACAATCGTGCAGTGACTGCTTGACAATATTACAAATGGCTCTTATTATTATTATTATTGTCCCGAGCAATATAAAAGCACCTCCTACAACAGGTCATAAACGAGAAAAAAACATTGACTATGTTTAAGCCAAAAACAAACGTTTATCCACTTAGTACCCAAGGAGATCTCTACGGTTTGGCTCACTTCATGCTGAGAAATGCTTTTGAAATTGTAGGTGAAAGCCTCTGAATTGCTTATAATGAGAGGTTGACATAATGAGAGGTTTGTTTAAATGTTTAAGAGAACTAACAGGGCCTAACTTGCATAAAAATAAAGTATAATAATTACTTAGGACTTTATTCTAAGCCAATTAAACCGCAGTGATTTCCTTGGTTTTGTTATTGTGCTTTTGAAACCCACAGTCTTAAAGCTTCACTGCTAAAGAAATGTGCAAATCTGCTAATGGCATTAGCACCAGGCAGGAGGGGGACGAAGGAATGTGAGTTTAGGGGGCTGTTTTATAGAAAGTGTGACCCGTGCAGACATATACAATACAATGCACTGTATCAGGGTGATTTATTAATCGGTGGAAGAAAATAAAAATCCAATAGATGTACTTGCGTTATTTCATAGCGTTTAATAAAAATGTCATCTGGTAAAAACTCACAGGCCGGAACTAAAGTGACTACAAGCCAATTTCAAGTCCATGGAGCCAATGGCATGTCTTTGCACGCAGTTGAGAAAAGCCATTTGAATCTTATGTGACTTGAATAAACAATAGATGATATATGATTTTTTTCTTTGACAGTACATCCGCTGAATGAGTCAGCAAACCAAACCCTCTGACTCATTGACATATTTTTAGATACAAAAACATGCGATGTAACCACAGTAGGAGGATTATCGGTGTAAGGATATTGACACTATACAACTTGGAGCAAGGACCTTTGGGTGGATAGAGAAGGTTTTCTGCCCCAATCAAAGACACCCTATGGTTAAGCCTCAGGCACTAAGAAAGGGTAAGTGGCCCCTTTATTTAAGCTAAGTTACAGACAAATTGATTAATAAGATTTTCAGAAAAAAAAGTGCCCCCCCCCTCCCCCCAGCAATATAATTGAAACTGTTTAAGCATCTTGAAACTCACATGTATATTCTTAAATTATTAACAGTGGGGTTTTACCCCACTCCTGACACCAGGCAGAAAACACAGTATGGCCACCACAGCATAGAGAGAGGCATCACAGGCTAGAGGTGAGCCGTGTAACACACATCACTGAATAATAATAAGCCAGGGTCAGGACAAGAGGCGAGCTGGGTTCAAAAACAGGCCAAAGAATACAAGAGGGAATAGGATAGCCGCAGTCAAAATTCAAGCCGAGGTCAAGAGTCAAGTATGACTGAAAAACGCAGACAATCCTTGTGAACAACGTTAAATAGTCCACCAGATGAAATTCCCACCTCTCAGGTGATTGGGAAGTGGCAAGTGGCTAGTGGTTCAGGGCACATGTTGGAGTGTGCCTGAGCACCAATATGATAGTGCCACCGACCTCCCTTTGTGCCTATGGAGGTGCTATGAGTACTTCCTCCAGCGTCTGCAGCATCAGAGGGAGTGGCAGCCACTCGCGGGGAGCTATTGTATGGGGTGGTATTTATATGCAAACGGCGCTGCAATTTCCTTCTTTTCTTTTAATATAAAATACTGTCCAAACATGTTACTCGGAGTTTGTTCTCCTCCTCCAACACCGATTCTGAACATCATTTCTGCACTAAAAGTTCTGAAAACCAACACAAAAATATTACTCAAACCAGAAAAAAAAAATAATAATCAAAAAGCTTTTAGAACAATTTGAGGCATTTGGCAGTTTGAATCCACTTTGTATTGTACGAAACATGTTACAATATGAGCACTGTGGGGAATTTTTCATTCGGTATTATGATTTTTAAACCTTTTAGTGTCAGGAGGAGGGGTTCAAAGGAAGGTGCCTAAATGGCTTTGCACTCGTAAAAACCCCACTGTTATTAAGTTAAGAAAATACATGTGAGTTTCAAGATGATTAAACGGTTCCAATTAAATTACTGGGGGGGGCATTTATTTTCTGAATTATTATCTTATTAATCAATGTGTCTGTAACTTAGCTTAAATATTTAAGCTATTATTGTAAAAATATATAAGAAAACAAGCTTCTCCGTACCCAGTGATGTACACAGATAATCACTTAATGATTAAAAAAAGAAATCCACGTACAAATCTTCAAAACCATAAACTAACTCTGAACCAAGAGAATCCGCAAAGCCAGCCAAACTGGAAGTCAGGTACCTATAGAAAGGAATCTATAGATCCAGGGCCCTTGCTGGCGCAATGTATAGATTATAGAATAGTACTGCGTATCTGTAGGGGACACTATCCTACCCACTTCAGCAGATAACAAGAGTGTGGGTTTTAGTCTCCAGACTGATGTTTCTTATTCCTTTTACAGGTCATCACAGTCTAATCAGATGCCTCCTAATTGTTTCACTTTGGGACAATGCAGTTTAAAAATACAGATGATATTAAATCATATCACTGGAAGGCTCTAAGGTGTCTGTGGTCTGCAGAATACCGCACATTGTACACAAGTGTAAATTGTGCATGTGACGTGCATAGACACACCCCTCTATGAAGCCACGCCCACAGCAACTTCTGTCTCCCAAAATATTGTAAGGCACTCTAAACCCCCGTAAATACAGCAACATAACATTTACCGTCCCAAGATGGACTCAGTAGGAGCTAATGCCACCTCCTCTATCCCGAAATCGCATTTGTCTATGGCGCCTATTCAATATGGCTGCATTTTTTTGTTATATGTGATAAGAAGCTGGATGGAGAACGCAAGATAGCTGAAAATTATTTTTACTTCCATCCCAGTCAATATCAGTGGGTGTACTGGCGTTCATGTGAGCAGACAAATATATAACTGCTGCATTTAGAACGGCAAAAAAAATTACAGAATCCAAAAATAAACCCCTGAAAAAATCTATAAACTTTCATCATTTCATTATCAGTATTAGACATGTGCATTTGTTTTCGGACGGATGCATTTTCGTCCGAAAATAGCATTTTCGTCCATTCGTCCGAAAAACGAATAACAAAAATGCTAAACTAACGAAAGCCGAATGAACGAATGGTTAATAAACGAAAATCATTCGTCCATTCGTGCTATTGGCATTCTATAAAGCGAAAGTCGGTTTATAGAATACCAATAGCATTACATACATTCCATAAACCGACATAATGAACGACTTTCGGTTTATGGAATGTATGTAATGCTATGCTATTCTATAAACCGAAATAGAGTCCCCATTCATACGAATAGGTCAACTGACCTATTCGTATGAATGGGGACTCTATTTCGGTTTATAGAAAGCCAATAGTATTACATGTATTCCATAAGCCAAAAATCTATAAACCGAACGACGTTCGGTTTATAGACTTTCGGTTTGTAGAATGTGTAGGTCAATTGATTCGTACGAACGAATAAAACGAAACGAAAATAATGAACGAATTTCGAAAATTTTAGTTTTGCACATGTCTAATCAGTATACACAAACAATTGTGGCTAAATGATAAGAAACATTATTGCTCTAGCCAACGAATCTCTCCATCTCCATACAGAATTATATAGATTATGAAGAGAGAGAGAGCGGGAGTCGGTGGGATAGGATCCTGTTAATGTGCATGTCACAGAATGATACATTGGAGCTCTGGAACAGCACAGACCTTGAGAGGGAGCTTTTATGACAGGAACTAGAAAGTAAATGCACCAATCTAAAAGTCAGTAGGGTCTGTGACTGGAAGTATAGTCTTGTCCAATTTTTTCCAGAAAGCTGCCCATCCAGTATACAAGATCGTAGGCAGAACTGTGATATCAGCGTTTTAAATTGATAAGTATGGGCCGTGACACGATAATTGGAAAGGGTTTTAGTTTTTAAGTACAGCTGTAGTAGATATAAAAAGAAATGGGGAAATCAACAGGGATTTATTTTCGGAATTTGCAGAAGGCTCTCGGTGAGGAGATACCTTTTCTGTAGAGTAAGATAAAAACCCTAAAATAAAGATATATATTAAACCCACCAAGGTTTCTGCCTGTAAAAGACCCGCTAGACGAGATGTGACGGCGTGATGTAAATGTGATGAATTGGGGTTTAGTGTTGTAAAATGAGCCCTCCATTGTGTTGAATTGTTCGGTGGGATCGGGCCCCCCAGTAGAGAGCAGGCTGTTCTGTCGGATTAATGTCACTCTTAAGAATGATTCACTGACCCTCGGAGAGCAGGGACTGGAAGGCGAGTAATATGTGCAAAGTCTGGTGCTACAGTGCATTTAAAATGGGATAATATCCAATTAAACATATGGAAGTAACAGAACTGCACCCATTCCTGACAATGCCATGGGAAAGCTCAATCTGTACTAAACTATTTTGAAAGCAACATTTTATAGTTCCACGGGTGTTATTAAAGAGACACTAGCACAAAATCTTTATTCTCTGGTTTCGATTTCAGCACTGTCTAAGCGATTGTGAAAAAAAATATTTATAAAATAATAAAGTGCATCTTCCTGGGCTGACAGTTTGCTTGTGCGTAGTGCTCTCTACACATTTCACCTATGCTGAAATGGCAAGATCATGCTTTATGGCTTTCATCTTGCAGAGGTTTTTTAAACAGATGCCAATAAGAGAGATGGGGCTGGCTGAATCGTTCGCTGAATTCATCTTCACAGATACCTCGAGGAGAAGGCTATGGTTTACAGACATTTCGATTTGGAGGTAGCTTCTCTTGGCGAGAGAGAAACTGATCTAAATGCGAGTAATCTATAATTCCACATTTATGACGATGCTCTGCCAACTACAAGAGAGAGGAGGATGCAGAAGGTGCTGCAGGCACATGACGAGCTAAGGAAGTTGTACTGCAGATAAGTCTCATTAAAGCTCCATGGAACGGGCATAAAGACCAGTATTCCAGCTTCCTCTAAAATTAGCTGTACAGGGAACATTTTACATATATATATAATTTATTGGCTTTATAGTCATACAATTACCATACGCTTTGGCACTAGTGGAAATTGTGGGTTTGTGTACAGCAGAGAGTATATCGACTGCCTGCACATACCGTATTAGGGATGATGCTACATCGCAGGTGCAGGTGCAATGGTAGCAATTGGCAAATGCATTGACTATAATTACCCATGGCAGAGGCAATGAAAGCCCCCGAGAAGGAGTCAGATGCAGAGTTCAAAAGAATATGTAATAAATACACAACACTCAGTCAGTGTGAGACTTGCTTGGGGTAAAAACAAACAGAAGAGCAACGCGCTGGAAAATAAACATGTTTATCACTTCTTTCTCTGATCAAAGCTTGCTGTATTAATACCAAGGAAGACCCAGGGCAAACGTTAGGAAGAAACCAGCCAACTGCTGACATTCCAAGGAATGAGAAACATGTTACCTTGAGAACCGTTAAGACCCCTGGACAATTGATATCTTATGGTTAACCACGATGATAACAATACTTCTGTATACGTGGCAGCACTTCTCACTCAATAAACACCTTGAATAAAAGCAGAGTTTCACATTGCAAGAGTCCAGTTCATCCGATCTGCTCTGAGCACCTACAGTCCCTGCACGAGTGAAATGAGTCTCAGGACCAGTTTACTGGATCACTTAGTCCCTCTGTGTAGTGAGTGAAGTCCAGATCATTAACATTCTCCTTTTTACTTGATTTGCATCTTATTCTGGACGATTCTATGCAGTCCTGTCATCAGGACTTTTAAGTATTTGCACAATGGAGCCATGTCTTCTATATCAATTTCCATTTCTTACATGTATTTTTCGGGACACTATGCTGTAAGTTTAAATCAATCTACTTACCTATGAAATGCAGCATGTTCATAGCTCCATCTTCTACTTCAGCACCCTCTCCAGCTCTGGCTCCTCCTCCCTCTTCAATACTGTTTATTTGGTCTTTTTTTTTTTTCCGGGACAGATAAGAAACTTGTAACATCGACAATATAGCCTTTGCTACAAAATGTTTCAGCAGAAAAATGCCGTTCCCAACAGATTTGGGGACTGGGTTAAATCTTTTCAAAATGTGTATTGTTTTTTTCTGGGGATCATTAAGAGGAAATCCGGGTAATGAAGAGAGAACTCCTAAAAGCTCCTATAAATCAAACCAAGTTCCTTTTATTTAACAGGCGTCGCACACAGAGTTCAAAATGAAGCTATAAATTCCGATACTCCAGGGTTGTGGCTGCTGCTTGGAAAATAATTTGTATTAATGGTGCGCTAAATCAAAGACTTGTTAGCCAGGCTGTACAGTAAGTGGGCATCTAAAATGAAAACACTGCTATTTGTCTCTTTTTTTTCTAATCCCATCATACAGAACTTATGCAATAGATCCTGAATGCTTGGAAAATCCCTTTATTTAAACAAATTTATTCCAGCAAGATGCTTGGAGTGCAAGGTGTGTTGGTAATGAAATATGTAGGTGCCAAGGCAGTTTTATGCTTTGGGAAATATTGACATGTGCACAGGACAAAGCATTAACTATCTGGCCAGTGAGAATAGACTTGGGGCACTGTCTGGGGTATCTGAAGTATCAGAACTAAATCTGTGGTCATTAATGTTTTATTTAATTCATTTTTTTCCATGATATGTATTGTTCAAAATATGGCAGTGGAAAAGCCTGGTGCTTTGTTAATTTTAGAGAAGGACTAAACCCTCCAGTCTTTTAATCACAGAGATGGAGAAGGTAACTTTACTGATTAATGATTTAAAGCACAACTGTCGCAAACAATTAAGTTTTGTTTAATTGGAAGATGGCATCAAGTGTAGACATTTTATATAGAAATGCTCTAATGAAAGAATACAAATAAAGTATCTTATTGAGCCATCTTTACTCCATATAGCTCTACCAGGAGGCAGACATTTTGTTTAGAATCTTTGGTCACATGGGTCAGATTTATCTTCATTTGAACCAAGGTAAGGAGATCTGACCCAAGATTCTAAACAACATGTCTTCCCCCTGAAAGAACAATAGGAGTAAAGAAGGTTCAGTAAAGTACTTTATTTGTATTCTTTCATTTGAGAATTACATCATTTGATCATCTACACAAGTAATTTTTTTTTTTTTGCTACAGTTGTCCTTTAATGATCCAAAAGTGGTCTTTTGCCAAGTGGACATAATGGGCTTTCTTCTCCCCTTTAACACTAGCTACACTCAAGCCTGTGACTCATAAAGAGCCTGCCCTTGAGAAGTCCTTGTCCAGTGGTGAAGTGCTGTGGCCTCCAGGGAATAATAGAGGAGGCTGGCCTATTGCCAAAAGCCCCCAAAAATACCCACTAGTGTCATTAAGCAGCAGTGATCCTTTCAGACTGCGAGTTTCAATATGTTCAAAGTTAGAAAGATAGCTCAGTAGGCTAATGCACCAACAACTCTCATGTCTGCAGGTTCAAATCCTGGCAGGGTTTACCCAGTCTGCCATCCTTTTGTGGTCAATACAATGAGGACCATTACGTTGGCGAAATAGCTGCACCCCCCAGGCTGTACTTGGAAACCAAAGAATATCTCACTCTTCCCTGGCTAACACTGTTCTTGTTAAAACTTAATTTCCAATTTTAATAAGATATAGAGAAACAAATGATATGGATCAGTTACAGCAATAGAACTGTTTAATAGCATTTTAATTTAGAAGGAAAATTAATGAATGTAAATGAAAAGGGTCCATTATTCTGTGCTTGTCGCCAGACTGAGATCCGAGAAAGATCCATCTCCAATGTTCTCGCCGAGGTAAGACACATATTTAATTAATCAAGCTCAGGGTTATATTTCCAATTTATGTTATTCTATAACCAGGCCTCATGGGTGACAGATTGGTTTATTTTTTTTTCCCTTTTTCTTTTTGGCCCAGCTAGACAAAAAAAAAAAAAAGGTATACCTACATGTCTATCAGGAAAGGTTAAAGCATCTTAACATCTTATAGCTTGGAGGAAAGACAAGACTGCGGGGATATGATAGAACCATTTAAATACGTAAAGGGAATCAACGCAGTAAAGGAGGAGAGAATATTTAACCCCTTCATGACGCATGGTGCTTGCGTCCCAAACGACGCAAGCACCAAAACGTCACAATTGGTTACTGGCCACCGATCACAAGGGGATCGGTAGCCAGGAACACTCTCTTAACAGACCCTGTGGGTCCCTGCAAAAAAACCGCGAGACCTCCGGACGTCACGTGAGACGTCACGGAGGCGTGCCCGAACGGCGCGATTTGGAGAAATGTAGCCGGTGCTCGCTTTGAGCACCGGCTACATTTCCCCTATCAGACTGAGGCCACTCAAAGTGGCCTCAGATGATAGGTAGGATCCCATCCGAAAACAGCTCATCGCGGGGAGCCACGATGAGCTGTTTAGTACAGGACGTACTATGCCGTCCTAACGACTTTAAGGCACTTAAAGTCAGGACGGCATAGTACGTCCTAACGTCACAAAGGGGTTAAAGGAAGAAAAACTACTACAACAAGAGGGCTTAATTAGAGGGACGCGGGTTTAAAACGTATATCAGGAAGTATTACTTTACGGAAAGAGTAGTGGATACAGGGGGTAGCCTTACAGCAGAAAGTATTCAGAAAATTAGGCAGAGTAGATGACCCGAATGGTTCTTCGCAGGTGACACATTCTAATTCCCTGCGTGAGGAGGCAAATAAGAATCTAGAGTACAACGTTATCATTGACGGAGCATACTTGAGAATTACTTTATCTGAGTAGCACACAGGGTAGATTTGCTATGTTTTTTGGATGCGGACATTAATTAGAGAAGGTCGCTTGTAATACAAAACGCAGAAAACGTTTTAATTTGTTAGATTATTATTTGTTTTTTGTTTTGTTTTCGTACAAAAAAAAATCTGTAAATAAAAAGAAAGGTAGATACATGTTCAGGATAGCCTTGTGCTTGATCCCATGCATTCCTTCACTGTATTAACGTCTACCACTTCTGTTGGAAGGTAGTTCCATGCATTCAACACCCTCTCAATAAAATAATACTTTCTACATGAAGACTAAATCCTCTTTGCCCAACAATTTTTCTCACCCCTGGGTACCACCATCCTTGGAAATGAACATCATTCTCACAGAGCACCTATCAAACCTCACCCTACCACTCACCCCCTCTCCCAAAAACAAGATTGCTGACTGATAGTACTCTGATTAATGTGATGTTTCCAGTCATCGTGCTCCTTTACTACAAAACTGTCAAGGGTCCTCTGTGTGCTAGTTCTGTGATCACTGCAGTCTTCCTAGTGATGGAAGGATTTGAGGAACTGCCAAATTACTCTAAAATGGTTTTATTAATGCAATGCAAATGGCATCACCCAGGTGCTGATCTCGGATGTCAATGATTTGCTTCCCTCATTTTCATGCCTTTCTGGCTTATTCCCTGCTTGGCTATGCCTGGCAGGGGAAAAAAACATATTAGCTGTGAGTTTATTCCAAATCTGCAAAACTACTGCCAGTAACATCTATAATAAAAAAAAATGGCAGATAGTACTCGTGGAAAGAGGGATTATTTAATCCAAATTCCCATCTCTGCTCAGAGGGTATCTACATTATGGAAAGCATCCTTCTGGTATGGAAAAACAAATTATTACCTACATAAGGTTCTGTTTGTCACTTCTTATAGTCACAGCTGTCATTAGTATTAGCTCAAAAGGATTTTGTCACTTAATTGTGACATATTTTTTTTTCTGATATAAATGCATCTTTCATGCCCCAGATTACTGACTTTGCAGCCTGCGCTTTTATCAAAGCCCACTCAAGGGTACTTGGCACCTAAGGCGAAACTGAAATATTTGGTCACACATACTGTAGCCTATACAGTTCTCATATATAGGATCAGATAAGTGACATATACTGCATGCTATACACCTCACACATACAGGACATGGTAACGAAAGCCTCTATGTGACCTGCACCAAAGTGTTAACATTAGATCTATGACTAAGAAACCTATGCTATATAGACCTTATATAGTGAATCACCTGTACTATATATAGGAGAGGATGGCTCACATTTATCAGATTCTATATACATTTCATATACAGGCAGGGTGACACACATATACCGCATTGTACATACATCGCTCATATATAGGACAGGATGACTCAAATGTACTATATTCTATTTGCAGCTGAGCTCATATATACTGTATATCCTACACAGCTGTCAGAAATCAGGCAAGCTAACTCACATTTATACTGTGTATCCACAATCAACTTTAATGTACTATATGTATCTCTCATCTAATTTAACTTATATACATGTTATACATCTGTCATTTATAAGACATGACAAGGTAACACACTCAGTATTTATATGATGATCCCATAGATCATATTCATTTATTCCAACTGATGTACAATAAACTGTTAGTTACTTAAGATTTGAGGACCAGGTATTTCACCTACAGCAGCGGAAAGTTTTATATATATATTTATTTATTTTTTACCAGTAAAAAAGGTAAATATCCTGAACTCACTGCCTAGTGACGCTGTTTAAGCAGATGAAATTATAACATCTGTATGCTTTTATGGCCAGATTTACATCAGGGGTGTGGGAAGGACCATGATACAATTAGATTTACTATACAAGCTTAGAGACAGGATTTTTGTGAATTCTACCTGTACACACCTCTTAGGTAAGCCAGAAGAAAACAAGCAAAAAGAACTTCTCACATCAAAGCACACACGACTTAAAAAAGGTGGCGAAGAGACAATAAATCAACTATAATTAAGAAATGAACAAAAAAACGTGTACCAAGTGATATCTACCTTAATACCCCCCCACCCCCAAAATAATAACATACCCAGCCCTCTCCTAAAAGCATCGCGACATTTGGTATGAACAGTTCCTTACAACCTTAAAAGGACCTTGAATAAATGTGCTCCTAGTAATGAGAGGATCTCCATGGCGTCTATTTTCCACTGTCAATAAACCAAGCTCGCTAGACGCTTTTTATAATTGAATTCTTCTGCTCCACGCTAGCTGGAGCCATTTTACTAATTTTGTCACCTTTTAAACAATTCATGTGCACCTGAGATGATTTAGTTCTGCAGCATCCCCAGTGTTCCGTCGTTATGCATCCGTGATGAATCGCCCGCTCTCTGGAATTCTGACTTATTTATATTCCATCCGCATTTATATTTACTCTATCAGCGTGGATTGTCTAGATTCTGCACATTCACTCTGAAAGTTTTGTAAAGTACACGGAGAGGGCAGCAAAGTGTCAGGACTTGGAACAGGGATACATTAATAAATAATCATCAAATAATCTGTGCGTGCAGCCTAGTGTCCATGTGCGATCGTGTCAACATGGCAGCGTTTCTCTGGTTGTGTGTCCTTGGGAGGACAATCATTCATGATAATGCACCTCTCTGAAGATTAAATAATTGGCACAGAAGAGTAATTTGAGTTCCACTACTCCGAAAAGAAACACATTAATCAATAAAAATAAAAAAAATCTAAATAAAGTATATTTTGGAGACCTCTTTGCTTGTATAACTCTATCGGTGGGGGACATCTTGGCCCAGGAGGAGGAATAGATTAGTTTTTTTAGAATCTTATGTCAGATAAAGGAAAATATTCTCAAGATTCTAAACAACATGTCTGCCCCGATGGTTCTGTTCAGAGGTCTCAATAAGTTACTTTATCTGGATTTTTTTCATTAAAGAATTTCCATTTACTCTACCTACAATTGATGCAATATTTACATTATACACTATTTTTTGCCAACAGTCGACTTTTAATACATCAATGCCTTATCAAGTAAAAGCTTCTATTTTGTTACAAACCAGTCATCATTGCATCATTTTCCCATGAGATATGGTTTATTTTAAGAAGTAATCAGGCATTTTTAGCTGTACCCATTTAAACCATTCGGAAGTGTGTGCTGTGGAAAATGTACCAAAATCGCAGGTGAAAAAGTCTTTGCTATAAATGATGGTAATTATATTGAATTGGGGATAATTAATATTAGTCATTAATATTTCTGTGTTTATTCTAATACCAGCAGATCTTTATGATGTTCTGTATGTTTGGGTGGACTTGAGAGGAGACTGGGCCCACTATGGAAAGCCCTGCCCAGTTCCCACCCGTGAAGAATCTTTTGAAATACTGTATATTCAACTCCTGCTTGGCATTCTACCCATTGTCACAGCCATCCATGTACTGTGTGCTCCGGACCACTCAACAAGAGGTTAATATACCAGTTCAACCAATACCGGCGGAGAGCAGGGAGCTTGAATGACATGAATACTCTGAATGTGCTCTCTGCCCCCGAATTCCTGAGTGGTTGAGTCAAGTTTCAAAAGGTAGAAAAACTAAAAATATAGAAATAAAAATCTAACAGTTCTCGGAGACGGTGTTTGAATTGTGAACTTTACTATTGTTGGAAAGACTTCTTAACATTAAGGTCATTACTATTATAAGCTGTATACCTGACGGGGTGAACATATCTCTCCTCTCTCATCTTATCCGAGGCTTGCCTTCCCCAGGCCCTTTCAAGCCAACTATAGACGGCCTGGGTTGAAGCGTATAAGAAGCAATCTCCAGTCCTAACCTCTGAGCGATCGGTACATGGAGAATTGGGTTTTTATTTCATCTCTTGTTTTACATTTCTGATCTTTTTCAGAAGTTATATTTACCTGCAGGACATTCTGCCTTTAATCTTCTACTAGAAGACGTGCCCGTCACTGTAAAACACTCCGATATGTTGCTCTCTTTCCATGGGGTCAGCCATATCTCTCTCTCTCTGCTCAGTTATCAGCACATGAATTAATATTGTACAGCCCACCGACTACATGACTTTCACACCATTCTACAGACTGACAAACCTGTACAGAAAACAAACACACTACAATAGCTTATTCAAGTGCCGGGATGTTTGCATTTGGCATATAACTGCAAGGCACAGGGAAATGTGTGTGTGTGTGTGTGTGTGTAGCTGTGCCTTCCAAGAGACTTGAGTGTTTAGAAGTATCATCCAGGAGGCTTGTTTAGTATTAACTCTACTCCATGCACTACATGGATGCTTTAATCTCTCTGCCAAAAACAAAATCCACATCAAAAACTAATGGGTTGGAAATTTTTTCCGAATCACAGATTCGTAAAATTAGACATAAATATGCTGTGAACAACAGGAGTTATGCCGTAGATGGGTCTGTTTATTACAGTATCATTATTAAATCCAGGAATTAAAAAATATAAAAAAGTAAAACAAAAGAATTTCCAGAGTAAAAAAAAGCCCAACTGAGGCATTGAAATAAACCCATTTCTATTATCTGGTGGAGTTAAAGAGATATTAAACAAAAACAAAGAAATGTTTTAACCAGGCAGAAGTGTTTAAATCAGGCAGTTTGGCAGAGTTATTTTAGTGTCTTCTTTATAATATATATATATATATATATATACATATATATATATATATATATATATATATATATATATATATATTTATATATATATATATATATTTAGATTAATGTGGGCATTATTTGTATATATATTTAGCCCGGCATCTTATAGTATTTGTTTTCTTTTAATATTTAAAATTATGATAAATACATATTCATTATAAATGAATCATTTGCTTAGTAATTTGATTTGTGCCTAGTGTTTGCTTAGTCCTAGCCTTCACTGTTTCTCATTCTGTATCTTTACTCCATCGCGCCCCCAGGCCGTATATATGACATAAAGACCTTTCTGTTAATGATTATATAAGCTATTGCTACTCTTGTTCGGTTCTTTTTATTTTTTTTTTCTCTCTTTAAAATAATCCCTTTATGGACTGAAAATGGGAGTGCAAACCTCCAGTTCCAGTGTCCTCGCCAGGGCAGGAGATTCAAACATTTACACAATAAGACTTGAAGTGGTCTGCAGAGCTAGCACTCCATTTGCAAGTAAAAAAAAAAAAAAAAAAGCTATCACTTTAATGTTTCCTTGGCTAACCCCACACCGATCTGATTTTACCGTTGGTTATAATATCCTCTTGTTCGGAGAGGACAGGCCTATACCTTCTGTAATGGTCCACAGAAAGCACAACAATTGTTCCAATTTAGCAAATAAGGAGACTATTTCAAGACAGGACTATTATCCCGACCGCCGTATATTGCTTCACAAAATGTTCCGCTTCCTCTGAGGATTGTATTCACGATGCCTTTCCATACCCACACTGAAATACACCCCTACCATACATTACCATTTTCCCAGGCGGAGATCCACAATGCATTGCTGTAATTACACTGCCGTTTTACATTCAACAACTGCAAGCCAAATGGTTTTAATGGACAAGAACCGAACGTATTATCCAGAGGAATGTTTAAGCGGAGGGAATTAAAGAAAATGATTACGGGGGAAAAAAAAGCCCTATCAAGCTCAGGAATATAACTGACATCTCATCTTGATATATGTGTTTTAATGTGCTCACTAATGTCTTGCTATTGCCTGTATATGGAATAGTATCAGCATATACAGTGAGATTTTTTTTTTTTTTTATTGCATTCTGGGGATGTAACCATTAAACCATCATCCAGTACCAACTTAATGGGACTCATTTTATCAAGCCTAGGTGCACATAAGGTCAAGATATCATCGCCGGGAATCAAACCTGCAAAAGTATACAGACAGGGGTGTCGGAAGTGCGGCTACCAAATAAAATCCACCATCACCAAAATATCCTCATGAAAGACCATTGTTTATTTTGTACAGTGGCACTTACAGTGCATAGTCAGCACCCCAAAGAAACAGACAATGCCTTATGCGTTTCGCACCCAATCACGGCGCTTAATAATAGGCGCAATGATCTTTTATGGCTAAAGCGTCGCTAGAAGTGAAACGCGTGATTTGTCTGCCATTTTCCCATCACTTTTGTCTGTGTATGTGGCTTCCTCACATTATTAAATATTGAAATTGGATCTTCGAAGTGACAGAATTTTTATTTAACACTTATCTACACCCCAGTGTAACAGTGGCATCTTGGTGCCATCCCTACATGCAGAGTTGCTTAACCTCTTGGTGACAGGACTATTTTAGCCAAGAGTGTAAAACACATTTTTTTTACACATCTAAAAAAGCTAATAAAAAAAAAAAATCCTGCTAAATATATTCTAATGTTTCTCCTGAGTTTAGAAATACCTAATGTTTACATGTATGTATAGGGCAATAACTGAAAGTGGTGTTTTTCCCCTTACCATTGTCTCCTACAGTGACATTTACACCCCAGTACTAACCTTAACCTAACTATAACCCTAGATCTAAGGCAAACTTGTCCTTTTTCTTTTGTAATGTAATGCTGCAGACTGTCTCTAGAGGCAGTGTAGCCACAACAACAAAGTGCTAACCGATCAGTTCCGAAGCTCTTGCCCACAACAGGGCAGCGCCATACTGGAAAGGTATGCTGCCTTCCAATATGGCACCCACCATAGCTCTAGGGAGCAATCGCCGGTCAAGACATTACAGCAACACCGGCTGAGCGGTGGAAGCGATTATTAATCTCTTCGAACGAACATTTAAACGCGGGATGTCCTCTGTTGCCAAGTTTATGTAGACACAGGACACACCCGTCTATCCTATGTTAGACAATATATGGTACTCTTTGCTCCATTTAAGCCTTATCAGGGGGATGACATGTTGATCACACTGGTATTCGATCCAAGATAAACAATATGTCCGCCTCTTGATAGAACCTTATGGAGCAATATTGTATTCTGTCAATTAAGCATTATATGTTAAATGTTTTACACAATATGTTTTACAGAATAGTCACTGATTTAAATAGAGACCCTGGTTTATATAAGATAAGATCTGTGGGAAACTCACACTGTGGAATAGGACTGATCCTTGTTGCTCTATATTGACCTTGCCTGGATTTGATCCTGTCGCGTTCTAGTTCATGGTGCCAGGTACACTCAGAAATATATACAAAAAGAAGGCCTGGCACAGATAAACCCCACACTCACTATATCTATATATATATAGCTTTATAGTCACTAAACCTCCAACATATTCATAGTCAATTAATTTTGCTCATTGTAATGACTGATGGAGGTTAAATAAAAACAAAACTATATCAAGCAGGAAAAATAAACAAAATAAACATGGAATTCCAAAGCAAACAGAGGTGTTTAATAAAATAAATAACATCAAACTGTCCTTGAAAATGAGACACTGCTAATAATAGGATTTATCATTAAAGTGCATGATGATATGTTTGATGATTTGATCCTTCTTGAAGATTGAGCATGTCAGCGGACGGCAGACCGTTCATTAGTAAGATATGTTTAAGATCATCTCAAGGAGTGACTCTTGCCTCTGATGTTTAGGTAGATTCTGTTAGATAACAGCCTTGGGAGTTTTCCATGCCTGAGCGGTGACCTTGGCTAGTGTAATGACAAGTGTAGATTCTCTAGAGCCCTATATCATCGGTCCTTTATCACTTCTAATGTTTGTCAAGTTGCATCTCTTTCCGCAAATACATATTTCTAAGCTAAGTATCCACTTGAAAAAAAATAAACACAGTTTACTCAATACACATTACAATTATGTTGCCGGGCTTTGACTCAGAAAAGGTGACTAATACAATTTTTTTTTCACATTATGCTTTTAACTCAAACATGCCATGTATCATTTGTCCACAGGGGTCTCTATGGCCATAAAAATCTCGTTTTTTTTTTTTTTTTTGCTGAGAAAGTGTTTTTATAGATATTTTGTTCAGTATATACCCCACGTGTCCCTTGCAGGAGAGTCGAGATGCAGTACCGCGGTGTCCGTGACTTTGTAGAATGAATACTGCGCACGGGCAGAGTTACATGCTGACGTATTACCCCCTTCTAAGCCAGACACAACCCTCGCTTCCCAGCGTGTTGGGAGGTCTGCTGCGATGTAAGAAGATGGGGAGTTTTGATGTGTGATCATTAGAAACTCCCAGAGGTGGATAAAAGTGAAAAAGGAGATATCAGGCTACCATATTGTTTGTGTATGTACAAATAGATACACACCTCCCAATATCATATGCACTCCACGGGCACAACAGCAGTCTGGTACCCAGGTGCAATATGTCAGATATATACACAAATCCAAGAAACTGAACCACTCACACGGGTTTCTTATACCAAAAACACATGGTTTATCTAAATCAACGATCCGTCTCAAGCAGATACATTTATCAAGACAATCTACACAGGCAAAACGGATCAACACATAGTGATAAATCAGAAATAGATTCCGCCCCCCAAACCACCCCGAATAACTTCCTCCCAGAAGTGGCTCACATACACCCAGGCCTCAAATTACACACCTACCTAGAGGTCACGTCTTAATGAGGATACCCTTTTCCCAAATTCTCCAATATACTGAGATCATGCCTCTGCAGTCAATGAAATAAATGTAAGTAGTTTCTAGACATGTGCAAAAATAAAATTTTCGTTTCGTTTTCGTCCATTCAGACGAAAATGTTATTTATTTCGTCTAAAACGAATTTCGTTTATTACTGCATTCGTTTCAGACGAAATTCGTTCATTATTTATGTTTCGTTAATTTTTATTTGTTCGTTTTATAGAATACATGTAATACTATTGGCTTTCTATAAACCGAACGAGAGCCCCATTCATAAGAAATTCTTATGAATGGGGCTCTCGTTCGGTTCATAGAAAGGCAATAGTACTACATGTTTTCTATAAGCCGAAAGTCTATAAACCGAACGTTCGGCTTATAGACTTTCGGCTTATGGAATACATGTAATCCTATTGCTATTCTATAAAACGAACGTTCGGTTTATAGAATAGCCATAGGATTACATGTATTCCATAAGCCGACAGCCTATAAACCGAACGTTCGGTTTATAGGCTGTCGGCATTTCACTACACGGAGACAGAGTCTCCATTCATAAATTTATGAATGGAGACTTTGTCTCCGTGTAGTGAAATGCTATTGTATTCTATAAACCGACTCTATTTCGGCTTATAGAGTGCAATAGTACTACGAATGGACGAATGAACGAATGATTTTCGTTTATTAACCATTCGTTCATTCGGCTTTCGTTAGCTTAGCATTTTCGTTCTTTGTTTTTCGGACGAACGGACGAAAATGCTATTTTCGGACGAAAATGCATTCGTCCGAAAACGAATGCACATGTCTAGTAGTTTCTACCCCTAACTTAGTACAACAAACCTGCGCCTAGCTTCAGCGAAACTCATTGTCAAAGATGGTTCACATCTCTAGCGATAGGAGAAGGTGCCTTATCACTACTCTTGAAATAGATGGCTGCAGCTATAAGTCTATACAGGCTTCCAAAAGAAATACTTAAATATTACAAAAGCCTAGAGTAAAGAAAATCCATCCTGGATAGGCAAGTTCTATCCAGTACCATTAGCTCCCCTCTCTGCCTTTGTCTTTAATGGTATGGTTTGCTTTATCAGAGGACTAAGCCAAAGGGAAAGATCCAACACTGGCACTGATCGCTTACATTTCCATCTTGAAGTATCATGCCTGTGTGTATTAGACGTCTCTTGTGGTAACAGTTGTAAGCATATCCACACTATTAATGTTCCACCCCCCCCCCCCCCCCCCCCCTGTAACAGCGGAATCCCCCTGTGCATGAGCATCAAACTATTCATTTAAAGGCCATCAAGCAGAAAAAAGAGAAAGACGGCGAGATGTTAAAGATTAATATCTGTTTTTTTTTCTAGGTGAAGTAAAATGCCACACACACAGACATAGTAAATATTCATGATTAAAAAGCTACATTATGCATGACCATTAAACGCCTGTGCAACATTCGCTTAGAAAGAACAAGGCTGAGACAGCTTTTGCAACGATCTGGAGAGACGAGCACATCCAGGTCACCAGGCTGGGGTCGAGCTGCATATTTACAAGAGTCGTTTTCCTGTTGAGAGACTGCATGAGCAAAATGTATGTAAATTCAGCCTTCAGTTGGTTTGGGAGGAGTACACACAAGGCCCATGTGGTTGCATGTAGATGGGAGCATTCCACCTTGAAATACAATCTGAGAAACCTTTGCATGAATTTGTACTTTATGGGGTATGCCTATCATAACGCATGCTTCATTTGCATGTGACGAAAGTAGTCACCACTAAAGATTCCAGCACTTAATCCTGAGAAAATGAGACGGCGAAATGCGTCAGCCGAACCTCCCAGAACTTTTATTATACTGTAAAACTTGGTGAGGAACAGAATCCCTCTACACGTACACTTAGGGTTGCCACCTTTTCTTCAAAAAAATACCGGCCTTGGTACTGTCTCCATAGACTTAACATTGGCCTGATGCCAATTTTTTACCGGCCTGCCAGTAAAATACCGGCCAGGTGGCAACCCTACGTACACTATAACTTTATGCAGAAATCAAACTCTACTTAGGCAGTTTCAACTTAAATACGACTCCCTCTACAATAGCTATAGGTTCCCATGCGATCTTTTGTATTAGGTGTCCAACGATATCACTTGTTAAGTGCTGCATATTATGTTGGCGAGTTATAAAATATTAATCACATAATAGTGAGATATACTAAATGCCACCATTAAACTGCTAGCTGGAACACACACTCCCTCTTTGACCAATCCCGCCTAGTGCCTCCCATCCACTCTACTGTTACTACATCTTCAATCCCTCTGACCTCTTCAATCCCTTAATTGTCTCATGGACCCCATTCCGTCTAGATTGTAAGCTCTGCGAGCAGGGTTCTCTACCTCATGTACCAGTCTGTACCTCTAGATTGTAAGCTCTGCGAGCAGGGTTCTCTACCTCATGTACCAGTCTGTCCCTCTAGATTGTAAGCTCTGCGAGCAGGGTTCTCTACCTCACGTACCAGTCTGTTCTAGTTTGTCTAACTTAGTATGTAGTTCCCTTCTATGCTCTGTACCAAGCGCTACGAGAATTGGTGGTGCTGTACAAATAAATGTTAATGTAATGTAATGTATGTTTCTGTGTTTAGCTCCCTCCGACTAGCCTCTTCCATTGACCTCCATGGAGATGTACGCGTCTTTGGCACAGTAAACGCATACTCTGTACAGCTGCTCTTGTAATGTGTGAGTAATTGGAGGAAATTATTTGGGAATATCATATTCGTGGTGGTTTCTTCCATCGGCTTGTCAATAAATGTCTGTGGTGTGTTGCTGATCCCTTGTAAGTGCTGTTTCTCACAGTAGCCTCCGTTGTCTTGTCCTTGGCAGATATAAAGAGCAGGAGATGTTGGTGTAGCTTTCAAGCTATCTCCCAGGGTGACATATCATCGCAGGCCGCGCTGCTTATGCACATTAAATCACTTTCATGGGTAAAAGCTGATTCTTTATGTTGTTCATTGTTATGAACTTGCAGTATCAGCTGGATTTGGCAGTGCGGAGACTAAACTGCTTTCTATCAGCACAATATAACCTCCACGGACCAAATTTACTAGGGTGCTTGGAAATGTGCAGATCACAGAGACGGGTAATGGACCTTGCAAACAAACAAAAGCCGCATTAATAACAAACTATATCCGGGCTGTAACGGTCTAGCAAGATGCACGGGTTAATGTTCCTCATGTTATTGTATTGATTGCACTGGAGGAAGGAGCTTGGCACCAACTTTAGTATATGCCTGGCTTACCTCTACCAATTCTGCTGGAAGGCTATTCCATACATCCACTACCCTCTCAGTAAAGTAATAATACTTCCTGATATTACTTTTAAATCGTTGCCCCTCTAATTTAAGACTATGTCCTCTAGTTGTGGTAGTTTTTCTTCTTTTAAATATACTCTCTTCCTTTACTGTGTTGATTCCCTTTATGTATTTAAATGTTTCTATCATATCCCCCCTGTTACGTCTTTCCTCCAAGCTATACATGTTAAGATGCTTTAACCTTTCCTGGTAAGTTTTATCCTTCAACCCATGAACCAGTTTAGTAGCCCTTCTCTGAACTCTCTCCAAAGTATCAATATCCTTCTGGAGATACGGTCTCCGGTACTGCGTAAAATACTCCAAGTGAGGTCTCACCAGTGCTCTGTACAATGGCTTGAGCACTTCCCTCTTTTTACTGATAATACCTCTCCCTATATAACCAAGCATTCTGCTAATACCTCTCCCTATACAACAAAGCATTCTGCTAATACCTCTCCCTATGCAACCAAGCACTCTGCTAATACCTCTCCCTATGCAACCAAGCATTCTGCTAATACCTCTCCCTATGCAACCAAGCATTCTGCTAATACCTCTCCCTATGCAACCAAGCATTCTGCTAATACCTCTCCCTATACAACCAAGTATTCTGCTAATACCTCTCCCTATATAACCAAGCATTCTGCTAATACCTCTCCCTATACAACCAAGCATTCTGCTAATACCTCTCCCTATGCAACCAAGCATTCTGCTAATACCTCTCCCTATGCAACCAAGCATTCTGCTAATACCTCTCCCTATACAACCAAGTATTCTGCTAATACCTCTCCCTATGCAACCAAGCATTCTGCTAATACCTCTCCGTATGCAACCAAGCATTCTGATAGCATTTCCTGTTGCTCTATTGCATTGCCTACCTACCTAGATGTTGAGGTAAGGACTGTCCCAAGTACCATATTGCTAGGAATCAAAAGCTGTGCATTGTCAGTGTGACTTCGCCCGTGTGTGAAGTGAAAGGTTTTGTCTGAATCTGCCATTAGAAATGTTAATGTATTGTTATAAAGGAGAATATCTTTATCCTCCACCCCTGCTCGTTCCGATTTTCTCTAGTATTATATCAGTCAGTTTTATTGGCTGCCAGGAGAGAGTGAACCACTTTGGATTCAGTGGTTGCTCGCAATTCCCATCCACCACTGTAAGATGGATAGTTTCTATTTGCCTCCTGTTACAATGTGTTTTAAATTACTGTTCTCTTTCACCCACGTGCTATTAACAAATGACTGTCCGCAAGTAGCGAAAGGGGATCATTATCTGATGCTTTATCTTCTTCCACAGCAAACTATTAAAAGTGGGATTGTCGGAGGATCCTTTTTTTTTTTTAAATTATTTTATTAGCCATTTGCACTACAGAAAAGATTTGAAGAAGATTATTATAACCCTATAGGTAACCGGTCTTTAGGTTCACCTAGGGAACAGATTTGAAGTTGAGAATATATATGTTACTGCCAAAGGGCAAAAATATGAAACAAAATAAACAAAAGGAAGAAATAAGCGTTGTTCTTATAAAGACAGAGCTTTCAAACAAACAGATCTCTCTCCACTATGGTTTTTGGAGGTTGTTGAAGAATTATCCCAGCAGCAAAGAGTCAATCAACACCCTGTAGATGCTCATAGAGCTTAGTAAGGCCTGCATTTCTTACCTAGTTCTAAAGCCCACTATTACAGAGCACTGTGGGAGATATGTATTTAAAACGCCCGTACTGCACAGTGTCGGGCGTTTTATTTTTTTTTAGAAATGTATAACGGCGATTGTGCTTTTTTATAACTCCCGACATTTTGTCCGAGTTTGGAGGAGGTTCCCCGTCACAAATCAGAGCCTGTTTTTTTATACATGGGCTACGCCAGCGCGCCGATCGTGGATAACAGACTCCTGTGAGTGTGCTTTATACACTGCGCCAGCATTTGGCATGATCTGCATGTGGTCCATGTTTATTCATGCCCCCCCATGCTTTCCAGTGATTTAAAAAAAAAAAACGTGTTTGTAGTGTGATGTCAACGACACAATATACTAATTAGATAAAGAGTGTGTATAAGGGGGGAAAATGGTATGGTTACTGTTCTGTTTTTTGTGCTATTAACAAATCAGCTACATGTCCATTTCATTTAAATAACACATGGGTTTTAGACGACAAAAAAAAAAAAAGATACAAAAATGTTACATAGAACAGTGAATGTTACAATGATTGGAGGAAAATTGTGGCTCAATAATGAGATACTAAAATATGCAGCTGAAACATCGTTTCCCAACAATTATTAGAAAACGTTTCTATTTTGGCGAAACTGGAGCGTATGTTCTGTTTGTCTGGCGGGAATGGTTTTATGCGTCCACGCAGACACAAATTGTCTTGGATTTACACCGTTTTATTCACTGCGACACTAAAATAGATCAGCATCCCAGGGTGGGTGGGGGAGTATATGTCGCTGGAACTCGTAAATGACAAAATAAAAGACGTTAAAAGGCATGTGATATCAATCAAGGCACTTGGTTTATCACAAAACATGTTCAATGGCATTAATAAGCAGAGGAATTCCAAGCTTCTTTTACAAATGTTTTGGTACAAGGACATTGTAATGTTTCAATCCGCGATAGCAGTCATGCTCTGGGCATTCCATCGGGCTGAAGGATCCCAGCTGCCATTTGAATGAAGGGCAAGATATAAAGAAATGTCTGGATCCGATCCCTGCTTCTCTAAATACACCGGCAGAATAAATACCTAACAAACCATCTTTTATTCGTTCTTTATCATTACCATTGCTTAGGCCTAAAAAGGCCACATTTTGCAATGTTTCACCATTGAGCACATTGAACCATGCCACGGTGACTACCCAATTTTTATAGTGCCACGAGGGAGTAATAAAAATTGGCCAGTTCACTCTTTGGCCAGTAGACTAACATTGAGGGTTTGGAATGGCTCAAGGGCCATGTCTGTGCTTACCAAACTTACAGGAACATAGGAGATGCTGTCTAGCCTGACGGTACAAAAGCACCAACTTAGACAGACTTCCTGAAGCCCAGATATTGTATGCGCTCGAATATATATAGCAAGGCTTTTGAGGTTCACCTTGTAATCATTTTTTATAAAGTCTTTATTTTTCTCTTTTATCATATAAATACATAGAAAAACACAACACATAAAAACACATTAAAAAAAAAAACTGTTCTGCCCATCATAAATAATCATACCACCATGTCTACTCAATATCGTTATACAGCGGATAGGCAGATACAATATAAAATTGTATGCATTTCAACCAAAAACACACAAACAGACAAGAAAAGGGGGAAGCGAAGGAAGAGCTGGGTGTTTAACCTTATATTGTTCTGTTGAGTCAACATGAGAAATGGTAAGGACCGGGGGGGGGGGGCGGGGTGACTAAGGGCTAGGGGGTGGGTGGGACTAAGGGCTAGGGGGTGGGCTTCAGCTCACGGATCCATTTCTGATATAAAGGGGACATTTTACCTGTTTGGTCAGAGCCCCAGCTTACCTCTCCTTCCATAATTAATTGATGGACCTTCTGGTTTCTGAAATGATCTTTGTGAAACTGCAGAGAGGATTTCCAATGTCTTACAATGATCAGCTTAGCAGCCACAAAAGAATGTATAGCTAAGACCCTCGAATCCTGGCTGGGATCTAATTGTAATCCTGTCTGTGAAATTTGCTCAAAAGAGCTAACAACAAACTATCCATAGTGGTGCTACTATGCTGCACTCCCCCCATATGTGTAGATATGAGCCCCCCAGTGCTCCACATCTCCAGCAGTTGGGAGCCTGTTGTGGGTACATGTTGTTCAGTCTTTTTGGGGTCAAGTACCACCTGTTCAGCACCTTGTAATGGCTTTCCACCAGGTTCAGGCAGTGTAAACTGTTGCTCATCTAACCCACTTCTCCCTTGGGATTAATGTCCTCAGCTCCCTCTCCCAGGCTCGCAGAGCTGGAAAGGGGCAGAGTTTTGGACACATCCGATCAGCCCCTGACATCCACACACAATTTTAGTTATCCTTCTATGTGTGAAAATACTGTTAAGATGTTGTTCACTTAATTGTGATTCCAGCAGATTTTGTACCCAGAACGTGCCTAATTCGCCAATAAGTAAATCTATCTTTATCCTGTAGGCCAAATCTTTCCGCAGCTTGGTCAGATGGAATTATACTGTCTTTGGACAAGATTTGAGAAATAGTCAATATCTCTCCAGATTTTTAAAGATATGTCTTTGATGTTTGGTTCGAGGATACTCAAGTGGCATGATTTAATAATCTTATATTCTAAGCCTAAGATCTTTTTGATCTCTACCCACTCTTGTAATACCTGGGCCACGACTAAAGATTTCGTTTTTTTATCTTATCTATTCTGTAGGGTTCTTTTAGTATAAGGTTCACCTTATAATCAGATCTCTAGTGAGGTCTGATTATAAGACTAGAATTCAGGTCCCCCGCAGAGATGCAGTGGACCTGGATCCTTCTCAAATGCAGTCGAGAATGTCTGTGTGCTGCTTGGTGTGCACAGTCATCCCCAGATGCTGCTTGGCGCTTGTGGTACGTCTTCCAAGCCGGAAAGCTAGGGCCACGCAATGTGGTAGAGGGGCAATTTCAGTGTGTGTTGCTTTGTGGTGTAGGGGCAAGTTCTGTGGGTATAATAGTGTGCTGTGGGGGCAAAGGGGGGCAGGAGAGCTGGAATGAAGGGGGACAGAAAAGAAATACAAAATGAAGGAGAGGCTGGAAATAAAACCAAGAAAATGCACATATGGAAAATATTCCCTAGCATTTTTGTTTCCTACAGGATCGTCTCTTTTTCATTCAATAAGTCCCAAAAGATTGAGGGGGAGGGGGTGGGGGGGTCACCTTATAATCAGACTCTCTTTAGAGAAAACACGGTACAATCAATTACTACCAGAGCTGGATAGTTGTCGTAGCGCAAATATACCGGTAATACAATTTGTATCTCCCGATGCAAAAAAAAAAACCTCTCTAAAGCCAAATATTTTGAAAACCTAATTACTATTTTTCAAACGCGTAGTAAATATATTCCACATTAAATCACAATATTACAGTGCAAGCGGTAAATAAATCACTGTATTACCGAGAAAGCTGTAAATGACACCTACAATCCCTTCCCCTGGTTGCAATAAAATAAAAAACAATATATCACATTTCTAAAAAAGGCAATAAAAAGGATAACGGGTATTTTTTTTTTCCCGGGATCCATTAAAATATGGAAGTGTTTGGCAGCTGAATGTTTCATTAGAATGTAATTTGCTTTGATATGCAAATTACCTTGCAATTAGCTGTGCATTTCTTAAGAGGTGGATTCAGTGAGGTGGATTCAGTGTGCCAGACATACTTTAATAAATTCAGAATTGGGAGTTCAAGTGGCTGCTTCTAAAACTAGATATCTGGGGATGGGGGGGGGGGGGGGGGGCATGGCTGTAAGACATTTGCTAGAAACCTGTATGACGAGGCAAATCGAAATGCCTTATCTTAACATGCACCCGGCATCTAAGTTTTATTTTACTTCCAGATAAAAATCCCCCAAATGTGCTTCCGGTTAATGATGCCGCAGCTATGTAACAAGCAAGGCATCCTGTACAAATATATGGATATACACTCACTGGCCACGAGGTAAGGAAATGATTGACTAAAACCGAACTGCAAATACCAGGCATTATTGATATGAATAGAGGATTATTTTTTTTCACTAAGAGAAGTGCACTGTTGTCCCTGATCTGGAGTCGGCTAGCATTGGTGAGAGTCTATGATTAATAGCCCAGCTGGAAAAATTCCCCAACTGCCTGACTTTCAGATTCTCCTATTAATGACTGATAGCTGCAGTTCCCTTTCAGTTAAAAGGATCTATGCATCTAATGCACAGGATAACAGAGCTTGGGAAGATAAGATATTATGGGACTGTGGTCAGGATAATGACAGACAAAGAAGGATAAGATAATATTATGCTGATGTGTTTGAGAAGGATAATGACAGACATGAAAGGATAAGATAATATTATGCTGATGTGCTCGAGAAGGATAATGACAGACATGGAAGGATAAGATAATATTATGCTGATGTGCTCGAGAAGGATAATGACAGACAAGGAAGAATAAGATAATATTATGCTGATGTGTTCGAGAAGGATAATGACAGACATGGAAGGATAAGATAATATTATGCTGATGTGCTTGAGAAGGATAATGACAGTAAAGGAAGGATAAGATAATATTATGCTGATGTGCTCGAGAAGGATAACGACAGACAAGGAAGGATAAGATAATATTATGCTGATGTGCTTGAGAAGGATAATGACAGTAAAGGAAGGATAAGATAATATTATGCTGATGTGCTCGAGAAGGATAACGACAGTCAAGGAAGGATATGATAATATTATGCTGATGTGCTTGAGAAGGATAATGACAGTAAAGGAAGGATAAGATAATATTATGCTGATGTGCTTGATAAGGATAATGACAGACAAGGAAAGATAAGATAATATTATGCTGATGTGCTTGAGAAGGATAATAACAGACAAGGGAGGATAAGATAACATTATGGGAATGGGGTTGGGAAGGATAATGACAGACAAGGAAGGATAAGATAATATTATGCTGATGTGCTAGAGAAGGATAATGACAGACAAGGAAGGATACAATAATAATATGCTGATGTGCTCGAGAAGGATAATAACAGACAAGGAAGGATAAGATAACAATATGGGAATGTGGATGGGAAGGATAATAACAGACAGGTAAGGATTAGATAATATTAAGCTGATATGCTTGAGAAGGATAATGACAGACATGGAAGGATACGATAACATTATGGGAATGTGGTTGGGCAGGATAATGACAGACAAGGAAGGATAATATAATATTATGCTGATGTGCTTGAGAAGGGTAATGACAGACATGGAAGGATAAGATAATATTATGCTGATGTGCTTGAGAAGGATAATGACAGACATGGAAGGATAAGATAACATTATGGGAATGTGGTTGTGAAGGATAATGACAGACAAGGAACGATAAGATAATATTATGCTGATGTGCTCGAGAAGGACAATGACAGACATGGAAGGATAAGATAATATTATGCTGATGTGCTTAAGAAGGATAATAACAGACAAGGGAGGATAAGATAACATTATGGGAATGTGGTCTGGAAGGATAATGACAGACAAGGAAGTATAAGATAATATTATGCTGATGTGCTCGAGAAGGACAATGACGGACAAGGAAGGATAAGATAACATTATGGGAATGTGGTCTGGAAGGATAATGACAGACAAGGAAGTATAAGATAATATTATGCTGATGTGCTTAAGAAGAATAATAACAGACAAGGGAGGATAAGATAACATTATGGGAATGTGGTCTGGAAGGATAATGACAGACAAGGAAGTATAAGATAATATTATGCTGATGTGCTTAAGAAGGATAATAACAGACAAGGGAGGATAAGATAACATTATGGGAATGTGGTCTTGAAGGATAATGACAGACAAGGAACGATAAGATATTATGCTGATGTGCTCGAGAAGGACAATGACAGACAAGAAAGGATAAGATAATATTATGCTGATGTGCTCGAGAAGGACAATGACAGACAAGGAAGGATAATAACATTTTGGAGATGTAGTTGTGGATATGTAGTTAATACTGTGATTAGCAAAATAGAAAACAGATTTACTTATTGCAATCACATGCTTTGCATGTCTCTTATTTTATCACCCTGCCATTTATAGGCATCCAGTTCACACAAATCTGCTCAGATATTTTCACAGTCAACTGGTTCTTCCAAATCCCACACTGGGCACTGACAGCCCATGAAGCATTTTGTGAGGCACAGAGATGCAGTAAGGTATAAACTGATAGCACACATCAAACGCTTGTGCTTTCTAATCTGCCAGGATCCTTCCAAATAAACTCTGTTACTTCCCGGGGTAAAGTAACAAGAGTCTTCCAATGTACTATGTAGTATTGCAAGCTGATCTACGGGAAGATACAGATATAATAGACTTCAGTCTTCTCTCTGGTGAGTTGTGTTGTGATTTCGTGTGTGTTCACTGCTGTTTAATTCTATAGAAACTCGATGATATTCTGCTGTGCATTTTCTATCCTGTCGCAGGTGCAATAAGGTATGCACAGATGTATGACAGGGCAGCAAAGATCACTTATTCCATTATTTCCAAACAGATCCTATCTTTTGTGACATTTCCCTTTCTTAAAGTAACACAAGCGACAACAAATACGTAGGTCTTTTTTTTTCCAGGATAGAAAAAGCTTTGGCAGTGTCCTGGAGGGAGTTATTGTGCAGTAAGTTATCTAATCGCATAGAAAAATAAACATAAGCGTTTAACATCACTCAAACCCGTTAGATGAAGTCCCAAAACCTGCAGAATTGTCTGTGCAAATTCTATAACCCAATAAAAAGTATAATTGAAAAGACCAGTACTGCAATATCCAAATGTATTAGCTCATAGGAAGCTCAGAAGTACCTCTTTCCCAAGTGCATCTTTCATGTCCCATGGTTTCACCCACAGAGGACAGAGGATAAAGCAAAATGCATGGGGGGAAGGTTTATCAAATTCCATACATGTCAGCTCCATTCTATACCACATGCTCCAGATATCTTATGAGTTCAGGTAAATCATAGATTTGCAAAATGACAATCTTACCAGATTATAAACATAGAATGTGTCGGCAGATAAGAACCATTCGGTCTATCTAGTCTGCCCAATGTTCTAAATACTTTTATTAGTCCCCAGTTCCCTATCTTATATCTAGGATAGCCTTGTGTCTATCCCACGCATGCCTAAACTCCTTCATTGTATTAACCTCTACCACTTCCACTGGAAGGCTATTCCATGCATCCACTACCCTCTCAGTAAAGTAAAACTTCCTGATATTACTTTTAAATCGTTGCCCCTCTAATTTTAGACGATGACAGTTTGACAGTAGGTTAACATTTATATTTTCTATAATAAAATGTATTAACCAAAAACGGGGTCACAGACAAATCAGGATTAATTCAATGCCTAGTGACCTAGTTTTGTTCCCCTCTGCTGCTCCCACGCAAAAATGAGGGGCCGTTCTCTGCACTGGCTCTACATTATAAGCAATGATACAAATGTCCAATACACATATGTAAGCAGACTGAGATTGCTGTAAGTCAGAGCATTTAATTACGGGGGATGGGACACATCGCCGTGGCTGCTTCCGCTCAGCCGCTTCACCGCCGTCTCTGAACCACAAGACAGCTCGTCGCGGGAGATTTCATCGCGGAACATTTCATCGCTAAAGGTAAGTTTATTTCAGTATTTTAGCTATTTTAGTTTATTTTAGTAAGGGTGGTTAGAATTAGGGTTTAGGGGGTTACAATTAGTTTTTAGGCTTTGGGGTTAAGTTTAGTATTAGGGTTTAGGGCTTTCATTTTAGTATAAGGGTTCGGGGGTTAGTATTAGGGTTTAGGGGGTTAGTATTAGGGTTAGGGGGTTAGTATTGGGGTTTAGGGGGTTAGTATTAGGGTTCGGGGGTTAGTATTAGGGTTTAGGGGGTTAGTATTAGGGTTAGGGGGTTGTTATTATTAGGGTTTATGGGGTTAGTATTAGGGTTTGGGGGTTCATTTTAGTATTGGGTTTTATGGGTTAATTTTAGTATTGGGGTTATTTTAGTATTGAGGTTTGGGGGGCACTTTTTTTGGGGGGGGAGTGTCCTAGACCCTTTAATTACAGTACTGAATGCAGATTTAATACATACACAATGTTATCAGAGCTGTTTAGATTACACATTCCAAGCCAATGGATTTTTGGCACCATCCCTGCAGTGCATGAAGGGGCATATAGTTAGCCCAGGAATAAACATGCAGAGTCTTGCATGTCCAAGGAACAACACTGCCTGCATTGTGACTTATTTTATAAATTACAGGTATATAGAGATGCAGCCGAGAGGCTAAATTATATCTCCAACAGCTATATCCAAGCCCACCAATCGCTTTATGTGACCTTTTAATTGGCAGTACTTGTGTTCGATGCTGGACAGTGTAGTATTTTGTTTTTATTAAAGTATAAGGCGAATTTCTGTGAATTCAAAGCTTGGCAAAGATCCACTGAAAACGTCCTCTTATTATTACCAAGTAGCACTCGCTAGTTTGCGTGTCGAAGCATTATTCCATCTAGTCTTACCATAAGTCAGCAATTATCTGCGAATTTAAAACTTTAGGCCAACGTAGCTCAGTTGGAAAAATGATCCAATGCCGCTGAATGGGAGACATTTTCCATGTAAAGGGACTGTCTGGCGCATGTTTTACATTTGGCATTGCTAAAAATATAAAATACTTGCAGCTAGATGAACTTGTGACATTATAACAGTTTGCAAGAAACCAGGACTGCCCACAGCAGCTGAGAAAGTCATGGTGACTTGTAACAATTCCTTTGAAATAAAATGTGATGTTTTCGGAAATCTCTGCGACTGAATGTCTGTCGCCACGCAAAAATTACAGTCCTTGCATCTTGATGTATATTTTTTATTTTGTTAATTTATTCCGAAAGGTTCAGGGGCAATTCATTTTTCATATAATAATGAAAGCGTACTGGCAGAAGTGATCGCCCAGTACTATTCTTACAAGATGGAGGTGTGAGGCTTGTGATGCTCTATCAACTGCATTAGCAGCTCCTGTTATTTTCCCCTCCATTCAGCCCCCTCTGTTTGTGAACCTGTCACTGGAACAATAACGTATATTGAGTGGAGACGTCAACATTTTGCTTGAATTACTCAGGTTAGGTTTGTTCACACAAAAGAAAAGCACTTACCACTAGGTATTTATACCCGTTAGATTATTTATAGAGCGCCAACAATTTATGTAGCACTTGGTAAAGAGCATAGAAGTGGATTACGGACTAGGCAAGACGGACCGATATAAGAGGTAGAGCGCCCTGCTGGCAAGCAAACAGATCAGTGATCATCTCTACAAGGCAGAGTGAAGACAACGATCCCGGGTGTCTAGTAAATACAGAATATGGCTTGTGCATTATTAAACCATCTAATCTTGAGGCCTAGGTGTTTATTTTGCCTGGCACAGCTAGGTTAGGTGTGATGGCATCGGGCCAGCTACACAAAACAGATTAAACGCCATGGGGTATATTATGTATATATATATATATATATATTCTACAGCTACTTGGAAAAGATTTAACCTTTCAAATGTGGAAACTAATTGCACCTTCTTCTTGTGAATCGGGGATTTTGTGACATGCTGTAAAGTTACACGGGTTCTTAGAGGTTTTAACACCACTTGGCAAAAAAGTAAAATCATTTTTATTATAAGGTTAATTAGACAAACCAAGTTTATTATATGCTAGCGGTGTAAAAAAAAAAAAAAAAAAATGCTTACTATCAGCCTGGCAGAGAAATTCCTGTGCATGCAGATTTCATATGGACTGCTCGCATTTTTTTTTTTCATATTTTTTTGGCTCTATACATTGAACAGTATGGCATGCTCACAGAAAAAAACGTGGCCTTTAAGGGACACTTCAGGCATCAAGCCAAGTCTGATTTATTTCATACTGAGAAGCACTGTAGCGGAACAAGCTCTATCCTTTTGCTAATTTAGGCAACCGATCTTCCTTAACAGGTTCCGGGCCGTATTCATGGGTGTACGGTAAGAGAATCCTGGCTTTCAGACTCCATTCACTCAGCTCGGGATGTCAGGGGAGGTGAGAACTAAATGATATCCTTGTTTCAAAAGGAAATCACTCAATAAGCAAGTGTAACTAGCCTGTGCGGTAAGTATAAACATAACTGTATCAATGTAACATACAAAAGTAACTTAGTTAGTCAATTCACTGACAACCCTATTGGCCCCCCATAGACAAGTGACTAGTACAAAGCCACTTCCAATACGGCCAATAGCTCCATCATACAAAAACAGACAAGAAAGCAGGAGGAAACCTATGTATTCAATGGACGGCTTTGCTATCCGTACTTGTTCTCTATCTATGGGGAGGTTAAGAGGACATCAATACACCAACATGACGAAGTTCCCTTTTTATAAGACAAGGATCTCCTAGTGGATATGTACAGCTCCCAGTCTGTTTAACCCCTTCCCGACCTTATGACGAGTTAACTCGTCATGAGAGCCGCACCATTAGCGACCTTATGGCGAGTTAACTCGTCATGCAGTCTAGCCTGGCGGTGCGCTCCGTGGGCACCGCCAGCCAGTCTGCAACGGGTCCAGGGCTAAGCCTCGCACCCGAGGCAAAGATCCTGCACCCGATCGGTGGATTTCCGGACATGTGATCGCGGTGATAACGTGATCACCGCGATAACATGCAAATTAGATGGCAAAGTCAGTGTGTTCACGCACTGCCTCTAATTCACTCTCTGTGCTTCACGCTCTTATAGTGAAGCACAGAGAGTGACCTGTAAGTAAAAATAAATTAATTACATACACAGAGGTTAAAAAAAATTAACCCTTTCATTGCTGATCAGTTTTTAACTGTGATCAGTTTCCTTCCACTTTATGGCCCTCATTTAGTTTTTTTTTTTTAACAGATTTTTTTATTTTTACAATTTATAAAGTTTTTTTTAATAAATAAAGGTAATTTTAATATATTTATTTCATAAAATGTAAACCCTGCATGCCTGTTGCATGATTTTTACTGATCTGACATCGCACTCTTCAGAGTTTTTTTCTGTCTTTTTTGTTATGAGGGGTTTGGGAACCAATATTTTTCTTTTTTATTAGTTAGTTAATTAGGGGGGATAAGTGGGTTAGTGTTGCACTAGTTATGTAGCTTATTATTGGGAAAATAATGGGGAAAAACTTTTTTTTCCTCAAAATTTCCTTTTTTTATATGTATTTTTTAATACTAAAATGTACATTTTTATGTATAGGGTATCAAAATAAAGCTCTAACTGTCCTTTAAAAAACAACATATAACTTGTATGGGTGCGTTAAATGAGAGAGAGGAAAATTATGTTTCAAAAAACGCGTATTAAAAATTGAAAAACGCTCTGGTCCCTGGCCCAGGAAAATCCCTGGTCCTTAAAGGGTTAAACCAGACTTTCCCTTTGCTGGTCCTGTGAATTGCTTGCAAGTCTGAATGAGATCAGATAACAGTGAATATCTAGAGCAACGTAATACAGTAACTGCTGAAACAAACATGTCCAAAATTAGATTATCCAGACGGAGAAACTATCCCTAATACGACACAAACTAAAACCAATCGACAAAGTGCTCAACAATAACCAACAACTACACAAACATGTCATTACATATATAAGATATATAGCTAATTAGTTGGAAGAAATACATGTAGTCCATCAAGTTCAATCCTTTCACAAACCCTTACTTGTTGATCAAG
Organism: Pelodytes ibericus; assembly: GCA_036172795.1. Taxonomy (NCBI): domain Eukaryota; kingdom Metazoa; phylum Chordata; class Amphibia; order Anura; family Pelodytidae; genus Pelodytes; species Pelodytes ibericus. The sequence goes on along the minus strand of CM069862.1, from coordinate 198,028,943 downwards.
AAGAATGATGAAAAAAAACTACAGATGCTACGAATGACGTCTACAAAGGGGAAAAAAAGCTTCCTACTTTACTCCGAGGCAACCCCAGATCAATAACCCCATATCTACTTTTCAATGTGATAGTCCTGTATGCATCTGATTTCTAGATATTATTTCTAAACACATTTGGGTCCGTTCACTAAAAGGTGAGATGAGGCGAGATGAGCATTTCATCTCACTAATTTAGCTATAGATTGTCCAGGGACAAACATTGGTTAAGTGTCCCCCCCACTAAGAGAACCAGGTTTGTCCCTGCACAATGTATAGATAAGCTGGTAATATGCAATGCCCATCTCACCTCAACTCTACTTTTACTGAACAGATATTAATGTGTTTGGAAAAGATATCTAGAAATCAGGTGCATATGTTCATCTCACCTCAACTCAACTTTTACTGAATAGACCCCATCGAGTCTGCCCAAACAACACATTTTGTTTTTCTACAAGACTTCACGGTACCTATACAAGTACTACGAACAACTGGATTGCAAAATCTGCTTCTGGGACTAAAAAAATGTAGATGTAAAGAACTTAAAATGTACGTGAAGACAGAAACATATGATTGTCACACAGGTACAGTTCAAGGCGTGAAAAATAAACCATATTTTTTTTGTGGAATGGTTTTTACTGGGGTATTATCCACAAAGGATACGACATGCAAGCTCTCCTGGTCCAGAAAGAGATATGCTCCTCATTTTGGTACATATCAAAAGAAAGCAGCTCCAAGAATCGAAACAGTAGGAGATTTTATTTATCCGTATTTATGTTTGTCTTTCCCATTCAGTCCAAGGCAGATGCTAATCTAGAAGCAGTCCATGAAGGGGACAGAGCTCGGGACTCCAGATTAAGCCCAATATCATTATGGACATAAAGATGTATGTCAAGATACTTTGAATATAGATTAAATGAACAATTGGTCTGCCTCTATCAAGCTGAAGTGCTTTTTACAATGCTAGAAGATTTTTCCATTTGGAACGGTAATATAAAAAGAGATAACAATTTAGTTTATATGCCAGGAAGGGCTTGGATAGATTAAAGTAGAATTTATATTTCAATTGGTAAAATTCTTCCATTCTGCGAGCAAGATTCGAATGAGACGTAACAATGTTGGTAAATGCCTCGTCAATGGAGACGCTGAGGAATGAAGAGATTACGAATCCAAATTGGAAAGCGACTAGGGAGCCATGCGCGCCCATTTTTAAGATGCTTGTGGAGAGCTTTCCGGGGATATTAATACATGTATCGAAATATTACTAATAACAAAAGGATTTCACCGGAAATGGCACTTTGAGATACTCTCTATTTTTCAAGATTGTTATTACCCAGCATGCAAGGATAGCTATGTTTTCCCAACTTAATGGTATTCATTTTAGCCCTCCCAGAAAGATGACGAGTCGACCCAGCAGGGAATCGAACATGAAGCCCAGAGGATTGAATTGAATCGACTCACAGAGCATTTAACCCAATGAGCTATCTCGCAGCAAATAAGGATCTCTATTATTCGTTCCATCAGTAAACGCGTTTCTGATTGGCTGTACATATCTGGTGAGTTGAATTGCCGGTGCATATAATGACAATTCACTTTTTGTAGAACGTAAATTCTGTACATCACTGCGAAGAAACCTATACAATAAAAGGAGCCCTGTTATAGTCTGAGCGAATATAAATATCACATAGAGGCATAGTAATCTGATGGACGGCTGACCTGCATTGACTTGGAAATCCCTGTATCGTCTGTGATCTGGTTTCAGGTAGCATAGTATGGTGTACACAAGATGGGTGAAAGGTGCCTCGGTGGCAAACCTCTCCTTATTATGGCCTAAAGCATGCTTGATGGATCTATATATATATATATATATATATATATATATATATATATATATATAGCTCAATGAGTGAAAGATCTATGACGAGCAGCAGAGTAATTTAATTACGCTGGAGGTTGAATTCCCGGTGGGATTCACTCCCTTCATCCTTCCGAGTGAGATAAAATTAACTCCATTAAATACTGGAAACCAGAGAATATCTGACCCCACCTGTCCTGATTACGGTACTTTGCTATCAATAAATACAGCCACATGGTTACATTATCACACATCCCACATGTGACCTCACAGACATCATTTTGTAATGATGACTAAATCATACGATTATGGGAGGCTGCCAGACGGCGAAGGGATGTACAGCGCGACATGTCTACAAACAGCCAGAGACAGCTTGTAACAGAAGCACACAGGGTGTGTAACACAGCCATTTGGGAATATCTTGTGTAGGAAGGGGAGCTATGAACTTCCAAGGGTCAACACAACATTTCATTAGTTTGTGTGGTTACAGACGCTTGCGCACACATTTTTTTAAACCCACAGATCTTTTGTAAATATAAAAATAAAGACTCATTTATTGGAAATAATCTAACGGGCAGAGAAAGACCATGCCTGTTTTTACCGGTCACCATCTCTGGGGCGTTTCTGGTATCAATCAGAAGATGTGTCCAACCACCTCCTCTAAAAATATCAGCTTAGCCTGTATGTCCCATGGGGACATATGGGGACATATAACTTACTAACATAGGAATTTAATTTGAAAAAAAGACAAACGTTCATCAGCGTCAACCCTTCTACCTATCATTCCTCGTTTTCCTGTTTTTGATCCAAGGAAGCTATTTAAAATGTTACCACTATAATTAATGATTATTCTATTATTAATAGCCCTGTATGTTTTGCTTTAAAAAAAAAAACAACAACACCCAGACCATCTTTAAATGCATTTATTACATTTGATAGCACCACCTATCTTGGCCGCTGACATCTGAATATCATGGGTAGGTGCAGTGGCAACCAAAAAAAAGAGAGGGATATCTCCTCTAAAGAAACAGTAAGCTCTTTAGGACAGATGATATATATATATATAAAAAAAAATATATATATATATATATATATCCACCAGTTTTGAGTCTACACTTGAGAGGCCATGACCTGAATAGATAGTCTTTGAGGCGTAACGCCAGGCTCATGATAGTAGAGCATCCAAACTGCTTCTATCATTACAGCCAAGTCAATCAGAAATCTGTAAAAATCTGGCTTTTTTTTTTTACACAGTTCTGTGAAAACTGAGATTATCATCTTATTATTTTTACATTCATGGATTCGTAATTGCAGTGTGATGGAGCACAACATGGGCTAGGTCTGAATTTATAAGTAAAACAATTTAAAAAAAAAACACTGACCCGGACCAAATTTCTTAAAAATCTAGATTTGTTTCACAGAACAAGCAACATTAGCTGTTGGGAAAATGTAACCCAGAGATGTGTGACCAAACGCCTGGCCGATGTGTACACGTCATGGCCTATGTCAACAATGAAGCCCCTTTCCCGATAGTGATCAACAAGTATCCATTCTGTCCAGGGCTCAAACCATTTTAACACTAGGGGAGATCGACTTTACAGTGTAGTTCCGCTTGGCATTATAGCTACCTGCCATCTGAGTTTTTTTGACACACCTAAAATAATGGTCCAACTCCCTAAAAACGGTGGTCTTTATTTATATTTTTCTTTTTGGTGAAGTTGATGTATTTTTCCTACCGGTTAAGCCAGTGTTCCTATTTAACCATTATTGGGATCTATTTAGCACAGAAATGTCGGAGAAATGTCGGAGGACAACGCACGTTTCTGCGTGGCATGGCGGAGAGTCCAGCACTGGATTTAGGAGCTCAGGCCGGAGATCTCTCACAAGTCAGTGCGAACCCTCTATAACTTTATTATATGGTTGTGTGGCATGTCACTAAACTCCCCCTGTATATGTTTTTTTTATTTTACATTTTTTTTTATATATATATAAAGCTTCAGAATATTAATTTCGTCAGGACGTGTAACATTGGCCAGGTACACCCCAATCTGCGTATATGACTTTGCTTTATAGGATTTAAGCTTTAAACCTAAAGTTGGACGGACTGCGACGAGAAGTGACAACTCAAGAATGATCACCTTCTGTATCCATTGAGTATTCCTCGGTCACAGCTCACAGAGTTTCCAATCTCCAAGCACTTCAAATCCATCTGATATTAATTCAAAATGCCTTGCTAGCCCCTCTGAGGAGGTACAAATTGGCAAAAAAAAAAAAAAAAAGTCAACTCACATTCCAGATGCTGCTGGTTCCCAAGTGATAAGAGGCAGAAGAATAGAGGTGTGGGGGGGGGGGGGGGGGGGGACTACAGACTAATGCATTGCACAGGGTTACATCCCTTGTTCCAGTTTTGTGTTACAGGCCTGGAGTTACAATTTGCAGCATGTGTGTGTGGGATGGGGAGAGTGTAAAGGCAGAGATTAAGGGAGGCAGTGGAGTGTGTGGTTACACTAATAAGCATGTCAGATAACATGTTTCTGCAACAGGGCTCATATAAAATGCCGTGTTTCCCACTTCACAGTCAAGATGATTTAAAAAAAAAAAAGATATACTATTGCACAATGTAAAATATAAACGGCAGGCTGTGCTCTATACTTCATTTAATTCGCCAAGTGACTTTTATTCTGCAATTTGTACCATATTACAGGCTCTTCTGTAGTCACTGGTGGTGGTGGTGGTGGTGGGGGGGGGGGGGGGGGATCATAAACAGGTACTGCGGCTTCCAACCAGAAAGGGGTCAAATCACTTCAAGGACATTATCACGACACAAACAATGCTGGGAAATAGGAGTGAGAGCTACCCACAGACATTGCAGATATATTGCAGTGAGGTGCAGTATATACAGTGCCCAGTAACCAGTAAGTATATATGACACAAACAATGCTGGGAAATAGGAGCGAGAGCTACCCACAGACATTGCAGATATATTGCAGTGAGGTGCAGTATATACAGTGCCCAGTAAACAGTAAGTATATATGACACAAACAATGCTGGGAAATAGGAGTGAGAGCTACCCACAGACATTGCAGATATATTGCAATGAGGTGCAGTATATACAGTGCCCAGTAACCAGTAAGTATATATGACACAAACAATGCTGGGAAATAGGAGCGAGAGCTACCCACAGACATTGCAGATATATTGCAGTGAGGTGCAGTATATACAGTGCCCAGTAACCAGTAAGTATATATGTCACAAACAATGCTGGGAAATAGGAGTGAGAGCTACCCACAGACATTGCAGATATATTGCAATGAGGTGCAGTATATACAGTGCCCAGTAACCAGTAAGTATATATGACACAAACAATGCTGGGAAATAGGAGCGAGAGCTACCCACAGACATTGCAGATATATTGCAGTGAGGTGCAGTATATACAGTGCCCAGTAACCAGTAAGTATATATGACACAAACAATGCTGGGAAATAGGAGCGAGAGCTACCCACAGACATTGCAATGAGGTGCAGTATATACAGTGCCCAGTAACCAGTAAGTATATATGACACAAACAATGCTGGGAAATAGGAGCGAGAGCTACCCACAGACATTGCAATGAGGTGCAGTATATACAGTGCCCAGTAACCAGTAAGTATATATGACACAAACAATGCTGGGAAATAGGAGCGAGAGCTACCCACAGACATTGCAGATATATTGCAGTGAGGTGCAGTATATACAGTGACCAGTAACCAGTAAGTATATATGACACAAACAATGCTGGGAAATAGGAGCGAGAGCTACCCACAGACATTGCAGATATATTGCAGTGAGGTGCAGTATATACAGTGCCCAGTAAACAGTAAGTATATATGTCACAAACAATGCTGGGAAATAGGAGCGAGAGCTACCCACAGACATTGCAGATATATTGCAGTGAGGTGCAGTATATACAGTGCCCAGTAACCAGTAATATATATGACACAAACAATGCTGGGAAATAGGAGCGAGAGCTACCCACAGACATTGCAGATATATTGCAGTGAGGTGCAGTATATACAGTGCCCAGTAACCAGTAAGTATATATGACACAAACAATGCTGGGAAATAGGAGCGAGAGCTACCCACAGACATTGCAGATATATTGCAGTGAGGTGCAGTATATACAGTGCCCAGTAACCAGTAAGTATATATGACACAAACAATGCTGGGAAATAGGAGCGAGAGCTACCCACAGACATTGCAATGAGGTGCAGTATATACAGTGCCCAGTAACCAGTAAGTATATATGACACAAACAATGCTGGGAAATAGGAGCGAGAGCTACCCACAGACATTGCAATGAGGTGCAGTATATACAGTGCCCAGTAACCAGTAAGTATATATGACACAAACAATGCTGGGAAATAGGAGCGAGAGCTACCCACAGACATTGCAGATATATTGCAGTGAGGTGCAGTATATACAGTGCCCAGTAAACAGTAAGTATATATGACACAAACAATGCTGGGAAATAGGAGCGAGAGCTACCCACAGACATTGCAGATATATTGCAGTGAGGTGCAGTATATACAGTGCCCAGTAACCAGTAATATATATGACACAAACAATGCTGGGAAATAGGAGCGAGAGCTACCCACAGACATTGCAATGAGGTGCAGTATATACAGTGCCCAGTAACCAGTAAGTATATATGACACAAACAATGCTGGGAAATAGGAGCGAGAGCTACCCACAGACATTGCAATGAGGTGCAGTATATACAGTGCCCAGTAACCAGTAAGTATATATGACACAAACAATGCTGGGAAATAGGAGCGAGAGCTACCCACAGACATTGCAGATATATTGCAGTGAGGTGCAGTATATACAGTGCCCAGTAACCAGTAATATATATGACACAAACAATGCTGGGAAATAGGAGCGAGAGCTACCCACAGACATTGCAGATATATTGCAGTGAGGTGCAGTATATACAGTGCCCAGTAACCAGTAAGTATATATGACACAAACAATGCTGGGAAATAGGAGCGAGAGCTACACACAGACATTGCAGATATATTGCAGTGAGGTGCAGTATATACAGTGCCCAGTAACCAGTAAGTATATATGACACAAACAATGCTGGGAAATAGGAGCGAGAGCTACCCACAGACATTGCAGATATATTGCAGTGAGGTGCAGTATATACAGTGCACAGTAAACAGTAAGTATATATGACACAAACAATGCTGAGAAAAAGGAGCGAGAGTTACTCACAGAAATTGCAAATACATTGCAGTGAGGTGCAGTATATACAGTGCCCAGTAACCAGTAATATATGTGACACAAACAATGCTGAGAAAAAGGAGCAAGAGTTACTCACAGACATTGCAGATCCATTGCAGTGAGGTGCAGTATATACAGTGCCCAGTAACCAGTAATATATATCACACAATCAATGCTGGGAAATAGGAGCGAGAGCTACCCACAGACATTGCAAATACATTGCAGTGAGTTGCAGTATACACAGTGCCCAGTAACCAGTAATATATATGACACAAACAATGCTGAGAAATAGGAGTGAGAGTTACTCACAGACATTGCAAATACATTGCAGTGAGTTGCAGTATACACAGTGCCCAGTAACCAGTAATATATATGACACAAAAAATGCTGAGAAATAGGAGCGAGAGTTACTCACAGACATTGCAAATACATTGCAGTGAGGTGCAGTATATACAGTGCCCAGTAAGTATATATGACACGAGCAAAATCTAAACCTACACCATGTCATTATCCTAAAACCCCGTGTGCCCCAGCTGCTGGCTGGACCCATGGCATAAAGGTTGAATAGTTTGTACAGCACTGTTCTGCACTCATTGTCATCCTCTATCCATGGAATTAAACTTAAATGAATACAAATCAGTGTGTTTTGAAGGCTATGTTAGAACTCAGTGTCAAATTATATATCATGTACATTTTTAATGCCACAGATTTTCCAGATCAAAGGTTTAAACTAGTATTCAGAGTCTGGGTCAAGGCTGAATATGTCTGGCACAATTAAATACAAAATGCTTGATTCTAGATGAAATTGTACAGCAGGTTGCTCTTTGACCTCCTGCAAAGAGTGTAAGCAATGCTTTGCCGAGAGGGCAGTCCAGATTTCAGTAATGCTGCAAACACGGGACGAGATAGGCAGTAAAGGCAATATTTCATTACATTCCCAACTCCTTGCACATGCATATTTGCCAACAGTCCCAGATTTCCCAGAACAGTCCTGTTTTTTTTTTTTTTTTAGTTCTGTCCCAGCATCACGGTTATGTAAGCGCAGTGCTTTAAACACAACACAAGTTGCATTGCGATTAAACTGTCTGTCTATGAGGAACACACAGTCTTAAAAGGGCAGACTGTAGCTCAAGCTCACAGGGTCACATGAGGTAGGATGTCACGTGATCCTGCCCTCTTTGGCTCCACCCATACATCATTCAGGGTCGTTAGCAGGTATGCACTTACCATAAAAACACTGGATAGAATACGTAAAATCATACAGGTACTGCACTAACTCACAATACAGTGTGTTTATACTGCTGCAAATGTGTGCATTTGTTCTTGTAAATACATTTCTTTTTATCTTACTTTTAATTGATTAAAAGTAAACCCCCCAAAAAATAACAAAAATCGACTATAAATTGGCTGTAAAGTTACTTAAAAGTCATCAGTAACGCCCCGCCCATAGCCACACCATCAGCCCCTCCCTCCCAAACCAAAATGTCCCTATACGTTGGGAGGTATGCGAATAGGCATTATTCATATACATGTCAGGAAGTTGCCCCATATGCACCCGCCCTGCTATTCCAGGTTCCACTTAGAGCCGGTGCAAGCCATGGTTTAAGAATCAGGTTCTGGTGTGCGGAGAAGCACACTGGTGGACATTTTACTCCCACGCATCAATGTGTCTGAATATAAGAAAGGAGCATTCCCCGTTACACATAACAGAAGCTGATTTTTTTGGTTTTGTTTTGTTTGTTTTATTTATTGCATCCAATGTAGACATTTTAAACAGAAATGATGTGATGAAACAGTACAACTAAATTGCTCCTTATAGCTCTATCAGGGAGCGGACATCTTGAGTCAGATGAAAGAAGATCTGCCTCCATCAAACCCAAGTTTTTCAACATGTCCGTCCCATGGTAGAGCTATACTAAGCAAAGAGGGCTCAGTGCGGTGATATATTTCTATTCTTTCATTAAAGTTTTTCTATTTAAACCTGTCTAAACCTCATGCAATCTTTCAAACAAACAAAAGTAAATTTCGCACTGTTCGGGGTTCGGCGATTACATGTTCGGTTTATAGACTTTCGGTTTATAGAATAGCAATAGCATTACATATATTCTATAAACCGAAAGTCTATAAACCGAATGTCGTTCGGTTTATAGACTTTCGGCTTATGGAATACATGTAATACTATTGGCTTTCTATAAACCGAACTAGAGTCCCCATTCATAAGAATTTCTTATGAATGGGGACTCTAGTTCGGTTTATAGAAAACCAATAGCATTACATGTATTCTATAAGCCGAAAGTCTATAAACCGAAAGACATTCTATTTATAGACTTTCTTTTTATTTTAGTGTTGAGCGAACCGAAATAGAGTCCCCATTTATAAGAATAGGTCAATTGATGGGGACTCTATTTCGGTTTATAGAAAGCCAATAGCATTACATGGCTATTGGCTTTCTATAATCCAAAATAGAGTCCCCATTCCTCCGAATAGGTCAATTGATCTATTCGTATGAATGGGGACACTCTTACCCACATTTTACTTCATTTTGCAGCCCTCTAGCCCTTTCCAGGACTTTTTTAGAGGCATTTTAGTGGCCAAAAGTTTGGGTCCAATTGACTTCAATGGGGTTCGGGTTCAGGGTCAAGTTCGACCCCGAACCCGGACTTGTTTCTGAAGTTCGGCCGAACTCTATTAACGAGTTAACAATTAAAATAATCTGCCACTTCCAACTGGTTAAACTACATGTGGTTCAGACAAGAAGTTTGTTGAGTTGTGTTTGTTGAGGTCTTACCAAGAGGCACACAAATCAGGGTTAGCCTTAACCACTCTTCTTGTTACACTATATAAAAGCCTAATTGTAAGCACCACAGATTTTACATCAGAGAATTATGCTTTGCAACACTATCAACTGCCTTGTAAAGAATATAAACTATTATTGAAGTCTTTATACCCACAGTGAGATGATATATTTATGGGTATATTTATGGATATGTTGTTTGTTTATTGTTTTTACATAAGGTGTTATCTCTTCTACCCTGAAGCTATTCCTGTTCTTTACCATTAAAAAAATAAACAAAGAACAAGCACACCGTGGTTATTCCCTCGGCACTCTGACAAAAGGAGAATTAACACTGACAGCAAGAAATGAAACTGTGTTTGCTTTATATACATCACATACTAAACAGCTGCTCTGAGGTACAGTGGGCAGATGTTCCAAAATGATATTCGACAATATGCTCAGCTTCAACTTTTACAAAATGAGTGATCTAATCAAAGATGGCTGGTGTTTATGTGATGATTTATTCAAAATGAGGCCTTGTTTATGTATGTGTGTGTGTGTGTGTGCGCCAGCGGAGGCCAATGACTAAACGCGGAAGCGTTCTCATATAGCACCAACCATCTGTAATATCTCAGAGCTCTTTACGGGTCCGGCTTGATGGTACACGCTACTAGGTTGCCCATATGCTCCTTCATTGACGTGTATAGATCTGCATGGGGGGGGGGGGGGGGAGAGCGTTCATTGACTTGCTCATGTGCATTGATCTATAGGGGAAGGAAGTGTGCAATATTACGAAAGTAGCTCCTCTAAACAGTCCATTACCTCTTCCTTACCCAAATTCAGTAACCCAGGGCTTGACCAATATTTCTAGACCGTTGGAGGCAAACTGACTAATTTAGGAGCCAGAGTTCATGAATTTTAGAAGCAATAGCTTATTTGCTGTGTTGCTTATCAAATATTAGATAATTAAAAGAGATTAACCTTTTCCTGCCTCTGTATTACTTTTTTTCGTTCATCCGTCCCTTGTACACCGCGCACCTTTCAGTCAGTAAAATGCTCCCATATAACATGGAATAGATTTAATTGCATTGCCTGTTATTAGTATTTTTCTCTTCTTCTCTTAAGTGCAGCAGAGAGAGCGGCATAGAGTATTTGAGGCAACATTTTAATAGTGACTTTTATCATATTGAGGCTGTGTCTTGATAATTATGTTTAAATATTTCAGCTAATATGGATTTTGGCTATTATATTGCACTGCCTGAAGGGTCCCTAAATTTTTTTTTCCGCCTGAGTGCTGAGAATTATGACTGCGGTCTGTTCAGAAATGTACCTCTGGGTGATATATTACCGAGTTTCTGTAGTGCGCCGTTGACTGGATTTTATGTGCTGGCTGTTTTTTTTTTCCGTTCCATGATTTCATCAGTTTCTGTGTGGTCATTGTCCAATTAAGACAGCTGAAAAGATTTTTTTAATGAGATAAATCCACGCGCCACTTGAAATATTCCAGTCGAATGGGTCCAAACGACTCAGGACATTCTACACTCTCAGAGACTTAACAAATAGAGGGGGGGGGGGGGGTGGAGTCTCTAATTTTAAAATTGGTAGGAAAAGCTGCACAGGTCTGCACAGGTCTGCACAGGTCTGCACAGGTCTGCACAGGTCTGCACAGGTCTGCACAGGTCTGCACAGGTCTGCACAGGTCTGCTTGGCTGCTATTTTTGCAATATAGCTTGTGGCTGTAATATTGCATGAAGACATCTTTGGTTGAAGAGAACTTGAAGACACTTGACAAATCAAGTCCATTGTGTGAAGAGCAGTGGACCTATTCCTATTGATGGCATGTGAAACCTACAGACGAAGGAGCGCACGGCAGGTTGTGTATTCATTATACTCCAAATGTGATGTGTTAGGAGAGTATGATTCTCATCAAAAGGAAATTCACAACTATCAAGTTGATGGAATAGGAAGCAGTTCGCCAGGGACCCTGAATACATTTGGCCCTGCTATGGCCAATCTAAATGCAGAGAGCATGCCGCTAAGTGGTTCAAGTGAAGAAGTGGCTCTCAGGCAACTTGTGTGCAGTGAGTTTACTGCACGTTCAGCTATACAGACGTTGAGTCTTCCTAATACATGACCAGTGAACGGACACGACTTCCTTTGCCCACCAACTGGCGACTCACAGGCCGAATGTGGCACTCTAGGGTCATCGTGTGGCCCCCTATCCCGCCTGTCCCTAAGATGCTGCATGGTATGCAGCCCTTCAAATAAAAAATGTGGACAACCTTGGCCTACAATACACTAAGTGTACATTTATACGCGGATGGGACACTTCATCGCGGCTGCATCCGCGCAGCCGCTTCACCACCGTCTCTGCCCCACAAGACACCTCGTCGCGGGAGATTTCATCCCGTGACATTTTGTGGCTAAAGGTGAGTTTTAATGTATTAGAGTTAGAAGATAGAGTGTTAGAATTAGAATTTTAGTATTGGGGTTTAGGGTGGTTATAATTAGGGTTTAGGGGGTTAGAATTAGTTTTTAGGGTTCAGGGTTAATTTTAGTATTAGGGTTTTGGGGGTTAGTATTAGGGTTTAGGGGGTTGGTATTAGGGTTCGGGGGTAAGTATTAGGGTTTAGGGGGTTAGTATTAGGGGTTAGTATTAGGGTTCGGGGGTTAGTATTAGGGTTTAGGGGGTTGGTAATAGGGTTTAGGGGTTAGTATTAGGGTTTAGGGGGTTAGTATTAGGGTTTGGGGGTTAGTATTAGGGTTTAGGGGGTTAGTATTAGGGTTCGGGGGTTAGTATTAGGGTTTAGGGCGTTAGTATTAGGGGTTAGTATTAGGGTTTAGGGGGTTAGTATAAGGGTTTGGGGGTTAGTATTAGGGTTTAGGGGGTTAGTATATGGGTTCGGGGGTTAGTATTAGGGTTTAGGGGGTTAGTATATGGGTTCGGGGGTTAGTATTAGGGTTTAGGGGGTTAGTATTAGGGTTTGGGGGGTTAATTTTAGTATTGGGTTTTGGGGTTAATTTAAGTATTAGGGTTTGGGGGGGCACTTTGGGGGGGGATTCATTTATTAGGGGGGGTATTTTCGTTTTACTTGTACATTTGTAAGAGCTGACAGTTCAGCGCTGAACTGTCAGCCCTTACATAGCCGCGTCCGCGATGAAGTGGCCGCGTTTTTCTTCATTGCTGACAGTTCAGCGTTCTAACTGCCGCGCTGACCTGTCAGCGATGAAGTCGCCGCGCTGAAGTGTCCTAGACCCCATTTATACCGCCTTGACAAAGCTCCCAGTTTGGCGTGAAACGCGTAGGCGATTGCTGGTTCGGCGGGTGGGTGAGCACGCTGCTCTATATTTTTCTATTTGGCTGCATACCATTTTCTTGGATTAATCTATTGGCCTGGTCTGGAGTCTGTTTATTGTATTGCTGTTTTTAGATTCCTCCAACTTTCTGTTACATTTATACCTCGTTTGGGCGCAAAATAATATCAGATTGGCACCATTTCAGTGGATATCCGCAGACTTTCCATTAATCTCCACACTCACGTGTGTTAGATGCATGGATTTATCACGTGTACCATGTACCATCGTCAACACTATATTTTATAATGAAAATCTGCGACCAAAACATCCTACAGAAAGTTGAGTGAAACACGAGGTGCCACGGCAAGGGTCGCGCCAACTTCTAGCTAACTTACAGCTGATCGCAGTGCTCGAAGAGACATGTTTGCTCAAGCTTTTAAAAGTACCTGCTATTATTAGATTTCATTCAAAAGAACCACATGAGACAACTGTGCTGTTGTGATGAGATCTTGCTGTCAGCGTCACCACCTTTTATCAAACAGACAAGTTTGAAAACATTTCCAAAAACATTACAAGCGCGCTCCGAATTGCCACTTGGGGAGATAATCCCAGAGGAGAAGCTTTCAAGACAGGCACAATGATGAATGAGCAGTGGATTTATCATAAGAGAGGCTGCTATATGGCAATCTGCACATCAGAGAGCTTTATTTGTTATTATAGAAGGACCTCCATCAACTCTCTAGATTCCAATGAAGATGATCCAATGCTGGGTATGGTTTTCTAACTTGGGAATAGGAGGTGAGACACTGGATGGACAGAGAGACGTTTTGGTTTAATTTTCTTTCCTTTTGTTTGCTAGTTAATGTCAATTTCACAAAGTGTTGTGTACAAATAAGGTACAGGTGGATGTTCCGTGGTTATAAAAGTCTAGTATTCCTGTATGTAAAAATAATACAAAACCCCAGACTCTCAATCATGAACTGGCGTATCCATTGCGCAACTGACTGTCAATTTTCTGGACAAAGATGAACATGCATCCTGGATGAAGATATGGAGTTTAATAAATAAAACCAAAAAAAAAAGTTTAAAAAAAAATTCACAAGAAAACCCTGAGACGAGACAGATGTTAATATATATATATTTTGTGCATGAATTTCTAATGCAGCTGTTTTCATTGCAATAGATTTATGGTCTGTTGTAGATATTGGGGGCTATGCACTAAAAGGTGAGTTGAGGTCAGCCAAACATCCATTACACTGATTTAGCTATCCTGTGAGTACAATGGGGGTTATCAATAACCATGGTGCACACCTTGGCACCGGAAACTACTGCCTGGATTGGCCAGAGCTCACTGCGCTGGGGAACCGTGCCAAACAGGTCATTCTCTCCTGCAATGCAAAGTGTCGGGAGTAATAAATAGGTACAACCACTGTAAAACATACCAAGTGGAAGCTGCGCCTTTTTAATCTTCTCCCAACACTTTGAAGTGCATTACCCCCATTGTGCAGGGACAAGCTTGGTTTGATTAGAGGGGAATCTCACCCCGCACAGCGTCTGGCTAAATTGGTGGGAGGAAATGTTTCTATCCCTTCAACTCCCCTTTTGATAAATCCCCATCATTGCTTTGCTGGCTTGTAAGTTTTCCACCTTTGTGTTGAGCGCCACTGAAGGTGTAGCTCGGCCCAACTAACATATAAGGGTATATTGCAACCAGGCATAAATTGCATATTAAGGCTTTAACACATGGTATCTTAGAGCTGCATACCGACGAGACAAACACAGCTCGGCTGAGATAATACAGCGAATGATATTATATTATGCCAGAGACACATGAACTGGTACAAGATCTACTGAATGTAGCATTCTGAGCCTGCAATGAGTTAGGATTAAAGACCAATTTAGAACTGTAGCTTGGACTAGGGGTTTACATGTATCAAGCATGCCCACTTCTAACGTTTTATATCTGGTGTATAAGACGTTGGGGACTTAGAACCAGACAGCGAGTGTGTTAGTGAGACACACGTGTGGCCTGCCACCCAACATACATGCTAACCATCTGTTACGGGGTCCCAGGACATGGCAGGGATGGAGCCTAAAGTGGACAGGTAAGGCAGAATACCAGGTGTGTGGCATCCAGTTTGTGCCGTGTCTCACAGACATACATTGCTACAATGTAAAGCCACCTGTGCACAGTACAAAGCACGAGGCACAGGCAACCAGTCTTCAGGATAGGGGATTTCTCAACACTGGGACTGTCCAGCACAAAGCAAGGTGATGGAGGATGCAGCAAGGTGATGGAGGGTGCAGCAAGGTGGTGGAGGATGCAGCAAGGTGATGGAGGGTGCAGCAAGGTGGTGGAGGATGTAGCAAGGTGATGGAGGATGCAGCAAGGTGATGGAGGGTGCAGCAAGGTGATGGAGGGTGCAGCAAGGTGATGGAGGATGCAGCAAGGTGATGGAGGGTGCAGCAAGGTGATGGAGGGTGCAGCAAGGTGATGGAGGATGCAGCAAGGTGATGGAGGATGCAGCAAGGTGATGGAGGGTGCAGCAAGGTGATGGAGGATGCAGCAAGGTGATGGAGGATGCAGCAAGGTGATGGAGGATGCAGCAAGGTGATGGAGGGTGCAGCAAGGTGATGGAGGATGCAGCAAGGTGATGGAGGATGCAGCAAGGTGATGGAGGATGCAGGAAAAGGCAAGATAACTTTATACAAATGGAAAGTTTCCCCAGGAACACGATTTTTGTGCTTAATTATTCGAAGAGCATTTAAATGCCTTGTTTCATAGATCCCCAGGGAACGCAATCACACAATACCAGCTGATGTCAAACGCAGATTGAAATACTTTGCACAAGACATTTAAAAAAAAAAAGGGCATAAGTGGCCCATATAGCGCTAAACAAAAGCTGAAGATTGGATTCGCATTATTGGGTCTCCTAAGTTTTAAGTGGAGCATAATAGCTGGTTATTATCCTCTGTAATTACTCAAAAGAGAAGGGAAAATAAAAAGAGTGGAAAAATGATTTAAAAGAATATGACCTGTCACAATCGTCCACATTTACATGCAAAATAACAGCACTGAAGTCTGACGCATGCTGCTCTCTGGATCTGCAGTTTGGTGGGCTTTGTATATTTCTTATAGACTGGTGAACCACACACCCACCCAGGCTGGGAGGAGGATGGGGGGGGGTATTTTTTTTTTTACTTTAAAGGGGCAGTTCCACCTAGCTTATATTAGACATGTGCATTCGTTTTCGGACCATTCGAAAAACGAATAACGAAAATGCTAAGCTAACGAACGTTCGGTTTATAGGCTGTCGGCATTTCACTACACGGAGACAAAGTCTCCATTCATAAATTTATGAAAACATGTAGTACTATTGCCTTTCTATGAACCGAACGAGAGCCCCATTCATAAGAATTTCTTATGAATGGGGCTCTCGTTCGGTTTATAGAAAGCCAATAGTATCACACGTATTCTATAAAACGAACGAATAAAACTAAACGAAACGAAAATAATGAACGAATTTCGTCTGAAACGAATGCAGTAATGAACGAAATTCGTTTTAGACGAAATAAATAACATTTTCGTCTGAATGGACGAAAAAGAAACGAAAATTTTAGTTTTGCACATGTCTAGATTATATTCTGTATGTTGTACATGTGTTTAATATATGTGTTTTATTGCAGGTTTACACTGACATCCAATGAGGAGGGCTTGGATAGAGAGACAGGACTGTTGCTGTAGAACCAGCAATACATACATTTTATTTGTAGTTTTTTGGAGATAGAATTGACAAAAAAAAAAAAAGCTGATAAAACAAATCTTTTACTCTATATTATATGATGCAGGGTTTATCTAAAAACATTCTCCCGGAAACTCCAGGTGTCTCTTTTTACATCTTAAAAGCATTTCTGTCATGTAAATGGGCTGATTGCAAGAAGCCAAGTGGTGGTTTTCCTTTGTGATATGGAGTTTGTCAACAGTTTTCTGCAGTCAGCACTATCAGCGCAAACAGATAACAGGGGCCTGTAACACGACTGGAGCTGGAGGGAAGGACAACACTCAATACAAGCAATGTACGGCAGACAACAGTACTGAACTTAGCAATGAGTGATAAACAAATGCCACCAGTAAAGCGTCTGTCATACTGCACTCCCGATACATTACTACTGACACATAAAGAGAAAATAATTATAGCTATTGAGAAGGGAAGTTTGTCACAATGGAACAGTGCATTTGAATCTAGTAGTCGTGCAGTAATGCCAGAGACATGCTGAGGATGAGAGTTAGATGCCAGGAAGGTAAAATATAAAGTATTCCTCTCTTATCAGTGTGTCCTGTATCGGAATACAGCTTTCTGCTTTAGTACACTGACCTGCAGATACTCACCATCCCAGGTGAGAGGAGGATCCCTTATCAGTGTGTCCTGTATCAGAATACAGCTTTCTGCTTTAGTACACTCACCTGCAGATACTCACCATCCCAGGTGAGAGGAGGATCCCTTATCAGTGTGTCCTGTATCAGAATACAGCTTTCTGCTTTAGTACACTGACCTGCAGATACTCACCATCCCAGGTGAGAGGAGGATCCCTTATCAGTGTGTCCTGTATCAGAATACAGCTTTCTGCTTTAGTACACTGACCTGCAGATACTCACCATCCCAGGTGAGAGGAGGATCCCTTATCAGTGTGTCCTGTATCAGAATACAGCTTTCTGCTTTAGTACACTGACCTGCAGATACTCACCATCCCAGGTGAGAGGATGATCCCTTATCAGTGTGTCCTGTATCAGAATACAGCTTTCTGCTTTAGTACACTGACCTGCAGATACTCACCATCCCAGGTGAGAGGAGGATCCCTTATCAGTGTGTCCTGTATCAGAATACAGCTTTCTGCTTTAGTACACTCACCTGCAGATACTCACCATCCCAGGTGAGAGGAGGATCCCTTATCAGTGTGTCCTGTATCGGAATACAGCTTTCTGCTTTAGTACACTGACCTGCAGATAGTCACCATCCCAGGTGAGAGGAGGATCCCTTATCAGTGTGTCCTGTATCGGAATACAGCTTTCTGCTTTAGTACACTGACCTGCAGATACTCACCATCCCAGGTGAGAGGAGGATCCCTTATCAGTGTGTCCTGTATCGGAATACAGCTTTCTGCTTTAGTACACTGACCTGCAGATACTCACCATCCCAGGTGAGAGGAGGATCCCTTATCAGTGTGTCCTGTATCGGAATACAGCTTTCTGCTTTAGTACACTGACCTGCAGATACTCACCATCCCAGGTGAGTGGAGGATCCCTTATCAGTGTGTCCTGTATCAGAATACAGCTTTCTGCTTTAGTACACTGACCTGCAGATACTCACCATCCCAGGTGAGAGGAGGATCCCTTATCAGTGTGTCCTGTATCAGAATACAGCTTTCTGCTTTAGTACACTGACCTGCAGATACTCACCATCCCAGGTGAGTGGAGGATCCCTTATCAGTGTGTCCTGTATCAGAATACAGCTTTCTGCTTTAGTACACTGACCTGCAGATACTCACCATCCCAGGTGAGAGGAGAATCCCTTATCAGTGTGTCCTGTATCAGAATACAGCTTTCTGCTTTAGTACACTGACCTGCAGATACTCACCATCCCAGGTGAGAGGAGGATCCCTTATCAGTGTATCCTGTATCAGAATACAGCTTTCTGCTTTAGTACACTCACCTGCAGATACTCACCATCCCAGGTGAGAGGAGGATCCCTTATCAGTGTGTCCTGTATCAGAATACAGCTTTCTGCTTTAGTACACTGACCTGCAGATACTCACCATCCCAGGTGAGAGGAGGATCCCTTATCAGTGTGTCCTGTATCAGAATACAGCTTTCTGCTTTAGTACACTGACCTGCAGATACTCACCATCCCAGGTGAGAGGAGGATCCCTTATCAGTGTGTCCTGTATCAGAATACAGCTTTCTGCTTTAGTACACTGACCTGCAGATACTCACCATCCCAGGTGAGTGGAGGATCCCTTATCAGTGTGTCCTGTATCAGAATACAGCTTTCTGCTTTAGTACACTGACCTGCAGATACTCACCATCCCAGGTGAGAGGAGGATCCCTTATCAGTGTGTCCTGTATCGGAATACAGCTTTCTGCTTTAGTACACTGACCTGCAGATACTCACCATCCCAGGTGAGTGGAGGATCCCTTATCAGTGTGTCCTGTATCAGAATACAGCTTTCTGCTTTAGTACACTGACCTGCAGATACTCACCATCCCAGGTGAGAGGAGGATCCCTTATCAGTGTGCCCTGTATCAGAATACAGCTTTCTGCTTTAGTACACTGACCTGCAGATACTCACCATCCCAGGTGAGTGGAGGATCCCTTATCAGTGTGTCCTGTATCAGAATACAGCTTTCTGCTTTAGTACACTGACCTGCAGATACTCACCATCCCAGGTGAGAGGAGGATCCCTTATCAGTGTGTCCTGTATCAGAATACAGCTTTCTGCTTTAGTACACTGACCTGCAGATACTCACCATCCCAGGTGAGAGGAGGATCCCTTATCAGTGTATCCTGTATCAGAATACAGCTTTCTGCTTTAGTACACTCACCTGCAGATACTCACCATCCCAGGTGAGAGGAGGATCCCTTATCAGTGTGTCCTGTATCAGAATACAGCTTTCTGCTTTAGTACACTGACCTGCAGATACTCACCATCCCAGGTGAGAGGAGGATCCCTTATCAGTGTGTCCTGTATCAGAATACAGCTTTCTGCTTTAGTACACTGACCTGCAGATACTCACCATCCCAGGTGAGAGGAGGATCCCTTATCAGTGTGTCCTGTATCAGAATACAGCTTTCTGCTTTAGTACACTGACCTGCAGATACTCACCATCCCAGGTGAGAGGAGGATCCCTTATCAGTGTGTCCTGTATCAGAATACAGCTTTCTGCTTTAGTACACTGACCTGCAGATACTCACCATCCCAGGTGAGAGGAGGATCCCTTATCAGTGTGTCCTGTATCAGAATACAGCTTTCTGCTTTAGTACACTGACCTGCAGATACTCACCATCCCAGGTGAGAGGAGGATCCCTTATCAGTGTGTCCTGTATCAGAATACAGCTTTCTGCTTTAGTACACAGACCTGCTGCAGATACTCACCATCCCAGGTGAGAGGAGGATCCCTTATCAGTGTGTCCTGTATCGGAATACAGCTTTCTGCTTTAGTACACTGACCTGCAGATACTCACCATCCCAGGTGAGAGGAGGATCCCTTATCAGTGTGTCCTGTATCAGAATACAGCTTTCTGCTTTAGTACACTGACCTGCAGATACTCACCATCCCAGGTGAGAGGAGGATCCCTTATCAGTGTGTCCTGTATCAGAATACAGCTTTCTGCTTTAGTACACTGACCTGCAGATACTCACCATCCCAGGTGAGAGGAGGATCCCTTATCAGTGTGTCCTGTATCAGAATACAGCTTTCTGCTTTAGTACACTGACCTGCAGATACTCACCATCCCAGGTGAGAGGAGGATCCCTTATCAGTGTGTCCTGTATCAGAATACAGCTTTCTGCGATTGGGAAATCACTCTATATGTCCCCCTGATCGACATGGTTACAGTGGTGACTGCTACTATACCACTGCCATGATCCTTGGTGTACTGAAAGAGCCTGCATTACTAACAAATCCCATAAGTTAAGGCCAGGAATGAATGAAAGTATTCCTATTTATTGTCGGAGACTGTGCAGACTAGATGTGCCGAATCGTTCTTTTCTAACAACACATTCTATGTTTCTATTGAGACACTGCCACCTGTGGCCTCTATATACTGGGAACCAGGCCAGACCACTGTGTCAGCATGTTCCCAGCAGTATTCAACAAGGTGTCAATGCACTGAGAACTGCAGCAGAACATCACTTTTACCACCACAAGCACAAAGATTTTAGCAAACCCCAAATATGTGTTCTTAATTTGTCCCAGAAACTTTATTTTCCACAAATGTCTCAGACAGGTTTTCAAGATCATACCACTTACAAGTGCAGTATAGAGGCTTCAGAAATCATGGATCTCCTGCCTCTGTTCATACAATACTTTAGCCACGCGTTCAGTCTAGTCCCCAAACTCGCTTTGGTACATGTTGAAGACGTCTGCTTGTTTAATGCACAGACTTTTTCCCAGTGTGATTTGATGCAGGCATTCTGCATAAATCACATTTTTAATATTTTACTCAAGCCTTCCCCAGTGATTACTCTGCATGTTTACTGCAGGTGCGGCAGCACTGATTAGATAGACACTGAGAATTTAAAATGTTTTTTGTTTTTTTTTAATTTTTATTTAGTCACTTCCTGCACTGACAGAATAGAATGAATTGTGTGGAATGTGATAACCTTGCATCACTAGAGAAACAGAAAATTCCATTTCAATGGCATTATTCTCATTGGTTCCTGCAACCAACCTACATATAAAAAAAAAACGCTGTCCACCAGATTCCTCGATACCCTTTACCTGTTTGCAAAGGAGGGATACTTACCTATGTAATGACAGCCAGTGAGTGATTTGGTTAATGCTTACAGGCTTCAAGAGATGAAAACATGGAAGAGGTTACAATGTTACAAGACCGATAGAGCTGCAGTGATTTTATCTAAATATTATGTGTTCATGTAAATCAAGAAAGGAAAATATTCTCTAGGAGTATCTAGCAGGACTTCCCTTTTCTTTTGCTAGAGCAGCCTTGAGCCGTAGGTGTCCGACTGCGGCCCTCCAGTTGTACCCGATCTACAACTACCATGATTCTAATCTGCGACGATGTCAGGAAAATATTTTGGGTGCTTCCAGGGTTCCTGCTAGTATTTAACATTTTATCTTGTGGATTATTATCCTACTTGTGCTTCTGTTCTGATGGGAAGCTCCACCTAGCTTATCTTCTGTATTTTGTCTATCTGTTTAATATGTGCCCCTAGTTTTGTTTTAAAAAAAAATTATAGTTCTCCGGTAGTTTTACACTGAAAATAATTTTAACGGGACCTCGGGGGCTGGAAAGAGAGGGACGACTATAGCTATAGCAACAGAATTAAATTTATTACACCAAATTGGCATTTTTTGTTTTTTTAACTCATGAAAAAACTGATAAGACAGATCGGATTTTTTGTAGAAAAGGTGGCAGCCCTAGGTGTAACTGCTCCTTAAATTCATTTGTACATTGTACACAACAGACTTCTCAGCCTACCTCATTGCACATTAAATATGGCTTAGCTGTGAGATTCCGCCTATACAACAGGTATAAGGATTCTCCCAATCCGTACATTCTTTGATCTGCACTATAGATTGAATTCTTCCATTACATCAAATAGTGTGTGTTCCCTCTGTAATGAGCTAAAAGACTTTGTAGAATTCGGCTCAGATTGTACCATCTGGGTTGTGCAGCTGTCCCCAACCAGAGAAGGAAAACCAATGCAATACGAGTCGAGTAATAAATCCTTTGGGCCAATATGCTGTGACTGCACTAATGTTTAGATACAGCGAAAACAGCTATGGAATCTGCTGGATGGAACAATTGTCTGAAATGATCTAATCACGGCTGCCCCCTTTTATTTGTACGTTAGATCTTATCCAGAAAAGAGAGGAAGATTTTTAGCAGCACTAAATGCTCTTAGATATTAATAGCTAGATAACAGATGCATTTTAATAACAAGATCTTTAAAATGCTAATTAGCAAAGTGCTCCAATATTTAAATTCTGCGTACATTGCCCCCCCCCCCCAGCACCTAAGTACTCCCGCACTGTCCTGTAGTTTGTCTCCAGATCCCTACTGCTCCGTCTTTAAAAAAAGAAAAACCCTTTTCAAAACTAGTACATCTCATAAGAATAGGGTTGCCACCTTTTCTTCAAAAAAATACCGGCCTTGGTACCTTCTCCGTAGACTTAACATTGTGGTCAAGCCAATTTTTTACCGGCCTGCCGATAAAATACCGGCCAGGTGGCAACTCTACATAAGTATCAGCTATTCTTCACTCCTTCTATGTTATACACTCTCCCTACCGTATGTATCTCTCTCGCTTTATGTAAATTAAATCATTTAAGCTCTGTACCAATTGCTGTACCTACACAAATATAATGTCTTCCCCTGGTTCCACCAAGATCTCTGACCTCATAAAGGTTTTACCTAATCCAAGCACAGGTTCAAAGCCGTGTTCTCTTTTTCGTTCATTTTAAACTCTGTGAGAAGCAAAACTTTTAAACAACCTGCCAAATGACCTGTCCATCAGCAGTGAAGAACAGATGCTACGGCTGACCCATAAACCATGTTATTTGCTATGAGTCTGTCGGCTCGCAGGGCTAAAAATACATTGTTACTTATATAAATGAAGTCTAAGCAGGATCCAGATGATTATTCGTTATCTGTACAAATAAAACAGAAGATTCTCTGGAAATAAAGTCCCTAAGGTAAATGTTAGGATTAATTATTGTGTGGGCACGAGGCTATGTGTAGGTTTGTTTACTGCATATCTCCTGTTCTCTTTCTGTACAGTATGAAAAATGACATGGAATATGTGTGACTAGAACCGCAAATTACTAATTTGTTTTATTTTTTAACTTGACCTAAGTTTTTTTTCCCCCTAGCTGGAAACTCTAGAGATGTAGATTTGGTTCTTGACACATCCAGGATGATCTATGCACTGCAATTGGTTGGAAAGTTTGTACATAATTAGATTCAGCTCATTTGATCATTAGAGCTGAGCTGACAGATTTATTACTGGCGTTACTGTACGAAGGAGGAAAAGAACAAGTCAAGATCTAAGCAAGGAAATATTTGCCTTTTCTCAAAAAATAAATCTCACAATCGTGCTAACATCTCTGGTTTAATATATACGGTCTGGTTAATGTGGAAGAGAATGAAAACTTTTATAAAAATCAATGTTGCTGATAATTTGGGAAACTTTGGCACAATCAAGGAAACTCTTATTTTGTCCAATTAAAGAGAGACTACGCCCTATAAATTAGCTTTTGACCATGCAGAAGAAAAAGAGCTTGAGTAAAATAAAAATAAAAAAGAGTTTTGGAAAGAGGTATCTTCATCACTGATGACTTATGAAACAATAAAGGTTAGTTCTGCTGTACAGGGATTGTGTGGTGAGTGGTGGATAATTATTGTACATCGCTTGTGGAATATCAAACCCCAAGTGGCGCCATAGACATCCAAAGTGGAGTCTCTTAATCTGTGTATTTGTGTGCAAATCTTCTAATGTAACGTATAGATTATTTTCTATCCTCTACTTTACTCCATATAAATTATGTTTAGGTAACCACAGACAGAATGACCTTATGCCATGTATTTTCAACATTATTAAATGTGGTACACCATAATGTTTCCAAATCAAATAGTTCTGTTCTACAATGAGACGATACAAAGTCTTGTACCACTTTCCCTATATGTTATTATGATTAAGGTCAGTGGTCGGAACTTTCTTGGAGATGTTCTCCGTCAGCGGTAATTCTGCTTATGGCTAAATTGATTGGTAGAGAAATCTATATAATAAAAGGACTATTATGTTCCACAAGAGACGATCAAACCGTGTCTTACAAGTGTTCATACACATGAAATCCAATAATGATCCTGACCCGGGAGAGCGAGAAACAATATGGATTTTGATTACCTTTCTGGAACCTGGCGTCCCTGGAAATAGAATTTGTTAAAACGAACAGAAAATTTCAGAAAATGTGTCATCTTTACTGACTTTCTTTTTGATTTGATTTTCGCCAGGTTCCTGTTTGCAAGTTCCAGGAGGATCAGACACATTCCGCCTGCCGCATGCTTAGACCTAGTGGCAAATCAGATGAACTGATCAAGACAATGCACTTTAGGATGGCGTTAGAAGATCAGCCAGAACAGCTTATTGCTTCACAAAGTCATGTTAAGCTTTATTAAAATAGTAGCATTGCTTAGAGGCTTGATCCAGTTAAAAAACAGCATTTTAAATGGCAGGGACATCTTATTGTTAATAAACTATGGTGGGGACATGTTTAAAGGGAACCTGTGACGACCAAAAAAAGCTATGACATCACTTTCTAGGATATAAAAATAGCAATTTTATTTTGTCCACAATTCTTATAATATAACAGGCGTTGTGGGATGTCAAAAAAAAAAAAAAAATTGGGAAGACTAGATGGACCGAATGGTTCTTATCTGCCGACACATTCTATGTTTCTATGTTCTATGTTTCTATATGTTTCTATGTTTCTATGTCAACATTAACGTGTGGGGGTGCCGAATTAGCAGAGCCGTACTGGCAGACCGCGATACTGGGAACATTCCCAGTAGGCCACCAACTACTGAACCAACTACATACTATATTAGACAAACAGAGACAGACTGATACATGAGGTAGAGAACCCTGCTAGCAAAGTTACAATCTAGAACCCCGTGTACTCATATCTGTTTAATCTATAACATACTTTTTTATAAATAATCTATACTCTTCTAGAAATATTATACTCTTCGATTGTGTTTTAAAATGCATGGTTTTCCCTTTATGAACAAGAAAATATTGGTGTTATGCTATGGGGCTGGGATAATGCCGCAATGCTATGGGGTTGGTATAATGCTGCAATGCTTTGGGGCTGGTATAATGCTGCAATGCTATGGGGCTGGTATAATGCCGCAATGCTATGGGGCTGGTATAATGTTGCAATGCTATGGGGCTGGTATAATGCTGCAATGCTATGGGGCTGGTATAATGGCACAATGCTATGTGGCTGACATAATGATGCAATGCTATTGGGCTGACATAATGATGCAATGCTATGGGGCTGGTATAATGCTGCAATGCTATGGGGCTTGTATAATGCTGCAATGCTATGGGGCTGGTATAATGCTGCAATGCTATGGAGCTGTATAATGCCGCAATGCTATGGGACTGGCAAAATGATGCAATGCTATGGGGCTGGTATAATGGCACAATGCTATGGGGCTGGTATAATGACACAATACTATGGAGCTGTATAATGAAGCAAGGCTATGGGGCTGGTATAATGATGTCATGCTGTGGGTCTGGCATAATGATGCAATGCTATGGGGCTGGTATACAATTATTTCCAGGGCTGGTTTTTATTCCCAGTCCAGCTGCTCCACAGCCTTCCTTGATGGAAGTAGAAAACCGCTTCAGGTAAGTATCCATTTTTTTAATGTACCCTATATACTTATTTGGTGGTGATTTCAACTGCAAATAGGTCATCTAAATGATCATTTATGGAGGTCCGACTGATTGGCCCCATGGAGTCCAAAGGCATGTTCCTACTGATTTTCCACTTTTTACAGCAGTTTCCTGGTGTGTTGAGGTTATCAGGCTAATATATTATGTTTAAATCATTTCTGAGCCGTAGGAAGCAGGAGAAAAGGCTTCTGGGCATAAGAATGTCAGACTTTGCCCAGCGAATATCTGAATGCCAGAGACACGTAATGGGAATTGGCACCTGTGGGACTGAACCGTTACGTATTATGTAAGGATTTAATTTAAAGATGAAAACAATTATACAAAGTGAGACGATGGTTTAGGGCTGAAAAAAATACATGATTTTACAAGGCAAATGCCGTCTGCACGGATCCTTCCTTTCTAAGTGCTGACCGCTGTAACGATCATTAAGTGGG
The DNA here is from genome assembly GCA_036172795.1 of Pelodytes ibericus. Taxonomy (NCBI): domain Eukaryota; kingdom Metazoa; phylum Chordata; class Amphibia; order Anura; family Pelodytidae; genus Pelodytes; species Pelodytes ibericus. Next base: position 198,002,086 of record CM069862.1, on the reverse strand, counting down.
AGGGAAGTTCAGGTGTTGATCTATGCCATAGCATTGGCAGGGAGGGTATGTAGTATATGCCAATGACTGTGATGCAGGAGGGAAATGATTTGTGTTTGGAAAGAAGAACCTGCTTACAGACTATGAGGAGGATCATGTGATTCTCTCACTCTGGCTGTGAAGGAATACTCACAGATAGAAAGGATTGCCCCATGTCAGGGGTATCCATGTTTGTTTCTGAAATAAGTTACATGATCACATTTACATATATGTCCATTGGGTTGCATTATGTTTTTTTATTTTGCTTACAGGAATGGTGACGAACAGCTCATGATCCATCGAAAAATACCACACACGCTTTCATATATAGCTTCTCCTCGGTTATCCAAGGAAATGATATAATGCCAACTATGGCACTTTCAGAGTCGACAATATCGTGGGAAAGGATCCTGGGGCTGTGGTGAGGGAGGGGCCAAAAGTGGGTGGGGTTATTGGACATCATGCAGCATTGTGTGACCCCATGAGATTGATCTGCAGCCTAGCAGTTATAGACATTGCTTGTGACTTTCATTGTTACTGAGGATTAAGTGGCATCCTGCACCTGGCTGGTATTTTACCGGCAGGCCGGTAATAAATTGGCATCAGGCCAATGTTAAGTCTATGGAGACAGTACCAAAGCTGGTATTTTTTTGAAGAAATGTGCCAACCCTAATCCTGCTCTGGTACCCGCTTACTACCAAGTGCAGTCTTATATGGCTTATAGACAATCATAGTTTAAATACAATGCAGGCAAGCCATAACAGACCCGGATTTGACACAACAGGACACAAATAAATGGGACTGGCCCGGCAAACACAAAACTGTTAGTAACTATAGACTTACAGACCAATAAATGATCTATTGACAAATGGCTTAAGGAGAGTGTGATAAAAGAGGGGTGGTAAGCTAATTACTGCTGTAGAAAATTACTAAAATAAAAAAAGCATTGCTGTTAATTCATATACTATATGAAAGAAGTACAAGACCATACAAGATCCGCTAGACATGATGCTGCAAAACCATTGAAATTTCTCAAGAAATGTATTTTCAGCCCTTTCCCCGACATCAAACACACAAATCAAACAACGCCTGACATGCATTAAAAAATGATCACTCTGCATGAATTTCAGATCAAGGACGAAGAGGAAAAAAATGGAAAGTAGGTGTTTTTTTTCCCCCTCTTTTCCTACAACTGACGTTCCCTGCGATTTAATTCAAGTCTTTCCTTTTTTTTTTTCTGGAGTGCTTGGAGCCCTCTTCTGGAGATTCTGTAAATAGCTAAAAATGCTTTGAATTAAAAGATCTGGACAAAAGGAGGGGTGGTAAAAAAAAAAAAAAAAAAAGTGATTTTAGATCAGGTCCCCGAAATCAATAACAAACTAGAGAGATGCAGCAAAATAAAAAAAATATATATCGGATAAAAATCCTAACATGTGAACAGTGGTGAGTGAAAGAATTAACTATTCCATTTACACTTCACAAGGAATGTCTCTTATAAATCTGCCAAACACAAGAGAGTATTTAAAAATCAGATATCCAGATCACAAAGGTATCTGAACATTTGAATGCACACGGTGGTGTCAAGAAAGGATCAGAAGAAGAAAGCGTTGGCGTTCTAAGGATTGTGCCTGAGGCGTTGCTGGCTGGATTACTCTACAGCTTAACCTGCCATGTATAGCTGAATGAAGGAATCGAGAACCCAGCTGTCTACACACGAGGACAGTAACGTCATCCTTTTTGTTCTACGACTTGGCTTGTTGTCTATGAGCTGCGGGGCTGCAGGTAGGCCTAAAACTGGGCAGAAAGTCGTCCAAGGTTTTTTTTGGGAAATGGTAATGTATCAGGAGAAAGTGTACATCTTGCTTGTGGCTTGTGTTTCCCAACACTCGAAGGTTGGGTTGAGTCTGCGGGACGAGTCAAGGCGTGGACATTGGAGAAAAATAAAAAAGGGAAAAAGTGAGTCACATAATAATAAAAACTGAACTCAATCTCTAGCATGGGGTTACATGGGATTCATTCTCACAAAACTTTTTTACATTTCTGTTTAACGAGAGAAAAACAAGAAGCTGGTGATTCGGAGGGGGGTGAAGTTCATTATATTGTAAGATGCGGATTAGATCCAGATGTGTCGTCTTCGCTCCTTCTCCACCATTAGGATCTGCAATGGAATATAACATTTACACTGGGCCCTGGAGTGTTTGATTGGGGCCCTGAGTACACAGGGTTAGTCCATGAGGATATCGAGGCATCGGTTGTAAATTACAAACCAGTGGAGTTTATGTATAGGTTACATTTTTTTTATTTTTTTTTTTAAATCTGTTAACGTGAGTGCCTACTCTAAAGATTTTGGAATCTATTTAACAGGGAAAAATACCACATGCGTCATGATTTGTTTTAACCACGTACATCTGATAAAAGAAATAGGTGCAAGTAGGTTAGGTTTTAGGATCCAGCAAAACAATCTAGGAACCAAACAACGGCACACACAACTCTCTCACACATACACAGTCAATCACTTATATACACACACAGTCACATTTATATAGTACTTTTACTTTTTTTTTTTTTTTTAGAGGGAATAAAAAGTACATCTATCAATATGTCCACACTCTCTGCTGCTATACCTCATTGCAGGGAAGGGGAGCATTTCTGTTTCAGCCTGGTCTGTGCCTCTAACACAGACCAGCTTCACTTTTAGCCTTGCTGTCATCTGACACCTGCCGCTCGGACTCCAGTGCCCTGATAGAAAATGCATTTTATAAAATAATACAAGTAAACAACCTTATATATTGGTTAGAATTTTGGATCAGAGAAAGATAGTCTGACACAGGATTCTAATTAACATGTCGGCCCCCCTGATAGAGCTACATGAAGCAAAGAGGTAGTAGGTTATTTGTATTCTTTCATTAAAATAGATCTATTTAAATCTCTCTACAGTAGTCCTTTAAATCTTTGCTACATGAATCCGGGAACATTTACAAATGCACACTGAAATCCAAATCCCAAAGAAGGGAAAATGGAAAATTAATTCTCTAAACAGATACAGAATATATATTTCACTTTCTGTGTGATATTAAATAATATGAGGTTGTCTGCCATTGAAATGTGTGGCAAACTGCATTGTGCTGTAGGGGACAAGAGATCTGAGAAATATTCAAACATGGAGACTGCATAATTTATAATCTTCCTATGTCACAGGACAAATAGCGTTAGAGAAGAAGGAAGACTCTGAGAAAGATGTACAGTATATCATCAAGGTATCCAGCTTACTAAACGCTTGGACGGGACAAGGTCAACTTCTCTCATCAGAACATAATCTGTTATATACCTGGAAGCAACTCAAATGCCCACCTAAGATGGACAGATATAGGACTTTAAAATGGTCTTCCACTAAGGAACATGATTATATTGCTTCTTCAGGTTGTAGATCAGCACTGCAGGTGAATGTAGAGTTCAAATCATAACAGGTTTAATCCTAGGTCAGAGCAAATGAGAAGAAATGTAGGCGTGTAAAGTACAGAAGAATCCAGTAACTAGCCAAAGGGTAAAATGCAGGCATTGCATGCAGGGGAAGCACTAAATAAAGATGGAAGCAAAATCCAAAACAAGGAAGGCATCTCCACAGCTAGTCTAAATGAAAAAGTACCTTTAATTTGCCACAATCAAGCAAATAACTGGTGGTGAACCTAAATGGGTGTAATGTCAAGGAAGAAATGTCTGACGCGTTTTGCCGTGATCAGATTCCCTCCGCGCTTTGGGTTGTTGCCAGTTTATTGATTGATTATGCAAAACTGAAAGTGCTCCCCCATTAACACCAATTGTGTGGATTCTATTGTGCCGATAGTGGGATATGGATGTCTGTCTACTCCATCAGCTACCCCCAAACCGAGTAAAAAAAACATTTACAGTTACATGACAACATTTAGCTTTTGACAGTTAAAACCGCTCAGACAAGTGAGACTAAAATGTGTAATACATCTGTGAAAATGCATGTATAGTTTGCTAGCTTGTAGTACGAAACGCCAATGACTTCACATTAACAGAGTCTCTAGCTTTGTTAAAAGGTATTGCCAACTTTTAATTGACCGGCATTTCGCTGTGGCTAACAATATGTGATTCCATTTCATTCTGTAAGGAAGCCCAATGCTTAACTACTAATTAGGGTTAATTGCCAAGTACAACTATGTTCTTGTATTGGTGGAAAAGGGGGTACAGATCCATTAGCGGGTTGCACGTTTTCTAACTATGGTATAGAAGCATTTAATAGGAATGTTATCAGGTCATTGCTATGAGCAATACTAGCAGAAATAGGCCACTGATGCCAGAAAAAAGAGTTGTGTGATTTTCAGAAGTCTAAATATATAAATGCGAAATTAAACTCCCATGCAAGGATAGCCCAAGTGGTCTCTATCTACTAACTTTTGCATAAGGCATGTTGATCCATTGATCTACGAAGGCTGGGGGGAGAGAGGGGGTGGGGGGATGTTGCTAATCACTAAGAGAACTATGGAACAGATACTTATGTGAAAAACGTCAGCATTGGCTTGTGAGTAGGAGAGTCCAGTGCCCACTCCAGCCTACGTCTGCTGAACACACACTATGCAGCTTATCAAACTCAGGGAAGGCTCACATCAATTTCAGGTTTTTCGATACAACATAGCAGACGGTTTTAATAGGTCTAAGAACTATGGTGATAGGGTCCACCTCTACGGATCATGAATAGTTTATGGAGCCCTATAGGGCAAGTATTCTGTGCTCTTCATTACAGCTTATGGGGGGAATGGGAGGTACAGCCAGTGATAGATGGCGATAATTGGAATTTGGCCAATCTATTCTAACGAGACACGATACACAAGTCAACAGTACACAGGAAAGTCCAATTCTCAAGATGTCACATCTATAGGATTAGAAATGTATGCCTCGGTAATCTATTTCAGGAATCCATCCACGAAGAGAAAGCAAGACTACCGTATCCTGGTGCAGATATAAGCGGATGTTTTGATGGCTATAAACATAGAGAATTAAAATCATGGTTTCCTCTCAAGCATTTTTTAAAATTCCTCTTAGTCTTTAAAAGCTGGCATAAATCTCATCTTTGCTTTGTAGCTATCGGATCCTTGTCTTTGGCGGTGTGTTCACAGCACAAGTACACCTGGAGCACAGTGGGGTCCAGGAAAAGAATAGCACCAGCGTTCTCCAATCTGCATCCAAGCCGTGTAATTACATATCACAAACTTACAACATTTCCCGACAGGCTCCAGAGAAATCCTTCCTTACGAGGATCCACAGAGCATCCATCAGTTAAGCATTGGGGTGCACACTGCATAATACCCGCATTCACCGATGTCAAGGACATGTGTTTGCAACGTTTCACCCCCATACAAGTTTCACAGCAAAATGTACATGTAAAAAAAAAACGGACGGTACGTTGCATTAAGTAGCACTGATTGCAGAAAGCTGTGTGTAGACATCTACATTTGTAAAGCACACGTTGTGTAACACAAACCCCTTGCAACAGTGAAGGCAACCCAAAAAAACTTGAACGACAAACAACTGCTGGAAAATAAAGAGCTGTTTCACTCCCACCAAAAGCTTACGATCTGCACATTATTTCAGAAAGATGGTATGGGGTGGATTTAACGTAGCATTTATGTATAGAGGAGAGGTAATTATGTCATTAGTGTAAGCGTTACAGAAGAAGCAAGGAATGGGATATGCTCCACCACGCCTGGAGAGTTAATTCAATGTGGCATCAGAGCTACTGTAAGAGGGGCGTGGGACAGGCACCTAAAATATTTCATCTCATCTCTTCTAAAAGATTTGAATAGCATCAGGAGGCTCCTCCATTACAGCAGAGCATTAGTAAATACTCCCATGTGTACAAGTTACATGAAGAGTTTATTCTTAAGTGGTGTTGAGCGAACCCGAACCGCACTGTTTGGGTTCGTACCGAACATTACGGTTTTTGGACCCCGGACCCGAACACGGACATTCCACTGTATGTTCGTGTTGGAGTTCGGCGATTACATTGTATGTAATGCTCTGGGCTTTCTCTAAACCGAAATAGAGTCCCCATTCATAAGAATAGGTCAATTGACCTATTCGTATGAATGGGGACACTCACCCACATTTTACTTAATTTTGCAGCCCTCTAGCCCTTTCCAGGACTTTTTTAGAGGCATTTTAGTGGCCAAAAGTTTGTGTCCCCATTGACTTCAATGGGGTTCGGGGTCAAGTTCGGGGTCAAGTTCGAGCCTGAACCGGACTTTTTTCCGAAGTTCGGCCGAACCCGCCGAACCCGAACATCCAGGTGTCCGCTCAACTCTATTCTTAAGTTACCAGTTTGTGAATCTGACTTTTGCGATGTAATGAATAGAATTCCGAACCAATAGTATATCCTATATACAGACTACCCTTTCCCTGTAAGGTCTTCATTCCTCAATTATCCAAAAATCAAAGGTTTGCATTTCTTTAAGACTTTGATATCACACAAATTCCATTTGGAGGCAGCATATTACTGTAATATCTAAACTCCTGTCCTGTAGTAAAGTACAGAATGGACTACCGATACAGTATTTAACTTTTTTTTATAGAGCAGGGGCGTGGGTGGGAGATGCAAAACAAAAAGCCTTAATCCACAGTAAATCTACCATCAGGAAACCATTCCCCTCAGGAGAGTGTCTGTATTGCAGTCTAGCAATTTAATTATCTACAAAACCAAATAATCTTGTTTAGATCTTTTCAGTCTAAGCCAAATACAATTTGAACATATTAAAGTTCAGAAGAGCCTCTACATTATTTAATGAAGCCACATTCAGCAGGTATGTAAAGGAGGCTTGGGGCATGTTTTATGCTGGATGATGGATTATGGTTACATCTCCCCCCCCCCCCCCACCCCCCCCCCCCCCAAAAAAAAATCAGTGCCATTCTTTTGGATCCAAATCTACCGTTCTTCCTCCATGAAAGGTATTGGGCGAGGACTTGCAGAATTAGGGTGTTTGTCATACTGAAGTTGTTGAGGCCAGTGGGCGATAGCCATACTAGTTATTTAATGGAATTTAAAATCCAAGCAGGAGGTTCTACGATAGGTGTCTGGAGATGCCAGCTAGGTCCTTGTGTGCACTCAGATTCAAGCTGTGATACACTGGAGTGTGTGTCGCTCCATGTTTAAAGAGTGGCAGCTGGATCCAAAATCTATTTCCTCTCCCTCTTGCTCACCCACACCCCATGCTGGAATCCCACCATGGCCAATCACCCACTCTAAGATTAGATATGAATGTTAATCCTGCAAGCAGCACAGCATGTGTTATGGCCAAGCATTTCCCAAGAGAACTCTCAGCTATTGGAGACTAAGTAGAA